>OY728128.1:233371445-234621445 GCA_963277665.1 Viscum album
CATGTTAAATCCAAGATAACATGTAATGGGGGATTGTGTAATTAATGTAAAATATTGGAGGGAAAATATAATCAATACATTTAAATATATATAAATGATTATAATAACATGTTTTTTCTATGTATGGTTGTTTTTCATCATTATAACACAATTCAAACTATAATGTAGAGACTTGAGAATTTATTTTATCCTTCATATATAGATCACACAAGAAAGATATATTTTGAACATTATACATACCCTTAAAATTTAATATATGAGTATGATGGTCTCTCTAAATGTATTTTATTTGATTTTATATAGAGGTCATGATATTTTATTAAATATTAAGTATGTTTTGATGCGGTGTGGTTGTTCATGATATAAAATGAATGTGGTATATATAGTGTGTATAAATATTTAAATCATGGAGAAGGATCTTACAATAATCATATGTAGTGTGGGGAGTTTAATTATGGCTTGAAATTACTGAGTTATGTGTTGTGGAATAATAGTACATCTTAGGTTATGACTATAAGAATTCTTAGAGAGAAATGTTTTGAAATGATCCCTTTAGAATAGTATATGAATCTTTTTCCATTTTTATGTATTAAGAAAGGATATATTTTATCATTATAATTTTTCTATATATTTAGTTACGATGCATTCCTTCACACAACTCATGTCCATTTACATTGGGTATTTGGTAGGTTTAGGATTTATCTCTATAGGGTTAATTATAGTGTCTAAACAATAATATAAAATAATAACGCATGGTTTGACATTCCTTGGTAAACATTTAGTAATAGGGAAAGCATGTCCAAAAGGTTTACAAAATTTTGTACTCCCCCATATCCATAGTATGAATATACAATATAGTTCATGAATGGATTCTGTACTCCATTGTAAATGACATGGAATGTGTACTCAATAGGGCCAACCAAGTTTCTTTACTCCCTTAATCAACATTTTTTGGAATAATTGGTGTGTAATTGTTATTTTATTGAAGTGATAAACTCTCTGATATTATAAAATTGTTTGATTATGAGTGTGTTCTCCATCATAGGTTATATACTCTTTAAACAATCACTGATATTGGATTAGTGATATGACTTAGGTTTGGTTTAGCTTGGTATCATATATTCTATGCATTTTTATTTTGAATTTTTGCGTTGTTTAGATCTAATGTTGATCATTGATACTCAATGTCTATTTTTCGATAATATAGAATCTTATCTAGGATACTATTTTAATATTATTTTATACCTATGTGATTTATTATTTAACTCTATGGTTTGAACTAAATAAGGAATTAAATTATTCTTTAGAAACTATAATGTGTTCATAATACATATGTACATACTCACCCTTTAATAAGAATTTTATCTACACTTGCCTTTTCTTATGAAGAAGAAATATCGTTTTGTTTTAACCAGGGTAGACTTGATATTGGTGGATCGAGATCCTAGTTGTACCTAAATATAATAATAGAAAATTCCAGTTTTGTATGGTTCTAGTACATTTAAGAGATCCATTTAACATTATATCTTTATATTAGTTTTCACTTTGGTTGTATTGATCATGTATTTCACACTATAATAATATATTTTTAGCATTTTACATTATTATGGATCCCAGTGTGGGTTAAAAGTATTTTTACATGTTTTACCTTGTTATTTTTATTGATCTTAATTATTGTCATCATGAATTGAGATAGTTCATTTTACTAGGTTCTTTAGGTTATATACTCTCAATACATGTCACCTTCCGACATGCTTCTTTTAATTATCCACTGTAATATTAGAGCCATGATTTCAATGGAATAGGGATATCACTACCCTCCCATGTGAGAAAATGATGGGCTTAGTTTCATCAAATTTTCTTTCCAATAGATAACTGTAAAATAAAAAGAAAAAATAAATCCTCTAAAATTAAATAAAATTTTTTCCCAATGATTTATTCATAATCATCCGAAGAAATATCAAAATTTTTATATCCAATTAATGGACTTTAATGTTTCCTTACAAACCAACACACATTTTATTTCAATATAAATTTAGGAGTATAAAAATAATGTCCCATTGGTTTCCATGTCAATACTACAACCTCTCTGATTTTATTGATCATAACATGATAAGTGAAAAAATATGAAGTGTAAATTATAAAATAAATAAATTCAATATTAGGATTCAATTAATTTAAATGTTATACATGTCAAGGAAGTCACATCAATAATGTCATAAGATATTCCAATTTTTTCCTATTTCAAAATATATCCCATAATATCTTAATAATAATGAAATTTACATTACCCTTCACTAAAAAAAAGAAATCATAAAAAATTAGTAGGGTTATAATATCGTTTAATCCAAGTCATATATTTTACAAATATCTATATCTACAAAAAAATTCTATGAGTTAATTAATATAAATAATTAAATTTAATTTTATATTAACAACTAGACCTCACAAAACTTGACATTAATTTTATTAAAGCATTGGATGTATCCAATTGTTTTTTTCATACTATATTTGATGGTCTGTTAATATAATCTTTTTATTTCTCTAAAAATATATTGGAATCAATACAAAAGTAACTAGTAATTACTAAATTCATATTAAGAAAACTGAACAATCATTTATTATCATTTATCATGCATTTAAACTATCAGGATTACTAAAATTTAAATGATTCATAGATGCAATAATTATGTCAAAATATTTATTTTGTAACACATTTAACAAAATATTGTCAAATATTTTTAGAATAGGTCATATATGATTGACTGTGATCATTATTTTTGTAAACAAATTAATTCCATTCTTTTTTATTACTCATGGTCACATAAGGTGAAATAAGATAAATTAATATTTTCCTTGATCAAACATATATTAGTAACTAGTGAAAAATTAATAATATTAAAAATGATCCAATAATGAATAATCCAGATTGAAAAATAAATTCTAAATAAAACATAAAATTTTTCATGGTTATGAAGATTTATAATACATAAATTTAGTTGAAAAAAGTTAACCATAACAATTTACTAGAAATTATGGTCAATCATAATTAAATAACATAAAAATTATATATATATGGTCATGTGTTGTAAAATATACCCTCAAATCATAGTAACCTCATCCAATATTAATTTAAAAATATTATAATTCATATATGTCCAATTAATTACTCCATCATCAAAAATAGACTATGAACACAATATATCAAAATTTTATATTAAGAAATATCATTTTAAATTTAATGTTTTCCAATAATGATCTCCATGGAAAAAGTAAAATCAATAACTCATGAGCTAAAAACATTCAAACGATGAAAAACGGAATAAATAAATGATTTAATGTGATGAAATGTTCTGAAAAACAAGAGAATGATGGATAAATATGTTGATACAGTCCCGTTACACACCTTACATATAGAGTGAATCCATGTTGGGTAAGAATTTTTTGGTTCTCATAATTGTTCATAACATTTTATTATACAACCAAACAAAACATATAACATTAACACACAAAAATAAAAACAAATAGTTTAAATATCTTTAAAAGGGTAAAAAAATTCATAACTCAAGTTTAAATATATAACAAAATATTTTTATTGAATTTTTATTATTATTATAAAAAATATTGTTTTTATAAACAAATCCATAATTTTATTGATAAATAAAACAATAACATGAATTTGTTAGAATAATTTGGTTCTATATTTTCAAAACATTTATGGTTAAATAATTTTGAAAATATAGAATAATTATATTATAATAATGACAATAAATTTTATGGATTTATTAGAAATTATATATAAAAATATATACAGACTTATTAATCAATTTATAAATTAAAAAGTTAATTTTCTCATGATTTTAATAACCAATGAAAAATATATGATTTTACAATAAATATAATCACATTAATAATCCATAGAAAAATTATTAATTTTTTTTATGAAATGTCATATTTAATTTAGAAGAAACATAAATAATATAAATAAGTAAAAATATTTAGTTCTTGAGTAATGGGAGGATAAATGTGGGATACATACCATGAAATTATACATGGAGATCATTAAAATTTATTGAATGGGGGAACAACCCATTATAAGTCCTCATATGATTTTGAACATGAAAATTTAGAATCAAAATGTAATTTCAATGTTATAATATTCTTTTTGGAAAATTAATATGATTGGAATTAACAATAAAATATCTTTGAAAATAATTATAATAATAAACTATCACTCTTCAATAAGACCAAATTTGATGATAAAACCCATGATCAATTTTTCAATGTGAGGCCTTTTCCAATGACCAAACTTCCATTTTTTTACGTTATGTTTAAAATAAATAAAATACCATCAAAATTCAATAAAAATTTAATAATGAAAATTAAAATATCATCATTACCAAATAATAAATTTCCATTATAAACAATGTTAACAAAATCTATGCACACATGTTGTGTAATGATCAACGATAAATATAAAATTGTTTTTATAAACTAGATTAATTAGAAATTAACATGATTAAAGGACCATGATAAAGTTCTATGAATGTAAAATTAAATCATGAATCAAAATAATCTACCAGCAACACATCCTCAAGAGAAGAACCATGGAAAAATATTCGGTTTTAATTGATTCAATGTCTGTCTAAATACTATAAAAATATAAAACACATTATTCTAATAACATTTGAATAAAAGGAAAGATTAAAAATATAATTATAAGGGAATATTATAAATTCATATAGAAGATATATCTAATGTAGCTGATGCAAAAAACCAAATAAATACTTATTGTTTCATTCTCCAAATGGATATTGATCCGTTATAGGATCAATAAATATATATTATTTTGATTCATTATATTCTAGGAATATTCTAGTATTTCCTCATAGTTAAAGAAATAATAACGATAATATTTATTAAATATGATTGTAATAAAATTGTATATATCACAAATTAAATATAGAACTCATTTTATAAGGTTCGTTCATTAATTAAGGATATTATTCATTTTTTAGTTCTCAAATTCATTTGAAATTATTGGTAAGTTTTACTATACTCTTTTAACATATGTGTAACTCCCAAATGTGATCTCAAATATAGAGATCCCAATTATGATGGCACTAGACCTTAAGAATATCCTAGGATCTCTATAGGATGTCGATAATTAGTGATGGAATGAAGAACCCACAAAGAATGATTTTCAAAAAATAACCACTATTAATCAAATCATTATCTTGTAAATCCTTTTTAATAAATAAAAATGTAAATATTTAAAATATTAGAAAACAATATTTTTAGAAATATAACCAAAAAATATATTATATAGAATTCAATAGAATATATATTATATTACACCATTAGTCATGAGTGATAGATATATTTCAATATTCTAAAACCCCTACACACAAATTCGATGCTGAAACATAATGTTTAAATTTCTATACATGATTATGATATGATTTTCCCAATTTTAACTATCCAAACATATATTATATAACATAAATATTTGATAACATAGACAATAATGAAACATTTTGGTATATTGTATTAGAGAATTTGGAACAACACTTTTAATGTGGTCACACCCTCTTAGTGTCTATTTTATCCACATAATATGTTATATATAAATTCCTTCTTACTTCATTAAAGGTTACATAAAATTGTTGAACACTAAAATTATTTACTTTATTACAAATATATGATAATTATGAAAAAATGCTTGATAAATTTTTATGGGAAAAAAGACTCTGTGAGGGAAAAAAATTAGGTAATCCATTATTATAGTGAAAAACAAGAAATCCCAAAATCTGTATTTCTATTCAACATTATACTCTATACATATATAATAAATCATATTAAAATTCAAAAAAAAAAACTTATTACACCAAAAAAAATTAAAACACATATCCATCAAATACAATACATGGTTTGAAATATAGAGCATCAAATTTGAAACCCATGATCACTCATGACAGAAATAACTAGAGACTTGTTAAACCAAAATGAGATTTTGTCCATGTTTACACAATCATTTATTCCTTTGACCAAAATTAATAGCACAATTTTAATTTTAATGATATTTTTGGCTCACCCATTCCTATAATAATTATTGTGTAGATCCATTCATATAATCTTCATTGAGATGACACTTTTTATAATCAATATCATCTTTAACCATAATAATCTCTAATTCTCAAATACCGTATTATAAAAAATGTTATTCCTACACATTCTCATCTAAAAACAACATGAAGTTTCTTTTGAACCCACATGAACTCATTTTTAGTTATTGAAATACCCATTCTTATTAATGAACTAGGTTTAAATGTAAAGTACCCATAATAATGGGAAATATGTATTCTCATAATGTAAAACATAGAAACATGTTAACTCAGAAAAACATCAAAAAAATTATTATAGTAGAGTGAAAACATTGTTTTACACATTGTATATTAAATTAAACATTCCTTTTTCATTTTTGTCAAAAACATCAATATAAAATATGTAAAATGAATTCTATATAAAACTATTAAGTGAAATTAAACTATAAGATATTGTTCACTTTATATTTCATTTTTATACACAAAAATAAAATGATAATATTATTTTACAAATATGTACACGAAGAAAAATATACAAGAAATAAATATTTAAAACATTTAGTATGAGGTTTTATGTTCAAGATTACCTTACCATTAGTCTAACTCATCATAAACCCTATTTATATTCCTAAATAATAATATTATGTTAATTATTTAATTTATTAAAACCATTTTACATTCCTATTTTATTATCATTTTCTATTTTATACAATTTATGATAATATTTTATTTATTAAATTAATCAATTTTGTTTAAATCAAATGTTTTGAGAATGTGTTTTCGCAATACCGAAATAACATAGATTAGATGAAAGTGGTAAAAGTGGTAATTGTTCTGTTGTCCCTATATTCATTACAACGACATAATTATCATTTTATATAATAATGGTAATTTTAAATGTGACCATTAATGA
Source organism: Viscum album (assembly GCA_963277665.1). Classification (NCBI taxonomy): domain Eukaryota; kingdom Viridiplantae; phylum Streptophyta; class Magnoliopsida; order Santalales; family Viscaceae; genus Viscum; species Viscum album. The sequence goes on from OY728128.1 coordinate 233,378,463, forward strand.
TGATTTTTGAATGATTGTTACGTTATAATCATGGAGATGGTAAGACCTACATTCACATAAGAAACATTTCAATTTTCAGAGAACATGATATAAAGAAGGAAAATATTATTTTATTTCATATAATTATTATTATTTAAAAATAGAACACTATTTTTAAAAAAACATATATATATTATAAATGTGATTTTTTCTTGAAAAAAATTGTAACAAACCAACCAGGAATACCATCTAAACTAATACCCAATATTATCTGTCACTTACCCAAATGGAGTTCCTAATCCCCGTGGGATATTGACAAGAACATAGACATCAAATAATTTCCTTTGGTAGTGATTTCAACAAAAAAATATTTCAATAAAAGAGTAAAATATAGAAACATCATCAGATATATATCAATTAATATATATATATATATATATATATTAAGTACAAGTAAAATATAATAAAATAGAATATTGAACATAACAACCAAAACCTCTCTCATGGTTGTCCATTAAAACCAACCATGTTTGAAGTCACCCACCCATGGACACCCAATCATTATCCCATGAAGGAAAAAGGAACCATGAACGCCTAAATTATGATCATAAAGTGCTAAAAACACCAAAATGTAAAATCAATGATTGATCGAACGATCCTAGTTGGATCTAACCAACGGTTCTATGTAGTTACATCATAAGGTAATTAAAATAGTATAAAAGAGGATTACAAATTAGATAGTATGAGGATTTCTTTAAAAATAGTGTTTGTAACATTTTGAAATAATTTATTAAACTAAAGATAAAAAATAAGCCATTTCACTATTTAAAAACTAATAATTTTATATAAAATCAATGAAAAACATTTCACAAGATTATGTTATATAATCAAGAAATTATTCAAATTTAAACCTGACATGGAATGATAAACAAAGTAAATACATAGAGCCAAGGACCATAATAAAAATAAATTAATCAATTAAGGAATATCCAGCAAAAAATTGTGGTAATGAATTTTGACATGTATCGAGTATCAAGAATATGGATGTCATGGGTACATCCTAGGTATTATAGAGAGTATACATCAGAATAGCTAACCAAATGTCTATTTTTTTCTCCCCATATCTAGTCTCATGAGTCTATTGAAAACCAGTTCTTTGCCCATCCACTTTCCTAGCCACACATCTATAGCCCAAACAATTAATAATCTCAATCGATCCACTAGATGTATGTGAGTACTCTATTGAAGAAAATGTCTTGATCATCCCATCATATAATCATGGTTCCTAGGACTAGTCGATAGAATGGGTAAGATAAAGAATTTTTAAGTATCATACATGCATCCTTATCGACAACATCTCACTCACACACAAAACTATCTAAAAGTGAATAATCCCATTTTCACCCCCTAAAAATATTAGATGTTTAAGAATCAAACAAATTACACATTATATATTACAACATGAGAGAATTATCATTAGTTCCAACTAGGATGTCAATCATTATTAATTTCAATTCAAAACCTTTTATAAAATTCAACATTCATAGGGTTATTAATACATAGTTCCTTTTACAATTCATCATTAAAATTTTAAAATTCAATTTAAAATACTCACTTATTTTAATGTAACTCTAAACCATTCAAAATAAGTATTAATACTTTTAAAAGAATCGCAATATTTCAAAAAATGTGTATACACTATTTTTTCATGATGATAAATAATTTATTTCAAATAACCCGAAAACACCAATTTAAAATTATGTATAAATCATTAAAAGTGGGTTCTTGGTTATTTATTAAATTCTAGAATATTAAAACTTTAAGAAAATATCTATTTGTTTAATTAATTTAATTAAAATTACGTTTTTTAATCTAAAAATCAATACCTGGGAAAATCTATCAATTTCACCAAAACATCCCTTAAATGTTCATTGTAAATAAATCAACATAATCATGGAATTTATTAATTCAAAAACGGGGAGATAAATCGAATTCATTTCCATTTAATCCATGTTATATAAAATATATAAAGAATAAGATCAAATATGATTTAAAAAGAAATTAAAGGGGGAAATAATATGAACTTGTTTTAGAAATAAAGAACATTTTATCAACGATTTTATCAAGCAATAATGAATTATAAAATAATGGAAAACCATATAAAGACATAATTTAAATATTATTAATTCACACTAAATGAATATGATATATTCCTCCTCGATTTTCATAGATCAAATCCGGGATTATATTTCTTTAAAGAAAATTGAATAGATCTTTCATCTAAAATTCCATAGAAATCAGCCATGATCCAACAAAACACTGGCCCATAATAAACTATATAATAAATAATCAATAGAAAAGGAGATATCCAATATTTTAATAAAAATAACTCATCGAAAGCGAAGATCACCACTTCTATTACAACATCTATCTGACAAGATATGATGTTTGATGGAAAAAATGGCTCTAAAGGGATCCCAAAATTCACAGAATCGATTTAGTTTCATGAGGAATGTGTTTAAGGATCATTATAGTTATTTATTTATTTTAATTACAATTTTCCTTATATTAATTACCTTTTACATGGTTTCACAGGACAAGTCGTGCAGTTTTTACTATCCATGTGAATACCATGATACCCCTTTGCAATCATTTTTTATCCATGTAAAAAACCATGAATCCCTTCTACCTAGGATGCACACATTTTTTAAGCATTCAAAAACCTTGAAACAAATATTTCAATCATTGTTTAACAATTTTGAATCTGTGTGAAAACCGTGAAAAAATCCTCTACACCTTCATAAAACTTTCAATATGGTATCAAAAAATTTCACAATGATATCCAATTAATGGGTACTGAAATCAATTTTTCAACAAGAGAAAAATATAACAATATGTTACAACCTCCTAACCATAAGACATTCCATCCACTTAAATAATCAATTCCAAAATGATGAACATGATAACACAAGAAGAGATATATCACTCATCTTGTGATGAGTAAGGTACAAGGTATAGAAGTTAAAATGAAACAAATCCTAACAACAACCACTACTCCATGGGAAAAAAATAAAATTTGTAATGCCCCGACCCTAGAAGCCTAGATTCAGTTCATTATTACGTATCATTGGTATGATCACAAAAGATCAAGTCTAGAAAGATCGATTATTTAAGTAGCCTTGGATGTACAAGATACGTTCATAAGGTTTACACTACATCATAAAATGTAAAACTACAACAACATTGTTTCCATGGACAACACTGAGATCCCATAGACTATCCCAGCAGATCAATCATAAAATACTTTTCGTATCCAGGGAAAAATAAAACATAGAATGGGGTGAGCTCAAATGCTCATTAAGGATAACAATATAGCTAACACATTCATAAATAAGAATAAACATTTAAGGCAATGTATAAAACTAAAACAATAGCCTTTTCAAAATAAACATCATTATACAATGGAAAATATAAATCAAAATAATTCCATTTAATTACTCACAAGGATATTCTACTAGACAAATAATTACATTCAATATCAATAGCCAATTTCATAATGATGGAATGCATAATGACAGAGTTTCATAACCACATATTCAAGGCCTCTTTCCAAGACTACAAATAATATTTTATGAAGTTTTCTTCCAAGACACTAGTTTGTCTCATGAGTCCTACCGATGCATCGAGGAGCTATAACGGGATTCACCCATCACTTACAAAGTCCAATGCATTCCTCATATGAAAAGGTTTAAACATAACATAAACATTCTTATTAAAACTATCATATGAAATGTCAATACATTATCCATAAACCATGAATGGATTAAAAATAACACAACCACAGTCAATCATATCACAAAACCTTCAATACAGTATGGAAGTTTTGTTTCATTGTAAATCAACTTCAAATAATCTTAAAATCCATCGAAAGATATTGACATAGATATAATGAAAACCTTTTTTTAGAGAAATATCTCTTTTTATTTTGAAATAATTTAAGAAAAAAATTTAAATTCAAAATATTATTATAATCTTGTAAGGGAAGCTTTGACTATGTTATAACAGCGGAAAATAGTCGCACCCACCGTATAAGTTTAAAAAAATTCTTACATTAAATTTGTCGAAATGGTCAAAAAGTACCATGTTTGGAAAATGACAGAATGCTTCCTTTCAAAACATATAAGGTCAATTAAGGGTATAAATGAATTTAACCCGTTGTCTAGTAAATAGTAAAAAAAATTGAAATTCATTTTTAAGAAGCCTGGATGTGGATGACAAAGAGGTCTTAGTATATAATTACGTATAAACAACCTCAGATAATGAAGAGATTGTGAAATTAAACCTTACCTTGTACATTCCCTTGGTCGAGGGTATATTAACCTCCTATATAATGGTGAAATAATTTTTATTAAATAAAACAAGAATCAAATATATTAATATGATATAATATATGATCTTTTAACATTTCTTGTTTAATAATATCTTAGTATTATCATCGTTCCGGGTGTTAACAGATTATTTTTCTGTTATATGATTTGATATGCAAGTAATGTTCGTTATGGATAGTTTTTATCTTATTCATATTCATAATGATATTAAGTCTTTAATCATTATTTTTAATCATCTATTGATAATTGGTTTTGAATGGATACAATGGGGAATGAATCTCATTGTGTTCGTAGAGATGGTAATCCATACGTCTGCACGAGCGGCAATATCATTCTTGGGATATTAAAATAAAATAAAATTGGATGGTATATCATATATACAGAATAATTATCGTGTTATATTTATTATTTACATCAATTACAAATCATTATTAAACCCATCCAAATAATAATGTATTGAATAACAATTACACCATGACGCAGATATGGTAAGTCATACGTATGCATGTATAGTGACACGTTATTCAATGAATGTATAGAATAATGAATATGGTTGTACCATATTTATAATAACATCATATTTGATATAATATACTATGGTTATTATGTGATAATGGAAAAAACAAAGAAATAGGATGTGGAAGAAGAAAGGAACTTGAAAGAGTTTATGAAATATTTACCACTTCTTCGGGTTCTTCCTTTAGATTTGATCAAAAGGTCTCTTTTGGATGGATATTTGACTAAATTAAGGCCTCTATAATAAAGGGAGGACAGTTTAGTGGGTATTTGGGAAGGTTATACCAGAGAAAATGACTTTGAAGCTGTGAATTAGTGAGAAGGGGGAGTTCCCTTTTATAAGAGGGGTGAGGGGAACCTTAAGACAAGCTTGAAATCTTATTTTATAATAAAAACATTTTCGCTTTATTACTTGTCCAAAATAATTATTTAAAGGATAAGGTGGGTATTATTTGAAAACCACTCAACCAATAGATTTTATAAAGGTTTGGGTCACTATATTATCCTTATCTTTTAGAGTTAATTCTTTGTTAAATAGTTCGAAATTTACCTTGTCTCATTGTATTTTTATATTATATGGTTAATAAACATACTATCTACTTCCAAAAGAACCCCAAGTGGTTCAAAAATGATACACCTATAAGTATATAAGTTTTTTGGACGATCCTTATATTTTTATGAATATAATATCAATTAATATTATAATATTTGATTAAAAACTATTTTATTTCAATTTTGATACTATTTGGTATTTAGTTTTTTCAAAATTCATAACAGAATTATTACTTCGAAAAAAATTCATATAACCAATCCTAATATATCATATTAACTTATAAATTTAGTGGAATTCATAAAAAATATCAAATTAAATTTATTTGGATATTTATAAAATCAATTATTTTAGTCATTCATTAATACGGTAATTACTGCATCATCATTGTGTCATACATAAATTAAATTATTTAATATCTAAAAAATATAAATATAATTCCATTATGTATGAAGTATTTTTAAAATTATAATGAATATTTATAGTCTAATTTATCATATTTGTAACCCTATATTAAAAATGAATTAGTTATTAAACATTGAATTTAACACTTTTAACTCTTCTTTGAATAAAATAATAATAAATGTCCAAATCTAATCCAAATTGACCTAAAGAATCATATTTTATTTATAAGGTTCTTTTTGGTCAAATTACACTCATCCAATAGAATTAGGACATGTTTTAGGGTAATAATAATATCATTTTTACCCTAAATTACCCTATTTACTTTTAACCGTGGTACATAAAAGTAAAAATTTAGTGTTAACCAAAAATTATTTTCAATATATAGAATCAAATTTTACTTACTGATATCAACTGTGTCTCTAGTAATTTTGAAAATCAACTCACAGAAGCGGTAAAATTAAGATTAATGTAGATTAGAAAATGCTCCTAGGAGGTTGGTAAAAGACGGTAAAATGTTCAATAAAAGTTTTATACATCTAAAATTATTATCAACTGACTCCAATGAATAACATTGAACATATATAGGTATTATGTATCTATTTTTTCCTAAATCAAATTTAAATAAAATTCAAATTTGTTTAAATAAATTTGTTTTTTAAACTATTACTCTGTGTTTTTCATTATTCATCAAAAATTGAATCTTTTTTGAAAAATACCAAAAAATAAACCCAAGATAATTTTGATACTCAGAATCTAAAAAATGAACTCCATTCTGAATGATAAATTTTATAAAATTTCAAAAACTGGGTATTATTATTCATAAATGGTAGTTTAATTGGTTGTGGTGTGTAAGAACTCGATGTTGCATACAACACACGCTATTGTATTATTGAAAAAGAAGCGTATCGTGGATGCTTTAGGTGTTAAATTCTCCCATCAATCAAATAATTTTATCCTAAAAATTTCCAGAATATTACTCCATAAAAATACATGGGTGGTTCTTCGTCATAAGTTCCTCAGTTTCCCACATTTCCTCTTCCATATTATTGTTTCTTCATAGAAATTTTACCATATGAGTCGTCCGGTTTCTCAGCACTTGTTCTCTTGTGTCAAGAACCTTGAAAGGATATTCGTAATAAGACAGATACGGTTCAAATTCTTTTTCATCATAGGAGAGAACATGTGTTGGTTCAGGCATGTATTTTCTCAATAGTAGTATGTGGAATACATCATGATCTTTGGAGAGACTTAGTGGCATTTCCAAACGGTAAGCTACAGCCCCAATTCGTTCGTGAATTTTCAAAGGTCTGATGTACCTGGGACTTAATTTTTCCTTCTTACTAAAAAGAATAACACCCTTCCATGGTGATAACTTCACGAAAACATAATCTACTACCAGAAATTCCAAATTCTTCTTTCAATTATTGGCATAGCTCTTCTTCCAACATTGAGCCGGTTTGATGGGGTTTTGGATTACCTTCACCATTTCCATCATTTCCTCCACCAGTTTTGGGCCTATGAATTTTATTTCACCAACATCATCCCAATAGGTTGGTGGGGGACAACACATTCGGTATAATGCTTTATATGGTGCCATCTGAATAATTGAATGAAAGATATTGTTATAGAAAACTTCTACGGGAGGTATATATTGATCCCACATTCCTTAAATGTCAAGTGATCATGATATCAACAAGACTTATAATGTTTGAATAGTACTTTCTAATTGTCCATAATTTTAGGGGTGGTTGGTAGTTCTCAAACGATGTTCAGTATCTAGGAATATATGAAGACTATTCCAGAATCGTGACATAAAATGTGGTTCTTGATCAGAAACAATCGATATGGGTACTCCATGAATTTTTACGACCTCATTAATATATATTCCTGCAAGCTGATTAAGTGGTAAATCTTTTCTTGTAGAAAAACAATGAGTTGACTTGGTAAAAAGGTCAACAATGACACATATTGCATCGTTCCTTCTAGTATTATTTGGTAGTCCCATGACAAATTCCATCATAATATTATCCCATTTCCACTTAGGTATGGGAAGAGATTGTAAGACTCCTCCAGGATGTTGCCTTCCAACTTTTACTTGTTGACAAACAATACTTTTTAAAAAAAATCAGCAATATTCCTCTTTATGTTGTCCCACCAAAAATGTTCCTTCAAATCACGATACCTTTTGGTGCTCCAAGGGTGTATAGAGATATTGGAACAAAGAGCATCATCCAAAAAATATTTTTTTAGATCAGGTATATCGGGAACACAAAGTCTCTTCACAAATTTCAAAATTCCATCTTCATAAATGAAGTCACTCAATCTACCATCATTTAAATCTTTGATCTTCTTTTGAAACTCCTCATCATTAAACTGAGAACTTTGTATCCTTTCTAGTAACGATGGTTTGGAAACCATTTGAAAAATCATGAATGATTCACCTTCCATGGTCATTCCTATATCCATCTTTACATGATCCATATTAATATGATCCCTTTCAACTCTCATCTTGTTCAATACTCTATGATCGTTTCTGCTCAAAGCATCTGTCACCTTATTTTCATTCCCCGGGTGGTAGTGTATCATGCAATAATATTTTTTTAGTGGTTCAAGCCATCTTCTTTGCCTCATGTTGAGTTCTTTCTGTGAGAAAATATACTTCAAACTCTTGTGATCTGTATTAATCTTACATTTTTTCACCATAGATATATTCTCTCCAAATCCTCAAAGCAAAGATTACAGCTTCTAAATTAAGATCATGAGTAGGATAGTTTTGCTAATTATTTTTTAGCTATCGTGATGCATAGGAAATAAACCAATCATACTGTATAAGGACACAACCATGTCCTTTCTTTGAAGCATCACTATAAATAATAAACCCATCATCCCTGATGGCAGAGTAATATAGGAGCATTGACTAATATTCTATTCAATTATTCAAAATATTCATCACATTATTTTGTCTAATCAAATTTCCCCACTTTACTAGTGAGATTGGTTAATGGGTTAGCCACTCCAGAAACATTCTGGACGAAATGATGATAATAACCTTCTAAACAAATAAAACTGCATACCTCAGTTATACTTGTCAGTGCTTTCCATTCTTGGATTTCTCTTATCATAGAAGGATCTATATAGATTCTATCCTTAGAGACGATATGGCCAAGAAATGAAATCTCCTCATGAAAAAATTCACACTTTCTAAACATCCCATATAGTTCATGTCTTCTAAGAGTCTTCAGGATAATGCACAAGTTATTTTCATGATCCTCATAGCTTTTAGAGTATACCAAGATATCATCAATAAATACCACTACAAATTCATCAAGATATTCCTTGAAAACACTATTCATTAGATCCATGAAAACAGAGGGTGCATTAGTCAGCCCAAAAGGAATTACTGTAAACTCTTAGTGCCCATATCTTTTTTGAAATGTTGTTTTTGAAATGTCTTCCTTCTTCACACACAACTGATGATATACAGATCGAAGGTTAATATTTGAGAAGTATTGAGCTCCATTAAGATGGTCAAATAATTTATCAATGCAAGGTAGGGAATACTTGTTCATTATTGTTAAAACATTGATCTTCCTATAGTCAATGCACAACCACATAGATCCATCTCACTTCTTAACAAAAAGGATTGGGGCTCCCCATGGAGAAAAACTAGGGTGAATAAATCCTTATTACTCCATTCCAGTAGTTGTTTCCTTAGTTCCACTACTTCCACAGTGGCCATTATATAAGGGGTCTTTGATATGTGCCTTGAACCAGGAATTAAATCAATGGAAAACTCAATTTATTGTTCTAGAGGATGTATAGGTAAATCCTCTAGAAACACATAAAAATATTCTTTCACAATAGGTACATCCTATATTTTAACATTCCCTTCCTCAACCAACGTTATTTCATTCTATTCCTCCCCAATAATTTAATTTTGTTGAGATACTAGGGGTGGATCTAGATAAGAATTAGGTGGTGAATATTCTTCTCTAATGATAATGTGTTCTTTATCATTGTCCTCAAAAATAGTAAACTCTTTCATCTTCTATTAAATTTTTGAATCATGGTCAAGAATCGAATCCATACCGATGATTATATCAAATTCAATCATGGGTATGACGATGAGATCAGAAGATAACGAACATTTATATGCCCCAATGGGGACTGATTCACAAAACATTGTCGTAATGATACTTCCATTAAGATTTATGACTAAAAACTCCATTATTAAATAAAATTGTAAATATCTAATTTTCCTAGAAAACTGGGAAGATATGAAACAATGTGATGATCTCAAATCAAATAAATCATTTTCTAAAAAAGTGGAAACCATTAAATTACCTGCCACTACATCTTTCAGAGCTTCAACCTCAGCAGTAGTGATAGCATAACCATGGCCTTGACCCCTTGGACTTTTTTGTGGTATGTTCCCCTGACGATTACGACATTCATTCTCATAATTCCCCTTTCTCTACAGTTTTAGAATTCAACTTTGACATCTTCTTTCTTCCCCTTGCAATCACGAGTTTGGTGGCCTTTTTCACCACACATGTAATAGACTCCCATTCCCTTCAAAAAAGTACCAAGGTATTTCTTCCCACATTTACTACAGGATTGATATTAAACTTTTCTCATGTTCCCCTTATTTCCATTTTCAGAGTGTTCATCAGATCTCTTCTTCTCTTTCTTTTCATTAATGTTGTAAGACATAGAGAATTCGGTTTTTGTCTTGATAGAAGATGAGACTACATATTCGTACGGCGAGAAGGATTGTGAGACTAATGCTCGATGTAGATATGGTTTTAAACCATCAATGAAATGATCAATCATACTTCATGGGTTACGTATATAATCTGCAGTGTGCCTTGCTAACCTTGTAATGTTAGCTTCATACTTTTCGAAATTCTCAACCTCTATTTGCCTCAGACTCAGAAATTGTCTTTCAATATCCACTCGATGGTCTTGAGGAAATTATTTTTCTAAGAAACATTATTTAAAATCCCTCCATTCCATATTTAATACTTCTTCATCATCCTTTTTGTTTTGAATCAATGATCACCATTGATCAGCATCTTCACTGAGGAGGTAAACTGCTATGGAAACTTCTTCCCTCCCACTACTCCCCAAGGCGTGGAATATTTTCTTTATGTAATTAGTCCATTTCTCCGCTACTATTGTATTTCTATCCCCATTAAATGTTTCTGGTTGTTTCCTCATGAATAGATCTAACAGTGACCCTCCACAATGTGGATATGGGTGCTCCATACGGGTAAGGTTATTCTTCATAACCTGAGTGAGTTGTCCCAATATAGTTATAAGCTGTTCAGCACCATTTGTATCACCATCTCCACTAAAATTATCTTGAGCAGGAGAGAAATCCTTACATGTAGTGATTGCATTGAGATGGTTTACATTCCTTCAAATAGGCTCCATTTCTAATCAATGGCATAAAATAGATTTGTTTATGAATAGAAATACATAATTCCAAACATGTAAAACACTTAACATAAATTGAACAGTTTGTGGATATAATCCATAATCATAAAAAATTATTTCTTTTAGGAAGTATATACTCATAAACCATTCATAATGGTTTGTATAGAAAATGAGAATTATCCTAATCATATCCCCCTAGAGTGTCGTAACCAATAGTGCAGCAAGGCCCGTTGTCGTGCACTAGTTCTCGATCTAGCTATGCTCAAAGTAGAGTTTTCGGGGTTTACCCCTAGGTACATCTGTTCCAGAGATTCCTCTACCTGCTTGTATCTAGACAGGGATGTATTTGTTGGAAAACTCAAAAAGTCTCTACAATACTGAAATTTTACGAAGTTCTTCTATACTAATCCTCAATGTCTATCTTAGGGATATGTGATCTAATCATAGTTTATCTAAATCTGGTTTCCATGGTTTGTACTAAACTTCCTATGATACCAACTGTAATGCCCTGACCCCAGAAGCCCAGACTCTGTGAATTATTACATATCATTGGCATAATCAAAAAACATATTGTATCGAAGGACTGATTGGTTTTGTAGCCATTGAATTACAAGATACATTCATAAGGTTTACATTACATTATAAAATGGAAAAGTACAACAACATTTTCTCCATGGAAAACACTGAGATCCCATAGACTATCCATGTATGACATTCATAATTTAATTCTTCACATCCTGGGAAAAATAAAACAAAGAAAGGGGTGAGCTCAAATGCTCAGTAAGGATAACAATATAGCAGAAACGTTCATTAATAATCATAAACATTTAAGTCAACGTATATATATAAAACAAAAGCCTTTTCAATATATACTTCATCATAATATGGAAAATATAAATCAAAATAATGCAAATTACTTACTCACATGGATATTCTACTAGTCAAATAATCACATGCAATATCAATAGCCACTTTAATAATGATGGAATGCATAATACCAAACTTTCAAAACCACATAGTCAAGGCCTTGTGCCAAGACTACAAATAAGATTAAGTCAAGGCCTTGTTCCAAGACACTAGTTTGTCTTATGAGACCTACCGATACATCGAGGAGCTATATCGAGATCCACCCGTCACTTACTACGTCCAATGAATTCCTCATATGAAAAGGTTTAAACATAACATAAACATTCGTATTAAAACTAGCATACAAAATGTCAATAAGTTATCCATAAACAATTAACGGTGTAAAAATAACACATCCAAAATCAAACATATCACAAAACCTTCAAGACAATATGGAAGTTTTGTATCATAATAAATTAACATCTAATAAACTTAAAATCCATCAAAGGATGTTGACATAGATGAAAGGAAAAACTTTTTTAAGGAAATATATATTTCTATTTTAAAATATTTTATGAAAAATTGTATATGAAAATATTCTTATAATTTTTTTACGGATGCTTTGATGATGTTATCACAACATAAAATAGCCTCACCAACTGTATAAGTTCAAAAAAACATTCTTACCGTAAATTTTTTTAAAACGTCAAAAAGTACCTTGTGTGGAAAACCAATGAATGATTCCAGTAAAAACATATAAGGTCAAATAAGGGTATAAATTTCTTTAACCCATTGTATAGTAAATAGTAAAAATGTTTTGAAATACCTTTTTATGAATCATGGATGTTGATGATAAAGATGTCCAAATAGATAATTGTGTATAAAAAACCTGGGATAATAAAGAGATTTTGAAATTAACCCTTACCTTGTAATTTTCCTTAGTAGATGGTAGGTTATCCTCATGTATAATTGTGAAATAATTGTTATTAAATTTTACAATAACAATATATATTAATATAATATCATATATGATCTTTAAACATTGCTTTGTTAATAATATCTTAGTATTATCGTCGTTTCGGGTGTTAACAGATTCATTTTCCATTAAATGCATTATTACGTAAGTAATGTTTGTTATGAATAGGATGTATCTTATTCTTATTCAGAATGATATTAAGTCTTTTAACATTATTTTTAATAATATAATGAAAAATTTTCTTGAATGGATACGATGGGGAATGAATATCCTCGTGTTCATGGAGACGGTAATCTATGCGTACGCACGAGGGACAATGTCATTCTTTTGATATTAAAATAACATATAATTGGATGGTATATCATATATAAAGAATAATTATCATGTAATATTTATTATTTACATCAATTTCACATCATTATTATTCTCATCCATATAATAATGAATTGAATAACAATTACATCCCGACGCGGAGATGGTAAGCCGTACATACGCACGTATGGTGACATATCTTCAAAGGATGGATAGAATAATGAATATGGTTGTAAAATATTTATAATAACATCATAGTTTATATAATATACTAGAGTTATTATTTTATAATGGAAACAACAATGATATAGAAAGTGGAAGTAGAAAGGAACTTGAAAGAGGTGATGAAATATTTATCTCTTCTTCGGGTTCTTTGTTTTGATTTGATCAAAAGGGCTCCATAGGATGGCTTTGTGACTAATGGATGGCCTGTAGGATGAAGGAAGGACATTTTAGAGGGAATTTTGGTATGGGGTGGACGATCCAAATTGTGTCAAAGGTGTGAATTATAGAGAAGGGGGAGTGCCCTTTTATAAGAGGGGTGAGGGGTACCTTAGAAAAATCTAGAAATATTATTTTATTATAAACTCATTTTCGGTTTATAATGGCTCCAAAATGAATTATTTATTGTCTAAGGTGAGTATGGGTGAAAAAAAACTCAACCAGTATGTTTTAGACAGGTTTTGGTCACTATATTAACCTTATATTTTAGATTTAACTCTTAGTTAAATTGTTTGACAGTTACCATGTCTCTTTGGGTTTTTATATTATATGGTTAATAATAATTTTATATACTTCCAAGAGAAACCCAAGTTGTTCATTAATAATACACATATCATTATATAAGTATTGTGGCCAATCCTTAGATTTTTATTAATAGAATATCAATTAATAATATAATAATTGTTTTGAAAACTATTTTTGTCAATTTTGACACTATTTGGTATTTTGTTTTTTCTAAATTTATAACACCATTATTACATAGAAAAAAATAATCTATCCAACTATAATATGTTAATATTAAACTATAAAATTTTTATAATTCATAAAAAGTCTCAAATTACATTTATTTGGATATCTGTAATTTCAATTATTTTAATCTTTCATTAATATAGTAATTACTGCATCATCAATGTGTCATAAATAAATTTACTTATTTAATTTCTAAAAAATATAAATAAAATACCATCATGTACGAAAGAATTTTTTATTTCTAATGAATATTTATAGTTGAGTTTATCTTATGTGTATCCCTATTTTAAAATAATTTAGTTTTTAAACATTGAATTTAACACTTTTAACTCCTCTATGAATTAAATAATAATAAATGTCCTAATCTAATCCAGGTGGATCTAAATGATCATATTTTATTCTTAAGATTGTTTTTGGTCTAATTAAACTTATCAATTTGAATTAGAACATATATTTGGGTAATAATAATATATTATTTACCCTTAATTGCCCTTATTACTTTTAACCGTTGTAAATAAAAGTAAAAAGTTACTATTAATCAAAAATTATTTTCAACTTTTTTAACCACAATTTATGTAATGATATCAACTGTGTCTCTCTGGTTTTTTAAATTCAACTCACATAAGCCATAAATTTGTGATTTAAGAAAATTTTCAAATTCTCCTAGGAGCTTGGTAAAAGATGGTAAAAAGGTCAATAAAATTTTTATATATCTAAAATTATTATAAACTGACACCAATGAATTAAATTAAACATATAGAGGTATTATGTATCAATTTTTACATAAAAAAAATTGAAATAAAATAAAAAAATATTTAAATAAAAATTATGTTTTAAACAATTACTCGTTTTTTTCACAATTCATAAAAGTTGAATGTTTTCAGAAAAATACCAAAAATTCACCCTAAACTAATTTCGATACTATGAATCCAGAAATGATGTCCATTTTGATTGATGAAATTATAAAATCTAACAAAATGTTTTATTACTATTCATAACAGCTGGTTTTATTGGTTGTGGTGTCTTATAACTCGATGTTGCGTACAACACACACTATTGTATTATTCAAAGAGAAGAGTACTGTTGAAGATTGGGGTGTAACAAAATCCACCACATGTCACCTAGAAAGGAAAAGACTAGAGACATATAAAAGGCCTTCCAACCATTTAATGAATAACAAAATTGTGTAACAAAAGAAACACAAGTCCATTTGATCTAATGGAGTGACTTCAACCACTCATTAAGGTGAAACTTCTATGATCCATCATCCAAAATGATGGGTGATAACTAAATTTTTTTCTACCATGGTTATGTACTCAATGATAACCTTTTATTTTCAAAATGAATACTCATATGATGATGAGATCAAAAAATTATACTCCAACAACATAAGGTTCCTGGTCAATCAAATTAATCACGACATTAAAGTTAGCTATGTACATTACCAAGTACTGTCCAAGTCCTACATGAATGACATCAAACATCTAGGTTGGTACATAACTGTTTATTATAATACCACAACGTATATCATCTTTTACATTAATATCTACCTGTATCCATAAAGTAAAAACAGGTGACCAATAAAATACAATAATATATATAATATAAAATGGAAACCCTTTTTACATGAG
Organism: Viscum album; assembly: GCA_963277665.1. Lineage (NCBI taxonomy): Eukaryota > Viridiplantae > Streptophyta > Magnoliopsida > Santalales > Viscaceae > Viscum > Viscum album. The sequence goes on from OY728128.1 coordinate 233,394,477, forward strand.
TAGTACAAAAATTAACTAATCATTTTTAAACAATACATAAGTCACCATGATTTAAACAAAGGTTTCTAAATAGAAAACCCACACTAAGTAAAATCCCAAAAAGTTTCCACTCTGTTTTCGGAAACAAAAAGTTGGTAATCTTCAACCAAATCTGGTAGCCTACTTCAAAAATCTAGAAGCTCCTCCACCACATGAAAAGATTCACTCCATGTCCCATGGTTGGAGACCTATTGTCATGGAGAATCATCATCCCCACAGTCAGGAGCTGATATTCTTAAATGAAAAAAATGTTACCATCTTAATAGCATAAAAAAGATCTTATGTTGACCCAAACGACCACACCATTTAAAAACACATAGATCTGTCCAAAAAACATATCAGAATGACCAGGTTCTTCACACTATGAGAATATAATATTCCTCTTGTATTCTTGAGGATACATTTTTCCTAAACAACAAATGATTAATTTATCTATTCATGTGGTTTTTCCATTGACACGTTAGCTATGAAAGACTTAACAAACATCAATATATAAGATATTAGCCCTTCCAAATTCACTAGTGTTAATAGGTATGGGTTAGATCATTTCTAAAATAGATTTCATCAATAAAATCATCATTAAATATCCTTATTATGAAATATAATATACTTGATAAATTCTTGGAATACACCACAATTGATATCTCATCTTGACTAAATCCCTCAAAATTAGAAACATCATCATTACTCACATCCTCCAAATACTAAGATCAAAGGAAGATTGAAAAAAAGAATTCAGAAAACATTAATTCATATACATATATATGATGGAATCACAACATCCCACCACTACTAGCTAGGTCCATCAAATAAATAGTTTATAGAATTATCCTTTAGATTATTAAGAGTCTTATGATACTCAAAAATATCATCAAATTTTTTAAGACACTTTTCTATTACAAGAAATCCCTAATCTACTTTATAAAAGGTGGTTTAAAATCCACAAATTTAATAATGGGGTTGAAAGGCTAGAAGATCAATGTATCAACAACTTGGTATAATGTCTGGGTATAATTGATAATAATAGATTATACTTATAGAAAATAGGATGAACTACCCTAAGGACATGACTTCTAGGAAATCATTATATCTATCTTCAAAGAGATTCTAATATCGATTCTAGAAAATCACAAAACAAAATCATATCAAATCAAGAATCAATGAACAGTCAATACTAAAATTAAATAAATAAAAAAGTCACAATAGACATTAAAAAATATTTATTGATTTCAAGACACACTTGACATTACAATTAATAAAATATTTTTTTATTAATTCATAAATGATTAATCTTGTTATTAATTAAAGAATGTATCAAAAACCCTTTACATGATATTGTAAATTAATCCATGTTTTCAAAAATATTAATCCCATTTTCTAATTATAAAAACCATTCTTATTAAAAATCCATTACATTCCAATATTCCATATGAAAAAATTGATTTATTTCATCATATAATAATATTTTATAATTATTATATCAAACCTATCATGTAATAGAAATCATATTTTTATCATTTAAAAAAATTATCAAAGAAAATAAAAAATTATTTCTTAAGAAACAATTTATTTTTCACAATGGATTTTAATTTATTTCCAAAAAATTAAAAATGAATCTAACTAACAAAAGAGTTGACAACCCACATCATATCCCACCTAATCAACCTAAAATAGTGTAGTCATTGGTATGAAATGGGATATAGTTACAATTTTAGAAAACATTTTAAATAGAAATATTCCTAGTCATATGGGATGGTAAACCAAAAACCACCCCCATAAATGTTCATGTTCAGATTTCCAAATCAGTCACACCAATTTGACATAGTTTATCATATAGTTAAAACATGTTTATAATATGTTCAACATCCCATTATGGTTCAAATACTCATACGCGATTACAAAAATCATATAAAGTCTCATGGAGAATCTAAATACAATTTATCTTTAAGAAAAAAAAACATTAAATAAAGACTCATGTCACAACATCCACGGTAACTCAAGTCTTTACATGAAGGTTTCATGATCAACCACCCACTCATGGACCACCTCTTGATCCCTTACACATTCTAAATCTTCATTCTACCATAACTCACACAAAAAAAACATTGGGATTTGGAATTCAAGTGTTTAACATTATGGAAATACCTTTTGGGATATCATTTGTAATGAACCAACACAGAATACCATCCACACTGATAAGTGAGCTGATTCTCTAGAAACATGAATAGTGTTTCTGATATCCTGGAGCTATTAAATAGCAAATAGGAATCCAAACATTTCTATTGGTAATTATTTCACACTAAAAAAGAAAAAATAATAGAGTTAAATGTGGAAACATATTGAGATATATTTTAATCAATACGAAAATACCAAGTATATAGAGAAACGAATAATATTTAATTTAGAACATAATAACCCAAACCCATATTCTGGTGGTCCACAACCACCCACCATGTCCTAATCCACCATATGTTTGTCACCCAAACATGATCCCATGATAGAAAATACAATCTTGAACCACTTTTATAAGAACCTAATGTGATGAAATCACTAAAACGTTAATGTATGGTGTCAGATAATGATCCTAGTATGATACTAACAATTATTCTATATAGATACTTCATAATGTAATTCAAATATCCAAAAATATGAGTACATTTGTGAGAGTATTAGGATTGTTTAGAAAAAGTATATTTAAACATTCAAAATAATTTATTTTCCTAAACCTATAAAACATGATATTTCCCCATTTAAAATCAATAAATTTTCTTGAAAATAGTTGATTTCCATTTCACGAGCTAAAGTCATCTAATCTACCAAATGTTTATAATATGATAATGAAATTTAATGATGAGCAACAGTCAATATAATTCAGCCAGGGTGAATAATAAAAATAAATGATCCATGCTAGGAAACTCTATTCCCAAAAAGTTGTAATGAATGTTTTCATATCTCGAGTATACTGTATAATGATTTCATGGTTAAAACATAGGTATGTTAGTGAGTCCACCTCCAAATATCTGAATAATTAGATAATTATTAGGCTTATATCTAGTCTCATCGGTCTACAAATTTTTATTACCATGCACACCGAATTTTTTGGTCACACAATCATAGCCTAAACCATTCATATTCTCAATGGATCTACAAAAAGGGTGTGAGTCCACTAGGTATTCTTATATCATGATCATCCCATATAACTATCCTTTAAACCAAACTATTTAAGGGAGGGATGAGGTAAACATGTAATTAGAATCACATGAGGGGCCTTATAAAAAACAACCCACTCTCGCACCATTATCTCTTAATGTAAATAATCCATTTTCGACCCCCAAAAAATTGGAAGTATAAGAATAAACCATGTTAAAATTAAAACATTGAGACATGGTAGGATTATCATAATCTTCCATTTGATCTATCTAGTATCATCAATTTCAATTCATAACCTTTTATATAATTTAATTTTCAGAAGGGTAATAATATTAGAATCGTTTAAAAAATCATCTTTTGAAGGACGAACCATAACATAAAACATTAATTTATTTCAATTTCACCATAAAATGTTCAAAGGAAGAATTAATATTTTAAAAATGATTGAATAAATTTAAGAACATGTTTTGACAACTTGTTTCCACATAAATTATTTCATGTAACCCATGAAAATTAATTTCCAAATAAATATAAAATATTTCAAATGAAATTCATAGTTATTTAATAAATTCAGTAATTTTATACATTTTAGAAAACATTTAATAGTTAATATAATTAAATTAAAATAAAGGATGTTTATTCAATAAATCAAAACCCTATAAAAGTCTTCAGTTTCAGCACAAAAATACATTAAAATTTCATTGAATATAAATCCTTCCAAATAAGGAATTTATTAATTAAAAAATTGAGATAAATCAATGTATTTATAATTTTGTTCATTCCATATACAATTCAGATAGAAAATGATAAAATATTAATTATTATGTAATTAAATGGGAAAAATTCCTAGAAAATGTGTTAGAAATATGGAATCATTTATTTATGAAATTATCATGGAAAAATGTTTTAAAAATGATGAAAAAATAGAGAAAACTCTACTTCTAATATTTGGAATCTAAATGAATTAATATATTTTGTGTATCCATTGAGGGTGATCACATGATATTTGAATATAGTTATTGATAGGAAAGATGATAGATCCTAGATCCATAATTCCAAAACAATAATCCATGATAAAAAACACAGCCTATATTACCTCTTATGAGATGGAATCCCAAGAATAAGGGATATCAAAGATTATAAGAAAATAAGTCACCCAATGAGAGGATCTTCGACTCAATTGGCACTTATATCTTCCAAGAGATTATGGGTGGGGAGGTAACTTTGTTTAGAGGGTTCCAAAATTTCAAAATAATGATATAGCATCGAGAAAGAGGACTTATGGTTAATTTTGAGTGTGTAGGGGTGTCTTTTTATTAAAATTATCATGTAATTAATTACTTTTTACATCGTTTCCTATCACAAGTCTCATAATTTGTACTGTTAATGTCAGAACAAAGAAAACCATGCACACACTTTGTTTAACCATGCACATGCCGTGAAAACCAATTTGACTTGGTTGCACATTTTTTTAGCCATGAATATACTATGAAACTAGGATTTCACACAATGTTTAACCATGCACAAGACATTAAAAAACCATGATAAGGCCTATAAACATTCAAAAAATATCGGGGATGTTATCGAAAATAACATTCAAGGGAAGCCAATCATAGGGTTCTTCAATGAGTTGGTCAAAACACTTAATAAAAAGCATTGTGATGTTCCACCCAGCCATATAATCATTATATCTTAACTAATTACTCTTGATAAAATAAATGATTTTTTTATCTAGTCCAGAAGCACATGTGTAACAGATTTTGATGAATGAGAATCTCATTCACTTGTCACTTTAGCATATATATTTTTTTCAATAAGGAGTTCCATCATATTCTACCCATCTTAAAACTCCCACACTATCGTTGTCTATGAATTCATGCCTATGAAATTGGAAATTATGTCTCATTTTCCCTTTTATAGTCTAACTCAATGTCTAATGACTGTAAATACATCAACCACCTAATCTTTTGAAGGATTAGGTGCTGCAAACAAAATGCGTACCCAAGTTTCTTATATTAGTGTCCACAAAAAACCTCTCTCCAAATACACATTTACTTTAACGTATTATGTAATAAAAACCCATACATATACTATTTCATGATAAAAATATGTCATCTCAAGGGGTATTATATTTCTGGAGCCATAATAGACAACTTAGCCCGCCTAAATTAAAACCAATATGAGATTAACATTGATTTTTTCCCTATACAAGGTTTATTTTTTACTCGAAATAGGTAATGTGACCATAGGTGATGATGTTATCCTAAAATTCAACTACTGAAATTTAGTCTCAAAACAATTTATTCATACAAGGTTCACTAGTTTCTTGGTCAGCCTATGCTTGGGTGTTGCCATATGGGAGAGATCCTAGACAAATAACCAGTAATAACCTTTTAATCATAGAATTATTTGAATCTAAAATACATACATGGGGTGATCAAAATATTCCATGGATTCGTCCATCTCTACTTCTACTAACTCTCAATCATGTGATTTTTCATGTTCTATGGATTTGACTTTATTAATCTTGAAACTGCATTTGGATATCTTGTCATAAAGCTTATCCTCTCTCTATATTCCCAAGACAATGTCATGTTGTTGGACTTGATGATCTACTTTATGGTATTAAAAAATGATATCATTATCAAGAAAACAAAAACAAGTGATTTATTAAATTATTAATTATCCAACTAATCATGTAAATGAATATAGTTTTTTCATTATTCAAACTAAATTACAACACTATAAACTAATTCAAGCAATAACTACTCCTAAAAGTAGTCTGGGGAACATATGATGTAACATAATGATTCCGAAAGCCACCCAGAGGTGCCCCGTACGTGGTTGGTCACATGGCCTCAATGACATTTCCCTGAAATCCAGAGGCTTCGGACTAGCAATGAAGGCCTAGGGTGTGATGGTGGGGAAACTATGCCCTCATCGGTAGAGTACACAGTAGAAGTAAACAAATATAAACAGGAGCGGAATCAGAAATAATTTCATAGAGAAATAAAAAGTGGGAGACTAATAAAACAAACTAGACCACATATATAATGTGATGCATAATACATACGTCTAGGAAAGCAGCGAACAAGTCAAAAAGATATAATACAATAGTACTAAACCAATGTTCAATAGAAAGTAGGTAAACTCCTCCACATCAAAAGACATAGCTTGGTCCCACACTCTCTAGATCCACAGCAAGTCATGTACCTGAAGTAGAAGGGTGATTTCTCTTATCTATACCTACAAAAATATAATCTCTTTGGGCCCAAAGAATGTCCCAAATAGGGTGTTAGACGAAATCCTAGTAGGCAACCACCACGAGATCTGTGCCTAATAATTAGTGAATATATGGCTGGTAAAAAATATAGGAAACAATAAATAGGAAGGTAGTCAACAATAAACAATCCACAATTTCAATATCAGGAAACCACTAAACAAAGAAGATAAACACAACAGGTTACCCTATATGAAGTACACATAGTCTAACCCCACTGGTCCTACCTAACAAGTACAAGAAACCCTCTTGGCAGCACACACAGTCTCACCCCTCTAGTTCAGCTAAAGTGTAGACTCTCTGAGGATGCACTCATAGTCAATTCCCCCTACAGTCTCATATCAGTACTAAAGGTGCTCTAGGGAAGAACTTACGTCACATTCCCTCTGTGACCCAATTCGGGGAATTACAGACACTCTAGGGAAGCACTAAACATCAATTCCCCTTGTGGTCTCACATCGTAAAATATAAAGACACCCCGGAGATACCCTCAACGTCCATTCTCCCTATGGTGTATACAACCAGTTCTCACAACCCTATGTAAGTCAAGCATGTGTAGCAGCACGTAACAGCCAATGGAAACCACAGGACCTACTTGGATAGAATTATACAGCACAACATCATAACAGAACAACAACCACACCATCCTATAATACTAGGCATGGGAATGTAAACAGCATCCTAATAGGCAACAAGACCCAAAGGTCAAAACATGAAAAACGTGTATGGGAGCACATCCAAAGCACAAAATATCAACCTATTCACAATAAAATATCCTCTAATCAAGCATAAAAGCATAGAAGAAAAAAATATGGCCAAAACGTCAAACACGCAAATCCCCGTTCATCGGTATTGGGAAATTTTTGACATAAAACTCAGAGACTTCCAACATTAGGGAACAACCCAACTACCTCGGTGTTAGCAGATTTCTATGAGTGAACATCGATGCTTAAATCTCCTTAGAACATCATATATCTATGAAAACGTCTAAAAATTTCAACCCACAATAACATGGAATATAATAGAAATCAGGAGATGAGGCTCCAGCATGAGAGAGAACACACCGATGTGATTTCAACGCAACTGACGATGTTTGATTCAGAGGATGGACGGAGGCTCGGGGGTCATCAAAGATTTGTAGCCATACTTACTCCTTCGGATGAACAAGACCTAGAAGATGTGTGTTCGGTCCTTTAGACGCAACCCTAGTTCATTTAATGAAAAAATTACAAAATACACAGCATGTACTTTTGGAGTACATGTTGTGTACTTTCTGTTTCTGTACTCAGCATTAGGTAGCCTCCAAATCACTCCCACACGGTCGTGTGTGTGGCTACTACACTTCCAGCACACGTGTAACAACACGAGATTTTATAAGATATATTCTTTTTAATTTATTTCATATCTTCTGTTGAACGATACACCAAGATTATCTTGCACTATACATAACAACATATTGGCTTGTAGTATACGCAACACAATTCTTGGATCGTGTTATACACAATTTCAAGATCATTTGATAGAATTTATTCTACGCAACATTGAGTGTATATATATATATATATTCAATCTATAAGTGAAATATGGTTGGATTTTTTTATATGCAACAACAAAGGAGTCTTGCACTACACGCAACCCTGACTTGGTTTTCATTACACGCAATCACGATCTTCCTCGATAGCGTGTGTTGTACGCAATACCAGGTTTCACTAATAAAAAATATATCGTTATAATATTATCACAAAATATCCGTTATGAATATAATTAATCAAATTATGAATTTTATAACATTATTATTCATTTATAAATCTTCTAAAAGATTTTATGTGAACAAAATAAATTTTTCGGGTAAAATAAGTATTTTTCAAAAAGTGTAGCTTTGTCGCCTTTTGATGGCGCAACCAATGTAAATCTAGTTTTTGATATTTTTATAAGTTAAATTTTAAAAAATAAAATTATTCTTTGGGATAATGATATAAAATTTTACCGTGGATAAAATTTTCATGTTATTCTGATAACTTTCATATTTTAATAAATACTAAAAACACGCTATATTTTAATTAAAAACAACTTTTTTCATCGTAATAATTTTTGTGATTAAATAATAATATTGAGTGGTATTAATGTATAAATATAATATATTTTTACCATTTAATATAATGTATGCCATTATCATTTATTTTACCTTGAATTCGTAGGTTAAATCAATTCAATCTTTTGTAATGTTTTAAAAAAAATTGTTTTCTTTCGACAATCGGATTAATTTTAATTTAATTTCTGAAACTTCTATTCATTGAATTTGGAACAATAGATTCCATATTTGGAATCAGTGGGTCCAAATTATATTAATAGACTACTTTCTATTTTTGGGCATTATGAATAGTAACTACGGTAAATTTTATTTACCATAGTTAAAGGTAAATCGGGTAATTAAGGGTAAATATAAGATTATAAAATTACCCTAACACCTTCCAAAATCCTATTAGATGACTAAAAGTTGACCCATATCACCTAAGGGTCGGATTAGAATCATTTAATGGACTTTTGTCCATGAAAATAACTTAATTATTATCAAAACCAAAGAATGTGACAACATGCCACTCTCGTAATTCTTATAAGTATATTAAATTTAATTTAGTGATAAACATCATGAAACTTCGAACATGAATAGTCTCCAGAAATATAATGAAATTATCTACATCATATGAATTTGTTTATAATTTTTAGCGATTAAATAATTATCATTAATTGTGACACAATAGTGATGCAGAAATTATTTATCTATTGAAAATCAAGAGTATAGTTTTTATAAAACTAATATTGACTATAAAAGGCACAAACCCCTGACCAAAACTTATTGGTCAGGTAAATATAAACCATAATCATCCAATTGTTTAATATTTGACCATTTGGAGCCTTATAAAAGAGATTATGACACTTATATTATTTTATTTTAAATGATGCCAAAGTTGTCACCTTCATAATTTAATAAATATAACAATTTAAATATTGTGATTTTAAGATGATAAATTCGAGTAAAAGTATTATTGTGAAAGGTAATATATTTATATTCATAATAGGATTTTATTTTTAATTTTTATTCATCAAATATGTATATTAAATAATTATACAAAAATGATGTTGTAATTATTTTATTAAGAGATAAACCAAATAAATGGTTTTAAAAATAATAAAATAAATATTATATGAACTATTTAATGTGATCCATTAATTTTATAGACATTTATCACCTTTTATGAATCTTTTTAATCTTTTATTTCGAACATATATTCTGTATATATTTTATTTAAATTCAAATAAATGAATAGTGTCAAAATTGACACTATTGTTATTTTATAAAAATAACATATTATAAAATTGTTTAAAAATAACAAAAAAAATTATAAATTATAAATTCAAATTTATATGGTAGAAAATGTTATAAATTATACAATTATGGACAATTCACAACAAATATGTAATTATTTTTTATAATTTAAAATTTAGAATATTATTACCACAAATAAAATTAAATTGATTAAATAAGGATAAATAAAGTTGATAATGTTTAAAATAAATTTCTAACGTGTCTAAATTTTATTGGTTGATGACATTACAACCCTATCTCATATAATATTCAAATATGAGTCATTTTTGGAGGTTTTTAAGTGGGGTTAGATTTATTATAAATTAATATTTTTATGATTTCCAAAGGTTCCCCTCTCCTTCCTTATAAAAGGGAACCTCCTCCCTCTCATCTTTACACAACATTGAGCCTTCAAGATCGGGCAACCCCTACCAAATTCTCTTATCCACTTCCCTAGAAACATATTAAAGGTCCTGCTGTTCTTCGAAGACCATTTTTAGTGCTCTAAGAGAAACTTTAAAGGAGGCACTTCGAGAAAGAGGAGGTTCAGATACATACGAAGCATATCGGACATAAGGTAAGGGATATGTTTGAAAATCCCATTTTTATCCGAGATTTCTTATTCGTAAGTATTTTCTATGGTTATTTTTATCATCCATGTCCATTTTTATAAATGTGTTTTCATTTATGTTTAAAGTCCTTTTTACCCATTTTTTTCTTTTACTAAATGGTATGTAATGAATCTTTCTTTTGTTTACGTTACGAGGTACTTTTTTTATTTTTCCGGCAAAAGTACGAGAAGAATGTTTTTTTAACTTATACAGTGTGAACGGATTTTTACGGTTTCATATCGCATAATTTTGAAGAAGCTTCGTCTACAAGTTTTCATGGTTATTTTCAATAAAATCCTTTTCTTTTAAAATTGTGTGGCATTTTGTGAAAAGAAAATGATTTTTAAGGAGAAAGGATATTTTCATCAGAAATTTATTTAAAATGTTTTATAAAAAGCATTTTTCTATCTATGATAACATTATTTCATATGTTTATATTTCAAGTATAATGTCTCTATGATTTACATGGTTTCACTTTTCTTATGATGAAATATCCATTTTTTTATATGGATTATGTGATGATGGGATGATGTTTATGAAACCCATTTTATTCATTGGGTTATGATTAATGTTTTATGTTTATTTTCTAGCACAAGTAAGAATGATTTCATTATGAGATGGGTGGGACATATATCTCTCTCCAATTAATTTGGTAAAGATTTATATCTCATGATATAGACATGGCTGGAACGGAAAGTTAAATCGGTTCAGTAATACAGGACTGGAACGAGTAGTGAACTCGATTCAGAAAGAGACATTGTCCACTAAGATGGTCTTGGCAGCAATGCCTTGGCTACTATGGAGATCATAACAAGGGCTGAATGGTTTCCACAATTACATGTTTTATTCCCATGCTATTTTATCGTGATTAATGATCCTTTATGATATATGCCTTACATACATCCAATATTTATGTCTTTGCTCAAGGGTTTAATGTTTAGATTTCATGTTCAAGTTTTTGCTTTAAAATGCTTATGGATTGTTTTATGTTCTCTATGTTTTCCCTTACTGAGCATTTGAGCTCACCCTTTTTATGTTTTATTTTCCCCAGGAAATAATGAAAGGTTTTCGGTAAGGAAAAAAAAGTAGAAGATCGTTATGGGAGATGTTGAATATCTTCCAACATGACTAGTTGTTTATATTCCGAGTTTCCAAAGACACTAAACTATTACGGTCCTTGTGTGTATTATTTTGTTATGTAATAAGTATTACACAAAAGTAATGTAATGTCCATGTACGTCAAGCTTCGGGCCTCTACAGTTGGTATCAGAGGAATGGTTTAGTCAACCTTTTGAAACTAGGATGCGATAACTTTTGTGAGATCCCTAGAGATATTTCTAAGGTATGTCTAGGGATGTCCCTACGGTTAAGTATAAGTATAGGATAAAGTCCTAGAATTACGGTAACGATCTTATAATTGAACCTGAGATGTTAGATATTGAAGTTACTCCCCCTCTATTATGTTGTTTTACCTATCATGATTTTTGCCTCTCACCGAATTCTTTTTGTGTTATAATCAATGGAGGGAACCAGAAGGAATTCGGTTAACATTGAATCGAATGGAAAAATTGGTGACTATGAGCAACGAAATTGTGTAATGCCTAGAGAGAATTATATTGTGATTATTCTGAATCAGTCATCGCGATATATTATTAACAAGGTGAGATTTAGTGGTATTCCTAATTCATCAAATAAGAGGAAGATAGAGTTTTATGCATGTTCGCATGTTGAGGATCATAAAGAAAGGAAGATTGATATTTCTAATGAAGGGAAGAAGAACATTGATGAATGCCTCAAATGGAGGAGAAGATGTTATCTGTGTGGAGTGAAGGTTCATAGAGTGACAGACTGTTATGGAGTTCAATGTCTTATCTGTGGAGAACATGGGCATTACCCAACTCATTGCCCTGACCTAAGAGGTTACTTCTAAATCAAGGAAGGACTTATTCCATGACAATCATTGAAGATGATGGTTTTAAGTGTTTATGTATTGGAATTCAATAATAATGTTATTGAGGTACTTTTATGGTATATTGGAATATCTATGTATTGGTCCATTGTGGTTTTCCATAAGAATATGGCATCGGTAACCATGAAATGTGATAGAAATATTTTTGAAATGTAGATGATATGCACATAATGAAGGGATAAAGAGAATCTAATATGTTTGATAGTATTCATGAGCACATTATTGATATAAGGACTAAGTGGTATCATGGTTTGAGTATATAGAATTTTTGGGATTTTGGAATTTGGAAATAGACAACTTTTGACAGCATTCATGTTTTCAACTAAGGTTCTATGGTAATTAATGTTGCAATAGAATAAATGATTAAGGAATTCACATGATTGTAATGTGACCAACTAGATATATCGTATGATAAATGATGTTATTCACGTTCTTGTTATGTGACCTTTCTAGTAATTGTTTTCATTCTACTATGAGCTTGGACAGATGTATTTTGGATAAGTCTAAAGATTGTAAAGTGTTATGTCAGACATCATATTGTATTTTTTAAGGCTATAACTTTTTTCAAAATTATTTCTGTAATGTTATAATAGTGTAGTTTTAGAAAAAGGACAACCTGCAGGACGGGCGACATGCCATCGCGTCGGACAAGGCTGTGGGAATCGAACCCACAACTGATGTGCGACTGGCCTTTATCGCATACCAATGGCCTACACGAAGTCCCTAGTTAGTAGAAACTAGATTTATTTTATTAAGCGGTATGATAAATTAAGTATAAGTTCATTTTTGAAATCGTATATTATTAACCTCACCATAGATGGACTTATGTATATTTGATAAATTTTGCAAAACTTTTGTTTGAAACAGATGGAATGGCCCATCATTCTATCACATGACCTGTTTACACTTCACGAATAACAAATTCAACTTCATTTCTTTATGAGATGAAGTGGAAATTGTTCAATGCACGAAAAACAGTGAGATTGTACCAAAATCAGGCAAGTATTTCTTCTAATTCAAAATTTTCAACTTTAGGGAAATGATATTGAAAACCAAAAATGTTGTCCCAGTGCTCTTGTATTCGATGAATCAGATAGTACCTTAGATCATCACAAATTTATGACTTTGTGATTGATGGATTTTTCATAGCCATGTTCTCTACCACTCTCCATCAGAACATGATGGTTAGACTTCTCCTCCATATCCATATATTCACCTATGATCTCTTATGTGGAAAACTAGTGATGAGTTAATTTGGGTAACCAATATGTTTCATACTTCACTTTTTAAAATTATGTTTTAGCATTCCTTTTTACGATGTGGGTTTATATGAAAGAAATTCTCAAGTAACAAACCATTTATAACGCTGAAGAATTTTGATGGAGAAGTTTATTTTAAGGGGGGTAGAATGTAACAACACGAGATTTTATAAGATATATTCTTTTTAATTTCTTTCATATCTTATATTGAACGATACACCAAGATTATCTTTCACTATACACAACACCGTATTAGCTTGTAGTATACGAAACACAATTCATGGATCGTGTTATACACAATTTCATGTTCATTTGATAGAGGTTATTCTACGCAAAATTGAGTGTATATATATATATTCAATATATAAATGAAATATGGTTGGATTTTGTTATACGCAACAACAAAAGAGTCTTGCACTACACGCAACCCTGACTTGGTTTTCATTACACGCAATCGCGACCTTCCTCGATAGCGTGTGTTGTACGAAATACCAGGTTTCACTAAATAATGATATATGGTTATAATATTATCAAAAACTAGCCGCTATGAATAGAATTAACCACATTTTGATTTTTATAACATTATTATTCATTTATAAATTTTCTAAAACATTTTATGTGAACAAAAAAAAATTTCGGGTAAAATGAGTATTTTTAAAAAAATGTAGTTTTGCCTCCTATTGATGGAACACCCACATTAAATATAGTTTTTTATATTTTAATAAGTTAAATTATACAAAATAAAATTATTCTTTAGAATAAGGATATAAAATTTTACCTTGTATATAATTTTCATGTTATTCTGATAACTTTCATATTTTAATGAATAGTAAAAACACGCTATATTTTAATTAATAACAACTTTTTTCATCGTATTAATTTATGTGGTTAAATTATTATATTGAAAGGTCTTAAAGTATAAATAGAATATATTTTTACCATTTAATATAATGTATGCCATTATCATTGATTTTACTTTGAATTCGTAGGTTAAATCAATTCAATCTTTTGTAATGTTTTAAACAAAAACCCGTTTTCTTCCGACAACCTGATTAATTTTAATTTAATTTCTGCAACTTCTGTGTATTGAATTTGAAAAAATGGATTCCATATTTGGAATCATTGGGTCCAAATTATATAAATAGACTACTTTTTATTTTTGGGCATTATGAATAGTAACTATGGTATATTTTATTTTCCATAGTCAATGTTAAATCGGGTAATTAAGGGTAAATATAAGATTATAAAATTACCCTAAAACCTACCAAAATCCTATTGGATGACTAAAAGTCGACCCATATCACCTAAGGGTCGGATTAGAATCATTTAATTGAATTTTTTCAATTAAAATAACTTAATTATTGTTAAAACCAAAGAAAGTGACAACAAGTCACTCTCTTAAATCTTGTAAGTATATTAATTTTAATTTAGTGATAAACTTCATGAAACTTAAAACATGAAAATTCTCTAAAATCTAATGAAATTATCTACATCATATGAATTTTTTTATAATTTTTAGGGATTCAATAATTATTATTAATTATGACAAAATAGTGATGCAGAAATTGTTTATCTAGTGAAAATCAAGAATATAGTTTTTATTAAATTAATATTGACCATAAAAGGCACAAAACCCTGACCAAAACTTATTGTTCATGTAAATTTAAACCATAATCATCAAATGGTCTAATATATGACCATTTGGAGCCTTATAAAAGTGATTATGACACTTATGTTATATTATTTTAAATGATACCAAAGTTGTCACCTTCATAATTTAATAAATATAATAATTTAAATATTGTTATTTTAAGATGATAAATTCGAGAAGAAGTATTATTGTGAAAGGTAATATATTTATCTTAATCATAGGATTATATTTTTAATTTTTATGCAAAAATAAATATATTAAATAATTATACAGAAATGATGTTGTAATAATTTTATTAGAAGATAACCCAAAAAAATGGTTTTAAAAATAATAATATAAATATTATATGATCTATTTAATGTGCTCCACTAATTTTATAGATATATATGACCTTTTATGAATCTATTTAAGCTTTTATTTCGAACTTATCTTCTGTATATATTTTATTTAAATTCAAATAAATGAATAGTGTCAAAATTCACACTACTGTTATTTTATAAAAATAACATATTATAAAATTGTTTAAAAATAACAAAACTATTTAAAAATTATAAATTTAAATTTACATGGTAGAAAATTTTATAAAGTATACAATTATTTAAAATTCACAACAAATATGTAATTTTGTTTTATAATTTAAAATTTAGAATGTTATTACCACAAATAAAATTAAATTGATTAAATAAGGATAAATCAAGTTGATAATTTTTAAAATAAATTCCTATCATGCCTAAATTTTATTGGTTGATTATATTACAACCCTATCTCATCTAATATTCTAATATGAGTCATTTTTGGAGGTTTTTAAGTGGGGTTAGATTTATTATAAATTAATATTTTTATGATTTCCAAAGGTGCCCCTCTCCTCCCTTATAAAAGGGAACCTCCTCCCTCTCATATTTAAACAACTTTGAGCCTTCAAGCTCGGGAAACCCCTGCCAAATTCTATTATCCACTTCCCTAGATACATCCTAGAGGTCCTAGTATTCTTCAAAGTCCATTTTTAGTGCCCTATGAGAATGTTTAAAGGAGGTACTTTGATAAAGAGGAGGTTTAGATACATACGAAGCATATCAGACATAAGGTCAGGGATAATTTTGTAAATCTCATTTTTATCCAAGATTGCTTATTTGTATGTTATTACTGGGGTTATTTCTATCATCCATGTCCATGTTTTATAAAAGTGTTTTCATGTTTGTTTAAAGTCCTTTTTACCCATTTTTGACTTTTACTACATGGTATGTATTGAATCTTTCTTTTGTTTACATTAAGAGGTACTTTTTTGAAATTTCTAGAAAAAGTACGAGAAGAATGTTTTTTTAACTTATACGGCATGAACGGATTTTTTCGTTTTCATATTGCCTAATTTTCAAGAAGCTTTCTCTACAAATATTCATGGTTATTTTCAATAAAATCCTTTTCTTTTAAAATTGTGTGGAATTTTGTGAAAAGAAAATGATTTTTAAGGAGAAAGGATATTTTCCTCAAAAATTTATTTCATGTGTTTTATCAAAACCATTTTTCCATCTAAGATGACATTATTTCATATGTGTATATTTCAAGTATCATGTCTCTATGATTTACATGTTTTCAATTTTATTATGATGAAATATCCATTTGTTTTATATGGATTATGTGATGATGGGATGATGTTTATGAAACCCATTTTATTCTTTTGGTTATGATGAATGTTTTATGTTTATTTTGTGGACAAGTAAGAATGATTTCATTATGAGATGGGTGGGACCTATATCTCCCTCCAATTCATTGGGTAAAGATTTATATCTCATTAGATAGACATGGATGGACTGGAAAGTTAAACTGGTTCAGTAATACAGGATTGGAACGAGGAGTGAACTCGATTCATAAAGGGACTTTGTCTACTAAGATGGTCATGGCAGCAATGCCTTGGCTACTATAGAAATCATAACAAGTTCTGAATGGTTGAAACAATTACATGTTTTATTCCTATGCTATTTTATCATGATTTATGTTCTTTTATGATATATGTCTTACGTACTTCCAAGATTTACGTCGTTGCTCAAGGTTTTAATGTTTAGATTTCATGTTCAAGTTTTTGCGTTCAAATGTTTATGGATAGTTTTATGTTCTCTATGATTTCTTTTACTGAGCATTTAAGCTCACCCTTTTTATGTTTTATTTTCCCCAGGAAATAAATAAAGGTTTTAGGTAAGGAAACAAAAAGGGGAAGATCGTAATGGGAGATGTTGAATATCCCTGAACATGACTAGTTGTTTATATTCCGAGTTTCCAAAGACACTAACCTATTACAGTCCCTGTGTGTATTTTTTTGTTATGTATTACGTATTCCACAAAAGTAATGTAATGTCCATGTATGTCAAGCTTCAGGACTCTACAACACGGCCTACTACGGCATGGAAGTACACGGTGTGTACTCATAATGTACACGACATGTACTTAGAAAATTTCCAGAAATTCATCTTTTTCTAAAAAATGACAAAAAAGGAAAAACATCCTTGAAAAGAAGGTCTGGGTTGATAAAAACATCCCCTAATAATGAAATTTGTCCCCAAATTTCCCTAGAACAACGTAGAAGAAGAAACCCTGAATAGTTCCGGCCATTGAGCTCATACATCGGCCTCCCTCTCCCAAGTCTTGTCCTGCACCCGCCCGTGCTACCACAACACTCGTACCAGAGGAATAGAGAGGCCATAGAGAACCTTTGTACTCTGATCCATAATCAGGATAGGAGGCTCCTTGAAAGATTCATCCATTTCCAACTCAATCTCCTCTAGTTGGAAAACAGGAGACGAGTCTGAAAAGTTATGTCGAAGGTGAGAAACATGGAAAGTGTCGTGCATAGCTCGGTACCTCTGAGGTAACTAAAACCAGTAGGCAACCGGACCAACTCTCTCTAACAACGCAAATGGCCCGACGTAACTTGTAGAAAGCTTACACTATCTCCTAATCCTCTTGTGTCACAACCTCAGTGTGACACACTAGAAAACATAATCCCAGACCTCAAATTATAGAGGTCGTCTCTGTTGGTTAGCATAAGACTTTTGTCGAGACTGTGCAGTAGAAATCTTCTTCAAAATCAACTCTATCTACTATGTGGTCTCTTGAACAAGACAATGTCCCAGCAAAGCTTCCTATCATGCCTCCAGCCAACATAAAGGAGATCGAATTGTCCTATCATACAAAGTCTCATAAGGTTCCATCTGAATAGTTTTTTTTAAAACTATTGTTGTAGGAAAACTCTACAAGAGCTATATGCTTGCCTCATGAACCTCCAATGTCCCAAATGCATGACCAGAAAATTTACTCAATCACCTGATTTGTACGCCCGAACTGGCCATCTGTCTGAGGGCAGTATGTTTTACTCAAATGTACATGTGTACCCAAAGCCTTCCAAAGCCCCTGCCTGACCCGAGAATTAAAACGTTCATCCCTGTCTAAAAAAATGGAGCATAGAACTCCATGTAAGAACATAGTCTCTCAGATGTACAGTTGTCCTAGCCCATCAACACTGAAGGTCTCCTTGATCTCTATGAAGTGAGTGACATTCGTATAATTGTAAATGATAACCCTTACTACATCATTCCCATGAGGGGACCTCGACAAACCAGTCATGAAATCCAATGCGACATCGTTCCAATTCCACTTGGGAATGGGTAACTGCTGTAGAAGCCATGCTGGTCGCTGATGCTCCACCTTCACCTACTAACAAGTGGAACACCTCATGATGAAACCAGCAACATCCCTCTTCATACCCGGCCTCCAATACTGGCGGTGAAAATCAAGATACATCTTCGTGACACCAAGATTAACTGCCCAAAAAGAGGAATGACAGTCTCACATCAGCTCCATGCATATGTCTGATAGCACCCATAAGCTCCACAAGAAGCACATGTTCTCATCCCCGCCTATGGTCCACCCAGGAAAATGGTCATCTCCTAACACACATTTCCAAAGGACTAGGAATTCAGAATCTGATAGCTGCCTCATTCGTACTTGTAACGCCCCGACCCTAGTGACCCAAAGTCGGTGCATTATTACATAACATAGGCATGATCATAAAATATCATGTCTCAAAAGACCAATTAGTTTAGTATCCTTGGAAGTAATAGATACATTCATATGGTTTACATTACATCGTAAAATAGAAATCTACAAAAACATTGTTTCCATAGACAACACAAGGATCCCATAGACTATCCCGGTAGGTCAGTCATAATATACTTCTTCACATCCTGGTTAAAATAAATCATAGAAAGGGTTGAGATCATATGATCTGTAAGGATAAAAATATAGTGGAAGCTTTCATAAATAAGAATAAACATTTAAGGTAATTTTTAAAACTAAAACAAATGCCTTTTCAACATAAACGTCATCATAATATGGCAAATATAAATCAAAATAATTCCATTTTCTTACTCAAATGTATATTCTACTATTCAAATAATCACATTAAATATCAATAGCCACTTTCAATATGATGTAATGCATAATTCTAGACTTTCATAACCACATAGTCAAGGCCTTGTGCCAAGACTACAAATAAGATTTCTTCAAAGCCTTCTTTCAATAATCTAGTTTGTCTCACGAGACCTACCAATTCATCGAGGAGCAATAGTGAGCTCTACCCATCGCATACTAAGTCCTGTGCAATCCTCATATGAAAAGGTTTAAACATAACATAAACATTAATATTAAAACTAGCATACAAAATTACAATACATTATCCAGAAACCATGAATGGGGTAAAAATAACACATCCACATTCAAACATATCACATAACCTTAAATACAATATGGAAGTTTTGTATCATAATAAATCAACCTGAAAAAATCTTAAAATACATAAAAGGATGTTGACATAGATAAAATCAAAACCTTTTTTATAGAAATATCTCCTTCTATTTTAAAATCATTTAAGAAAAAGTTTATTTTTAAATTACTCTTCCATGATTATAAGGGATGCTTCGATGATGTTATAATGGCGGAAAATAGCCGCACCCACCGTATAAGTTTAAAAAATACATTCTTACATTAAAATTGTTGAAAATGTCAAAGAGTACCTTGTTTGGAAAATGACGGAATGATTCCTTTCAAAACATATAAGGTCAAATAAGTGTATAAATTACTTTAACCCAATTTCTAGTAAATAGAAAGAATATTTTTAAATACATTTTTAATAAGCATGGATGTGGATTATAAAGAGGTCCCAATAGATAATTACGTATAAATAACCTTGGATAATGAAGAGATTTGGAAATTAACCCTTAACTTGTACTTTTCCTTGGTTGAGGGTTGGTTAAACAGTTGTATAATGGTGAATTAATTGTTATTAAAATATAAAAAAATAATATACAAGAATATGAAATCATATATGATCTATTAACATTTCTTTGTTAATAATATATTAGTATTATCGTCGTTTCGGGTGATAAATAATTCATTTTCCTTTGTATGCTTTGTTACATAAGTAATGTTTTTAATGGATAAGATGTATCAGATTCACATTCAAAATTATATTAAGTCTTTAAACATTATTTTTAATCATCTAATGAAAATTAGTCTTGAATTGATACGATGGGGAATGATTTTCATCGCGTTCCGGGAGACGGTAATCTGTACGTACGCACGAGTGATAATATCATTTTTTTTAATTAAAATAATATATAATTGGATGGTATATTATATATACAGAATAATTATCATGTTATATTTATTATTTACATCAATTACACATCATCATTATGCCCATCCAAATAATAATGTATTGAATAAAAATTACACCACGACGTGGAGATGGTAAACGGTATGTTCGCACGTATGGTGACATGTCATTCAAAGGATGGATAGAATAATGAATATGGTTGTACCAAATTTATAATAACATCACAGTATATAGAAAATAATGGAGTTATCATTTTATAATGGAAACAACCAAGATATAGGATGTGGAAGAATAAAGGAACTTGAAAGATGTAAAGAAATATTTACCACTTCTTCTTGTTCTTTCTATTGATTTGGTCAAAAGGGCTCATTAGGATGGATTTATGATGAAAGGAAGGCCTCTAGGAAGAAGGGAGGATAGTTTATATGGTGTTTGGGTAGGGGTTATCTATACAAAATGGCTTTGAAGGTGTGAATTAGAAATAAGGTAGAGTGACCTTTTATAAGAGGGTAAGGGGCACGATAGGAAAAGAAAGAAATATTATTTCATAATAAAATCATATTCTGTTTACTAATGGCTCCGAAACGAATTATTTAAGTCCTAAGGTGGTTATGGGGAGAAAAAAACTCAACCAATAGGTTTTATACAGGTTTGGATCACTATATTAACTTTATCAGTTAGATTTAACTCTTAGTTAAATAGTTTGACATTTACCATGTCTCTTTTTATTTTTATATTATATTGTTAATAAACATAGTATAAACTTCCAAGAGAAACTAAAGTGGTTCATTAATGACATATATAATATTATTTAAGACCTTTGGCCAATCCTTATATATTTATTAATATAATATCAATTAATAATATAATATTTTATTTCGAAACTCTTTTATGTCGATTTTGACATTATTTGGAATTTTTTTTGCTAAATTCATAATTCGATTATTACATCGAAAAAAACATATAACCAACCATAACATCTCATATTAACCTATAAAATTAGTTTAATTCATAGAAAGTCTCAAATTAATTTATTTGGATATTTATAATATCAATTATTTAAATATTTCATTAATTAAGTAATTACTGCATCATCATTGTGTCCTAAATAAATTTAACTATATAATGTGTAAAAAATAAAATAAAATAGTATTATGTATGAAATATTTTTATCTTTAAAATAAATATTAATAGTATAATATATCTTATGTATATCCCAATATTAAAAATGTATTAGTTATTAAACACTGAATTTAGAACTTTTAACTCTTCTTTGAATTAAATAATAATAAATGTCCTAATCTAATCCAAGTGGACCTAAATGATAATATGTTATTCCGAAGGCTGTTTTATGTTGAATTAAACTTATCCAATAGAATTTGGACTTGTTTTAGGGTAATAATAATATCATTTTAGCCTTACCTACCCTATTTACTTTTAAATATGGTAAATAAAACTAAAAAGTTGCGATTCACCAAAAATTGTTTTCATCTTATTGATCCAAATATTACTAAATGATATCAACCATGTCACTTGGAGTTTTTAAATTCATCTCATAGAAGTGGTGAAATTATGTTTTATGAAAATTTGCAAATGCACCTTGAAGGTGGGTAAAAGAAGGTAAAAAGTTTAATAAAATTTTTATATATCTAAAATTATTATATATATTGATTCCAATGAATTATAGTGAACATATATAAGAATTATGTATATATTTTGAAATATAATAAATTTAAATAAAATGAATAATTATTTAAATAAAAAATCTATTTTAAACTATATCTTAGTGATTTTCACAATCCATAACAAAATGAATGTTTTCAGAAAAATACCAAAAATTCACCCTAAGATAATTTCAATATTCTGAATCCAAAAATGAAATCAATTTTGAATGATATAATTTATAAAATTTCAAAATGTTGGTATTACTGTTCATAATGGCTAGTTTGATGGGTTGTGGTGTGTTAGAACTCAATGTTTCATACAACACATGCTATTGTAATATTCAAAGAGAAGCGTAGCGTGGAAGATTGGGTTGTTACATTATACCCTCCTTCAAATAATTTCGTCCTCGAAATTTCTATAGTATTACCACATAAAAATACGCAGGTGGTTCTTCATTATAAGTTCCTTGGGTTCCCACGTTGCCTCTTCCATCTTATGGTTTCTCCATAAAAATTTTACCAGATGATTCGTCTGGTTTCTCAACAATTGTTCTCTTGTATAATGAACCTTGATAGGATTTTAAAAATAAGAAAGATCGGGTTCTAGTTCTAATTCCACATAGGTGAGTTCATGCATTAGGCCAGGCATGTATTTTCACAACACTGATATGTGGAATACATCGTCGTCTTTGGAAAGACTTGGAGGCATTTCCAAATTGTAAGCTACATCCCCAATTACTTTTAGAATTTTGAATGGTCTCATATACCTGGGGCATAATTTTCCATTCTTACCAAAACGTATAAAACCCTTCCATTGAGATACCTTCATGAAAACATGATCTCCTACCTCAATTTCAAAATTATTTCATCAGTTATCAGCATAGATCTTCTACCTAATTAGAGTTTCTTTGATATCATTTTGTATTTCCATCATCTTTTTCATCGTTTCCTCCACCAGTTCTAGACCTACATGTTTTCTTTCAACAACGTCATCCCAACAAGTTGGTGTGTGAAATCTATTTCCATATAATGTTTCATATGGTGTCATCTGAATACTTGAACGGATGCTATTGTTATAGGAAAATTATAACAGAGGTAAATATTGATCCCACATACCTTGAAAGTCAATTGATCTTGATATAAACATGTATTCTAATGTTTTAATAGTCCGTTCGGATTTTCCATCAGTTTGGGGTGGTAGGAATTGCTCAAACGATGTTTAGTATACAAGGCATTCTGAAGAATTTTCCATAATCTTGACATAAAAAATGGATCATGATCTGAAACAATCGACAGTGGAACTCCAAGAAGTCTTACAAATTCATTATTATATAGTCTTGCTAAAGGTTCAAGTTGTAAATATTCTTCTTATAAAGTGAAAATGGGATGACTTGTTAAGACGATAAACAATGACCCATATTGAATCGTTACTTCAAGGAGTCTTTGGTAACCCCATGACAAAGTCCATCATGATATCATCCCATTTCCACTCAGGTATGGGAAGAGGTTACATGACCCCTCCAGGTTGTTGCCTTCCAACTTTAACTAGTTGAAAACCAAACATCTTGACACAAAATCAGAAATCTTCCCCTTCATGTTGTCCCACCAAAAATTTTCATTCGAATATCTATACATTTTGGTTCTCCTAGGGTGTATAGAGAAATTGGAGATATGAGAATCTTCCAAAAATTGCCTTTTTAGATCTGGTATATCGGGAACCCAAGTCTCTTCCCAAATTTAAAAATCCCATCTTTATATACGATGTCACTCATTCTCCCATCATTCAAAGATTTAATATTCTTTTGAAACTCCTCAGCATCAAAATTAGAACTTTTTATCATTTCTAGTAAATATGGTTTGGAAACCATTTCAAAATTCATTTTTGTTTCACCTTCCATGGTTATTCCCATATCTATCATTACTAGATCTATGAAAACTGGATCCCTTTCAACTCATTTCTTGTTCAAAACTCAGTGATCATTTCTTCTCAAAGCATCTGCCACCTTATTTACCTTCCCCGGGTGGTAGTGCATCGTGCAATCATAATCCTTGAGTAGTTCAAGCCATATCCTTTTCCTTATGTTGACTTCTTTCTATGATAAATTATAACTCAAACTCTTGCTATCAGTATAAATCTCACATTTTTCATGATTGAGATAGTGTCTCCAAATCTTCGAAGCAAAGATTATAGATGCTAACTCAAGATCATGAGTAGGATAGTTTTTCTCATGAATTTTTAGATATATTGATGCATAGGAAATAACCCTATCAGTCTGCATAAGGACACAACCAAGTCCATTCTTTGAAGCATCACTATAAATAATAAACACATCATTCTCCTATAATAGAGTAAATATAGGAGAATTGAATAATATTCTCTTCAATTCTTAAAAAAATTATTTATATTCATTTGTCCAAATAAATTTCACCCCTTTACGTGTGATCATGGTTAATGGGTTAGCCAATCAGGCAAAATTATGGATGAAACACCGATAATAACCTGCTAAACCAATAAAACTGTATACCTCAGTTATACATGTCGGTGCTGGCCATTCTTGGATTGCGCTTATCTTAGAAGGATCATTATTGATTCCATCCTTAGAGATGATATGGCCAATAAAAGAAATCTACTGATGCCAGAATTCACACCTTCTAAACATCCCATATAATTCTTGTCTTATAAGAGTCATTAGGATAATGCACAATTAATTTTGATGATCTTCGTATCTTTTGGGGTATACCAAGATATCATCAATAAATACCACTAGAATGTCATCAAGATATTCCGTGAAAACTCTATTCATTAGATCCATGAATATAGAGGGTGCATTTTCAATCCAAAATGCATTACTGTGAACTTGTAATTCCTATACCTGGTTCGAAATGTTGTCTTCGGAATGTGATCCTTGTTCACACACAACTGATGGTATCTAGATCGAAGGTCAATCATTGAAAAATATTTAGCTCCATGAATTTGATCAAATAAATCATCAATGCATGGTAGGGGATACTTTTTCTTTATTTTTATAGAAATGATCTCCCAGTAGACAATGCACAACCTCATATATCCATCTTTCTTCTTAATAAAAAGGATAGGGGCTCCCCATGGACAAACACTAGAGAGAATAAATACATTATTACTCACTTCCTATAGTTTTTTATTTAGTTCCACTAATTCTACAGTTTCCATTCTATAAGGGGACTTTGATATGGGCCTTGAAACTTGAATTAAATCAATGGAAAACTCAATTTCTCTCTCTAGAGGATGTCTAGATAAATCTTCTTGAAACACATCAACATATTCATTCACAATATTTACATCCCCTATTTGAACATTCCTTTCCTCACCCATAGTTATTTCATTCTCTTCCTCTACAATAATTGAATATAGTTGAGCTACTGGGGGTGGATCTAGATAAGAACTAGGTGGTGACCATTTTGCCCTAAAGATAAGGTGTTCTTTATCATCACCATTAAAAATAGAAACCTCCTTCTTCTTACAATAAATTTTTTGTATCATGGTCCAAACTCCAATCCATACTGAGGATTATTTGAAGTTCAATCATGGGTATGATGATGAGATCAGCAGATAGAGAACATTTATATGCCCTAATGTGGACTGATTCACAAAACATTTTTTCGATCATAATTCCCTTATGAGTTTTGACTGACAACTCCCTTGTTAAATAAAATTGGAAATATCTAATTTTCATTGAAAAATGGGATGATAAGAAACAATGAGATGATCTAGAATGATGTAATGCATTGTATAAACATGAGAAAACCATTTAATTACCTTCCACGATGTCTTTCATAGCTTCAACCCCAACAGTAGTGATAGCATATTCTTGGCCTTGATCCCTTGGCCATTTCTGAGGTATGTTCCCCCGACACAATGGACATTATTTTTCATAGTTCCCCTTTCTCTACATTTGTAGAACTCAACATTGAAAACTTCTTTCTTCCCATATAAATCATGACCTTGGTGGCCTTTTTCACCACATTTGTAATAGACACCCATTTCCTACAGGCATGTATGGGTGTTTATTCCAATATTTACTGGAGGATGGATACTCAAATTTTCCCTTCTTCCCCTTATATCCATTTCTAGAGTGTTCATCAGATCTCTTCTTCACTTGCTTTGTGTTAAAGTAAAATGACTGAGAGAATTATTTTTCTATATTTATAGCACATGAGACAATATCATCGTACGATAAGAAGGATGGTGAGACTAAATCCCAATTGAGAAATAGTATTAACTCATCAAAGAAATGATCAGTCTTACATCCTGGGTTACGTATATAATCTTTAGCTTGCCTTGATAACCTTGTAAAGTTATCATCATACATTGCGACATTCTCATGCTTCTTATGGATTATATCTGCTTCAACTAGGTTCTATTTCTATAGAATGGCATAAACTAGATTAGTTTATTAATCGCAATACATAAATCCAAAATTGTAAAACACTATACATAAATTGAACAGTTTATGGATATAATCCATCATCATAAAAATGATTTATTTGAGGAATTATATACTCATAAACCCTTCATAATTGATTGTAATAAAATGAGAATTATCCTATGCATATCCCCTGGGAGTGTTGTAACTAAGAGTGAAGCAAGGCCTGTTGTCATGCACCAATTCCCGTTTGAGTCTAGCTCAAAGTGGTGTTTTAAAGTTTTACCCCTAGGTACATCTATGTCAGAGCTGCCTCTACATGCTCGTATCTAGACAGGGATGTATTTCTTGGAAAACTCAAAAATTCTCTACAATTCCAATTTTATATAAAGTTATTCTATACTAATCATCAAATTCTATCGTAGGGATATGTGCTCTAATCAGAGTTTGTCTGAATCTAGTTTCCAAGGTTTGTAATAGACTTCCTTTGATACCAACTGTGACACCCCGACCCTAGTTACCCAAATTTTGTGCATTATTACATAACATTGGAATCACAGCAAAAGATCAAGTCTCGAAATACCGATTAGTTTAGTAGCCTTGGAAGTACTAGATACAATCATAAGGATTACATTACATCATAAAATGGAAAACTACAACAACATTATTAAAATAGACCACATTGAGATCCCATAGACTATACCTATAGGACTACCATAATATACTTCTTCACATCCTAGGAAATATAAATCATAGATAGGGGTGAGCTCATATGCTTAGTAAGGATAACAATATAACAGAAGCTTTCATAAATAAGCATAAAAAATTAAGGAAATGTATAAAACTAAAAAAATTACATTTATACATAAACTTAATCATAATATGGAAAATATAAATCAAAATAGTTCCATTTTCTTGTCACATTGATATTCTATTAGTCGAATAATCACATGCAATATCAATTACAACTTTCTTTATGATGGAATGTATAATTCCAAACTTTCATAACCACATAGTCAAGTCCTTGTGACAAGACTACAAAAAAGATTTTGTCAAGACCTACTTATAAGACACTATTTTGTCTCATGATACCTACTAATGCATCAATGAGCTATATCATTCTCCACCAGTCAATTACTAAGTCCAATGAAATCCTCATATGAAAAAATTTAAACATCAAATAAACATTCATATTAAAACTAGCATAGGAAATGTCAATAAATTATCCATAATCTATGAATGGTGTAAAAATAATGCAGCCCCATTCAAACATACCAAAAAACCTTCAATACAATATGTATGTTTTGTATCATAAAAAATCAACTTCAAATACGCTTAAAATCCATCAAAGGATGTTGACAAAGATAAAATCAAAACCGTTTTTAGAGAAATATCTCCTTATATTTTGAAATCATTTAAGAAAAAATTTATTTTGAAATTATTCCTAATAGTTTTTATGGGAAGCTTCGATGATGTTATAATATTGTAAAATAGATTCACCTGCTGTATAAGTTTAAAAAAAACATTCTTACCCTAAATTTGACGAAAATGTAAAAAAGTACCTTGTTTGGAAAAGGACAGAAATATTCCGTTCAAAAAAATAAAATATCAAATAAGGGTATAAATTAATTTAACCCATTATCTAGTAAATAGTAAAAAAAAATTGAAATAAATTTTTAAGAAGCATGGATGTGGATGATAAAGAGGTCCTAGTAGATAATTACTTATAAATGACTTCAGATAATGAAAAGATTGTGAAATTAACCCTTATATTTTACTTTTCTTTGGTCAAGGTGGGGTTAGACTCCATTATACTAGTGAAATAATTGTTATAAAATTATAAAATAATCATATACATTGATATTATATCATATATGATCTTTTAACATTTATTTGTTAATAATATCTTAGTATTATCGTAGTTTTGGGTGTTAACTGATTCATTTTCCTTTATATGATTTGTTACATAAGTAATGTTTGTTATGGATAGGTTGTAACATATTCATATTCATAATGATATTAAGTCATTAAACATTACTTTTAATCATCTAATGGATATTAGTCTTGATTGGATACGATGGGAAATTAATCTCATCAAGTTTAGGGAGACGGTAATCCATACGTACACACGAGCGACAATATCATTATTTTGATAATAAAATAACATATAATTTAATGATATATCATAAAAACGTAATAATTATCATGGTATATTTATTATTTACATCAATTAAACATCATTATTATTCCCATCCAGATAATAATGTATTGAATAACAATTACACCTTGATGTGGACATAGTAAGCCGTACGTACGCACGTATGGTGACATGTCATTCAAAGGATGGATAGAATAATGAATATGGTTCTACCAAATATATAATAACTTCAATGTGTATAGAAGATACTGGATTTATTATTTTATAATGGAAACAACATAGAATGAGGAAGTTGAAGAAGAAATGAACATGAAAGCGGTTATGAAATATTTATCTCTTCTTCAGGTTCTTCCTTTTGATTTGATCAAAAAGGATTAGTATGATGGATTTTTGACTAAAGGAAGACCTCTAGGATGATGTGAGGATAGTAAACAGGTTATATGGGTAGGGTTTGTCCGAGCCAAATGATTATTAAGGTGATATTTAGAGAGAATGTGGAATTCCCTTTTATAAGTGGGGTGAAGGGCACCTTAGGAAAAGCTAGAGATATTATTTTATAATAAACTCATTTTCGGTTTCTAATGGCTCCAAAATGAATTATTTAAAGGATAAGGTGGGGATGGGTTGAAAACCACTCAAACAGTAGTTTTATACTTGTTTGGGTCACCATATTAACATTATCTTTTAGATTTAACTCTTATTTAAATAGTTTTACATTTACCATGTCTCTTTATATTTTTTAAATTAAATGGATAATAAACTTACTATAAACATCCAAAGAGAACCTAAAAAGGTTAATTAATGACATATATAATATTATTTTAGAATTTTGGCCGAACCATAGATTTTTGGGAATATAATATCAATTAATAATTTAATATTTTTTTAAAAAAATCTTTTATGTCAATTTTGACACTATTTGGAATTTTGTTTTTGCATAATTAATAGCATAATTATTACATCGAAAAAAAATTCATCTAACCAACCATAACATGTCATATTAACCTATAAAATTAGTGGAATTCATAAAAAGTCTCAAATTTCATTTATTTGGATATTTATAATATCAATTATTTTTATATTTCATTAATTTGGTAATTAGTGCATCATCATTGTGTCATAAATAAATTAAATTATATAATGTCTAAAAAATATGAATAAAATTCCATTTTTTAGGAAACCTCATTAGCTTTATAATTAATATTTATAGTCGAATTTAACGTACGTTTATCCCTATATTTAAAATTGTTTAGTTATTAAACATTTAATTTAACACTTTAAAGTCTTCTTTGAATTAAATAATAATAAATTTCCTAATCTAATTAACGTAGAAAAAAGATGCTAATATTTTATTAAAAACGTTTTTTTGGGTCAAATAATAATTATTTAATAGAATTGGGACATTTTTTAGGGTAATAATAATATCATTTTTACCATTAATTACCCTATTTACTTTTCACCATGGTCAATAAAATTAAAGAGTTTCTATTCACTATAAATTATTTTCATCTAATTTAACCACATTTTATATACTGATATAATCCATGTCTCCCAAATTTTTGAAATTCAACCCACAGAAGCGGTAAAATTATGTTTTATTAAATTTTCAAATACTCTTAAGAGGTGGGTAAAAGATGGTAAAAAGTTCAATAAAATTTTTGTATTTCTAAAATTATTATAAAATTACTCCAATGAATTATATTAAACATATATAGGTATTATATTTTTATTTTGACCAATAATAAATTTATATAAAATTAGTAATTATGTAAATAGAACTTTGGTTTTAAACTATAACTTAGAATTTTTCACTATTCATCAAAATTGAATTTTTTCAGAAAAATAAAACAAATTATCCCTAAGATAATTTAGATATTCCGAATACAAAAATGAATTCAATTTAGAATGATAAAATTTATAAAATTTCAAAAAGTGGGTATTAATATTCATAACATCTTATATGATTGGTTGTGTTGTGTTAGAACTCAAAGTTGCATAGAACACACACTATTGTATTATTCAAAAATAAGCATATCGTGGAAGCTAGGGGTGTTAGAGTACTCGATTAAGAATGGCTGAGATAACAATTACATACAAAATAATGGACTTGCCCTGTCTATCGTGCACCTCCAAATGCATCTCCGTGAACAGAGCCATAAGCTGCCACCCACTACTGGCCTCCGGAACTGGCAGAATCTGAGTTCTCCTATTCATCACATCAGCCACTGCATTCCCTTTCCCAGACATATAGGCAACTTCAATGTCAAAGGACTTTAGGTACTCAACCCACCTGCACTATCTCAAATTCAGATCACGCTGAGTGAAGAAAATTTGAGACTCTTGTGGTCGGTGAAAAGCAAAAAAGGATCTCCCAAAAGGTAATATCTCCAACAACATATGGCATGAACAACAACATCCAACTCCAAATCATGTGTCGGGTAATTCCTCTAATGTGGCCTCAACTACCGAGACCCGTTCACAATGACTCCATCTCCTTGCATAAGAACAACTCCTAGCTCAATACCTGAAGCATCACAATAAACAGTATAGCTCGTTCCTAGCTATGGAAATACTAGTATCGGTGCCAAAGCCAACCTCCCTTTATCTTCATAAATGATGACTCACATGAATTAGACCATAATAGCTTCACACCCTTCTTAGTCAAACTCATGAATAGTGATTCTAAGCATGAAAATTCTTGTATAAAATCTATGTACTATCCATCCATCCCTAGAAATCACTTCACCTCAAATATGTTCTTCAGCTTCTCCCTGAAAAATGATGAATTCACTTTCTATGGGTCTACTTACATTCCTATATCTGAGATAACATGACCGAAGAAGTGAATATGATCCATCCAAAAGTGACATTTTGAGAGTTTAGCATATAAATGATTCTCCCTTAGTGTACTCAAAAAAATATGAAGATGGGTAGCGTGGTCATGATGAGTTTGAGAGTACACAAAGATATCATCCATGAAGACCCCCATGAAGGAATTCAAGTATGGATAGAACACACATTTCATCAGTTCCATGAAAACTTCAGGCGTGTTCATGAGACTAAACAACATAACCATGTACTCGTATAGACCATACCGGCTCCAGAAGGCTGTAAGAGGTATATCTGATGGTCTAACTTGCAACTGATGGTAACCGGATCTCAGGTCAATCTTCGAGAACACTCAGGCTACTCTAAGCTGATCAAAGGGATCATCAATTCGGGGGAAATGATATCGGATCTTGACCGTCAACTGGTTCAACTTATGGTAGTCCACACAAAACCGGAGGGTACCATCTGCCTTCTTTGCAGACATGATAGGAGAACCCCAAAGAGAAGTACTGGTTCAGATGAAACACTTTTCATCCAACACCTCCAACAACTTCTTGATCTCTTGCAACTCAGGTGTATCAATCCTATAAGTAGGAATAGACACTAGTGTCGCTCCTGGCACAATCTCAATCGAGAAGACTACCACATTCTCAGATGGAAACCTGAAAAGTCCTCAAGAAAGACATATCTGAAATGATCCACCACTAGAGGAAAGTCTAATTGTGAAGTCCACATATCACGCAGATAAAGACTAGATATTTTTGATATATATCCTCCCAACCCATGATTCTATGGATACGCTCTCCTCACTTGGTTATCCCATTCACCCCTTATGAAGAATGGATCCACCCTCTGGTGATATAAACACACCCTGTGACCATAACGGTCGATGATTTCCTAGAAGTGAACTAGCCAGTCCATTCTAAGAATGACATCATACCCAGTCATCTCTTGGACATAGAGGTCCCATAAAAAGTGACACCCACCAACCTATAGATGGCACACTCTGAACTGACGTACACTAGCCATCCTTGTCCCAGACGGAGTGTCTAATGTCATGATATCGATAGATGAAGAGATACAGAGCCCAAGGCTCTCCACAGCAGCAATAGATATAAAGCTATGGGAAGACCCTTTATATAAAAGAGATGAAGATAAAAGTGAGGCAACTAGGATCATATCTCGAAATGTAGAATATCCAGGATCTTGCTCCCGCTGAGTATGCTCCACTGCAAAAGTCTGGCCTGCACCATGGCCCTGTGACCCTGCCTGACCACTATAAGTTGATCCACTGTAATATCGTTGAATGACTGGTGACTGACCACCAAGGCCATGACCTCCACCTCGATCTAAATGGTCGGAATAACTCTAGTTCCCTAACTTTTTAGAAACTGGTGGTGATGATCTAGAAAGCAGAGTCATAGAAGAACTCTTGTCACTAGATTCTAGTCGAAAGATCTCATAGAAGCACTGAACATGACCCATCTTTCCGCAAGATCGGCACTCTAATGAGTCTCTCTAGCACTGTGGCCTCGTATTATCAACCCTTTCACACTAGTATCATACACAATGATACCTGATGGTGTCTCTCGCCTTCTTGGATCATTTTCCCAAGACTCCCTATGGTGATTTCTACTGTCAGTAGGAGGGATGAAAACTCCGGATGTCAAGCAGCCCTAGCACACAACTCATGAATCTCTCAGATTGCGCTCTATGATCAACACCTGGTAGATGATAGAAGTGATGGAATTCGACCAAATGATGTTCACCTGTGATCATATGTCATGCCTCATACCATCCACAAACATCCATTCCATGACCAATTGATCAACTCCCAGAATAGTCATGAAGTACTGTTGCTTGGTAAAGTGGGAGGTATACTCCATAATAGATAGAGTACCCTTCTCCATAATCATAAACTCTTGGGCTTGATCGGCCCTCAGGGTACCCAGATAGAATTAATCAAAGAATATGCACTGAGACTCATCACACACCCTAACCTGTTGGTGTCCCACCTACGAGATCACATCCCACCACTTCTTGGCGGTGTCTTGAAGAATATATGTAGTGTGTTTGACCCTCCTCTTTAGAGGTGTCTCTAGATGCTCAATGATCATTTGCATGGACCCTAGCCATGAATCTCCACCCTGAGGTCCTCCAAACCATGAGAACGTGGGAGGATGCTACTGCTGAAAGAACCACGTCAAATCAGCAATCGACGAGGTAGGAGGCGGTGCACCCTGAAAGGTCTGCATCATCCTCAGAAATCCCTCCTTGAACTATTCATCATCACCCATTTCAGGAACAATAGCTAGTTCCAAGGCTGGGACAATTGGAGGATCTGTAGGTGGTTCCTGATCAGCCATGTCCGGTGTCTAATCACCTCCTAGCCACTGGCGTACAACTGGAGGACGTCTCGATGGCATGACTCAGCCAGGTCAAGCAGAAACCATAGATCAAGATTATCAAGGAATGAAAAAAAGAGTGAATGTTTGGAACATGATAAATAAAGCACTCAAGTTTTACAAAACATGACTACATGGCATGTACAATTCCTACGTGGCATGTTCCCTAAAGTCATTCACATGGGAGTGTACTTTTTCTTATACTGGTCGTGTATCACCCCAAACACAAAGTGTGTTCTCCAAACACAAGGTGCGTACTAGAATCCTCTTACCCAACCTAGGTCCTTCTACATGGTTATGCCACACGGCTCTCCTAAGACAAGACTACACGACAGGTTCAATATAGACACGACGTGTACTAGACAAGCTTCACATGGCACGTGTTGTTAGTGACATAGCCTGACACATGGATCGCACTACATGGTGTGTTACATAGGGACATTTTGTGTATGTGAAAAGATAAAACTGACCCGTGTTGTTCGTGACACAGTCGGGTACCTAGGATAGACTACATAGCATGTTTAAGGTGGACACAGTGTGTACGTGAAAGGGTAAAAACAACCTGTGTTGTTTGTGACACGTCCGGGTACCTGGGATAGACTACATTGCGTTTTTAGGGTAGACACATCATATATAGATTATGTTCTACCAATCCGTGTTGATAGTTGCACGTGCAGACACAGGGTCTACACTATATGACATGTTCAACTGGTACACGATGTGTTCCCACAAGACATTCCCTATCCCGTGTCTCTACCCACATGGCCTGTGACACGGTTAGAGACTACACAGCGTGTATATAAATTACATGGTGTGAAATTAAGAAACTATTTCTTCTTGAATAGGAGAACACATGGTGTGTACTTAACACTACACGGCGTGTATTATGGGTTTTTTCTGACAGTATGCCGTAGAAACTACTCTGGAACCCAGAAAACACTAAAATTATCCCCGAAAGTGCCAAATTCTGATCCGTGAAGGCCCATAATCACCACGAATCAGAGTTTGGAATCTTATACACATTATAACAAGACATATAAGGCTAGGATCCACCAAATTACGGTCCATGAGGGCCCATAACACCTCAACAACCAATGTTTGGTGTCCAAACAAGCAAAACATAACACAAAACAATACTCTTTCAAACATCAGTTATTTTTATCAAGGCTACTATAAAAATAGAATGCATATATTACAAAACATCTATGAAAACAATATGGAATCACTAATGCATCCTTGATGGCATGGAAAAGATGCATGCCATTTAATTTCTACCACGTGCCTATATGATGCATGAGATGGCATACCCTCATTTCATCGGGTTGCAACAGAAATAGAACCTCAATAATATCAACAACAATAGAAAAAATCATGTGATTCACCCATTGGTGAAGATAAGGTCAACTGTAAACATGCAAA
Organism: Viscum album; assembly: GCA_963277665.1. Taxonomy (NCBI): domain Eukaryota; kingdom Viridiplantae; phylum Streptophyta; class Magnoliopsida; order Santalales; family Viscaceae; genus Viscum; species Viscum album. Next base: position 233,430,346 of record OY728128.1, read on the forward strand.
ACCAGAAGAAATTGCAATAATCAATGTATATTGGGTTTTCCCTATACATGAGTTAACTACTCCCTGGCACAACTTATTAATAAGTATAAATTCTATTCTACCCCTTTCAAAAAGCTCCATGTAGAGACCCGAAGATTGACGTACATGAAAATTAAATTACTTTTGCGGAATACTTAACACATAACAAAAACAGACACACAAGGACTGTAATAATTTAGTGTCTTTGGAAACATGGAATGTAATCTTCTAGTCGTGGTGAAATAACTTCAACATCTTCCATGACGATCTTCCCCTTTTTTTTCTTACCTAAAACCTTTATTTATATCCTGGGGATAAGAAAAAATAAAAAGGGTGAGCTCAAATGCTCAGTAACGGTAAGCACGGATAAAATAAAACAAAAAATATACATTTGCACATAAAAACTTGAACATAATGTTTAAACATCAAAAGATTGAGCAATGACATAAAACATGGAAGTACATAAGACATAGATCATATTGGAACATAAATCATGATAAAATAGAATGGGAATAAAACATGGAATTGTGGAATCCATTAAGAACATGTTATGATTTCCATAGTAGCCAAGGCATTGCTGCCAAGACCATCTTAGTGGACAAAGTCCCTTTCTGAATCGATTTCACTCCTCGTTCCAGTCCTGTATTACTGAACCAGTTTAACTTACCTTTCCAGCCATGTCTATCTCATGAGATATAAATATTTACCCAATTCATTGGAGGGAGATATAGGTCCCACCCAACTCAAAATGAAATAATTCTTACTTGTTCCACAAAATAAACTTAAAACATTCATCATAACCCTAAGAATAAAATTGGTTTCATAAACATCTTCTCATCATCTCATAATCCATATAAAACAAATGGAAATTTCATTATATGAAAAGTGAAACCATGTAAATCATAGAGACATTAAACATGAAACATACACATATGAAATAATGTCATCTCAGCTAGAAAATGGTTTTGATAAAACATTTGAAATGAATTCTTGAGGAAAATATCCTTTCTTCTTCAAAATCATTTTCTTTTTAAAAAATGACATGCAATTTTAAAATAAAATTATTTTGTTGAAAATAATCATAAAATCTTGTTGAGTAAGATTCATGAAATTGAGGCGTTATGAAATCGTAAAAATCCATTCACGCCGTATAATTTAAAAAATAACATTCTTCTCGTTCTTTTGTTGAAAAAGTCAAAAAGTACCTCGTGTGGTAAAAAAAAGATTCCTTACATACCATGTAGTAAAAGTAAAAAATGGGTAAAAAGGACTTTAAACATACATGAAAAAACCTTTATAAAACATGGACATGAATGATTACAATAACCCCAATATATACTTACGAATAAGTAATCTTGGATAAAATTGAGATTTGCAAAATTATCCCTTACCTTATGTCTGATATGCTTCATATGTAACCGAAAATCCTGTATAATGATTTAAATAATGTCATTGACTTATTACAGAATAATATTCATGGTTATGATATCAAATATGGTTCACTTATGACTTTATATTAACCGTTCTTTTGTAAATTCCATGTTAAAGAGTATTTTGGGCTAAATCGATTCATTTGTCGTCCATGTTTTGACTTATAATTATACATATGATTACTTAGATCATGATTACATAATTCCAGAATATAAAACATGATATATATATATATATAATATATTCATAATATACATATATATAATAGATCGATAAATGGAAATAATACACCGTTCATGGAGACGGTAGGTCGTACGTACGCATGAACGCTGTTTTCGTTTCCTTATTGAGTTGAATGGAATTAAGTAGATGACATACATATATATATATACATAAATACAGTAGCTTTATAATGTCAAATATTTCATTATTATTTCTTATATATACTTTATAATCATTCTTAAATGGTTAACATGGCGAATGAATCTCATCGCGTCGTGGAGACGGTAGTCCGTACGTACGCACGAGCAATGATATCATTTCCATAATTATTGAATTAAATTGGAGTGGATGATACAATATATCAGAATCAGTATGATGTTATAATAACTATGTATAGTTATTCTTTACACCATTATACACATCCATGTAAGGTGTTGGTGGAAAAACAGATTACACCACGTCGTGGAGACGGTATTCCGTACGTACGCAAGCGCTGTGATTTTGTTTTTCGTAGGATGGATAGAAGGTGAAATGGGGTTGTTTCATATTTATAATAACATATCAGTATATAATTTATACTGATGTTATTACTTTATAATGAAACAACTAAAGAAGAAGAAGTTGAAGAAGAAAGAATCTTGAAAGAATCGGTAGAAGAAATTACCTCTTCTTCGATACGCCTCTTTGAAACCTCCTCTTAGGGCACTATGATTGGTCTTTGAACTAGACCAGGACCTCTAGGATGTTTATAGGGAAGTGTATAAGAGAATTTGGCAGGGGTTTTCTGAGATTCAAGGCTCAAAACGGTGTGATGAAGAGAGGGAGGATGTGTCCTTTATATGGGAGGAGAGGGGAACCATTGGAAATCTTAAAAATATTAATTTATAATAAATATAACCCCACTTAAAAACCATCAAAAATGACTCATATTAGAATATTAGATGCTATAGGGTTGTAATCTAATCAACCAATAAAATTTAGACATGTTAGGAATTTATTTTAAACATTATCAACTTGATTTATCCTTATTTAATCAATTTATTTTTATTTGTGGTAATAACATTCTAAATTTTAAATTATAACAAATAATTACTTATTTTTTTTTTAATTTTCCATAATTTGATACTTTATAACATTCTAGACTATATAGATTTAAATTTATAATTGTTATATATTTTTTTGATTTTTAGACTATTTTATAATATGTTATTTTTATAAAATAACAATATTGTCAATTTTGACACTATTCATTTATATGATTTTAAATAAAATATATACATAACATATGTTCGAACTAAAATCTTTAATAGATTCATAAAAGGTAATATGTATCTATAAAATTAGTGTATCACATTAAATAGTTCATATAATATTTATTTTATTATTTTTAAAACCATTTATTTGGATTATCTCTCAATAAAATAATTACTACAACATTTTTATATAATTATTTAATATATTTATTTTTTGCCTACAAATTAAAAATAAAATCCTATGATGAAGATAAATCTATTACCTTTCACAATAATATTTTTACTAGAATTTATCATCTTAAAATCACAATATTTATATTGCTATATTTATTAGATTTTGAAGGTGACAACTTTGACATCATTTAAAATAAAATAATTTAAGTGTCATAATCACTTTTATAAGACTCCAAACGGTTATATATTAGGTCATTGTATGATTATGGTATAGATATACCCTAACAGTAAGTTTTTATCAGGTTTTTGGGCCTTTTAATGGGTATTATTATTTCAATAAAAACTATATTACTGATTGTTCACTTAATTTATGCATCATTAATGTATCACCATTAATGAAAATTATTTAATCCCTAAAAATTCTAAATAAATTTACATGATGTAGATAATTTTATTAGCTTAAAGGAGACTATTCATGTTCTAAGTTTCATGAATTGTATCACTAAATTAAAATTAATATACTTACAGGATTTAAGAGAGTGATATGTTGTCACTTTCATTGGTTTTAATAATAATTAAATTATTTTCATGGTCAAAAGTTCATAAAATTAATCTAATCCGACCCTTAGATGATATGGATCGCCTTTTAGCCATAAAATAGAATTTTGGCATGTGTTAGGGTAATTTTATAATATTATATTTACCCTTAAATACATGGTTTACCTTTAACTATGGTAAATAAAATTTACCGCAGTTACTATTCATAATTCCAAAAAATAAAAAGTAGCCTATTAACATAATTTGGACCCACTGATTCCAAATATTGAATCCATTTTTTCAAATTCAATACTCAGAAGTTGAAGAAATTAAATTAAAATTAATCCCGTTGTCGAATGAAACCGGTTTTTTTTAAAACATTGCAAAAGATTGAAATGATTTAACATACGAATTCAATGTAAAATAAATGATAATGACATAAATTATATTAAATTGTAAAAATATATTCTATTTATACTTTAAAACAATTCAATATTATAATTTAACCACATACATTATTATGATGAGAAAAGTTGTTTTTAATTAAAATATAACGTGTTTTTACTATTCATTAAAATATGAAAGTTATCAGAATAATATGAAAATTTTATCCAAAGTAAAATTTTATATCCTGATTCCAAAGAATAATTTGATTTTGTAAAATTGAACTTATAAACATTTCAAAAACTAGATTTAATGTCGGTGCGCCATTAAAAGGTGGCAAAACTGCATTTTTTGAAAAAAAATATTTTACCTGAAAAATTTATTTTGTTCTTATACCATGTTCTAGAAAATGTGTATGATTAATAATAATGTTATAAAATAAAAAATTTAGTTAATACTATTCATAAAGGCTAGTTTATAATAATATTATAATAATATGTCGTTGTTTAGTAAAACTCGGTATTGCATACAACACACGCTATCGAGGAAGGTCGCGATTGCGTGTAATGAAAGCCAAGTCAGGATTGCGTGTAGTGCACGACTCCTTTGTTGCTATGTATAACAAAATAAATTCAATATATATATATACTCCATTTTTTGTAGAATAACTACTATCAAACAAACATGAAATTTTGTGTTACACGATCCAGGATTAGTGTTGCGTTTACTGCAAGCTAATACGGTGTTGCGTATAGTGCAAGATAATCTTGGTGTATTGTACAACAGAAGATATGAAAGAAATTAAAAAGAATATATCTTATAAAATCTCGGGTTATTATATTCTTCCCCCCTTAAAATCAATTTCTCCCTCGAAATTCGTTGGGGTTATAAATGGTTTTCTACTTGGAAGTTTCTTTAATTGAAACCCACATTTTCAAAAAGGAATACCAAAACTTATGTTTATAAACTAAAGTGTGAAATGTAACAGTTACCCAAATAAACTAATCACTGGGTTTCCACATAGGATAACTTAGGTGAAAATATGGATATGGAAGAGAAATATTACCATCATGTTCTGATAGAGAGTGGTAGAGAACATGGCAATGAAAAAGCCAACAATAAAAAAGCCATAGATTTTTGATGATCTAAGGTACCATCTTATTCATCGGATATAAGAGAACTAGGACAAAATTTTTGGTTTTCAATATCATTTCCATAATTTTGATGAAATTGGAATTATAAGAAATACTTTGGTGATTTTGGTACAGTCTCACCGTTGGTCGTTCTTTGGACAATTTATACTTCATCTCTTAATGAAATGAAGTTGAATTTGTCATTCGTGATGTGTTAACAGATCATGTGATAGAATGATGGTTCATTCCATCTGTCTCAAACAAAAGGTTAGAAAAGTTATCAAAAATACATAAGTCCATCTATAGTGAGATTAATCATATATGGTTCATAAAATGGACTTATACTTCATATATCATACAACTTAATATAATAATACTAGTTTCTACTAAACAGGGACTTCCTGTAGGCCAATTATAGGCGATAAATTCCAGTCGCACTTCGGTTGTGGGTTTGATTCCCCCAACCTTGTCCGACGCGATGGGCTATTTCCCATCCTACAGGTTTTCCTTTTTCTAAAACTACATTAATATAACATCCCATCAATAATATCCTTAAACAATACTAGCTTATGTGCAACATAATCCATTCAAATCTTTATCTAATTTACTTCGGTCCATGCTCATAGTATAAATAAAAAGATTAATTGAAATGTCATCAAGCAACCATCATTTATCCCCCATTATCAAGTTGGTCACATTCCAATCTTTTGAATACCTTAGTCATGTATTCTCTTGAAAAATGAATACCCATTAAACCTTAGTGAAAACATGAGTGCTGTCAAAAGTCAACTCTTTCCACATACAAAAATCCCAAAATTCTCTATACTCATACCATGATATCACTTAGTCCTTATAACAATCATGAGCTCATGAATACTGTTAAACATTTCATTTTCTCCGTATCCCTTCATTATGCTTATATCATCTACATTCCAAAAAAATCTGAATAACCATCCCTGGTTACAGGTACCATTCAACATATACTTCCAAAAACTTTAGGAAAAACAATAGTATAACAATCCTTAGATGATTCTTTATTCCATAGTACCATACATTATTCTTTATAAACATAAAATTCTTCCACTAACTTCTTCAACCACTAGATGAGCTTCATCATTTCTTACATCTCATATTTCATTTGTAGTCTCTTCATCATCATCTACATAAATACTACCCCTATGACCATACTGATTCTCTTCCTGAGATTTTTCCTCAGGGCATTGGTTTGCATAATTCCCACACATTCAATATTTAAAACATATAATCATTGTTGATGTCGTAGAAATACCATTATCCTTGTCCATATTGTTAACTGAACCTTTTCCTTTGCACCTACTTGCTTTGTGTCCTTCTTTTCCACACCCAAATCATCTTCTAGTTCCTTTGAAACAATCTCCCAAATAACTCTTCCCACATGATTTACATTAGGGAAATTGAACTTTATTTCCTCTATGATCATCATGAAACTCCATCTTTATCTTATTATCTGAGTCAGGAAACTTACCAAAGTTGAGATTACTGATCATATTATGAGATTGCTGATTAGGCATAATAACGATGTTTGGACTTCAAAATCCCATTTCATTTGGTTTCTCATGAAGAATATCATTCCATTGTCCATCATATCCTCCATTATCGTGAATCATATTGTTTCCAGCCATTTTCTAAAACCCAAAAAATAGGGTGAGAGGAAAAAATCATAATAAAGTGGGAGTAACTTCAATATCTAACATCTTTGGTTTAATCTAATATCGTTACCATAATTCTAGGAATATAAACTATACATATACTTATCCTTAGGGACATCCCTAGACATACCTTAGAAATATCTCTAGGGATCTCACTAAAGTTTTCGCATCCTAGTTTCTAATGGTTGACTAAACCTTTCCGCTGATACCAACTGTAGATTCCCGAAGCTTGACCTACATGAACATTACATTACTTTTGCGGAATACTTAATATATAACAAAAACAGACTCACAAGGACCGTAATAGTTTAGTGTCTTTGGAAACATGGAACGTAATCTTCTAATCGTGGTGAAAGATCTTCAACATCTCCCATGAAGATCATCCCCTTTTTATTCTTACCTAAAACCTTTATTTATATCCTGGGGAAAAGAAAACATAAAACGGGTAAGATCAAATGCTCAGTAAGGGTATGGATGGATAAAATAAAACATACCATATACATTTGATGTTAAAAACATGAACATAATGTTTAAACATCAAAAGCTTGAGAAATGTGATAAAACATGGGAGTACATAAGGCATAGATCATAATGGAACATAATTCATGATAAAATAGAATGGGAATAAACCATGTAATTTTGGAATCCATTAAGCATATTTTATTATTTCTATAGTAGCCAAGACATTGTTGCCAAGACCGTCTTAGTGGAAAAAGTCCCTTTCTGAATCGAGTTCACTCCCCGTTCCAGTCCTGTATTACTGAACCAGTTTAACTTGCCATTCCAGCCATGTTTAACTCATGAGATATAAATCTTTACCCAATGCATTGGAGGGAGATATAGGTCCCACCCATCTCAAAATGAAATCATTCTTACTTGTGCCACAAAATAAACTTAAAACATTCATTATAACCCAAAGAATAAAATGGGTTTCATAAACATCATCCCATCATCTCATAATCCATATAAAACAAATGGAAATTTCATTATAAGAAAAGTAAAACCATGTAAATCATAGAGACATTAAACTTGAAACATACACATATGAAATAATGTCATCTTAGATGGAAAATGTTTTTGATAAAACATTTGAAATGAATTCTTGAGGAAAATATCCTTTTTCTTCAAAATCATTTTATTTTCACAAAATGCCATGCACTTTTAAAAAAAAGTACTTTGTTGAAAATAATCATAAAAATTTGTAGAGTAATCTTTATAAAATTTAGGCGTTATGAAACCGTAAAAATCCGTTCACTCCATATAAGTTAAAAAATTACATTCTTCTCATACTTTTGTCGGAAAAGTCAAAAAGTGCCTCGTAAGGTAAAAAGAAGATTCTTTACATACCATGTAGTAAAGTTCAAAATGGGTAAAAAGGACTTTAAACATACATGAAAACACTTTTATAAAACATGGACCAGGATGATTACAATAACCCCAGTAAATACTTACGAATAAGCAATCTCGGATAAAAATGAGATTTGAAAAATTATCCCTTACCTTATGTCTGATATGCTTCGTATGTATCTGAACCTCCTGTATAATGATTTAAATAATGTAATTGACTTATTAAAGAATCATATTCATTGTTATGATATCATATATGGTTCACTTATGACTTTATATTACCCGTTCTTTTGTAAATTCCATGTTAAAGAATGTTTTGGGTAAAATTGTTTCATTTGTCATCCATGTTTTGACTTGTAATTATTCATATGATTACTTAGATCATGATTACTTAGTTCCAGAATATAAAAATGATTTATATATAATATATATTCATAATATACATATATATAATAGATCGATAAATCGAAATAAATACACCGTTCATGGAGACGATAGGCCGTACGTACGTATGAACGCTGTTTTCGTTTCCTTATTGAGTTGAATGGAATTAAGTAGATGACATACATATATATATATAAATAAATCCAGTATCTTTATAATGTCATATATTTCATTATTATTGATTATATATACCTTATAATCATTCTTAAATGGTTAACATGGCAAATGAATCTCATCGCGTCGTGGAAACGATAGTCCGTACGTACGCACGAGCGATGATATCGTTTCCAGAATTATTGAATTGAATTGGAGTGGATGATACAATATATCAGAATCTATATGATGTTATAAAAACTATGTATAGTTATTCTTTACACCATTATACCCATCCATGTAAGGTGTTGGTGGAAAAACAGATTACACCACGGCGTGGGGACGGTATTCCGTACGTTCGCACGCATGGTGATTTTGTTTTCCGTAGGATGGATAGATGGTTAAATGGGGTTGTTTCATATTTATAATAACATATCAATATATTAGTGATACTTATGTTATTACTTTATAATGAAACAACTAAATAAGAAGAAGTTGAAGAAGAAAGAAGCTTGAAAGAATCGGTAGAATAAATTACATCTTCTTCGATACGCCTCTTTGAAACCTCCTCTTAGGTCACTAAGATTGGTCTTTGAAGTAGACGAGGACCTCTAGAATGTTTCTAGGGAAGTGTATAAGATAATTTTTCAGGGGTTGGCCGAGCTTCAAGGCTCAAAATGGTGTGAGGAAGAGAGGGAGGATGTGTCCTTTTATAAGGTAGGAGAGGGGCACCTTTGGAAATCTTAAAAATATTAATTTATAATAAATATAACCCCACTTAAAAACCTCCAAAAATGACTCATATTAGAATATTAGATGATCTAGGGTAGTAATATCATCTTCCAATAAAATGTAGACTTTTTAGTAATTTATTTTAAACATTATCAACTTGATTTATCATTATTCAATCAATTTAATTTTATTTGTGGTAATAACATTCTAAATTTTAAATTACAACAAATAATTTCTTATTTGTTGCGAATTTTCCATAATTGGATACTTTATAACATTCTAGACCATATAGATTTAAATTTATAATTTTTATATATTTTTTGTGATTTTTAAAAAATTTTATAATATGTTATTTTTATAAAATAACAATACTGTCAATTTTGACACTATTCATTTATATGAATTTAAATAAAATATATACAGAAAATATGTTCGAAATAAAAGAATTAATAGATTAATGAAAGGGAATATGCATCTAGAAAATTAGTAGAGCAGATAAAATAGTTCATATAATATTTATTTGATTATTTTTAAAACCACTTATTTGGTTTATCTCTTAATAAAATAATTACTACAACATTTTTATATAATTGATTAATATACTTATTTTTTCCTAAAAAATAAAAATAAAATCCTATGATGAAGATAAATCTATTACCTTTCCCATTAATAATTTTACTATAATTTATCATCTTAAAATAACAATATTTAAATTGTTATATCTATTAAATTTTGAAGGTGACAACTTTGGCATCATTTAAAATAAAATAATATAACTGTCATAATCACTTTTATAAGACTAAAAATGGTTATATATTAGGTAATTGGATGATTATGGTATAGATATACACTACCAGTAAGTTTTGTTCAGGATTTTGGGCCTTTTAATGGGTATTATTATTTCAATAAAAACTACATTACTGATTTTTCACTTAATTTCTGCATCATTAATGTATCACCATTAATGAATATTATTTAATCCCTAAAAATTATAAATAAATTATCATGATGTAGATAATTTTATTATCTTTCTAGAGACTATTCATGTTAGAAGTTTCATGAAGTTTATCAATAAATTAAAATTAATATACTTATAAGATTTAACAGAGTGACATGTTGTCACTTTCTATGGTTTTAATAATAATTAAATTATTTTCATGGTAAAAAGTTCATAAAATAAATCTAATAAGACCCTTAGGTGATATGGGTCGACTTTTATGCATCCAATAGAATTTTGGCATGTGTTAGGATAATTTTATAATATTATATTTACCCTTAATTACCCGATTTACCTTTAAATATGGTAAATAAAATTTACCGTAGTTACTATTCATAATTCCCAAAAATAAAAAGTGGCCTATTAACATAATTTGGACCCACTTATTCCAAATATGGAATCTATTTTCTCAAATTCAATACACATAAGTTGCAGAAATTATATTAAAATTAATCCTGTTGTCGAATGAAAACGGGTTTTTGTTTAAAACAATGCAAAAGATTGAAGTGATTTAACCTAAGAATTCAATGTAAACTCAATTCTAATGACATAAATTATATTATATGGTAAAAATATATTCTATTTATACTTTAAAACAATTCAATATTTTAATTTAACCACATACGTTATTAAGATGAAAAAAGTTGTTTTTAATTAAAATATAGCGTGTTTTTACTATTCATTAAAATATGAAAGTTATCAGAATAATAAGATAAATTTATCCAAAGTAAAATTTTATATCCTGATTCCAAATAATAATTTTATTTTTTAAAATTGAACTTATAAACATGTCAAAAAGTAGATTTAATTTGGGTGCGCCATTAAAAGGCGGCAAAACTGCATTTTTTGAAAAAAATTTAATTTACCTGAAAATTTTATTTTGTTCTTATAACATTTTCTAGAAAATGTGTAAGATGAATAATAATGTTATAAAATTTAAAATTTAGTTAATACTTTTCATAACGGCTACTTCATAATAATATTATAATAATATATCGTTGTTTAGTAAAACTCGGTATTGCGTACAACACAAGCTATCGAGGAAGGTCGCGATTGCGTGTAAGGAAATCCAAGTCAGGGTTGCGTGTAGTGAAAGGCTCCTTTGATGCTGCATATAACAAAATACATTGAGTATATATATATACTCAATTTTTAGTAGAATAACTACTATCAAACAAACATGAAATTGTGTGTAACACGATCCAGGATTAGTGTTGCATATACTGCAAGCTAATACGGTGTTGCGTATAGCACAAGATAATTTTAGTGTATCGTACAATAGGAGATATGAAAGAAATTAAAAATAATATATCTTATTAAATCTCGGGTTATTACACTCCAAATAGTAAATCAAGAGAAAAGAATCCCACTGATACCATTTTGTAACATCCAGGTACCGGAAGCCACCTAGAGGAGCCTCGTACCTGGTTGGTCACATGGCCTCAAGCGCAATTCCCCAAACGCTAGAGGATGTCGACTATCAGTGAGGGACTTGGGTGTGTTAGTGGGAAAACTATTCCCTCATTGGAATAGTAAATAGCATATGTAAACAAATATACACAAGAGAAGATGCAGAAATAATATCATACAAAAATAAACACCGGAAGACTAATAGAAAAAACTGGAGCACATATATAATGTAATGCATAATACATATTTCTAGGAAAGTTGCAAACAAGTCACAATGCTGGAATACAACTGTACTAAAACAATGTGAAAAATTAAGCAGGTAAACTCCTCAGCATCGCTAGACATAGCTTGGTCCCATGCTCCCCATCTCCACAAAAAGTCATGTACCTGAAGTAGAAGGGCGTTTTCCCTTATTTATACCTACAACATCATAATCTGTTTGGGACCAAATCATGGCCCAAACAGGGTGTGAGACTAAATCCCAATATGGAACCACCACGAGATCTGTGGCTAATAGTCAGTGAATATAAGGTAGGTAAAAAATAAAAGAAACAATAAATAAGAAGGTACTTAACAATAAACTATCCATGGTTTCAATATCAGGAAACAATCAAACAAGAAGATAAACACAATAGGTAACCCATTGGATATCACACTCAGTCTAACCCCTATGGTCCTTCCTATCAAGTACAAGAAACCCTCTGGGTAGCACATATAGTCTCACCCCTCTGATTCAGCTATATTATTGACTCTCTAAGGAAGAACTCCACGTCAATTCCCCCTAGAGTCTTGTATCAGTACTAAAGGCACTCTATTTGAATCACTTACATCACATTCCCTATGTGGTTCATTTTGAGGATCTATAGTCACTCTAGTGAATCAATCAACGTCAATTCTCTATGTGGTCTCACATCGTAAATTATAAAGACACCTTGGAGAAGCCCTCAACATCCATTGTCCCTATGGTCTATACACCAGGTTCTCATGGCCCTTTGTAAGACAGGAAAGTGTAGCATCGCGTAACAGCCAAGTTAAACATCATTAACTACTTGCATAGAATTCTACATCACAAAATCATAACAGAACAATAGCCACACCATCCTATAATACTAGGCATGGGAATGTAAACAGTATCCTAACAGGAAACAAAACCCAACGGTCAAAACAGGAAAAACATGCATGGGAAACACATCCAAAGCACAAAATTTCACCCAATTCAAAATCAAATATCCTATACTCAAGCATACAAGCATAAAAGACAAACAATAGGGCTAAACGGTAAATGTGCAATACCCCGTTCATGGGTATTGTGAATATTTTCACAAAAAAACTCAATGACATTCAATCGAAAGGCACAAACCACCTACCACATGTTTAGGATATTTCTATAAGTGAACCTTGAAGCTTTAATCTCATTAAAACTTCATAGATCTAAGAAAACATCTAAAACATTCAACCCACGATAATGTGGAAAAGAAGATAAAATACGAAATGAGGTTCCATCAAAATATAGAACTCACCGATGCGATTTCAACAAAACTGATGATGTTCAATTTAGAGGACAGACAGAGGCTCATGGCCTTGTCAAAGATTCATAAATGTACAGACTCTCCTGGATGAACGAGACCAAGAATATTTGTGTTATGTCTGTCAATCACAACCCCAATGTGTTTAATGAAAAAAAATGGTGTGTACTTTTGGAGTACACAGCGTGTACCAATTGTTTCCGTACTCCGCCTTAGGCTGCCTCAAATTCAATCCCACATGGTTGTGTGTGAGGAAACTTCATGGAATTCAAACGGAATGTGGCGGCAAGATAGTACATGAAGTGTACTCATAATGTACACAACGTGTACTTATAAAATTTCTAGAATTTCCTCTTTTTCTCAAAAACGACCAGAAAAGGAAAAACATTCCTAAAAAAAGTTTTGGGTTCTTACATATGATAGTCTCATCCTCAACTGGTGATTACCTAATATAAACTTTATCATGAAGAAAATTATAACTCATGTAATCTAATCATAAAAATATTGTTGATATGTGGAAGGCTATACCATTTCTTGATTGTCATCTGATTAAATATCTGTTAATCAAGACATAAGTGAAAATTTTAATAATCCTTTTGGACAAATGATCTCGATGGAGACATTGAAGTTTTATGAATCCACAAGTTTTTAAATTATTCAACGGATATAAAAAATAAAAAATATATGAACTTTATATCATATAATGTGGGATAGAAAATGTATCTATTCCTAAAACTATTTTGATAGTGAACTCGATCTCTCCCTCAGGTGGTAAGCCATATAAGTCATTAGAAAAGAAATCTAAAAAATTGTTTACTACTGAATGAAAATGTTCATTATAATTCCACCATCATAATAACCATGTATTGAAATATGATATGAGAGAAAATCCAATCTACAATGAATGGGTCCTACATAACCTGTATGAAGATCCAACTCACCATAGTGAAAATAGAAATATTCTTCTTGAGATAGAAATAATCATTTCTTCTATTAGGAGTTGATATTATCCTAAAATATAACTATCCAATCCATAACATGAATTAAAAAAATCATATCATTTCCAAAATAATGTTTCCAAAAATGAAATGGTGATAACTTATTTTGATATAACATACCATGGAGAATTTTATTTTTCGTGCGAACACACCTGATTGTGTATCGATGGTGAAAAGACCATCCATTATTTCCATAACAAATTTGAAACCATTGGAGAAAAGTGAATATAAAATTTAATTTCATGCTCCAATATCAAAAAAAAATCATGGCATGATGAAATAATAATTGAAACTACGATGATAGATAGTCTGACATCCACACATGACAATGTATATTGCATAACATGAAATTGAATTTATGCTCTTCCAAGTGATCATGTATGACTCTCATGCAATATTCCCTATTCCTTATATTACCACTCCTATGCAGGTGTACCACACCCCCTTCCTCTATAGAAACATCCCATGGAACCCAAGATACCTATCTAATAAGGGGTAGGTGATTCATTCATAGAATCTGTAATATATTGTGATCCCCTTCTACAATAGTAACTCTATATTCTCCGATAAAAACACTGATAGTGACCTAGCATACAACATGCATGGCAATGAAATGTATGGTATGGTCACTGAGGCCACTTATGGCCCAACATTCTTAATTGATAATTATAAAAAAATCATGTCCCTGAAATGGAATCTGACATTCATGATTGCTCTTTCCACAATCTCCTTGGCTATATTTTTTAGAGTGACATTTCATACCACCAAATGTAGAGCTCCTCGTTCACCCTAGTAAAGTACTATGGCTACTTCTTGGGGAATATCACAAATTACCACCCATGATATGTTCCTGATTCATCACATTAGAATTTATACCCATGTAAAAGATGATATTTTGTGACCAAAGATCATAGGGAAGCATGTCCATATATCACTTCTCCCTGGAGATATCATTAATAGAAAAAGCTGATGCATAGAACTATAGATTATTGAAGTGTCTAGTTGTGTGAACAACTAACTCTAACTTCTATGTCAGATAAATTATCCCATGATAATTCATATCCCTTAATGTGTTTGGATATAAGTGGCTTAAGAGAATCACCAAGATGTACATCTAATAAAAACATAATTCTATTACGTTTTCGTTATAAATTCCATCAAATTCATGGAAAGTTGATGATTTGTGTATATAGAAATATTGAAACTCCTATCAGTGGGTTAATTTAGGTTTTCTATGATCCACAAGACTAACTAAATATATATCTCACTGACCTATGATGCTCCCTCCCTTAGTGAACATAGGAGTATTATATAGATTAAACTCTATCCTCAACTAAGACATTGAATAGATGATGTGAATATTCCTATTTTTCCATAGATAAAAATATTCTCCAGAACATGTGGTGAATATGAACTTCAATATGATATGTAGGATATAGAAGATAATATAGTTGATCTAGGTTAGAATACTTATAATTCTTATTCTCTTGAAAATCAATATGAAGTGGGTGAAGGGATGTTTTCACTACAAGACTAAAACATGATATTGAAGACTAAAAAATATGGTCAAACTCAATAGGTTACTATAATCAAGGGCCATTGCCATATTGTCTCTCTAAACATATATTTCAATTGTTTTAGTTTGATGTAATAGTTCATTGAAATCATTTATTAGATATAACATTTATAACATTTTACAATTCATATTTGATGATATATCACATGCAATAAAAGTGTCCCTATAATGAAACATTCATGTTAAGATATATCCCTATGTGCCTATTATAATATATCAATTCTCATCTTGTCCCCTGCTGGTCCATGACTATAAATATAATTAAATAAAATTATTAAAAAACATGTGAATCATAAATGGTATAATAACAATTGTTTTAATAATGAAACTAATGAACAACCATCTCATAACATGGAACTCAAATTTTCCCCTAACATAGGTTAACACATCCCAAGAAAATCCTCATTATGATGTCTGAACACATCAATGTATCCATAATACAATTCCATAATATTATGACAATAGAAACAAATATTTACTCATCTAAAAGAACATTGTAATGTTACCTAATTTGTATCTCTCTCATGTGGAAAAAATAGTTTTATTACATGACCTAAAGAATTACACCTCATAATCATGATGTTTATAACTAGAATTAGTGTTATGATAGTTGTAATGAGGATACTATAGCCCCTGGTACATATTTTCTACATAGATAAAATAAACTAGAAAAAAATATCAGAGTAATGTAAATATTGGAAATAGTACAACATACATCTCAAAATTTAAAGGATGAACAAATGAACTAAAATATAGAATAATGTAATCTATGGATATAATTTTTCTAAATACCGTACTGAATGTTATAGAAGAAAATAAATAGTTGACACAAATAAACTAATAGTACCCCAATCCCAAACCTCATTTTATTCCTAACTCAATGTTACAAACCATCCATCAAGAAACATTTAACATCAAGGTCCCTTTCCTTTGTTCATACCTGCATCTACAAAATACACTCTCATACCAAATGGATGACAGAATAGGTCTTGATTAAAAAAAATTAACTGAACACCACAATTTCTATACATAACTATTATGATAAACAAGTGACTCAACAATGTGATAAATATTTTTATTAATTAATGAATGTAATAAAAAATCTATATGGTTTAGTACCAATTGAAAATATATCAATTAATATAACACAACCACTCCATCCATAACCACAAACTATATGGATTTATCAAATAACCATGAAACTCCCCCCCCCCATAATCATTTCATCACCCCATTAAAATCCCTATTTATAAGCATAATAATAAGAATTTGGTATAATTCCACTATATAATCATTTCTACATGAGAATAGTCTAATCCAAATATTTTGTAATTACAATATAAGATTCATTAAATCCCACTACATATAAAATATAGCTTGAAACTATTCCAACCAATCAAAATATGTATTACATCGAGAAACTCAATAGATTTCAAAATTATAAGGATATTGCAATGTTATATCTAAATCCTCAACAGTGAATTGAACAAATGAACATTTTTCATTAAATTTAACACTCATTTTTATATTAAATTGTCACTAATAATTTCTTTAAACAATAAGTATCTAAAAATGTGATTCATTATCCATAATTTTTTGGATTATAATATATTTCTAGGCACCATTCAATCAATCAAACAATTCATTATTATTCTAGGGTTCTCTCACAAAATGTGTAGAGAGAAGACATGTCACAAAACCATTGAGTCCAACCACATCTAATGAATGATCCAATAAATTATTTATCATAATTCAATATAATATAATTAATGGGCACATTTGGAAAGAGAAATATCACTATTTCACATACATAAAAATTAAATAAACCATATGTTGATTTTTAAACAACCTACATTTATTTTTATTTCAGAAAACTATTTAAAATGGGTATCATCAACATGAATGAATATTTAAAATATCATAATGTGAATCATAGTTCATAAGAGATGATGGGAAACACCCAAAACCATTATAGTCAAAAGATTTCACTTCTACGACAGTATGAAATAATAAATAGTGTTAAACTATAGAAAACAATTAGTAGGTATTGATCACGGGGTTGAGGAGTATGGAATTGAGAATGGCATAAAATATCTCAATGAAAAGTACTGGGGATTGAGAGAGGAAGGTTTCATATTAATGAAGGAGTATAACATATGAACTACATGACTTATAATTTTTTACCTAGAGATATTCACAACATGTAAATGTATTACATGAAATGTTTTTGTATTTTAATATGTGTGAAAAAATTAATGTCTCCTTGGGTGAAAGGAAATTGTTATGAATATAACACATCATGTAAATAGATTCACAGTTGTTAACTTGTTCACAAACTATATTCCTATCGATATATCATCTTGATGATACTTATACAACATGTATTTCCTATACATGACATGTAAATTCCTTACATCTCACATAAATCCCAAAATTCAATAAAATATACCAAAACGCTTCAGAATGCCACTAGAAACATGGTAAAACCTCGTAATACCATTTAACATGTTTATAACAATACACCAGTAATTGAATAGAAACATATATCCATGTACATTAGGTAATTTTACTTAGAAAATACACTATTTCACCAAATGATACTCTACTTGGGAGGTTTAATAACAAAGGAACAACTAAAAAATGAGGTTTAAAAGAAAACTAATAGAGGGATGTACCTGGTAAAAAATGAGGTCTTAAAGAAGATATGTTAAATAAATTAATATAAGGGATCCAAAATCATAAGTCATTACAACTGAATCTAAAAATAATTTTTTATGATGATAAATAATCATCTTTTACATATTTAAATTGAATTTTATGTTGGGTGAAAGAGATATTCATAAGGCTAGAGAAGGATAGTTCGGTTGTTTCTAACTAAATGGTGTGAGATGTTTTCAAATTTTCAATTAAAAGATAATATGAATAATAATATAAAATTCACCAATATTGATGTCGCATATATGGTTAGAGGCCACTAGTTACCTTCCTACTCCCTACAGGATGTAATTCCAATATTGAACTTGCTATGTGACAGATGTACCATAAATGTGTAACATGTCAGTATAAAACATGTGGTACTAGTCCTTAATAACATTATACCCTTGATTTAAACCTTTTTATACAAGTATATATACCTATCCAAAGGTGAAAAAGACTCTTATATAAGATTTATCTTTAAAAAATATGATTCATTTTGCAGTATTAAAAACAATCATTATCTAAATATTAAAAATAAAATTACTTCCATATTCATGAACCATTAAACAATCAAGTGGATATATTACACATCGATGAAAAATTCAACAATTGATAAATTTATAGTTTCATCTATAAATCTAATATATACATTTTTGGTATAGAAAAATCATTATGCTATGTTATATACATTTCAAAACTAACTTTTTTTTAAGTAAAACATTTTTGAAATACATAAAATATATTTATATTATTATATTTAGAATATAAATAATATATTTAAAATAAAATTATTGAAACAACTAGATGAATTTTTTTCCTAGTAAATACCGTTAATTATTTGTAAACCATTTTCTAGAGTGATAATTGAAAGGAAAAAATATACAATCCTCATTAGATTTACATTATGAAATTCATATTATACCTCTTGGTCTCAGCTAGTTATTTTTATCGACAGTGATTAATAAATATATACTTCACATTGAGTACATTTAATATTTCATTACCTATATTAATTTAAGTTAATAATAACTCTTAATTTCATCTTAATACATATTAGGTTCATTACATCTGAGAAAAAATTCTTTTTAACACCCAATGAAAATATATATCTATTGATTTCATGATGAATCCTCATAGAAAATTATGTTAATTGTTTGAAATATTCTTTTTCATGTTGAAAAACACATTATAAAACCAACTCAATTTCAAATATGGAATAGTTTCTATATGAAGTCCCTCTGCTTCAATATATTCATTTTTCTTCCCAAAAACACCTTGTGTCATTTTATTGTTCTCATTGACATCCATATATTAGTAAATGAAATAATTTTTTTGTATATATGAATATATATATATTTATATATATATATAATTTATCATGGTTTCATTACAAGAAAAAAATTATATACATTTTTTGGTTCTACGATCTGGTTGCTGAGAAAAAAATTATATGTTTACCCTTTAAAATAGAAAATCATTATGAAAGAAAAATTGGGATTCATTAAAATATATATCACGTATTGCCAATTTATGAATTCATTAAAATGAATGTATTCATGTAAAATTTACATATCCTCAAAATAATACAGCCATATAGTAAATGGAATGTCACACTATCACATCATCAATTAAATCATATCTGTAATAATAATAATCCTCTATAAAAACAACTCCACTATAGTAATATAGTATCAGGTAGTTGGGAAAATATTTGAAAACTAGTTAAATGATATAAAAATTATTTAGTAATTTATTTAGAACCCTTATATTATCTTATAATAGTTATAAAATTTCATTGATGATTATATATATTACATTCCAACAACATAAATTTTTTCAAGTATAATTCTTACATTTCATGAAAAAATGGCCATATTGAAAAAATTATTCTCTAATGGTTATTATTTATCAACAAAAACCTAATTATAATTCAATCATTGGTCCATATCCATCACAATGTGCAATGTCAAATATACCAAAAGCTCTCAATTATCTTTAAAAATGTATTTCATTACAAATTTTCATAGTACATATTATTTTTAATGCTAAAAATTCCAAACATTAGTTTAATATAATAAATTGTTTCTATAAGGAAATTTAATTGATTTAACATTTTTATATCATAGAATGTAATTAAAAAATTGTGGCATTATAATCAACTATGACAATATTATATTAACTTTTATTAAGGCGACTATACATTCCTTTATTATATAAACCATTCACCATATTCTCAGTTCCACAGAAATTTATTTATATGTTTATATAAATGATTGTTATTTAATATAGGGAAATAAATAATATATAGTCCTTAACATGATACTAAAACAACACAAATATTTATGGAACATTGTTAGATCTTATATAATATTTAACTAATCCACTATGTATACATAGAAATCCATTTATCACATCTAATGAAATGTCTATATTAGGATATCAAATATATTTTTCTACATCACCTTTCATCAATTCCATATCTTTTTTGATTTTTTTTATTAGAAAAATGAATTTTTTCATATTATGTTCATTATCCATGACATAAAATTTTATTTGTTTTTTATAATATTAATATCTAAACACTCATAATTCATATCATGATGAAACTAATCAAATGTAGATATTAATGTAGTTTTCATCATATATTATATTAATAATAAAATATCTGAAGGAAGATAATGATGTTAACCACAATATACAACAAATATATTTATATATATATGGGTGACCATCATATTTTTTATTTCATTGTTTTTTAAATTTATTTAATTTTCCCCAGTACTTGATGTCCCCATAAAAAATCAATTTTTTTGGTAGAATAAATTTTTTTAATTGTTTTTAATTCCCTTTATTTCACCTAACAATTTTTATCATATTATATAGTCCATAATAGAAATTATATAAAATAATATAACTACATAGTTTATAAGAAAAATATTTTCCAAAATCCATCATATGAAAAATACTAAACACTATTCTTCTAGCATCAAATCTCAATGAGATTCCTATTTGAGTATTAAATGAACCCTATATTTGTATTTTAGTACCTAAAACAGAAGGAAAACCATAAAAATCATTCTAATGGAACATATTACAACAATGTGGAAATCTGTCAAGGATGGAATCGGGTTATATATTATAATATTCAATTGCCTTCCAATATTAACTATCTAATAATTTCATTAACCATTGTATTTATTAAATACATAAAAAAATATTAATTGGGGATAATTATATTACTATTACAAAATTTTATACACTTACCTATCCCTTAATATGACATAGTCATTTTTTATTCAGTTCGAGCACCTATATAAATTAACTTATACTATATTTATGTATCAACCATTCTATGTGATAATGAATATTCATATTTATTTTCAATTATAATAACATTACTTTTTAAAAATATTTTATTCACAAATGTTTAGTTTATATGTATTTATCAATGTTTGTTAGAAATATCCCATTCCTCTCATTAAAATTTTAAAATGTGTATGTAAAATGTTTTTCAAATATGATAATATCCATGAATAAATATTGTTTTTCAATATTGATAATATATAATGTACTTATTCACATTTATTATTTTTATAATTGTGTTTATTCCTTAAGTCATGACCCGTCCCTCGGGGCCCGTGTCGTGACTACCCCATGCTCGCCTTCTATAGTCCATGGGCTGGCGACTAGCACCAAAGGCGTAATTCCCTGAAACAGGGAAGGAATTACCTTTATAACCTATAAACACACACACCAGTAAGCACACACCTGGATACAAAACTCCAAGTAAATTGTATAACAAAATAGTGATGAATGTAAAAGGGGCCGGAATAGATGCCCAACAATAACGTACAAGAAACAGAAAGTACATGTACAATTTAAGAAATAAGATAATTGTTACTTGGTCATCCTCTGAAGTTACTACCTGAATGGTAGGTATAGATCGACTCCTCTGCACTCCTCATCCATCTGATATATCCATGTACCAACACTTCATAAGGTCCGCCTCCAGGTACCATCCAGACATGGTACTTTTGTCCACAGTCAACGTTTTCCATCATCTTCATCCAACACAACAAGGTGCGGGCATAGCTCGTGCAGGGGTGAGTATAACGATACTCAATAGTGACCCAGAGACACTCACGGTCTCACAATATAAACCAAGGATTAACTACAAAGAATTAAATCCATAGATAACTCTACATAGGTATTCTCCCACACATATACTTAAGTTATCATGAGATCCATCTCAATCATGAGGAAAACATAGAAAAAATGACTCAGATAAAAATAGGATTTTATTCTAGGGGTAGTATCAAGTAACATCACCAGTCACATTTTAAAAACCATGACTTCAGGATAACTCATCATCTCTCATGTATAGTGGGCATGCCGCCACACCAAGCACGGTTCCCATTAACCATGGAATGCTGAGGTACTCCTCCTGTCGACTACCGTGGATCTGTTGCATCCTCATGCGCACTCCCCACCGTGGATTTTCCGCATCACCAAGTGTGCTCCCCCTCGTAGCTCGCTGAAGTACTCCTCCTATCGATTATCATGGGTCTATAGCAAAACCTAGGAGCTACCCACTGTGGGTCTGCCACGACACCAAGGCGCTTCCCACTAGGCAAGTAGAGTCACTCCGAGTCAAAACTGTCACCAGTCGTCTGGTGTCATCCATCTACTAGGTCTCCGCACTATGCGCGGTCATCTCTGGAAGGATCCACTCCATGAGCTACTAGTCGATACTCCAACTATCCTAATGTCCCACGAATAAGTATCTAAAAGGTCTTCCACATCATAGGGGTCTCAATTCAATATACGACGCGTCAAAGAGATGCCTGGTCTGTGAGTTATTAGCTTTTTATTCCCCAGGGTCCGGTTGGATTCGTGCATAATCCAACCAGACTGTTTCCCATTTCAAACCAAAAATCCAATGGAGTATACTCAAAGGGACAATGTCATTCTAATATTTCCAGTTTCGCTGATAGTTTTTCATACAGATGTCTGGTGCCAATGATATGGCCAAAAGAATGTTAAGGGGCATAGTGGGCTCAAGTCCAGTCCAACCAGGCCCGACCCGGCATGGGCCAACCTGGATCGAGTTGACCCATCTTGACCTATTGGGTCTGGCATAGCCCATTGGGCGGTCCCAACCCGTTGTGTTCGGCCCGGTGCACTGGGTCTAGCCCGGCAGGCCACAAGGGGCCACAGTGAACCACGAGGGATGATCGACGTAGAGGGTGCCTCGAGGGTACGAGGTCGCAGGAAGGCTCAGGTGGCTGTGGGCTGCGGAAGCCGAGGAAGATCTGTTGGCAGTGGGCGGTGCGACCGGTGGGTTCTTGTCCAGAGAGGGCGGCATGGTCAGCGGGGGGTGCGAACAGGGAGGCTCAGCTAGTGGGCGGCGCTACCGGCGAGGGTGGCGTAGACGACGAGCGGTGCAACAGGAGAGGGGTGTACTCGGGGGGGGGGGGGGGGGGGGCTCGGCCAGTGGACGGCGAGGCCGGTAAGGGAGGCGCGGCCGGGGTGGCTCGGTCGGCGGGCAGTTCGGCCGGCGTGGGCAGTGCAGGATGAGGCGCAGGGCCGGTTCGGCCCAGGGCTGAGCAGCGTGGTGAGGGGACGGTGACCACGGGTGGCGACGCAGGTCATGTTGGCCATGGGTGGCGGCGTTGTTTTTGTCGTTGCCTTCCTTCATTCTAAATAACACCACAAAGAAGAATAGTAGTGGGGTCATGCCAAGTTGGTTTGGCCCACACCCACCGCGTTAGGGTGGTAGCATTTGGATCAACAATGAAGAAGAACGATAAAATTCAAATTTAACAACCTCTAAAATAATGTATTCCCAATCCTAAATGAAATCAAGGAATTTATTATCATGCAAATAATCCCCTACATTTTTTCTCATGATGTCATTGGCGCAATAAGGAAGGAGGTGAAGTTTTTGACATTCATCTCGTCTGCCACACACCTCCAATTTCAGGCTCATGCGTCGGTTCTTCGTAGTCAAAGATGTGGAAGTCCCACGTCGGAAGAAATCCCATGGACGAATTCTAAAGGAGGTTGGTGTTTTTCGTCGGTTTAGAATTCTTCATTGGATAGCATAATCCTCCAATTGTTGGGTGTTGCAGTACTTTACCAATGCTTCATCGCTTGGTGAAGCCATCCCAAATCATCCTCCCGAGATCTATATATATAGAAGAGGGGGAGAGGTATGTAACGATCTTGGAATTTCTGAAAGTTAATTTATTAGGAACCTTCCCAAATTCCAATGACATAGTTACTTAATATTTAAAAAGGACAAGCCAACTAATTTACATTGGCATAATAAAGAGGTGTGTTGGCACAATTTAATGTGGAGGTATAGGGACCCGACCTTATTACTTACATAATATTTAATTAATCAAGAAAACACTTCATTTTACATAGAATATCTTTTAAAGTTTAGAGTTTTAAAGAATTAGTACAATACATTCATGACATTACACATTATTACAAAGTGGATACCATAAAAACAGTTTCCATTTTTTTCAAAATATAAAACATTAAAACATAAAACAAGACTCTTTGAAAATTCTACAACATTTAACATGTATTCCTTATTTGTATTACACATTCATTAACCTATGAAAAATCATTTAAAAAACTTGGGATGAACACAAAATCTTATTAAGTGATGGAAAAGAAAGAGAGATCACATTAGTCCACGAATACTCATAACATGTGAAAGCATTTTAAAAATAAATTATTGTCACCCATATATAGTTACATTATGTAACATGAGAATTACACAATATCCACAAAAAACATGATAATATAAATATAATCATTAAGGTATCGTGGGGCATTACTTACATAATCTTTTAACCATTCTTGGCTACCTAATAATTTGTAACTCTCACGACTACCTTACTTTGTGTAACCATCGTAGTTACCCTTGGAGTAACCATATGGCCGACCTCCAAATTACTCATGCCAAATGCATTGGAGGGAGATATAGGTCCCACCCTTCATAATAAATAATTCCCAAGACCCAAAATATAACCATACAAAATAAATAATTCCATAAAAAATTGTTTTGGAATTTCATAAAACCTAATTTAAAAAGAGGATTTTTAAATAAAATCCCTTATAAATATCATAAATTAGAAGAGAGAAATAATATAGTGGTTGAATTATGTATATATACCATAATAAAAGATAATAAAATATAATATAAATATAACCCATCACAAAAACAATTTTAATAGCATAGAAATAACGAAGTAGAAGTTTAACCAAAAGAATAGAAATCGGGTTTAGAATTCCCTTGCCTCAGGTTTGTCTTACATAAAACATGTTTAAACATCCTTTATAATGGTTCAAAGTGTTTTATTAATATTTTAATGTATAAATTTCATGTTTATAACATCATATATGATCATTTCATAACATCATTTCACCCATAATTGTTAGTATTTTTCCCCTTTCAATGTTTTTTGGTGAATTATTTACATGATTTCTATGATTGGTTCATGGTGGACATTCTTGTTGATTGGATGTGAAACTCCATAATTGGAATTGATTAGTATTTAAATATATCCAGTAACATAAATTATTCCATTTATAATTTTGAATTCTTATTAGAGGATGATTCATAAGTTAGAACATTAATTATGTTCCTTTAGATCATTTTAGTGGTTCTTTGATAACAACAACCTCATTTTGTCTTATAAATTAGAACCATGCGTAAAAAATACTTCAATAACCATGGTTGAGTAATAACACATATATTATAACCTGGTTCAATCATAGAAATGTTTTTATGACCATACGTGAAGGAATTAATGCAAATTTAAATCACATTGTCCACGATGTTGGTAATTCGACACATCAAAGACAATATTTTAATTCTTGGAATAAGTGGTGGAGGAGAAAAATAATGATGATGAATTTTCCATGAACAATATATAATCTAGAATATATAACATTATGGAGCTTTTATACCTCTGGGTTAAGAGTAGGTGGGAAAAAATATGAAAAGAAAAGAATCATAAAATAAAAGAAAACATGATAAATTTTCTAATGAAAATTCAGCAGCCTAACGACGTCTCTTAAATTTTCCTAAAAATAGTTTGATGATATTAAGAGTATATCTCATCATTAATACATAATATGGGAAGTAAGGGGGGATATTAAATGAAATATACCATCATTATCCAAAGTTAATGGAAGAGAATAACATAAAATGAAAGAAAATAAAGAATATAAAAGAGGATGTTTACCTCTTGATCTCTTCTCCTTGAGATCCTCCTTAAGGGCTTTGGTTTTGGTATTTTGGTGTGACAAGAAGCCCTAGGACGTGGGGAAGATGATTTGGGAGTAATTTGGAAGAAATTAGACAATTCTCAAGGCCTGAGAGGTGTGGCAGGAAGAGGGGAGTGAGGGTGGTATTTATAGTGGAGGATATAGGGTATTTTTCATTAGTATAATCATTGTTATAAACTTTTTTCTCAAGACAATGAATAGTATTAATTAATGCGACCCAAATAGTAAAAATAGATTGTGAGTTCGAACCAAGTGGGATTACATCATCCGTGCATCACATATGATGATGTAAATCATGTATTTAGCATTTATCATATTTTATCGTATTTTACTATTCATAAAAAATTCTTGAATTTTAGAAAAACCCCAAAAATTTACCCTAACCATTTTTTGACGTTTAGAATTAAAAAATAAATTCCATTTTTGATAAATAATTTTCTAAATATTATTAATTTAATTTTTAAATAACAACAAACTTAATTAAAAAATTAGCAATTCTAATTCTACAACTAATTCTTTATCAAAATGAAAAATTAACCTAGATGCTATTATCTTAAAGCATTAATAAAATAAAATAATAATAAAATTTACTATTCATTAAAGTGATATCACTATTCATATAACTATTCATAAGGGTATGTTACTATTCACCAAAAAACAAGTTGGTTCTAATAGACTTAAAATAACATACTGAACACAATTATAGATGTCAGTTTCTTGAAATTCATAACATCAAAGTAGAAAAGTTATGTTTTAATGGATAATTAAAAATATCTACTTAAAAAAAGTTTCAGGAATTTCTATTTATTTTTTAAAAACATGGGGTGTTACATTATCCCCACCTTCTTGAAATTGCGTCCTCTCAATTTTATTTAATTTTTAAACAACTGGATTTACTTTTTCCATAATAGTATTTTAATACTCCCATGTTTCTTCTTCAACCTTGTGGTTTCTCCAAAAAACCATTACCTGGTGGATTACCTTATTCTACAATAACTGTTCCCTTCGATCAAGAATATGAACTAGTTTCTCTTCATAAGAAAGGTTCTCTTCCAGTTGAACTGCTTCTGGGCTAAAGACATGTGATGAATCTGGCACAAACTTTTTCAACATCTAAACATGAAAAACATTGTGTACCTGAAACAAACATGGAGGAAAAGCTACGCGGTATACAACTGTTCCAACGTTCTCCATGATATCAAAAGGTCTGATGAACTATATACTTGTCTTTCCTTTCTTACCAAAATGCATTACACTTTTACAAGGAGATACTTTAAAGAAAGCATGATCACCTACCTATAAAGATAAGTCTTTCCTTCTGTTATCTGCATAACGTTTCATCCTGATCTAATCTGTCCTCATGTGCTGCTGGATCATACTGACTTTCTCAGCCACTTCTTCAACTAATTCTGGCTCCATCAACATTCATTCACCGACTTCATCCCAAAATGATGGAGTCTTACACCGCTTCCCAAACAAGGCCCCAAAAGGTTCCATCGGAATACTAGAATGGAAACTGTTATTATAAGAAAACTCAACTAAAGAAATATTCTGATCCCAACTTCCCTGATAGTCCATTGAACAAGCACGAAGCATATCCTATAAGTATTGAATCGTTCATTCTGACTGCCCATCTGATTGAGGATTAAAAATTGTAATGAAATTTAACACTATGCCCAACAACTTCTGAAGTCCCTTCCAAAAGTTAGAAGTAAACCTGGGATCTCAGTCAGATACAATGGAAAGAGGAACGCCTTGTAACCTGACAATCTCCATGAGGTACAATCATGAAATATGATCCAAAGACATTATATCTCGAATTAATATAAAATGTGAATAATTTTTTAGTCGAACAACAATAACCCAAATCGCATTTTACCTCGATAAGTCTTTCGTAGTCCCACCACAATGTCCATGTATAAGTTCTCCCATTTCCACTCTAGCACTAGAAAAGGCTGACGCATCCCCTTCAGTAAAAACCTCTCTACATTATCCTGTTGAAACGTTAAACATATCATAGTAAAATCAGCAATATCTCTATTCATTCCATCCCACCAATAATACTCCTGAATGTCTCTGTACATCTTAGTACTACTAGGATAAACAAAAAATGGAGAACTATGATCTTCACACAACAAATCTTATTTTAATTGAGAATCATTAGGCACACACAACTTATTTCCAAATCACAAAACACAATATTTATCAAGATTAAATTTTGGATACTTACCCATTTTTACCAATTTTACCTTTTTCTATAGCCCATAGTCTTCCTTCTGTGATTTCTTAATTCTATCTAATAATGAAGAATGCACTAAAACTTGAAACAAAATAATGGTATTCCCTGCACCAACAACTTCTAAGCCAAAATTTATCAAATCATTAATCAAGGGATCATGTTCCAAACATAACATGGTTAATGATGCATGATGTTTCTGACTTAAGGAATCTGCTACTTTGTTTGCTTTTCCAGGATGGTAATTGACTACAGCAATAATCCTTTGTCAGTTCTAGCCATCTTTTCTGCCACATGTTTAATTCCTTCTGAGTGAATATATACTTTATACATTTATTGTGAGTATATATTTTGAATTTGGTTCCGTATAGATGATGCCTCCAAATTTTCAATGAAAACCCCACATATTCCAATTCCAAATCATGTATGGGATAATTTAACTCATGAGGTTTAAGTTTTCTCGAATCATATGCAATTACCTGATCATTCTGCATCAAAACACAACCAAGTCCCTTCAAAGAAGCATAACTGTAGATGACAAACTCACCATTTCCGGAAGGTAACTCCAAAACTGGAGCATTCACCAATATCTTTATTAGTTCCTGAAAACAAACATCAAATTCTTCTGTCCATACAAATTTAACACTTTTTCGCGTTAACTTAGTTATTGTGCTAGAGAATCATGAAAACCTCTTAACAAACTGTCAGTAATAACTTGTTAACCCATTAAAACAACGAATCTCTGTAACATTTGTGTGTCTTGGCCATTAATAAACTACTTTTATTTGGTAGGATCAACTGTTATTCCATCCTTATTTACAATGTTCTCAAGAAAAGAAATTAGTTTCAGCCAAAAATCACACTATCTGAATCTCCCATATAGTTTCTTTTCGTTTAATGTATGCAAAACAACCCTTTAAGGTTTTTGATGCCCCTCTTTATTTTTAGAAAATACCAGAATTTCATCAATAAATACACCCACAATCTTATCCAAGAACTCATGAAATACTATATTCATAAGATTCATGAATACATTAGGTTCATTAGTTAATCCAAATGACATAACAACAAATTCATAGTCCCCATATCTAGTATGAAATTCTATTTTCAGGATTTCATCCTCATCACCATAAGCTGATGGTATCCGGATCTCAAGTCAATCTTGGGAAAGTACTGACCTCCATAGAGCTGATCAAACAAGTCATCAATATGAGTAAAATGATACTTGTTTTTAATAGTTATGTTATTAAAAGGTCTATAATCAATGAAATGTCACATGGAAGTATCTTTCTTTTTAACAAACAAAACAGGGGCTCCCAATGGTGAAGTGCTTGGACGAATGATGTCTTTTCCAAGAAAATCCTGCAACTGATTTTTCAATTCAAGATGTTCTATTGGAGACATATAATATGGGGGATTTGAGATTGGCTGAGCCTCAAGAACTAATAAAACTGTGAATTCAACTTCTCAATCATGTATGACACCGATTAACTCATCAGGAAAAACATCAAGATATTTATTTACCACCAGCACATCATTAATTTGAATAGTTCCCTTGTTTTCAACAATTTGATCAAGATACATTTCATTTCCATCTTTCAATATTTTCTCAGCTTCCTGATATGTTATCAATTGTATGGGTTCATTTTTGTATACAAACTGAAACACTTTCTGATAAAAAACTTCTCTAGATATAAAGTCAATGTTATCATGATAATTAGAAAGCCAGTCCATCCCCATAATAACATCAAACTCAATTAAGGGTAAAACAACATGGTTTTCAGGTAATGTCTTTCCAGAAACCGCAATAAAAATATTCTTATAATTCGTAGTTGCTATAACATTTTCCCCTTGTGTTTTAACAACAATTTAGGGTCTCATTTGTTGATGTGATATTTCCAATTTACCAGAAAATTTCTCAGAGATGAAGGAATGTGTAGACCCCATATGAAACAAAACCTTAGAAAACCCTGAGTGAAAAAAAGTACGTAACACAACTTCATTAGAAGGCCCAACATCTGCTGATGTAGTCGCAAAGTATCTCACTACACCTTTCTTCTTGTATTATGGCTTGTTTTCATCATTCTAATCTCTCTTTGGGAAGGTGTTTTCATAGTGACCCATCTCACCACATTTAAAACACTTTACAGTTTTCTTATCATGATAATTATTAGGATCATTTTCATTGTAATCTCGGACCATATGTCCAAACTTACCACATTTAAAACACTTCTCAGTTTTTCTAAGACATTCCCTAGGGTGTTTCTTTCCACACATTTCACAAATTGGAAATTGTATTTTCTTACCATCAAGTTTCATTAGTTGATTCTTACACATTACATGCCAACTGGACCTCTTATTCTCTTTGTTTCCAAAATGAACGTGATCATCAACAAACTCCATATATACCCCCTCATCACATCAGACAAGTTTATCATAACATTTGAATTCACTAAAGGCCAATGCACTTTGATACTTTGGCTTCAATCCTGAGAAAATGCGGTTGATTTTGCTATCAAGATCCATAAAAATATTTGGAGCATACCTCACCTATCGAGTGAAGTTCGCTTCATACAAAGCCACTGAGTCTTCCTCCTTCTATTTCAATTAATGGAATTTCGTCTCCATTCTATGTTTCACCACCATAAGAAAATATTTTTCAAGGAAAAGACTTTTAGATTCATCCCACTATAAGGCATCAAAATCCTCTCTACACCTGATATTCCTTAAAATTGACCACCACTGATCAGCTTCCCCTTCAAAAAAATAAATGGAATGACTTACCTTTTGATTGTCTAAATATCCCATAACATCTAATATCGTTTAAAGGGATTTGATCCATCCTTCTGCTGCTACTCGGTTAGAAGATCCATTTAATGTAAGAGGATGTTGTCTCAAAAAATGTTCCACTACTGTCATGTTCCGTTGTGGTACCTCTATTAGTTATCTTGCATGGATTCCAACACCATTTATTTCCAGCATTAGATGAGCCATTACGGTCACAAACTGCTATGTTCTAATCCCTACCATTCTGGGGTGTAGTTCTGGAAGGATGTCATTTTGTCAGTGGGTCTCCTCTTCAGAATCCATGTTCCCTATACAGACAACCATTCTGAACAAACATGTCTTAGAAAAAGAAACATGTTAATCTTTAAATTCTATAAAAATTAGACATTGAGTGAAAATTATTTATGGTATTCTATTAACATCACCATAACCCCTAATGTTTTCTAAAACAAACTCTGATACCAACTATAAGGACCCAATATTATTACATACAAAATCTTGATTTTCTTGACGAAAACACATCCTTTTACATTGAAGATCATTTCATGGTTAGAGAATTAGAGAATTAGGACAATACATTCATGACATTACACATTATTATACAGTGGATACCATAAAAAATTTCCATTTTTTTCAAAATATAAAACAATATTACTTAAAACAAGACTCCTTGAAAATTCATCAAAATTTAACACGACTTCCTACCTTGTATTAAACATCCATTAACCTATGAAAAATAATTTAAAAAACTTGTGATTCGTACAAAATCTCAGTAAAGGATGGAAGACAATGGGAGATCACATTACTCTGTGAATGCTCGTAACATGTGAAAGGATTTTCAAAAGACATTCTTGTCCCCCATATATACATACTTTGTGTAACATGAAATTTACACAAGATCCACACAAAACATGAGAATATAAATATAATCATAAAGGTATCTTAGGGCATTACTTAAATAATCTTTTAACCATTCATGTATATCTTTAAATTTGTAAACCTCACAACTACCTAACTTTGTGTAACCATCACAGTTACACTTGGAGTAACCATATAGCCAAAATCCCACTTAATAAAACCCAATGCATTGGAGGGAGATATTGGTCCCACCCTTCATCATAAATAATTCTAATGAACCGAAACATAATCATACAACATCAATAATTCCATAAAAACATTTCTTTGGAATTTCATAAAACCAAATTTCGAAAGTGGATTTTTAATGAAAATCCCTTATAAATATCATTCAATTGAATAGAGACATAATAGAGTGGATGGAGTATGTATATATACTGTAAATACACATAATAAAACATAATATAAACTGAACCCATCACACAAACAATTTGAATTTCACATAAATAATGAAGTAGAAGTTTAACCCAATGAATAGAAATCGGGTTTAGAATTCCCTTACCTCGGGTTTGTCATACTTCTAACTTGTTTAAAGCTCATGTATAATTATTAAAAGAGTGTTATTAATATTTCACCAAAACATGTTCATGTTTATAACATCTTATATGATCATTTCATAACATCATTTCACCCTTAATTGTCAGTATTTTTCCCCTTCCATTGTTTTTGGGTGAATTCTTTACATGATTTTTATGATTGGTTCATGGTGGACATTCATGTCAATGGGAAGTGAAACACCAGAATTGGAATCGAGTTTTATTTACATATATCAAGTAGCATAAATTATTCCATTTATCATTATGTATTCTTACATGATGATTATTCATAAGTTAGAACATTAATGAGTTCGTTTAGATCATTTTAGTGGTTCTATGATAACAACAACCTCGTTTTGTCTTATAAATAAGAACCCTGAGTGAAAAATAATTCCACAACCACGGGTGAGTCATAACACATATATTATAACCTGGTTAAATCATAAAAATAGTTTTATGACCGTACTTGAATGAATTAATGAAAATTGAAATCACATCATCCACGATGTCGGTAATTCAACACATCACAAACAATATTTTAATTCCTTGAATAAGTGGGGGAGGAGGAAAATAATGATGATGAATATTCCATGAACATTAGTGAATCCAGAATATACTAGATTCTGGTTCTTTCATGCCTCTTGGTTAAGAGTAGCTGATAAAAGAAGAAGAAAAAAATGGAATCATAAAATAATAGAAAACTTGATACATTTCTCACGAAAATTTGTCAGCCTAACGGCGTCTCTTAAACTTTCATAAAAATAGATTGAATAGAGAAAGGGGATATATCATCATTAATAAATAATATGGGATGTAAGGGGGGATATTTAATGAAATATCCCATCATAATCCAAATCTAATGGAATAGAATAACATAAAAAGAAAGAAAATAAAGAAAATAAAAGAGGATGTTTACCTCTTGATCTCTTTTCTTAGAGATCCTCCTTATGGGATTTGGATTGGGTCTTTAGTAAGACCAGAAGCTCTAGCACATGGGTAAGAATATTAGGTAGCGAATTTGGAAGAAATTAGACAATTCTCATGGCTTGAAAGACATGGGAGGAAGAGGTGAGTGAAGGTGGTATTTATAGTGGAGGAGAAAGGGTTTTTTTAAAATATTTTAATCATTATTGTAATATTTTTTCACAAGAATCTGAATAATCATAATTAATGTGACCCCAAATAGTAAAACTGGCATGTGTGTTCGAACCAAGTGGGCTTACATCATCCATGCATCACCTATGATGCAATAAATCAAGTATTTAGTAGTTATCATATTTATCGTATTTTACTATTCATTAAAAAATCTTGAATTTCAGAAAAATCCAAAAAATTTACCCTAATCATTTTTCAACATGTATGATTCAAAAATGGAGTCCATTTTTGGAAAATAATCCTCTAAATATTACTAATTTAATTTTTAAATTAAATCATACTTAATTAAAAAATTAACAGTTCTAATTCTACAACTACTTCTTTATCATATTGAACAATTAACCAATATTATATTATCATAAAGCCTTAATAAAATAAAATAATAATAAAATTTACTATTTATTCTGTTCATATCACTATTCATATTGCTATTCATAAGGGTATGTTACTATTCACCAAAAAAACAAGTTGGTTCCAATAGACTCCAAATAACATACTGAACACAATTGTGGATGACCGTTTATTGAAATTCCGAACATCGAAGTAGAAATTTTATGACTTAAATGATAATTAAAAATATCTACTTAAAACAAAGTTCCATGCATTTCTATTTATTTTTAGAAAATCTTGGGGTGTTACAAGAGGAAGTCAAGAGGCTCCTCCACATTAATGAGAGGGGGACTAAGAGATTCTTAAAATTAAATGGGGGGGGGGGGGGTTTAATCTTAGTTTGTCCCCACCACCATAACCTTTCTTGGGAGGTTATGGTTTGGGTGGTCCCCACCACCATAACCTCTCATTAGCATTTAAGGTCTGGTGGTCCAGACACCTCAACTTCCACTTGGAGGTTTAGTTTTGGAGGACCCCACCTGGGTGTTGCAAATAAAAATAAGAATGTCAAACAAATTTTATTTTTTTATTATTACACGAAAAACCCAAAAACTAACATTCACCCTCGACCAACACCCATCGAGGTAAAAGTCTTCTAAAGTGAGTACAGGCACTATGAGTTCAATTGTGCACTCAGATTTCAATTCCGAGCACTGGTTCAAAAGTTATAAAAAACCCGCTCACACATTTTCTGAACTTACCCGAAATAAAGTTCAGAAATTCATTCCGGGAACTATGGGTCATTACATTCTCCCCACCCCAGGGCTCTACATCCCCGTAAGCCACAACTCAAACTAGGTAAACAAGTGGGGGTACTGAGCACACATCTGTGCCTCTCACACCAATGTGCTCTCCTGGAGGTTGTCGTGCTACAAGAAAACAAGCACCAGAGGTATCGAACATCCACGATGGACCCACTCGTGTCGATCCTCAATCTCTATTAGAACCTATATAAATGTTTCTCCGTCGTCAACATTCAGCTTTCCATGGTTGATGTTGTTAGAAGGGTCATGCATGTATCTCCTCAACTATGATACATGGAAGTATTCGTGAACCTGGTGCAACTGAGGAGGAAGAACTTTGCGTTATGCCATCTCGCCAACTCTGCTGAGAACCTGAAAAGTGCAGATGAACCTCCATGATAACTTCTCGACATGGAGAAATCTTTGAATACCTCGCCAAGGTGAGACCCATAGAAAGACGCGGTCACCATCCTCGAACTCTAGAGGTCTCCGTCTGTTGTAATCATACAACTTCTGCCTTCTCTGTGCAGTCTTCATCTGCTCCTAGATGATTTTCACATTCTCTATGGTAGCCTATACAATCTCTAGTCCCCCTAGTGCGGACTCCCCTATGTCGGTCCAGCACAAAGTTGATCTGAAAGGTTGCATGTATAACGCCTCAAATAGTTCCATCCCTATGGTGAATTTATAACTTTTGTTGTATGAAAACTACACCAAACAGAAGTTGTCCTACCAACTATAATAGAAGTCGAGTACAAAAGCACTAATCATGTAATTGAGGGTCTGAATGGTCTTCTTGGTCTGGCCATCCGTCTTAGGGTGGAAGGTGGTGCTCAAATGAAGTTTCATCTCGAAAGCCTCCTGCAACCCCTTCCATATACAGTAATTAAAACATGTATCAATATCAGAGAAAATATTCGTGGTTTATCCTTGTAGCTGCACAATCTCTTGCACATTGAGGCATCCCAATCTCTCTACTGAACCACAATCTCTAATCGGTAGGATGTGGGCCGACATGCTGAGTCGGTCGATGATCACCCAGATTGAGTCATGTGCCCTGGATGTACATGGATGACCCATCACGAAGTCCATGGATATCCAATCCCACATCCACTCTGGTTCCTCTAAAGGCAGATCTAAGCCTGCTGGTACCTGATTCTCTTCCTTCACTTACGACAAGTGAGGCATCAAGAGACAAACTTTGCAACTGCTTTCTTTATTCTCGACCACCAGTGATATCGTCAGAGGACCTAATATATCTTCTCCACTCATGGATGTACCGCTATATGGGATGTGTGGAACTCCATTAACACTTTCTCCTGATGTGATACTGGTACCATGGTACGTCCTCTGAAGATGATGACATGCTCCCCACATTCAGAAAATCAATCAGGTGCATGCCCAATGGATATCTGAGCACGTGGAGCCTCACAGTCAGCATCCCTAGGATGTGCCTCCCAGACTCGCTGAAGAAGTGGGGTAGTGACTGTCAGAGACTGAATAAAAGTTTCCCCATCTCTATCCATGAAGGTTATCTGCAATGCATCCAGCTGCTCCATCGCTTCTCCTAGTAACTGTATACCAAACCTCTTATTGAGTGCATCTGCAACAATGTTCCCCTTCATAGGAGTATATACTCTATTGACATTGAAGTCCTATAGGAACTCAAACCAACATCGGGGTCTCAGGTTCAGGTCCATCTAGAAGAAGACATACCTGAGACTCTTGTGATCAGAGTACACTGTAAAGCGCTCGCCCATCAGATAGTGTCGCCACATCATCAAGGCAAAGACCACTGCTGCTAAATCCAGTTCATGGGTAGCGTAGTTCTGCTCATTCTATCTCACCTGTCATGAACCATATGTGATCACTACATTCTCTGGAATCAAGGCACATCCGAGTCTTATCCCTGATGCATCGCAGTAGACTACCTACCATAAACCTTCTTCTATAAGTCTCACGAAGGGGACACTAGTCAAACTCTGCCTTACATCCTAAATGCTCTGATGACATTTCTTCGACTAAAAAAAGGGTTTCCCCTACTTTGTCAAGTCTGTTAGTGGTGCTTCATCTCTGGAGAAGTCTGCCAAAAACCTCCAGTAGTATCCTAACAAACCCATGAAACTCCATACATCCATCACACTCTTGGGTGGCTCCCAAGAAAGTATAGCCTCAATCTCTGATAGATCCACTACAACACCAACCACCGAGATGAGATGCACCAGAAAGTGAACCTCTCGAATCCAGAACTAGAACTTCGAGAGATTACAATAATGATGGTGCTCTCAGAGTGTGTCTAATACTACCCGCAAATGGGAGGCATGCTCCTCCTCAGTAGTCGAGTAGATTAAAATGTCATCGATAAAGACTACGACAAAGATATCAAGGTATGGCTGAAAGATCCTATTTATGAGCCCCATGAACACTGTTGGAGCATTGCTTACACCAAATGGCATAACAAAGAACTCATAGTGTCCACACCGGCATCTGAAAGACATCTTCTACACATCCTTATCATGAACACTAAGCTGGTGATAGCCTGATCTGAGGTCTATCTTTAAGAACCACTGTGCTCCCATCAGCTGAATGAAGAGTTCATCAATCCGAAGGATCGGGTACTTGTTCTTCATGGTCACCTGATTCAATCGCCGATAGTCGACACAAAGCCTCAGGCTCCCATCCACATTCATGGTGAAAAGAATCGGAGCTGTCCAAGGTGAAACATTAGGCCGGATGAACCCCTTCCCCCCATAAGTCCTCTAGTTGTACCTGCATCTTGCGATGCTCCGTGGGTGCCATCCGATACACTAGTGTAGATATTAGTGCCATACTAGGGTATAAATCAATGTTACAGTCCACCTATCTATGATGAGGTAGACTCAGAACATTACTAGGGAGGACATTCGCGTACTAGTCCACCACTACATGATAACTCGAACTATCCACATCAATAGATCTAAGTGTAATGCTACCCAACTGATGAGTGATCGACTGCACTCTCCTATGAGCATGTCCATATTTTGCTGCAAAATCTCCCTTATCACCGGTGAAGGTATACCTAGTCCCATCCGTGCGGACACCCCGTACATTGCGCCTAATCCTTTCAATCTGAGAATGGACTATAGATAACCATTCCATACCCATGATGATGTTTTGAGGCCTCGACGCCGCTACTAGGAGATCCTAGCAAAAGCTCTTGCCTCCTAGAGTAAGCTCGCACTTTCGAAAACAGTGTTTAATCGTCAAATCTGCTCTCATAGGAGTCTCTAGGCATAAAGATGAAGCCAATGGCTCCGTCAGAATATCTGAGCTCTAAATGAGTGTAGTGGCAATGAAATAATGACTGGGACTTCTATCTATATGAAATAAAACTATGGTGGAGTAGACACATTTCATACGTCGAATCATCTCCGAAGTGCCATGATCGTAAGCCTCAGCTTCCTAGAGATGATCTCTCCCATTTCCACCCGCTCCCTGCAGTCATGGTGGATCTCCTGGTGGTGGTGGCGGTAATATCTTGTATTGTCGGCCACTACCAGCGGCACGACCAGCTGTTATGCCACATCCGGTTGATCCATGCGGACCTCGTTGGTCAAACTTCATTATCTACCTGTGTGTTCCTTCAACCATCTTCTAATCATCCATACGATGGGTATGATATTCACGAGCCATGTGTCCCTACCCACCACAGGAGAAACATTACCCACTCCTGGCATGTCTATCTCTGCTTTGGGTTCCCAGCACAACTGATCCTGAATCATGCAGTAATACACCTATTGGTCAAGTCGCCTTGAACTCCTCCAAGTCTCTCCACTACCAGCTACAGAGGTCTCCTCTACATGCTGATTGGGCGTGGTTCTCTCGGCTGGAGATGGCTCAGCAGGAAAACTCTCCACTAGGAGGGCTCTCTCTAACACCCCATCCTGCGTCTGGATGCTGAGTGGGATCACCAAAGCATAGATATCCCTCTTGAGTCCCTGCCTTAAGGTCTGGGCCCTGAAAAATAGGTCATGAACCATATAGGTGGGGTAGCGTGAGAGTAATATGAAACTCATTGAGAACTGTGCTACAATAATTCTTCCCTTCAGCAGATGAAGTATGTCCTAAATGCGCACTGTGCGAAGAGTCGTTGAAACAAACCCTGCTCAAAACAGGCTCTCGATGTCTGCCCAGAGAAGCGTTACCTCATCATGAAACTGGAGCATCAAGATCCATCATCTGCATGCTATTTCCTGTAGAAGGCTAGCTGCATGAATCACCATGAGATTGGATGGTGTCCCTAACAATCGGAAAAATATCACCATAGTCACCAGCAAATCCTCAGCTGCTCGTGGGTCTGTCTCTCCCCTGATCTTGGGTGGGCTCTAGAACTGGACCACATGCAACACGCTCAAGTGGCATGCATCATTTTCTACTCAGGCTGGTGGAATCATTGGCCCAATGGGGTATAGTACCGATGGTGCCTCCACTAGTGCCTCTACAAGAAGAGGGCCCTGCACCGAAGCCTTGTCGATCAGTGGGCTATCAGTGGGTACAATTCTCGAAACTCTATCCGGCTATCTCTATGGAGGAATCCTGAAATGAAACAAGTGCACTATGGTTAAAAGTTATACCTGGTGAGCTGACCCAGTGAGCTGACATAATGAAAACTTTTTAAAAAACACACACAATCAGTGTTTTCGTGCACTGAGTCTGAAATCAGAAGTTAGGGTCCTGGTGTATGGATATGTCAGTTTCCGCACCAACACTGGACTCCCTGAATTAAAAACCACAGTCACTACACAGAACACTATTGCATCACAAAAAAGATCAGAGTCCTATGTTCTGCAGTAGAACCGACTCCTCTGATACCAATTTCTCATGACTCGTCCCTTGGGGCCTATGTCGTGACTCCACCAAGCCCACCTTCCAAAGGCTATGGGTTACCGACTAGCACCAAAGGAATAATTACCTGAAACTGAGAATGCATTTCCTTTAGAACCTGTAAACACACACACAAGCAAGCACACAACTAGAAAAGAAACACCATGTAAAATGTATAACAAAAGAGTGTTGAAAGTAAAAGGGGATGGAATACAATCGCAACAGAAAAGTACAAGAAACTGAAAGTACATGTACTACTAAAGAAAAAGGAAATAGCTATTGGGTCATCCTCCGAGGTTCCTTCTTGAAGGGTTGGTACAGATCACATCCTCAGCACTCCTCGTCCGTAGGTCTCCTCTGTGTAATAACACATCATAACGTCCACCTCCAGGTACCATCCATACCTGGTACTCTCGTCCTCAGTCAACTTTGTTGGTCATCTACATCCAACACAACAATGTGCGGGCATATCCCATATAGGGTTAACCATAATGATACTCAGTTGGGACCCCGAGACCCTCAAGTTCTCCCAAACTCCACCAAGGATAAACCAAAAATAATTAAATCAATAGATAACCCTACTTATGTGTATGCCCATACATATACATATGTTATCAAGTGATCTATGGAAATCATGTGGAAAACACAGAAAAACTAACTCAGCTCAAACCAGGATTTTATTCTAGGGGTAGTATAAAGTGACATCCCCAGTCACATTTTCAAAACCTAGGATGCTGGAGAACTCCTTGTATATCAAGTACAGTGGGAATGCCACAACACCAAGAATAGTTCCAACTAACCTTAGACTGCTGAGGTACTCCTCCTATCAAGTACTGTGGATCTGTCGGGTCACAAAGGGCGATCCCCACTGTGGGTCTTCTGCGTCACCAAGTGCGCTCCCCCTCATAGCTTGCTGAGGCACTCCTCCTGTCGAGTACCATCGGTCTATCGCGACAACAATGCTCTCCCCACTGCGGGTCTTCCGTGACACCTAGGTGCTCCCCCTAGGCTATTAGAGTCACTCCGAGTGAAAACGGTCAGCAGTCATGAGGTCTCAGCGAGCTACTAGGTCTTTTCACTACGCTCGCTCGTCTCTGGGAGGACCTACTCCATGGGCTACATGTCGATACTCCAACTATCACGACATCCCAAGAAGAAGTATCTCAACTTTCTGTCACGCCATAGGGGTTTCAATGCAATAGTTGGTGCACCAAATGGATGCTCGGTCTGTGAGTTATTATCCTTTTAGTCCCGGGGGCCTGGTTGGATTCGTGCTTGATCCAACCTGAATGTTTTCCATATCCAACCAAACCTCTAGTGGTGTATACTCAAAGGGACTGTCTCATTCCATGAATTCTAGTGCCGCTAATTTTTCATCAAACAGACATCCGGTGGAACAGATATGGCCAACGGAAAGTAAGGGGCCTAGTGGGCACAGGTCCATTCCAACCCTGTTGGGCCGACCCGGCCTGACCTGGCCTGGGCAGACCTAGTTCAGGTCTAACCGAATTTACCCGTTAGGTCCGACCCCACAAACCACAATGGTCCACGGAGAGACAAGAGGGCTGCTCGGTCGTGGAGAGTGTCATGAGGCAAGAGGCCATGGGCGGTGCGAGTTGAGGCAGCTCGGAGGGCCGCAGGCGGCGCAGCCTGCGGGTGCGTGGCTGGTAGGTGGCATGACCTGTGGGAAGCGTGGCTAGTGCGGGGCATGACCGGGTAGGTTCATACATTGGGTGGTGCGTCCGGCGAGGGCGGCACGACAGGTGGGCATCACGACTTGTGATGGCCTCGCGGGCCGGTGCGCGGGGACTATTCAGCCCTGGGCAGCGCGATGCGGCGAGGGTGCGTAGCCGGGTTTCCCGGGAGGCCAGAGCGTCGTGGGGACAGAGTGACTCAATGTGGCAGTGGGGGGTTGTGTTGTTGCCTTCGTTGACTTCTTCACCTTCCTTCATTCCAAATAACACCACAAAGATGAATGACGCTGGGATTGGGCCATGTTGGTTTGGCCCGCAGCCTCCGCGTTTAGGTGGTGGCATTTTTCTCAACAAGGAAGAAGAATGATGAACATCAAATTTTACAAACTCTGAAATGATTCTTTCCCAAACAACAAAGTAATCAAGGAAATTATTATCATGAAAATAAAACCCCTACCATTGTTCGCATGATGTCGTTGGCGCAAGAAGGAAGGAGGTAAAGTTGTCGGCGTTCGTCTCATCCG
This sequence comes from Viscum album, assembly GCA_963277665.1. Classification (NCBI taxonomy): domain Eukaryota; kingdom Viridiplantae; phylum Streptophyta; class Magnoliopsida; order Santalales; family Viscaceae; genus Viscum; species Viscum album. Next base: position 233,473,156 of record OY728128.1, read on the forward strand.
CCACACGCTCCCAATTCTTGGCTCGTGCATCAGTTCTTCATAGTCGAAGATGTGGATGTCCCATGTTGGAAGAAGTACTGAAGAAGAAGGTCGAAGGATGTTGGATTTCATCATTGGTGGAGTGTTCTTCGTTGGAGAGCATAATTCTCCACGTATTAGGCAGCGTTGCATTTTACCTGTGTTTCATTGCTTGGTGAAGCTGTCTGAAATCCTCCTCCCAAACTCCATATATAGAGGAGAGTGGGAGAGGTTTGTAACGATCATGGAATTTATGATGGTTCATTTATTAGGAACTATACTAAATTCCAACGATGCTATTACTTAATATTTAAAAAAGTTCAGGACAATTAGTTTACGTTGGCATAATAAAGTGCTGTGTTGGTATTATTTAATGTGGAAGAAGTCAAGAGGCTTCTCCACATTAATGAGGGGGGGGGGTTGACAGTTTCTCACAATTAAAGGAGGGTTTAATCTCGGGTGGTCCCCACCACCATAACCTCTAATGAGAGGATAAGGTCTGGTGGTCCCCACACCTCAACTTCCACATGGAGGTTTAGTTCTAGTGGACCCCACCTGGGTGTTTCAAATAAAAATAAAAATGACATACACTTTTTATTTTATTTTATCATAAAAGAAAAAACCAAAAAACTAACATTCACCCTAGACCAACTGCCATAACTGTAAAAGAACTCTTAAGAGAATACCAGCACTGTAAGTTTAATGGTGCCCTCAGATTTCTATTCTAAGAACTGGATCAAATTTTAGAAAAACCCGCTCAAACATTTACTGAACATACTAGAAGTAATGTTCAGAAATTCATTGCGATCACTCCGGGGCTCAGAATCATGCACCGTCAATTTTCAAGGACTCGTAAAATTCCAATATATTAAAATAATTTTTCATTAAAATTCCAGGTCTTTATAAATTATTTTAATTTCAATGAATGTAGATTTATTCTCAAGGGATAATTAAATTGTGATTGATTTCAAAATTTGTTTACATTATTATGGTAAAAATAAATACAGATAATAAATATTTAACATTTGGTAAATTAATTATATATCCATTGAAGGAAATGGTCACATTGTATTACTCATGAGATGTAATGTTGTACAACATTACTTTTCATCCTTGATCGGTATGTTATAAGACATGAACATCTCTTTTGTGATGATTTTTTTCTGAAATGACCCATGATAATAGATAGATTTTTCTGTACATATATAATATCATAATTAATATATAATATAATGCACCTATATTAGGCCTCAAATTTATTTTAACATCTAGATTATGGTCAATATTTTTTCTATATAGGGGTAAAATTATAATTTCAATATTTCATACCGACATTCCCATTAAATGCTATGTTGTATTCATCTTAATGACCATTCATGTTAAAAACATCGATATTTATTATGTATAACATCATAATAAGAATAAAATGTAAAATATTTCAAGTGATTTCATACACAATGTATTAATTAAGACTATTATGTTAACCAATTATAGAATCAAATCATTTAGGATATGTTTTTTTGAAATGTTGTGGTACTATTGTAAAATAAGATGTTTTTTTCTATAATATCTTATCAGACTGAACATATATGTTCTAGTAGTGTGATTTATTATGCAATGTAGTGAATATGAATGTATTACAGTCTATATTCGCTGAATTTTATGGTTGGGTTGTCCGTTTTTGTTATAAAATTATGTATTAGTTTATTATAGAGATTATGTTATGAGTAATAATGAAAGGAAATACTAATCAATCAACACTATCAGAAAAAAGTTATTGGTCAAAAAATAAGTATCATAATTTGAAATGATATTACAATAGTTAATGAAATATTATCTACGATTATATTTATAATATTATTCATTACACGAGATATTATATTTAAATAATTACTCTAAATTTTTATTTTATTAAATTATTAGGAATATAATAAGATAGAAAAAAGTATACAGAATATCCAACAATTAACTATAAATGTGTTATTATATTATGGTTATACACACAAATTCAAATGTGGAATGTTTTTTATTTGAATTACATCAACATCAAAATGATCAATTATTAATATATTAGTGAAAATGCATATTGGGGATATGATTTCATAAGATGTCTAAAAATAGTTTCCCAAATAGGATTTTGTTCATGTGGATCCCAAAAATAATTTTGTTCTATATTTTGTAATGTTTTCAAATTATGTTAGGTCAATGATTCATCTCATTCTGCAGAGGGAAAAATAATTTATAGGGAAGGTAAAAGACATTTCATACATAATATAAAAACTTTACACTCTATCACTATAATGATTAGTATGAATTCCCCATTAAAATACCATAACTTTCATTTACGTTGATATATTTTAATTCAGGCTGGTTTTTTAAATTATTAGGCCTAAAATATTTTATTATTTTATGGAATTTTTGTGGCCTTTTATGAATTAATTTTATGAATATTTAACTTTATTCCACCTATATCTAGGTTTAATAATTCAATTTAAATTATATGTTGTTCTTTGGAAATATTAAATAATACTTATATAATTTCCAATATTTTAATTTTATAATTATATAAAAAGAGAATATTGAAAATGTTTTCCTTTATCCATTTTCATGAAAATATTGTTAGAATGTCTTTTTTGTTATAATAAATGAAAAATAGTAATTTTTTCACAATTATCATGATCATAACATTGCCAATATTAACTATATGTGTCCCAAAAACTACATTAAAAACAACCAAAATATAGGGGTTAGATACTAAATGTGATAAATCCCTTGATTATGATATATTAAAATAATGTAAATGATAGAGAATATAAAGAATTTTTTTATTATTACATGATATAGAAAAAATGAATTTTATCTCATTCCTTTTGGAAAGGAAAATTCCTTTCATATCAGCATAAATTTATTAAATATATTAAATGTTGATTACATTTATCAATTTTTGGAAATATATATATGTATATATATATATATGATAGCTTTATATATTCTATTATAAGAGAAGGAAATGAATAGTTTTTTGTAATGTCCATAATTCCTTATTAATGAATTAAATTCAATAATACATATTTTATGTTTGAATTATAGATTTATATTGTATCACTCAATGAATAATTAACCAAATTAATGGGTGTATATATGGATACCTCAATGTATAGAACTGAATTTAAATATCCCTAACCATCAACTTTTAATGATATCTTTTTGGTTTGTAGAATATGTGTATATTGTTAATGAGATTTTTAAAATGTATCATGATTATCACTTACATAAACCACGTTTAAATTTATGGGTGTTGAGTAAATCTAGATGGATGACTGTTATGGAATCACAAAGGATCATAGGTAAAGATTACTCGTTTATTCTGTTTTAGAAATATATAATACTGTAGAAGTGATTTTTCTATACAGTGATGAATCAATGAAAAAATTATGCTTCGTATTTATTAAAAATAGAATAGTTCATTCTTGTGACTCATATAAAATAATAGTTTCTAATAATAATAATTAATTCTTAATTGATATTTATAATTATTAATATTTTTATTCCTCATACGGAGGACTTATGGAATTGGAAACATATATATTTTATATATAATGATTACAAGAAAAGTAAATATATACTAGAAAATATTAATTGGAACATGAGAAAACTAATATTGCTTGATTTGATGAAGAATATTGACTACTAAATTAATTTACAACTTTTGAATATTAATATGGTTGTTAATATTCAACAGTTAATGTATTATTATACATTTTTAATATTGAGGATTAAAAAAGAATTAATATTTTTTAAGTTTCATAGGATTGGAATTTAAATCATAACTAATAGTGCTATGTCTAATAAATTCCAATCATAAAATCCACCATCCATCCATTTGATGATAAAAATTAGAAAGGAGGATATAATGGTATATAAGAAAGATTATAATATTCAATAGTTCATCCTTCATAAAAATTTAATTCAACTTCAAAGGCATTATCTTCAAAATTTTATTTGGAAGAATCACAAATATAATTCTAATGAAGTAGTGTAAAATTATACAATCAATTAATATCTAGAAAATTTAGGTTCATAAGAGGTACATGAATTGAAATATGATAACTCTTCAATAAATATATTTAACATAAAATAATTACTACATTGGTAACATGGGATCATAAAACCCGTGAAGGAATGGCACAAAATTGTACCTAAAATATCTTAGGGATTGATAAATTCATTATATTATATGTAATATGGGTTTTATATATAAATTATGAAATCATATTGGCTCATATCATAACATATGTTACAATAAGGTCAAATTTAGACAAAAATCAAATACTTATTTGGTAACATATGAACCATAAAACCCCTGAAAAAGACATCCATAAAATGATATTTAAATACCAAAAATTATTTGGAGAATAAAATAAACATAATTTATTTTTTTTGTATAAGCCACATATATAAAATTTGCGGTCAATATGGAATGTTTCTCAAAAATGTAAAAACCGAGAATGAAATATCTTACCATATGTATTGGCTTCCATCAAACACATTAAACCATATAGTATAATAAATATATGTTTATTACACATCTATATTATAACTGTATTTACATATAACTTCTATATGAGGTATTCTTATGACTTTATATTTCCTGGTCATTAATAATTCTATGTGAAAGTTATGTTTTGGTAATAACCACCTTTTTTTCATACAAGTTTGGAAATTTTATTTCTAGAACACGTACATTGGCCAATACATCATAACTACCAAGATATAAAACATAATATAAGTATTATATATATATATATATATTATATGTAGTTATTTAAACCATAAAATCTGTTGATAGGAATTAAATACACTATCATCGAGATGAATGGTTATACGTATCCATGCATGCTATTTCCATATTAATTTGATATTGAGAGGGTGAGGGAATGTGATATATATATATAAATATATAAATATATATCACCATTAATATAAAAATATTAATTTATATATATATATCATATATTTCTATTAAATTCATTATTAAAATATTCCATTTAGAGTGTGGACGAATCCCATCTTTTCACAAGGATGTATACCAATACATATGTACAAAATTATCCTATTTCAAAAAATTGGATAGGATGATGTTATAAGTTTTATTAAAATTATAAAATAAAAATAATAAAATAAAAATTATAAATTCATACAAAAATAGTATGTTAATCATTATTTCTATCCGTGAGATGTGTTAATGGATGAAAGATTAACATCAAATCGTGAAGCGGTTTTCCTCCATATACACTGACGATGTTTGTTTTACACCATTTAATGAAATATTGCATGGATGTAGGTCTTATATATAACATAATAAAATATTATTATATTAAACAAACTTAGTTAAATATATAATCATTCTTTGAAAATAATTTATTGGGATTTAATAATAAATAATATACTAACATTTTTTAATTAACCTAACCTATTCTTAGGATATATCCTTTTGGTTTTCAATATGTACATTTATTTATTTAATTTTTACCCAAATTATGGATTCTAGGATTCATAAATTATAATGGAGAAGTTATTTCGGAAATTATTTTCTCGGAAAAGGATTCATAGGGTTGAAAAATAATGGAGAGGAAGTGCCCAATTATAGTCCAAGAGTGAATGTAGTTTAAACAATCAAAATTATTCACTTCCGGGAGGTCAACAATAAATGATTATACTCTAAATATAATAAATAAAGTTTTTATAGATTATATGGTCGATTCACACATCCACAAAATAATTATAAAATTTTTTCAGAAAATTTCATTCCATACCATATTTGTTTATTTATTTTTCCATTCTTGTTTTTAATTATGTCTACTAGTTTTCTAACATAAGAAATTTATTCACAAAGCCTATGTTAGAGTTATAATATTAGGTAATTTTTAATCAATTATTATAAATATGATATCTAATTTATATATTATAAATCCTAAATTAGTTGGAAATTAACATTGATCCAAGATCATTTAAAACAGAAAAACCCCATATTAATCATGACTCTACAAACTATGTTTTTCCCATTCAACGGTCAATGTAATCAATATAAAAACATGGTATATTAATGGACCGTAGTTTATATTTAATAATATTTAAAAATTATTTGCAATAATTTAGGTTTTTAGTGATTTTAAATATATTAATATTATATAATTTACTATAAGTTGGTAGTAATGTCAATTTTTTAAATAATACATTTATTTTAAATATAAAAATCCTGAAAATATTAGAAATTGATTGCATTATGATAACACCTATTTATAATGAAATATCCATCTACGAGAAACCATAACAGATATTTTCATTAAATTTTATTTAGTTTATTTATAATATCATTTGATATATTTAATTATTAACTAAATACTTTAAGTATTGTATTTTTTTAATGTATTTAATGTGATTATTTCATTTAAAAATCAAAAACTTTTAATACCATAAAAGATAACATTAAATGATTTATTTCAATAAAATGGATGTTTTCGAAGATTCTATGTAAATTCCCATTTAATAGTAAAAATTTTACACCATCTAAACTCATTTTTTATTAATCTCCATAAATAATTTTAACTATATTACTAATTGTTTTGGTCAAAAATAACATTTTTCTTACTATAATTTATAAATTATTCTTAACCCAAATAGGAATCCATTTTTCCAATTTCAAAACATAGAAATGTAATAATTTAATTTAAAATAATTCCCATAAACATGACTAAAATGCCGGATATTAATGAAAAAAATGATCTAATGATTTCAAGGTTTATATATTCAATTTCAATGTGTAAATTTTTTCAAGCCCTGAATTATATTAATAGATATATAATTAGAATAATTATATTTTAAAATTAATTAAAATTATAATTTTTCATTAAAATTAAATTAAAATAAAAATTAGTTTTCAATTAAAAATTAATATTTTCACTATTAATCAGAAAATGAAACTTCTCAAAAAAATAGGAAAAAAACACTAAAAGAATTTTATATTCCAATTTTAAATAATATTTAAACTCTAAATTTAATTTTCTATACCTCATAACATTTAATTTTAATTTATATGAACCAAACATGATTAATTTATATTTTTGAAAATAATCCTTTTTTATGTGGCATGTATTTCCCTTAAAACTAATAAAATATAAAAACCATATATTTTAATATGTTATTAATTCATAATCATTCAATCTATTCAATTGTATTGGTGATAAATATGATTTTAAATAATAATATTAATAATATATTAATTTTCCATAATATTTGAAATTACGTGTCACAATAGTTATTAAATAAAATCAGTATTTTGTGTAACACAAGTGAAAATCAATGTTGTGTGTACCACATCCAAAATATAGTACTGTGTGTGGAAAAAATATAATTTTTTTCCATATAATAAATTATTAACATAGTGTAGCAAGAAAAATTATTCATTATTCGTTATTTATTAATTCAAAAAATGATTCATGAAACTCATTGTTTTACATTCAACCCATACATATTAATTAGAAATTAGAAATTATTCTAGTTCATCAATGAATTAATACATTAAATTTCCTTTTATATAATCCAAAATCATAAAACATACTACAAAAACATCCTTTAGGATTGGGAAGTCAGAAACAAAGGGGTTACCCAAAGTAACTCCTAACAAGGATTCCATATCATATAACATATTTGGGAACTAAATATTTTGAAACATGTAAAATACATAAATAATCATAGTTGATGATAGAAATCACTGATAAAATGAATTTGGGATATCAATAAAAATATTATAATTTTAAAAGAAAAAAATGTGATCATCTAAGAGATAACTTGATTTATCAAAAATGAATGTAGTGGGATAACATTTTTCATCCAATATTGTTTTCCAAAAGCTAATGAATTTTTACAAGACAAAATACATAAATTATTTTATTAAATTTCATATACACTATATCACCATTTCATTTTTCCTTGATCTATTTACACATCATCTCTTACTCAAAAAATCTAGTTAAATTTTTTATTTCAGAATCACAAATGGATCACTATATCTATAAATTTAATTATAATTCATTATATAAACCTTTGTTAATTATAAAAAAAAATGTTTTTCACATGGGTATCCAATATGGATAAATATTTATACGCTGATGTAATATATTATTCTCTAAAAAATCATTTAATGTTTAACATAATCCATTTCATCAATGGTTATCCTCTTGACCGTTCTGAAATATTAGAATAGGAATGATTAAAATGAAGGTTTCAAAATCATCTTAACATTAATTTCCCCCATATTATTAAATATATCATTATGTTCAGATAAAAAACATGTGAATACCATCATCCTGAAATCTCTAGAATCATGGTAATAACATGAATTACAATAAAAACATATTTATAACATAAATTATTCTTCATTCCTCAAATAGTACACAAATAATTTTTATATTCCTAAAATAAAAAAGTTATTTTAACACCATCAATGATATCATAAAAAAGATTTTCTAAAATTTCATTTATCATAAGTGAGTTCATAAATAATATCTAATAAAAATTATATAAAAATCATAACTTTATCCCACTATTTTTATCTCCACACCAGCAACATATTAATAGTTAGCATTACAATAATCATGTATTTTCCCTGAATACCACATTTCTAGTAAATATCATTTCGATGTAATTATCATTATTAAACATATTCCTTTATATCCTTATCAAAAAACATATATTGTAAAATACATATATATATTTCATTTTTTATAACATAATATTTTTATTCTAATACATTAATATATAATTCATACCACTTCCTTTTCAACAAAATTTCATAAATTCATAATTTATTCAATAACAATTGTTTTCTTTCATATTCTATTTGTGTTGTCTTCAACATTAGCAATATAACTATTATTTATACACCCTTACTCGTCCACTTTGAAAAAATTCCATTTAGGAGATAATTTTTCTTAATTCTCACATATTCTCCATTTAAATCATTCGTCAATTGATAATTCCTTTTAGAGTAATATAATCAAACACATCACATAAAATGAACTATTTTTTTTTATTTTCAGTTACTTACATTGTGTCCATTTACATTGTGAAAACAAAATTTCATTTCTCTATTAAATAATATTTGATATTTTATTCTAAATTAAAAACCTAATAGAATTTGAATCTTTATTCCTCTATATTATCCATTACCTGAACTCTGAGGGAAATATTTTCTTGTCATATTTGGAACGTCTGAATGGTTGTTAATGTATAAGTTTCTAATCAAATTATGTGAATTTTTATGAGTCATATTCACTAAATCCTTCACTCTAATCATTTTCCCATTTAGAATATGAACAAAAAAAATTTTACCTTCATTGTTAATTTTTTTTTCAGGTTCCCATCATTGCCTATGACCCGATAATATAGTGTGAGAGTCTATAAACATAGTTTCAATCCAAATAGTCATGAAAATCACATATTATGCCCAAATCATGAAACCTTTTTATTTATTTGATTAAACCGTAGGTTTATCCATGGTAAGACATAGAATTTATCAATTTATATTCTCAGATATGGTACAGAAAGAGTTAGTGAACTTCAAACATATTTCTCTTGGGATTGTCAAAACAATCATGGAACAAGTCCCATTATTGTGCACCAGTTTCGGAATGACTCTATATTAATATAGTATTTTTGGGGTTGTTAACACTATGTATATATATTTTAGAGCCACATCCAATTATAGTATAAAAAGGGATACAATTTATTTGAATCCACCGTCTCTATCAATTACCAAAATTCAATGAAAATTTCATCATCTTTGTATTGTCCTTAAACTTATCCTTAATGACATCAATAGATATATCCTTTGAAATATCACTTGGGATATCACTATGTTTTTTCATCCTAGCTTACATGGGATAACTAAAAATTTAATATGATACCACCAATAATGGCCCATGAATCTCATACATGGATATGAAATATTTTTAGTTTTAATTTCATTACATTACATAAACACATGAATGTTGATCGTAATAGTTTACTTCCATTGGAAAAATTTAACATTATCATTAATCCTGGTGAATGATCATAATTGATTCCCCAAAAATTTCATAACATTTATTTCTCTTCATAGATATAACATACATAAAAATTATTCAAAACAAAGGTTATGGAAACATAGGAAATAATGTTCTTGGATGCTTAATATGTGTAAATAAATTAGATATATAAGGATAACATGACCCAATATATTTGAGAATATTATAATAACATTTGAAAATCGTACCCTACCTATAAAGGATTATATTGGTGATTCATCCAATAAATATTCCCAATTCAGAAAACATGAACCATTTGATTATAATAGAACATGATCCACGTTCATATTACATCATCATAAGACTTGGAAATTATAAAATATCAAAAACAATATAAATTAAATTAAATATTATTCCAGGATAACTTCCAAGACCATCAAAATGGTGGAATTATTTTAAAAAATTTATTTTAGTACACATTTTAACATTTTATTACTGAACAATGTAAATGTCACATTCCATCCCCATGATACTGGATTGAGATCACATCAGGTATCATCCCTATATTACAAAACCCATTTCAATTCTCATTTATAAATGTATTAGTAAACCATGTTCACTCCACTTTATTGGTATATTAATCTCATTATATAAATATAATTATCGAATTCATTAGACGTATATAAAGGGAACACCGATCACATAATTGATTCATACATATTTACTCCACAAGATAATAAACATTCATTATATCATAAAACATGAAATTAAATGGCATCATAAAATTATTATCATATAATCACTTAAAGAATACGAATAGCCCCCATAATCATTTAATTATGTGATAAACCCTAAAAATAAATGGGTTATATAAGTATTTAAACAAGGTATGACACATGAAAGTGAACATGGTTTCATAGACATCATTTTATCAAAAAATATACTATTAAAATATTTGATATTAATATTATCATCAGTTCACGTCCCAAAAAAAATGGGTTACACAAAAGAGTGAAATCATATATGAAATATAATATTAAAAAATAATTATGAAATCTCATGGGAAAATATCCTTCCCACTTCGAAAAAATCATTTTCAATCAAAAAAAATTATGATAACATTACTCCTTGAAAATAGATATGAAAAAATAGTGGAAAATAACTATAATCATTTAAAAAAATTTCTAAAATATAAAAAATCATCAAAATAATTTTCATAGAAACTAAACAGAAAACATAAATTTATATGAATTTTTATGAACTTTTTAAAAAACATGGGTTTTGAATAATACATATTTCCGATCAAAGAGTGAAATAATTTTAGATTAGCTAAAATTATTTTTCTAATTATTAGATATAAAGAGTGAAAAAGTGGTAAAATTACCAGATTGTATAATTAATAGGCAATGTAGAATAAAATATATTATAATATTTGATATTTAGATAATAATATTTTTTCATTTTAATCATAATAGTAAATAATACTTATAAATGATTAAATTGTAATTGAAAATAATTATTACTTTTAAAATATTGGATTATAATAACCTTAAAACAACATCATATTATGGATTTTAAAAAATAATGAGGATATAAAAGTAATGATAATTAATGTATATATATGTCATGAAAGAATGTAGCTGCATATCAAAATGAATACCTCATAGAAGAAAAATATAGAATATAATCATCTATGGATTTGGTAAGATTTTAACCCTAAACCCAATAAAAGTGAAATAACAAAATGGATATATAAATACTAATTAATTTTAGCATAATAATAAAAATATATATTCATGGTATGTTTATAAACCCTACTAAATAAAGTGTTGGTGAATATTTCATGTGTGTTACAAAACAAAAATTGAGACAAAAATCCATTACAATAAGTCGTGAATTTATTTGTACAAGTTTAATACTCCTATGTAATAAATATATGTTTATAAAAAATATATAACTGAACCATATTTATAAATTTTGTACTATATATTATTTTCAAATGACATTAAATTTCTAGTTTAATAATAATCTCATGTTAAAGTTACGTTTTGTGTAATAACCCCTTTGTTATTCCTATATGTTTTGACATAATTTTTATAGGACTTTTACATTGATAATGATTTCATAATTTATATAATCTAATTTTTTTTAAATATTATGTTTATTAATTAAATATTTGTTTATATAATCCCATTAAATTTATTGGTATTAATGGAAATACGTTGTTCATGGATATGGTCGGTTGTATAAAGTCATGAAAGTTGTTTCTGTTTTCTTATAGTATTGAAATAATAAGGTAATATATTTATATGTTTATATATATGTTATCATTGTTGTAGAAATATTATTTCATATATATATCAAATATTTTAATTAAACCCATATTAAGTAAATTTACTATATATCGCAATCAAATCACATCACTTTGTGAGGTTGTCTTCTAAGGTACAGAAGAAGGAAATTGTTTTACTTACAATAAATATAAATCATGATGGTATGTATCAAATAATATGTATAGAAGAATAATAATATCATAAACACTATTCATATTATATTTAAATTGTATTCCATAAATATTACCATCCATGTTAGGTGTTAAAGGAAGAATATACGACATTGGATCATGAGGTGATAATCAATTAGACACACGAATGTAGATTTCAAAACCCATTTGATGGAAGTGTGTGTTGTTGTAGGTTATATAAATAAGATAAAAATACATCAATATTGTATTGATATTTAAGATATTATATAATAAAGATATAACAACAATTTAATAGGGTAAATGAATGAATAAAACAAAATTTTCATTTATGAACGTTACCACTTCTTGAGGTATCATTTTTTTAGTTTGAACCAAATACCTTTGATGGATGGATTTTTGACCAATATAAGGATTCTATTATGAGAGGAGGGATGTAGAGATGTAAATTGTTTTGGTTGTGTCTCTGAATAACGGAATTATAGGTGTGAATATGTGGGGATATTTATTTCACTTTTATAGTGGACAAAGAGTCTAATTATTTTAATGACTCAATTGTATTCACTATTGGGAGGTCCTCATTTTAACAATTTGATCCAATAATGATAATTAATGTTTTTTAAATATTATATGGTTTATCCAGACATCTACTGCACATTTATATACATGTTTTAAACGTTTCATTCCTTAACATGTACATTTCCATTTAATTCTATTTTGATTTATAATTATGTTAACTAGTTATCTTACCTAAGGAATATCTTAATTAAGAATGTGTTAGTCTGATACATATTAGGTAATTTTTAAAAACATATTCATAATATTATTTCTAATTTATAATTTATATATCATATTATTGATGTAAATTAGCTTTAATAGATGTGCATGTAATAAGTAAAAATACCACTTTTACTGTAACTGTGTTGACATTGTTTTTTAATTTATATGTCAATATATTGATTATTATAGATCAATTGGTACATTAATGGTTAATATTTATATTTATTAAAATTTAAAATTAGTTGATTAAATATATTATTTTTAATTTGGAGTCAATTAATAAAATAACATTCATTATAAAATGACATTAATGAAAATTTTGACATTATTCAATTAATTAAAATTAATAAATTAATAATGAAAATATAAGAAATAGATTAAATTATCTGAAATATTTTGTAACATCATATTTTAATCTATAACAATTATATAACAAAATTATTCATTTAGTTTACATTACTTTTAATTGTTTTCGAATCATTTAATTTTTATAATTATTAACCAAATAATTCCTATGTTGTTATTTCATAGGCCATTAATGTCATTATATAATCCCTAAAATATTAACATAATATATAAAGAAAAAATAAATTTTCTTCCAATTTTTTTCCCAAGCATATATTTTATTTTTTTCTCTTTTGACCCGCTACATAAATCAAAGGGATGATATGTCTATTTTTCTATTTTTCATTGCATAACTTATCATATGAGTAACCTTCAACGAATATTACCCCAATAACATATAAAAATGAATCATAATATGGTACGATTAATAATATTTCCATAAAATGGGTTTTGGATATGTTTATATGTCATTTTATCTTATGTAAAAATATTATTCCACTAGAAAACCCATTTTCCCCATAGTCATAATGATTATTTTTAACTATTTTTTATAATAATTTTTCTCATAAATTATTATGGGAATATTAGACATTATAAATTATATTGATAAAAAATATGTAACATGCATTTTTTAAATTAAAGACAAATAAATTTATGAATTTAATTTAAAATAAAAAAAACATCAAGATTATGGGGGTTTTGAAACTGAATTTTTTTTCCAAAGATTATAACTCTTCTAGTTTTTATTTCAATATAAAAATGAACCCAATGAAAGAAAATTAATTAATATATATATATAATTGAAATAATTATAATTTTAATATAAATTAAATATAATCAAACATTAATTTTTTTATGAAGATTAAAATTATATCTCAATATTTTTATATATTCATCAAAAATGAAACTTTTTTGAATAATACCAAAAAATAAAAATAATATAATTTTTGTATTCCATATATAACAATTATGGTTATTTTCTCAAAGAAAAATCGTAAAGTTAAAAAATTTATTTTTAAATTATGAGTTTCAAGAAGTATGAAACCATATTTAGGAAACATTAATTTTCCATTTAAATGACTCATATATTATTTAAAACTAATAAACATATAGAAAATATAAATTCTAATGTGTTAGTTAATCTTATTACCTCTAACCATTTCAATGGAAAAGTGATAAATGTAATATTACAAAATAATGTTAATAATATATAAATGTTCTGTAAAACAAGCACTTGCGTGTAACACAACATACCAATAAACCTATTATTGTGTGTAAAACAAGTAATATAAGGTGTTTAATATACCTATACATAAACATAGTGTTGTGTATGTTGTAAGATTATCATGTGGTTGTGTATAAATGAATATTAACTCAGTGTTGTGTGGAATGCAAGACACTAAATAATTTTTATTTTTTAGAAATGTAATATTTCATTAATACCCGTGGTTTTACACATTAATTGAAAAAAACAATAAGATTCTTGAAGATATGTTGAGATATTATTCTATTTATTTAAATATATTGTGGTATTTTCAACTTACTCTTGTAGAATAATGTTATTTTTTCAATTCTATCCTTCCAACGTATGGGGATCTATACAGGAAGAGGTGTATAAATCAACCTTTTTAGGCAGATGGTTGGGAATTGAATATATGGGGAACCGATTACTCACATGGAATACAAATGAATGTTCAAATGATAAAATGATTAATTAATGTACAAAAATTCAATATATTTCAATTCAGGATACATGATAGTGAGATTATTATATTGAAGTTATAGAAATTTTATTCCATGAAATATCATTCTTCACGTTTTTTTAAGATTCATGAAGAAGAAAAAGAGGATCATTGGATACATGATACACTATTATTACCATGATCACACCGGTATTGAATTTCTTCACATTACCCTCAAGTAGACCTCTCAAAAATTATAATATATTTATATACATAAACTGTTATTTTATATATACATGTCCCATAAAAATTTATAAACATATTGTTTAAAAAAAATTAATAAAATCCCCCATTCAAGCAACATGTGGTGATGTTTCTGGATCCAAGGGATAATGTTTTATGAAACTTATCTATACACCTAGATAATATTCACTGTATGAATTTTATGCTTGTTGAAATAATGTGATAACCATAAGTTATACGGATTTTTTTACATAAATATTTATCGTAGTAACGATTTCTAGGGTGAAATTTGATTAATCAAGGTGAAATAAAACACTACATATATGAATTAAAAATGTATTCAAACACCAGAAAAAATTGATGGAAATGTTTCAATATTTTAGTAATATTAATTTTTAAAATATTTTTTAACACTAATAAAATATTATAAATGAATAAATAAAATTTTATAAAATTTATATGTTGAATAAAACCCAGGTAAATATAAATTCTATAAACATGAAAACATTATCCTCACTTTTGTATAGTAAGATGATATCTTAAATTAAATATATGGAAATATAGAAATGTATTAGAAAAAATGTAGTCATTTTATGATAGATATATGAATATGTAATTATGGAATTTTATCAAAAAATAAAAGGACTTATAAATGGTTTAAAATGAGAAATATTCTAATTATACAATTATAGGACAAATTGTTCAGGGATATGTATTCATTTTTTATATCGGAAATGAATACATTTTCAATGGCTATACTAGTATCCAAAATAGTATTTAATATTTTATTTTAAAATTTGATTAATGATATATATATATATATATAATATCTTATTATCATAAATTATATAATTTAGATATTGCATGAAATAAAATACTACCAATTTAAAAGTAAAATCACATGATGAATAATATTTTTCTATATACAACATTCTTATTAAAATATATTGATTTAAAAGTATCATTTTATTATTCAATGTTTAATATAGTTTATTATTTTTTAGAGGATTAAATGTATTGGATTTTTAAATAATTAATAAATTATATATATTAACCATTTAAAGATTCAGGGTGAAAAAATGACTCATTTAAAAATTTTGATTTATTCCAAAAAATATAGGATTTTATTTTAACATTAAATTTATTATTCATAGTTTTTATAATTTATGGATATGGTTTCATATAGATAGAATATAATTACCATAAATTTTTTAATTGTAATTATTCAATGTATATGAATAATTTCAATTTTATAAAAAATTTTATTATTCTAAATAAATAATTATTGTTCAATTTGAATAAAAAATATCATCTTTTATAAATATTTACATCAATAAAATTTATTTAATTTTTTAAATAAAAAAATTTTAATTATAAAAGAGGTTAGATAAAATTTTTCTTTGAAAACATTAATTATTTTAAATATTTATGTACCACAGTAAAATGTACAACTATGAAAAATCATGTATAATATGTATAACATTCAGAATATATTAAATATATTTTCTATTTTTTTTTCAAATTATGATGTGATGTTGTGTGAATCAAATATCACTAATAATAAAATATTAATAAAAATTAAATTTTTATCTTATCTCTGTGCATTCATGGAAAAAATTCAATTTCATCTAATCCAATTTTACGTTGAAAAATAAAAAATTATTGTAGTGGATAGAATCTGTGTTTTACTCAAGGGCTGATATAAAGTCTATTTTCATCAAGGGTAATAGGGTTTTGTTTTCACTTATATATTAAATTATATTTGAAAATGAGTTTTTTTAAATATTCATTATTACATTAAGGGGTGATGAAATGATAAATCTTAATCATGATTTATCTATAATCATATTAATCTCAAATAATAGGGCCATATGGATGAACCACAAAAATTGAGAGTGCCAACATAAGTGATTCATTGAATGAATCTAATTTTTTTTAAAACAATAGTTTATTAAAATGGATTAAAATGAAACATCACAAAAAAATTAAATCTTATGGTAGAGAATTTTGGTATAAGATTCCCAATTCTAAAAAATTTCATAGAAAAAATTTATTAATTAAAAAATCATTGTTTTTAATTTTTTCATGAAATTTATAAAACTAGATCTCCCATTATTTCATAATTGTGTTCCATGGAAAAATGGTTTAATCTATTTTTTCACAAACCTCATTATTGAGACTTATTATATAATACAATTATTTATTATTTTTTTCCTTTTACAAGAATATAAAATAATATTGATTTTAATTTTGAGATTATGTATTTAATGGGGTAAAATTGAAGACTAAGATAAAATGTAATCCACTTATTCCTATATTATATTCCCTTTTGTATATTTCCCAATAATCTCCTTATCATTCTTATATGTGAATAATCATAAACAGACCATATATTATTTCAATGTATGTCGGGAATGGATGGAACATGAATATATATGATGGTGCACAAATAGTTTTTTCGGACTACTTTTCTTGTCCAAAGCGTGTAAAAGTTCATTATACGTGAAAGGATGGACACATCCCGGACTTAAATTCATTAATAAATGTTTAGAATTATCATTGATATATTTGTGTATATTGTGGACATTACCAATTGTTGATAGTATCATGACATATACGTATAGATACTATTTAAGAATTTTTTCTATACGGGTGGTGGCCATCATAGCCCCCACGAAAGAGGAGGAGGTGCCCGACTAAGAATTTTAGCATTACCCGTTCATATAGGGCATATCCCACTAGAGATTATGGGCCATCCTATCATTTTTGGCTTGGAAGCACATAATAACTTGGGACATTGACTAACCTACTCAGACATTTTTTGATCTAACCTCTCAAGGACACCATATGGGACTATGTTGTAGCCAAATCAATTTAAAAATCATGGATGGTGGTCATTTCCACATTTCCATACACAAATATAATTGTGGTTCTTATAAGAGAACATGATTGAACCTTTCGATTCATGTGGTGGATTGATAATAGGTGTACGACCGAAACATGTTGTGTGGTTCGGCTTGGATTCTTCTATGTTTAATGGAAATTTACTTCATGGTGTATCTTCTATTTTTTATCGCCATCTATACATTTATTGAAAATGTATTTTTTTTCCACAGAAATGTTTTTTAGAGATTATTATGGTGGAGTCTGTATATGCATCTAATGTTTTGTATGATTCATGATAGTATGGAATTGAATTTACCTGAGTTGGCCAAATTATAATTTTCAAGTGTAATGATATGTGATTTCATATGGATGGAATAACCATTGTGTAAGTCTTGTGATTATCAGGTGTCCCACAACATCCTTAGATAGATTCAACTTCCCCACCATAGAAATTTTGAGTGGGATTCTCTACTTGTTTTTCAATTATGTTTTATAACCACAAACACATACATGAGGTGTAGGATTATTTATCTGTACAGTAAGTATCCCCTATAAAATGATCATTTTTTGGTAATGGTATCCTTTAATATACATTGTATCCTCACCACCCATCATGGTTGTTGGATATTCTACCACAATTTAATTGTATTATCATAGGTCCCTAGATTTGGTTAGTTTGGATACATGGAGTGTTGTATTAATTTGATTGGAAACAATCTATAATGAAATGAACAATCTTTTACATTTTACATTATATAAATGATAGAGTTGGGATATATGATTCATTTGGGGATGGTTGGTAACACATTTCATGATATATACATTATATATGGAAGTACCATACACATCAATTCATTCATTTTCAATCATAAAACACATCTTAATTCATACATTGATGAATTCAATATACTGTTATCACAACAAAAAAATTGCCCTATGTTGAAAAAACTAAAGAACAATGATGTACATGAAAAAACATTGTAGATATGATATTCAGTTTCCTTGAATGGGAATATGAAGATGAAATCATGAAGGGATTACATGATGGTAAAACATGGTCCTTGTCATAGAGCCTAGGTAATAACAAGTGCCAGACTATAGTAGGACACACTTAAACATGAACCCCATTTATGTTTTGAGGTGTATGAACATAATTGTAGTATTTCTACAGGGATTATTTAGTCAGTTTAGTGTTACTGAATACATTGGTATAAAGAACGTGTTAATTATAGAGGCCCATAAGGAACTTATTCTTGAAAACTGAGTAGAACATGATATCTATAATAAATGAACATTGAAAACAATTTTCATCCACTTGGGAAATTATGTCCATGATGATGTCCTTCCATTCTATAAATATATCCAGCCAATATAATGACCAACTACACACTTATGATTAAATTAATTTTCACTATCTATTGAATAACACCATCCTCTAACAAACCCATTAAAAATTGAATATTATATACCCCCTATACCAATAAGTGACATACTTCCCTCCCAACCATTATCAAAGGATGGGTACATAATCCCTCAATTTTTCATCATATGAAGAGGGATATTAGTGATGTTATAGATGGGAAAAGAAATATAATATTGGTATTATAGGATCACACTGGGAGGTTACCTTCATCAATATACCATAAAAACATTCACAATAAAATCATATAAAATTTAAAATTAACAATCCTAATATGAGAAAAAATTAATGTTACGTGATTAATATAATAGATCATGTGGTTTAGACATGGAGTTGGATAAAAATGTTATTAAACAAAACACGATTACGAAAATTGATTAAATCCAATTCCGGAAAGTTATATATTTAAATCCATTGAGATAGGTTTTTTAATCTATAGATTTAATAATTGAAACTATATTTAATGGATAATTATAAAAAAATATGATCTTATCATGGTAATGGTTTTCTCAATTCCAATGTTTTGGTTCATATGTGTTTTCCTCTTTGACTTTTTGGTGTGATCCTCAATTTCTTCAAATGATATCCTATGTTATCACTCACAATAAATATGATTTATATAGATAACCCTAGGATTTTATATAAGTATTATTATAATAGAAATATTTGTCAAATTATAATTTTAATCATTAATTTAAATAATAAAAAAAATTTAAATATTTTCCCAATAAAATCCGTTGATTTCCAAACCCTGGGTCCCTGATGTTAATAGATGTAGCAACACCACTATGGTAAAATAACATTAATGATTAATCCAATGTAATGTAATTTTTAAAATTTATTTCATTTAAGAGGTAAATAATTTCTAACATGATTTCAAATTCATTAGATAGAAACAATACATATAAATTTATTTTTAGAAAAAATGATTGTGTTGACCTACATTTAATAAAAAATTAGTCCTTTTTAAATGGTGAATATGTTAAAATTGTTAAAATGGTTTCACATAATTTTATCCATTTATCATCAGAAACCACCCAACATATCCCACATTTATGATGTTCAATAGTCTTTAATTCAAAATGCATACAGTTATTTTGGATTATTAATAATGACACTTAATAAGTGACATTGTTCAAGTGGATGTGAGTTAGGGCTCATTATACTTTTTTTTGAGGAATTATTTCATACTATGGGACTATGTTATAGATTATGGATTTATCCAGGATTCTTTCCCATATTCAATTATGAGGCATGTTACCCAAATCAAAATATTATTTTTCTTGTTTTTCTATTTTGAATCCACACACTTTCGTTATTAAAACATATTAAAAAATCTAAATATATATCATAGATTCCCATAATTCAATACAGTATCATTTAATAATGATGGTATGCATAATTTATATATTTTAAGGGAACATTACTAGGTAGTACGGGATTTATATCTATAGATCTAGGAAATTAGTGTTCTTTAATTTGGATTATACCAAGAATATTTAGTTTGTATCTCCTATGAGAAAACGATTCAAATACTATATAGATCACATAATGAATTTTTTTCATAAATTTTATGAAAATTGATGTTTCTTTATATTCTATTATTATAGAGATACCATGAAATTCATAATACCATTTATGTAATAAAAGATGAAATATAACATACTTCTAAAATGAGGCATATTTGGTCACATGCATCATTTTAATGTAAAATAATTACTAGTTTCCAGGAACATGTTTATCATGCAATGTGTGATAAATAAGAGATATCTGGAGGTTGGACACATTTCATGAGAAATAATATATAAATAAATGAGTCTTTAATTTTAGATATATCCTAATATTATATTAGGGATTACATAATGTGGTCTCCCTGAAAATTTAGTGGGGATTACACACAATGGTCCCACTAATGCTTGATATATGATCATACACTAAGGTATCCCTAATATTCTTCATAATAAATGCATAAATCCATCATCATGGAGAGTATAATCATGGACTACACCTATACAAGATTCCAATAACTGGATTTTTCATTAATATAATGGAACTTCTATTGAATTTACATAATACCAAGTGTGTTTTCTCAGTTCCAAAAACACGAGTTATATGGATAATATGTTCATTATATCTAGGTATTAGAAGTATACATTGTGAAAGTATTGATCATGATATCATGAAATATATTTACCAAGTATTTGTCACCAACACAATAAAATTTACCTTTTTTTGTAAAATCTTATAGAAATATGTCTGATATGGGGAATGTATAAAAACCTTACTCTTTATATCCCATTCATAAAATATTTATTACATAAGACTAAACATAATAGAACACAATATATTTAGATTATATGTTTTTCGTGGTTATTAGTTACATTAAATAGTAACATAAAAAAATATAAATACAATGTCTTTATTGAAAACCTCTTTAACATGATCATAATATTCTTTCATACATAAAACATAATGGAATAAGATCGTGACAAACATATGAAAGAAGTGATTTAATTTCTTGTAATTGAATAAACAAGGAATAATAGGATGATAATAATACATGTTAAACAATTGTAATACCAATGAGGGATATAAATTGTTGGAGTTATAAACATGAAAAATAGAACATGATATACCACGATAATCATAACATGCTAAATGTGAATACAACATAAAACACTATGTCATAATCATATTCCAAGGATAAACCGACCATGAAATCATTGTAGAAAAGTTACTATAAAGGAATTATTTTCACTCATTTTTCCAAAATGATTTATAATGATAGTAAACAATGCCCAATAATTTGGAGCTCTATCTTGGTACCCCCATCTTATTCATTTCATACCCATGCTTTAGTGTTCCATATAGATTATACAACATGGATTGATTCCTCATCATAAATTATTACATTATTAGGGGATGTGGATTGAATACAAGTTTGTCCCCAATGAAGTTTTATATGTGTATAAAGGTGAGTACAATTGATTTAATTATGGGTATGTTATATAGTACACAATTTCTTTTGATTAAAAATTGTGCAGAATTTTTGGAAGCATAACAACACCACATAAAAATTCTTAATGTGTGATAATGAGATAGAAAATGATTTTACATTATATAAACATTATATTTTAGGTAATATGGACATATAAATACACTTACCAACAAATTTAATTAGAAATATAAGGTTTACTATATTGTATAAACTTTAATAAACAAGAGAAAGGATATAACCCTTAAAAATCTTTAGTATGGAAATGGGTGTACGTAAGTGATCATAAGAGGGAAAAATTGGACTGAAATGGGTCTCATTAATTATAAAAAATGGGAATAATGGGGGATAAGAGATAAAATATATCAAAATATGTGAATTTATGTTAAAAGGAATTACATTAAAGATGTTCTTGATACAAAAGATAG
The DNA here is from genome assembly GCA_963277665.1 of Viscum album. Taxonomy (NCBI): domain Eukaryota; kingdom Viridiplantae; phylum Streptophyta; class Magnoliopsida; order Santalales; family Viscaceae; genus Viscum; species Viscum album. The sequence goes on from OY728128.1 coordinate 233,496,502, forward strand.
TGGAGGATTACTTACTCAAGTGTGTGAATCCAAAGTCATTGGAGGGAACTTATTGGGATTAGAGGGACCTTGGGAGGTATATATGGATTTTAAGGAAGAGTTTGGTAATTATCCAAAATGATTATGTGATTTGAAATGGGATATTTTCCGAGTTTAGATAGGATATGTGGGGGAATTCTTTATATTTTGGTTTTAGACTCTACAAAATAAAATACCCAAAACAAAAAACCATCCAATGAGTTTTTTCCATAGTTTCATTCATATGAGAGTTTTTATTATTATTTTATAGTGCTAATGGATGAAAATATTAAAATAATTTCCTTATATATATGGAGGTGAGTTACAATCTTAATAAATTTATTTTAAAACCATAATATATTTTATAAGATTTGGAGGATTTATAATGGATTTACAAAATAAATCAAATATGGAAAAAATAAAATTATTTTAAATGGAAAAAATATTTTTAGTCATTGACCAATTTATCATAATTATTACATCACTTTGGGGTCATTATGATGTCATAAAACAATAATTATATTTAAACAATATTTATGTTTTACCCAAGAAATCGAATATCTATTTTTTCGAAAAATTCATTGGTTTATAATTCGATGGTACTATTAAAATAATAATTATCATTTTATATAAAAACTTTCTAAATATGTTAATATTCCCTTTTAAAATAAAATCATAATTTATTAATAAATGATGGGTTTTGTTCACAATAATAATTTTACAACACTTATTAAAATTACATTTAATTATATGAACATTTATAGTTGATAAGAAATATTTATTATTATTTTTTCAAGAATTTTTTATTTAAAAAATTTGTTAATTTCATATATTCATTAGCAAAATTTGAATATTTACCAAATATAAAATCTATGCATTATTATATGAAAATAAAAATTAGTTACAATGTACCAATAATAGGATGAAAATATAATCATTATTCCTTAAAAAAATAATGTATGTATTCCAATTTCTAGGTTCGTGATACATATCTATTTAATATTCATTCATACACCATAAGAGTAAAATTGGAGATTCTGCGACTTCTATGGAGAGGTTTAGAAAACATGATTTTTGTTTTGATCTTGAAAATCTTGAACTTATCCCATAAATTATTTAGCTCATGTTTATTTAGTTATATCTCAGCATCAGATTTATCAAAGTAAATCCTAGAGATGCTATCTCCCTTGTATGTTTTCATAAATGGCCTTCAAAGGTTATCATCCAACAGGTTGAGATAATCAAATATTATATCTATGTCATTAGAATTATTGAAACCCTATGTTATAAATAACCATGTGATCACTGTTAAAAAACTATATAATCAACTGTAAACACACATAATGGTATTTTAAATTCATTTGTATATAAACAAAAAAAATATTTTCAAGTGTTTTCTATAAATGAATTAGTTTATAAAAAATTAAATTAAATCCAAAGGGGAATATTATGTATATCTATTTGGGTCATTACAATCTCCAACCATTATGAAATTTCTCCCTCAAATTTTTCTTTATCATAGTAAAACAATTGAGGGTTTCTTTGTTTATTTTCCTCTTATGGTTCTTATTTTTCATCCCCGTACTTGTTGTATCTCCAAAACACATGGAAATGGTGTGGTTTATTATTTCATAGAACATTTTCTCTATAATATAATATCATTAAAAATTGATCCTTATAGGAAATATCATTCTCTAATGGTTCCACAACAAGATTGAGTACATGTGAGGGGTCTAGAATGTAATTTCTAATCCAGGATATATGGAATACATCATTTACATAAGATAGGTTTATTGGGAGTGAATGCTGATTGTCCACTGCTCCGATGAGGTAAAGGATCTAAAATGATATAGTTTACCATGTAAAAAAATTTCCCTTATTCAAAATCACTTCACATAGTTCCATGGATATGTGGGGAGGAATATAGTGTCTGAAACATAAATATTTAGGTATCCTTGAATATTGTTAGTGTTTCACTATTTTCAACTCTAAGAAACCTAAATATGCTACAAAATTGTATTAACCATGTCCAAATTTCCTAGAACATTTCAGGACCTTGAAGTATCCATTACCCAAATTCATATCAAAAGACAGGTTCTCTTCATCTCCTCAATAATGCGATTCATATGATCCATTTGGATACTCAAGTGGAAAATAATTTTATAAGACTAATCAACTGGAGAAAGATTGTAACATCCCAAGTAAGTAATGAATAATAGATATTTTTATCTATGTCTATTAATGATTTAGATAGTGTTTTAGAGGCTTAAAATGGAAATAAATACAATCTTATTCATGGAATACAGTAATATTCTTAAAAGATTGTTTTACTGCCTTTTGATGGAAAACCCTTTTTAAATCAAACTTTTCACAATTTTATAATCTCTATTTGTCAAAATATACATATTAATTATTATTGGGACATTGAAATTTACATTGGATAAATTTTTGGTATTTTTCTGACAATGTTCATTTTTTAATGAATAGTAAAAAATACTGCATTTTTCATCAAAACTGCTTTTTCATTTAATTTAATTATATGGTTATATTATCTTTTTAATTGGTCTTAAAGTGTAATCTGAATATAATTTTAAAATTTAATCAAATGTTGGTAATTAGGATTAATTTCACTTTGTAATTGACATAAACTAATGCCAACCTTTTCATACATATTGTTTCAAAAAAACCCGCTATTTGTTTTGACAACAGGAATTATTTTTAAATCAATTATTGAAATTTATGTGTTTAGAATTTGGTAAAATGGATTACATATTTGGAATTAGAAGGTCTAAATTATGTAATCAAGACACTTTTGTTTTTGGACTTTATGAATAGTAACGACGGTAATTATCTTTAATTATCTTGATTATTGAGTAATCGGGTAGTTAAGGATAATAAAATAATATCATAATAATAAAAAATGACACCAAAATGTGTCCTAATTCTACTGGTTTTCTCATGGCCGACCATGGGATACCTTGTGCCAAACATGGGGGCCCCATGAAATCACGTTTGTGAGAAAGTGACTTTTTATCTTTTTATTTTTAAAGAATGTTAAATGTAACAAAGAATGTATCACCTAAGTAACATATTTTTAATTTTGTCTACATAAATGATCATTTGGACTATAAATAGTCATTGAAAATATAAAAATATGTTCTACATCATAGTATGTTTTTATAATTTTTAGACATTAAATAAATTAAATTATTTATGACATCATGATGATGCAGCGATTACCTCATTAATAAAGGATTTAAATAAAATGGAAAGATAATGTAATATATAAGACCTACACATGTCCAAAACCTATTGGATGGGTGTATTTAGAACCCTTATCACCTTAACCTAGAATTATATCAATTTTGGACCTTTTGAATCCGAGATTCATTTTAAAATAAAGTAACATTTCTTTACTTTCCAAGAGTGCCCCTCCTCTCCTCTTATAAAAGGCCCCCACCTCTACCTCTTTACCCACACTTACAAAGCCTTTGGCTCGGCCAACCCCTGCCCATTTTGTATCCCAACATCCCTATCTTACTCCTTGATGCCTCACTTTGGGCAGAAGTCTTCCCAAGGAAGCCTTTGAGCTCAAACCAAAGGGAGTTACCCGATTTTAAGGTAATGTATTCACTTGAATCCTTTTGTTTTATTTTGCTTCTACAACCACCTAAACTCTTTTTATTCATTTATTTTGTAACAAATCCAGTATCTTAAATATACTAGGATGTTTTTATAAGAATTATTCGAGCTACAATTACACACACCTAAATATTATGGTGAAAGAATATACTGTTTCTGTGGATGGAAAATTTCTACCTCCCGAAACGATGATTGTTCAACATTATTTTAACACCTTCAAAGGTGGACATTAAGATGAAACTATATTTATATATGATATATAATATGTTTATGTTTTCCTTATGCTTCTATATTTTTCATTTTGGGCATACCTTTATGGTTTCCATTATGGGTAAACTCGATATCTTCATTTAAGGAAGTGCGGACTACCGCCCCCTCAAAGTGATTTGATTGGTTAAATACCATATGTGGGACGTATAAAGGATGGAGTTATGATATTGTATATGATATTACACTGGAATTATAATATACCTTTATATAATTATGATTCCATTCTATAAAATACTAAATAGAAATGAAAGTAGCGTTCATGCGTACGTATGGCTTACCGTCTCCATGAACGGTGAATTTCATTTCTTAACTCTAAATGATTATGTAATATTATAAATGCATGTATATACTGGATATATATGATATATATGATATGTACATCATGATTATAATTCTGGATATAATGGATACATGAATAACTTGTAATTATAAAGGGTTTATTTTTGACTCAAGTACCAATGATAGTTAAAACGAACGTTATTAACATAAATAATTACATAGTGTTAATGACATGGAAATAAGTGATATAATAGGAATAATGAAATTGAAAAAGGTTCTTAAACAAGTAGAAATTAACTCTAGTTTATTATTCAGGAGATTAAAGAATGGTCGAGTCAAGTTGGACCTGAGGTATGGGACTTCGTCTCAATATCCTTTCATTGAGGCATATTTTATTTTATACAAAACATTCTTTTATACAGTTTATAAACCCTTTGAATTTTATGTTTATCCAAAAGGAATCTTTTTTATATGAAGCGTTTACTAAACGAAAAAAGGGAATGTTTTTGTCGTACGTATGCGACGACAACGACTTCTCCGCCGCCGTGACTATTTTTTGAGTTTTGGATTCCTCTACAAGCCATACCTTTTTTTAAAGAAAAATAAATACCTTGTTTTACTTTTATTTTATTTTGTTATTGAAAATGGTTTTCATATTATTTTTTTATTATATCAATGTGTTGTATTGATATCTTTTGATTGAAATGTGGAAATGTTACCTTTCCTTTATGCATGTTTTATGTGATATGATTATGTTATGGTTCTTGGGCATTATTATGAAGACGGGTGGTTCCGTGAAAAACTAAGGGCGGGTGAGCCCGATATAGCTCTCCAATGCATTGGGTAACGTGAAGGAGTGAAATGTTATGGTTTCTCCGAAGAGATTTAGGGGAATATACTGTGATCGGTATTCCAAACGTAACCAAGAGGGTTACTCCCTACGTAAGAATGTTATGAATTACTCATGTTACCTTTATGTCTTATGATTTCTATGATTTATTCATGATTTGATGAGGTATGTTAAAGTGCTTATGTTTTATGGGTAATGTATGATTTCATTCTTATGTATATATGAACTCATGTTTCCTTTGCATATTTTTTTATATAACCCATACTGAGCTTTTTATGCTCATCCCATGTCTTTTTGAAATGTCTTTCACAGGTCAAGGGAAAGGTACATGATATGTTGATAGGGTCAAGGAAGTGTCAATAAAGAATCCATGTTTTATTTTTAAAATGTTCCATTTATGGGAAAAAATGAATACTATCTTTATGTAACCTCTTTCTTTAAATGTGGAATGTAATGCAAGTTTTATGATCTAATTCTCAAAAACTCTAAACCTGAAAAGATCCTCAATGTGTAATCTTGGAATAACTCATGATTAAGTAAGGTTTTAGGCTGGGGCCTTATAGTTGGTATCAAAGTTCAGTTTAGATAAATTTTTGAGTTAGAATTCTATTAAATGATTATCCAAAAATATATTTTTTATGGTCAAATTGAAATGATATAGCATTTGAAGATTACCATGTTGCTTCATCTAAGACATGTTTGTTCAGAATGGTTTTCCGCAGAGGAAACAGGGAAGCAGTGCTAGGAAGGCATACATATGGAAAAAACCTTCCGAATCAGCATCATGAGAAGGTCGGAATTGGAACTGAACAGTTTGTTGCAGTAATGGCGCAGTTGACTCAAGCGATAAATGGCGGTGCTATCCATGCACGAGACCAGCCAGATCAACCGTAGAGGAACATGTCAGTGGTGGAACATTTCATGAGGAAACATCCCCCATCATTCAGAGGATCATCTGACCTTGTGTTAGCTGAAGGGTGGATTAAATCACTGGAGAATATTTTCAATGTCATGGGGTGTTCAGACAATCAAAAGGTTAGTCTTGCTATTTACCGTTTGGAGGGTGAAGCAGATCAGTGGTGGACGATGGTTAAAAATATCAAGGACGCTGATGAGATTGATGCTCTTGACTGGGATGAATTCAATGGTATGTTTCTTGAGAAGTATTTTCCAAAGGTTGTTCGACTTAGGATGGAAAAGAAATTCTTGGAATTGAGGCAAGAGGAAGACTCAGTGGCCGCCTATGAAGAAAGGTTCACTCGATTGGCAAGGTATGCTCCAAATTTTATCCAAGACCTTGATAGTAAAATCAATCGTTTTTACTCAGGATTAATGCCAAAATATCTAAGGGCATTATCTTCTCATGAGTTTAAAAGTTATGAAAATCTTTTTCGATGTGCTGAGAAGGTTGAAATGGAGTTTGCCGATGATCATGTGTTCTATAACAACCAGCAGAAGAAGAGACTAAGGTGCCATGAGAAAGGAAAGAATTCTTCAAAAAAGTCTGATGGTAAGAAAACTAAGTTTCCAGTTTGTGATAAATGTGGAAAAAGGCATGCTGGGGAATGTCTTCTGAATTCTGGAAAGTGCTACCGATGTGGTAAGATGGGACATAAGGCTCGTGATTGCACTGAAAAAGATCAAGGTGATGGTAAGTCCAAATTTGATTTACAGTAAGTGAAATGTTTTAAGTGCAATGAGATGGGTCAATATGAAAATGAGTGACCGACAAAGAGCTCGAGTGATGTGAAGCAGTTAGACTACAAGCAGAAAGGGGTGGTGAAATACTTTGCAACTACTTTAGTGGATGTCGGGCTGTCAGATGAAGTTGTGTCAGGTACTTTGTTTGTTTGTTTTCAGATTATGCGAGTGTGTTTTTTGATTCGGGGTCTACACATTCTTTCATCTTGGAAAACTTTTCTAGTAAAATGGGAATACCATCTCAAGAAATGACTCCTGAACTTGTGGTAAAAACACATGGGGGAAATGTTGAGGAAAAAAGAATTTATAAGAATCTTCATATCCTTATATGTGGAAAGAACCTACTTTCAAACCTTATTGTTCTACCTCTAGTAGAGTTTGATGTTATCATGGGTATGGATTGGATCTCTATTTACCATGCTAAGATTGACTGCAGAGCTAAAGAAGTTTTTTTTTCAGAAAGACTTTCAGTTTGTGTACAAGAATGAACCCTTACTATTGATAACATATCAAGAGGCCGAGAAACATGTAAAAGATGTAAATGAATGTTACCTTGAACATAATGTTGAAAACAAGGGAACTGTTCAGATTAATGATGTGCTAGTGGTAAATGAGTATCCTGATGTTTTTCCTGATGAGTTGACTGGAATAATACCAGATCAGGATGTTGAATTTACTGTTGACTTAGTTCCTGATGCTAAGCAAATTTCAAAACCCCCTTATTGAATGGCTCAAGTTTAAATTTTAGAGTTAAAGAAACAATTGTTGGAGTTATTAGATAAAGGTTTCATTCGACCTAGCTGATCACCATGGGGTGCTCCTGTCTTGTTTGTTAAAAAGAAAGATGGCTCAATGAGACTTTGTGTTGATTATAGGGCCTTGAATAACATCACTAGAAAGAACAAATATCCTTTGCCTCATATCGATGATTTGTTTGATCAGCTCCAAGGAGATTAGTATTTTTCAAAGATTGACCTGAGATCGGGGTACCATCAACTGAAGGTAAAGGAAGAAGATGTTCCGAAGACTGTGTTTCTTACAAGATATGGCCATTATGAATTTTTAGTAAGGTCTTTTTGGCTAACCAATGCACCTGCTGTATTCATGGACTTAATGAATAGAATTTTCCATGAGTTCTTGGATATGTTTGTGGTTGTTTTCATTGATGATATTTTGGTGTTTTCTAAAAGTAAAGAAGAGCATGAAAGACATTTAAGGGTTACGTTGCAAACATTGAAAGAAAATAAATTGTATGGGAAATTCAGCAAGTGTGAGTTTTGGTTGCAACAAATTTCTTTCCTTGGTCACATTGTTTCTAAATATGGGATAACTGTTGATCCTGCAAAAACAAAGGTTGTTGAAGAATGGCCAAGACCCAGAAATGTAACTGAGATTCGTATTTTCCTTGGTTTGGCAGGCTATTACTGAAGGTTTGTTAGAAATTTATCAGGGTTATATAGTCCAATGACTAAGCTAACTCGGAAGGGTGTTATGTTTATCTGGACAAAAGAATGTGATGATTGTTTTCAGGAATTGAAAAAAGATTGGTGAATGCTCCAGTTTTGGCACTACCTTCCAGGAATGGTGAGTTTGTTATATACAGTGACACTTCATTGAAAGGACATGGTTGTGTCCTAATGCAGAATGATCAGGTAATTGCTTATGCTTCACATCAGTTGAAAACTCATGAGGTAAATTACCCTACACATGATTTGGAATTAGCTGCTGTTGTTTTTGCTTAAAAAAATTGGAGGCATCATTTGTATGGAGTAAAGTGTGAAATATATACCGATCACAAAAGTTTAAAGTATATATTCACTCAGAAAGAATTGAACATGAGACAATGTAGATGGCTTGAGTTAATCAAGGATTATGATTGTACAATAATTACCATCTAGGAAAAGAAAATAAAGTGGCTAATGCTTTGAGTTGAAAAAGTAATGCTTCATTAGAAATGTTGTGTTTGGAATGTGATACTTTGGTTAAGGATTTGATGAACTTTGGCATAGAAGTTGTTGGTGCAGGATGTTCTTCTGTTTTGTTTCAGGTATCAGTGAGATCATCTCTATCAGAAAGAATCAAGAAATCAAAGAAGCAAGATAGTGAGTTGCAGAAAAAGGTAGAGCTGGTTCAAAAAGGTAAGTTGAATGAATTCAACATTGATAGTGATTGTTTCTTGAGATTTGGGAAGATATTGTGTGTGCCTTGTGATTCGCAGTTGAAGAGAGAGTTGTTTTGTGAAGCTCATAGTTCTCCATTTTCAGTTCATCCAGGCAGTACAAGGTTATACAGAGATCTGCGGGAGTATTACTGGTGGGATGGAATGAAAAGAGATATTGTTGATTTTACTGTGAAGTGTTTGACTTGTCAACAGGTTAAAGGAGAGCGGAAGTTACCGAAAGGGATGATTCAGCCATTACCAGTGCCAGAGTGGAAATGGGAGAATATATCCATGGACTTTTTTGTGGGATTACAGAAGATATCTCGAGGTAATAATGCAATCTGGGTAATTGTTGATCGCTTGACTAAATCTTCTCATTTCCTTGCTATACGAGATACTTTTTCCCTAGATCAACTTTCCCGTATGTATCTTAAGGAGATAGTCAGGTTACATGGAGTTCCTCTCTCCATTGTATCTGACCATGATCCCAGGTTCACTTCTAACTTTTGGAAGGGCCTTCAGAAGTTGTTGGGTACTGAATTAAATTTTTGTACATCTTTTCATCCTCAATCAGATGGGCAGTCAAAACGAACAATTCAAAACTTGGAGGATATGCTACGAGCATGTTCGATGGATTATCAGGGAAGTTGGGACCAACATCTTTTTTTGTTGAATTTTCATATAATAACAGTTTTCATTCTACTATACAGATGTAACCATTTCAGGCATTATATGGGAAACAGTGTCGAACTCTAGATTTATGGGATGAAGTTGGTGAAATGAAGTTGATGGGACCAGAATTGGTAGAAGATTTGGCAGAAAAAGTTCAGATGATACAGAAACACGTGAGAACAGCTCAGAGTAGGCAGAAGAGTTATGCGGACAACAGGAGGTGGATCTCTCTTTTGAGATAGGTGATCATGTTTTTCTCAAGGTATCACCATGGAAAAGAGTGATGCGATTTAGTAAGAAAGGAAAGCTGAGTCCAAGGTTCATTGGACCATATGAAATTCTGGAGAGAGTTGGATCAGTTGCTTACCGAGTGGCTTTACCTCCGAGTTTATCTCAGGTACACAATGGTTTTCATGTTTCGATGCTGAGAAAGTACATGACAGATCCATCTCATGTTTTGAGTCCAGAGGTAGTTCAGCTGGAAGAGAACCTATCTTATGAGAAACAACTGGTCCAGATTCTTGACCACAGGGATAAAGTGTTAAGGAATGAGGTGATTAATCAGGTAATGGTTTTGTGGAAAAACCACAAGATGGAAGAGGCAACATGGGAATCTGAAAATACAATGAGGGATAAGTACCCCCATTTATTTGATAAGTAAATAAATTGCGGGGACACAATTTTCTAAAGGGGGGGAAGGATGTAACATCCCAAGTAAGTAATGAATAATTTATATTTTTCTCTCTGTATATTAAAGATTTAGATAGTGTTTTAGAGGCTTAAAATGGAAATAAATACAATCTTATGCATGGAATACACTAATATTCTTAAAAGATTGTTTTACTGCCTTTTGATGGAAAACCCTTTTTAAATCAAACTTTTGAAAATTTTATAATCTCTATTTGTCAAAATAATCATACTCATTATTATTGGGACATTGAAATTTACATTGGATTAATTTTTGGTATTTTTATGACAATGTTCATTTTTTTAATGAATAGTGAAAAATACTACATTTTACATCAAAACTGCTTTTTCAATTAATTTAATTATTTGGTTAGATTATCTTTTTAATTGGTACAAAAGTGTAATATGAATATAGTTTTACCATTTAATCCAATGGTGGTCATTAGGATTAATTTCACTTTGGAATTGCTCATAAACTAATGCCAAACTTTTCATAGATATTGTTTCAAAAAACCCGCTATTTGTTTTGACAACGGGAATTATTTTTAAATCAATTATTGCAATTTATGTGTTTGTAATTTGGTAAAATGGATTGCATATTTGGAATCAGAAGGTCCAAATTATGTAATCACGACTCTTTTTTTGGACATTATGAATAGTAATGACGGTAATTATCATTAATTATCTTGATTAATGAGTAATCAGGTAGTTAAGGAAAATAAAATAATATCATAATAATAAAAATTGACACCAACATGTGTCCTAATGCTACTTCTTGTCTCCTGTCCGACCATGGGATACCTTCTGCCAAACTTGGGGGCCCCATGAAATCACTTTTGTGATAAATTGACCTTTTATCTTTTTATTTTTAAAGAATGTTAAATGTAACAAAGAATGTATCACCTAAGTAACAAATTTTTAATTTTGTCTACATAAATGATATTTTGGACTATAAATATTCATTGGAAGGATAAAAATATTTTCTACATCATAGTATTTTTTTATAATTATTAGACATTAAATAAATTAAATTATTTATGACATCATGATGATGCAGCGATTACCTCATTAATAAAGGATTTAAATAAAATGGAAAGATAATGTAATATCTAAGACCTACACATGTCCAAAACATATTGGATGGGTATATGTCGAACCCTTATCACCTTTACCTCGATTTATATCAATGTGGGACCTTTTTAATACAAAAATAAGTTTAAAATAAAGTAACATTTCTTTACTTTCCAAGAGTTCCCCTCCTCTCTTCTTATAAAAGTCCCCCACCTCTACCACTTTACCCACACTTTTAAAGCCTTCGGCTCGGCCAACCGCTGCCCATTTTGTCTGTCCACAACCCTCTATTACTCCTTGAAGACTCGCATTGGGAAGAAGTCTTCCCAAGAAAGCCTTTGATCTCAAACCAAAGGAAGTTACCCGATTTTAAGGTAATGTATTCACTTGAGTCCTTTTGTTTTATTTTGCTTCTCCAACCCCCTACACTCTTTTTATTCATTTATTTTGTAACAACTCCAGTATCTAAAATATACTAGGATGTTTTTATAAGAATTATACGAGCTACACTTACACACACCTACATCTAAGGGTGAAAGAACATACTGTTTTTGTGGATGGTGAATTTCTACCTCCCGAAACGATGATTGTTCAACATTCTTTTAACACCTTCAAAGGTGGCCATTAAGATGACACTATATTTATATATGATATATAATATGTTTATGTTTTCATTAAGCTTTTGTATTTTTCATTTTTGGCATACCTTTATGGTTTCTATTATGGGTAAACACGATATCTTCATTTAAGGAAGTGCGGACTACCGCTCCCTCAAAGTGATTTGATTTGTTAAATACCATATGTGGGACGTATAAAAAAAATGGAGTTATGATATTGTATATGATATTACACAGGAATTATAATATACCTTTATATCATTATTATTCCATTCTATAAAATATGAAATAGAAATGAAAGTAGCGTTCATGCGTACGTACGGCTTACTATCTCCATGAACGGTGCATTTCATTTCTTACCTCTAAATGATTATGTAATATTATAAATGCATGCATATACTGGATTTATATGATATATATGATATGTACATCATGATTATAATTATGGATATAATGGATGCATGAACAACTTGTAATTATAAAGGGTTTATTTTTACTCATGTACCAATGATCGTTAAAACGAACGTTATTAACTTAAATAATTACATAGTGGTCATGACATGGCAATAAGTGATATAAAAGGAATAATGAACTTGAAAAAGGTTCTTAAACAAGTAGAAATTAACTCAAGTTTATTATTCAGGAGATTAAATAACGACTGAGTCAAGTCGTACCTGAGTTATTGGACTTCGTCTCAATCTCCTTTCATTGAGGCATATTTTATTTTATACACAACCTTATTTTATACTATGTATAAACCCCTTTGAATTTTATGTTTATCCAAAAGGAATATTTTTTATATGAAGCGTTTACTAAACGACCAAAGGGAATGTTTTTGTCGTACGTATGCGGCGACAACGAATTCTCTGCCGCCGTGACTATTATTTGAGTTTCGGCTTCCTCTACAAGCCATACCTTCTTTTCAAAATAAAAATAAATACCATGTTTTACTTTTCTTTTATTTTGGTATTGAAAATGGTTTTCATAATTTTTTTTATTATATCAATTTGTTGTATTGATATCTTGTGATTGAAATGTGTAAATATTATCTTTCCTTTATGCATGTTTTATGTGATACGATTAGGTTATGGTTCTTGGGCATTATTATGAAGACGGGTGGTTCCGTGATAAACTAAGGGCGGGTGAGCCCGATATAGCTCTCCAATGCATTGGGTAACGAGAAGAAGTGAAATGTTAAGGTTTCTCCGAAGAGATTTAGGGGAATATACTGTGATGGGTATTCTAAACGTAACCAAGAGGGTTACTCCCTACGTAAGAATGTTATGAATGCCTCAAGTTACCTTTATGTCTTATGATTTCTATTATTTATTCATGATTTGATGAGGTATGTTAAAGTTATTATGTTTTATGGATAAAGTATGATTTCATTCTTATGTATATATGAACACATGTTTCCTTTGCATATTTTTTATATAACCCATACTGAGATTTTTATGCTCATCCCAAATATTTTTTGAAATGTCTTTCAGAGGTCAAGGGAATGGTACATGATATGATTATAGTGTCAAGGATGTGTCAAGAATGAATCCATGTTTTATTTTAAATATGTTCCATTGATGGGAAAAAATGAATACTATCTTTATGTAACCACATTGTTTAAATGTGGAATGTAATGCAAGTTTTATGATCTAATTCTCTAAAACACTGAACCTGAAAAGATCCTAAATGTTTAATCTTGTAATAACTCAAGATTAAGTAAGGTTTAAGGATGGGGCCTTATAAAGATGGTGGTCCCATCCTCCATTAAATTTATTTCAGCATTTTCTCAACATCTCCTCATGTTTTTGGAGAGTCTTGTCAGATTGGACATCATTTTTAGGGTGATAATCCATACTGAAATTTTGCTGAGTGAAAAGCGCATACCGGAGACATTTCCAAAACATATTGGTGAATCGTGGCTCTCCATCATCACAATCTATCGTGGTTCCCAATGAAGTATAACCATTTTTATGATGTATATCCATACATGTTGATCTAGGGAAAAATCCTCTTGAATAATTATTTTACATGAGTTATTATTATCTAAATCCACAAAAACCAAGATATAATTATTTCCATTGGTTTTATTTGGAATTCTGGTGACAAAGTCAATGGTGATGTTTTACAATTTTCATGATGGTATGGGTAAAGGTTGCATTATTCTCTTAGATTTTTCCTTTGGTCCTTCATTTTTTGACGTACCTATAACATTGATATATTTATATATATATATTCAGTGATACCCTTCTTTATATTATCCCACCAATAGGGGTGTCTGATATCTCTATACATCTTAGAGTTTCATAAGTGATTGGAAAAAGTTGAACTACATATATCATACAATAGTTCTTTCATAAACTCAGGATTTTTTGAAACACATAGTCTTGTCCCATATCTCACAATATATTCTTAACTATCACTAAACCTAGGTGATTTCCTTTTTATTATACTTTCAAATTTCATCTAAATTCCCATATCATATATTTTTTCATCCTTTAATCTTTCAAGAATACATGATTGAGAAATAATTTGTAAAATTACTGATGATGTTCATTCCTTTATAATTACCATGTTCATCCTATTAAATTATAAAAATATTTTATACTTATTAATTCTTATTGATGATTAAATTATAAAATACTTTATAAATAGTTAATCTGTCACTTTATTCACCTTACCTGGATAGTAAAGAATTCAGATTTTATAGTCCTTGATCAGTTTTAACCATATTAATTTGTTCATATTCACCTCTTCTGTGTGAATATATATTTGATATATTTTTTGATTCATATATATGTCAAACTTCTCCCAAAAAAGTCTATTCCACCATAGTTCCTCACTGAATATCACTTCAACCAACTCCATATCATGTTTAATATAGTTATATTCATAAACATTCAACTAACACGATGAATAGGATATGAATTTTCATTTTTCAACGACACATTTCCCAATATTTTATACAATACATCAAAAAATATTTTGAAATTTTCTCCACTTATGTTGTGTGAGAACATGTATAGTAATAATACACCTTTTTAACTCATTGAGTCATTCTTAACATTCATCTTTCTAAGAAAACATGATTCCCATTCAAGTTATATTTTTAATTGAGTTAGGAAATTGTGAGAAATATTTCCCAAATATGGGATAATATCCTAGAGACCCAAGGAAACTATGAATTTCTATTAATGTTGTTGGACTTTGACCTCCTTCAATTTCTTTTTAATTTTAATAATCCACAAATATTCTTTTTTTTATGATGATACACCCTGAGAATGTATTATCCTTTTATCAAAAATGACATATTATAAATGTTTCATAAAACTCCTTCATTTCCACGGTCATTAGTAGAGTTATTAAATTATTTTTTATGATTCTCCTTGGTTTTTGAATATATTAGAATATCATATATAAATACTTCCAAAAAATTATCCAGATAATCTCTATAATCTATATTTATCATGTCTATGTGAATTTTTGGGGAATTATTGTGTTCTGATGTTTTTACTATGATCTCATAGTGGATGTACATTGTATGAATAGTAGTTTTGGGGATATACTTCTTCATCACCCTAACGTGGAAATATCCTGACCATATATCTTCCATGGAATAGTATTGTGCTCCCCATATATATCAAAAAATTCAAAAATCAATGTTAAAGTATACTTTTTATTTATTTTGATCTTGTTTTTCACATGATAATCCATTCAATGATGCATTAACCCATCCTTCTACTTGTTGAAGAGATATCATGCACCACATGGAGAAGCACTTGGGTGCATAAACCCTTTATCTAGGTTGTCTTCTAGTTGTTTCTTTAGCTCTAAAATATCCACAATAGATAAAATATATAGAGTATTGGATATTAGAAATTCTCGTAGTATATATCAATGTCAAATTTATTATCTAAGATTGGAGGATAACTAGGAAATTCCTCATGACACCAAATAATGTATTCCCTCATAACAGGTATGTATTCAAGGATGATAATTTCATTAGAATCAATCCATTTATGTAGATTCTATTTGTCATCGGTAAATTATATCCATATTTTAGATGATAGTTAGAAATAAGATTCCTCTTCCTCCTTTAACTTTTATAGATTTAGTGCTCGATTCTCAATTCAGAATATGATTTCATAAATGCTGAAATGTTTTTCAGATCTATATAGGTAAAGACAAATATTGTTTTGAATTTCATTAAATCCACCAAATGTATTAGGAAATTGTTTTTTGGAATTTCAATGAATTAATTTCTAAATAGAATAAGTTATATATATGCAATGAAATAATTTCACCATTTATTTTTTTAACTGATATCTATACTTCCATTATTTTTGGTGGTGTTTTTATAGTTCTATGAAACAATTGGGATGTGAAGGAATGGGTAGAAATAAATCAAGAAATATTTTACTATTATACATTGAATAACTAGTGTATATATTAAAACATCATTTTTGGGATCCATTATAGTAATTATGGTTGAAAAATCTCACACATTCATCACTGGAGGTTATTAGTTGTCACCAAGAACCCATAGATTAAGGCACTGATTTAAAATGTTCCCTAGTTCAGTGTAGTTGATGAAATGAAAAATAAATTTAGTGTTGACTGGATTATTTCTATCCTCTATCTCATTAGAGGGTTTCTCATGTAGGAAAATGTTAGCCAACTGTGCTTCATTCCAACACTTAAAAAAAATCACTCCAATTATGGAATTTATTAGATACTACATTCTATGCAATTGATAAGTGGTATGTTAGATTTTCATTGCAAAATTATATTTCTATAGAAATAAACCATTACTATATTAAATATTATTATTTTTTTCCACATGATACCATTGAGAATCACTTATCTCCATCTCAACTTTTAGGGAACATCAAAAAATTTCCTCCTAGCTATTAATGTCTTGAATCATTATGGATTTTAATATAGTAGGATCTATCCCACAAAAGAAACGGTTGACCATGTATTTAGGGGTAACAAAAAGAATGGAGGCATATAATTCAATTCTTGTAATGCTTTCCTCATACACCCTAGTATATTTTTCGTCCTTTTGGATTTAGTTAATAGAAATCCATTTCCATTTTTTGACAAATAGTGTGAGGAAAATGTTTATCAAAAATTATTTTATAGAATTTTATCCCCTCTGATTAATTGATATCTTCCATAGGTTATTTATTCTTTATCAATTTTAACCACTTATCATATTCTACCTCAATAAGATGAACATCTACAAGAACAATCTCTTTTATAGAACATTAAAGTATGGAGAAGATATTATCAATAGAATTGATTCATTGTGATATGATAATGGGATCAGACAATCAGTTTAATATAGGAGGCCTCTGTCACATGAATATATCTATTGAGGATAGTTATCTATTATTGGGGTTTAATCCCTTCTAATTTAGGGTTCTATTCAAAACATGAGTAAGCTGAGAGACTGTCATCATTAGTTCATGATACCTTCTCCCATCATGTTTGGTTTCCTATTTGGGTAGTAATCAAATTTCCTATCACATTGCGTTTTTCCTTGATTCCTCTTATTTCTATCTATGGGATAATATAAAATGAAAACTAGGGGTGAGTATTTTTAAAATATATAAATATTAATTTTGCATTCATGGATATTAAAGGGATAAATTATAAATTAAATTTAGTTCCTTAAATTTTGAATTTATAGGAGTTAACCTATGTTGTCATTGATATATTTCCTAAAATTTATTACTGTGGAAATTTCCTCCCATAAAAAAATTATTTTAATGAGCTAATGAATATAACAAAGAATAGCCCATGGTAGATTCAAACTATGGGTGTAAAAAGGCATGTTGTTCTATACCATGTTATCCCATGTCTGGACTCAAGCACATTTTCAGAGTTGTTACTCCTAGGTATATATTTTACAGAACCACATCCACTTGTAGTATTAATAAAATGGATGTATTTTCATGATAAACCACTTATAATATATTCACCAAAATTTAGGGGTGTTTCATTATACATAATCTTATACTTATGGATTTCCTCTATATTTTTCTAATCCAAATCCATGATATAACTTTACCTGGATCTGATCTTATGAATAACTTCCATAAAATTTATATCAAATTATTAAATAATTTATTACAATAGACTACATTTAATACAACCCAAAATTTAAAGAATAATATTGCCTTTAGGAATTAGGAACATTATGTAAAGACATTAATCATTAAATATATCATCTTTTTTGAAAACCTCCATAACATGATGATAATATTTCATCATACTTTAAAAAATATAGGAGTACCTAGGGAAAATTATCACAAAGTGGTTATCTAAAAATCCCATTTATGGATTAAACATCGAATAACATAATGATGGTAAAGAAATGTTAAACAATAGTATAAATGAGGTATAAAAATAGTTGGAATCATAAAAATAAATATATACACATGATATAACATGACAATCATAACATGGGAAGTGCAACAACAACATAAAATACTACATCATAATCATATTTCAAATCTAAATACCCAAATGAAACATGTTAAAAAAATTCCCATATATGAATCAGGTTCGATGCATATCCCAAAATTACATATCATGATAAAAAAAATTACCAAATGTGTTGGAGTGATATCTATGTGCACCCATCATATTCATTTCACTCTTATTCTTAAGTTTGACACATAGACCATATAATATGGATTAATTCATCATCATAATTAATTCCACAAACAAGGAATGTCTTATCTATACATGGATGTCCCCAATAATAATGTACATGTATATAAAGGTGAATACATTTTTCATAGAAATGGGTATGCTATTTACTACCAAATTATGTTGGAACATAAAATTGCAAGGAATATTTTACAACATAATAGTATCACATAAAAATTCATAAAATTGGTAGATGAAAGAGATATTGGTCTCTCATAATATTGAAATGAAATTTTAAGTAATTGGTACATAGATATACATGTTTCAACATAGGTATTTAGATTTGAAAGGAATATGATATTGAAGAAAAATTAATTGTGAAGAGAAAGGATAAATCACTTACCAAAATTTGATATGGTAAGAGGTGTACATCAGGGTTCATAGGAAGGAAAATTGAGAGTGGAAGGGGATATTATGATTTATACATTAAATGGGAAGCAATCGGGATATGTAATAACAAATTCCCACATATGAAAATTGAAATTAAAATGCACAAAATAAATGGAGTTCTTGATATAAGTGGAGGTTGGAAGTCCCCTTACTTGATTTTGTGACTAAAAAGTCTTGGGAGGGTCTTTTAAGAACTTGGGGTGCCTTGGGAGGACACTATGGAGTCTATGGAAGATTTTTGTCATTTTATAAATAGTTTGAGTGATGAAATATGGGTTAATGGGAGGTTTAATATTGGAAAACAGGGGGATTTCATTATAATTTTGGTTTGGAATCTACCTAATGAAATTTCAAAAACTAGAAAACATACCATGTTTCGTCCAAATGGGTGTGATTTTTATTATTTTATAATGAAAAAAAACTAAATTATAAAAATATTGCACTTTCTTATGTGGAGGTGAGTCATACTCTTAAATAAATGATTTCAAAACCAAAAAATATATTATATATTTTGGAAGATTATAAATGGGTTTAAAAAACTAATAGAAATAAAATCTCATTATTTAAATTGGAAAAAAATAATGTGGTCATAAATCCCATTTATAGTGATTATTACATCACTTTTGGGTCATTATGATGTCATAAAACACAATGTATATTTATACAATATTTAGTTCAGAAATTAAAATTTGACTGTTTCAAATAATTTTGATTAATTTTTTATTGTATAAGTTTGATGCTCTAATTATAAAATAAAATTTAAATTTTTAAAATAAATTTATAAATATGTGAATAGTAAATTTTTAAAACAATTGATCTTTTATTAAGAAATTCTATGTTTTTTGATAGTAACAGTTTTTAAACACTTATAAAAATTATATTTGATTATATTATTATTTATATTTGATTATAATTGTTAAATAATATTTTCTTAAAATATTCTTTATATAAAAAATCCATTAATTTCATAATTTCTAAAAATGAATTCGAATATTATCCATAAAATAATATTTTTATTTATTATATCCAAATAAAAATCATTTAAAAACTAGAAATAATATGATTGAAATATATTCATTATTATATAAAACATAATATAAATATTCTTATTTCTTGGGTCATGATAAATATCCATTTAATATGCCAACACACACCCATAGAGTTTGGTTTGTGGTGGTGGGACTTCCATGTGGAAGTTCGACAAGCATTGTTTGGTATGTGATCTTGAAAAGAATGAAATTCTCTCATAAGTAGATTAACTCATGCTTAATTTGTTGGATATTAGCTTGGGATTGGTCAACGGAAAATCCAAGAGAATCTATATCCCACTGAATATCCAATAAATAGGATTCATAGGGTCCAATCCTACTAGTCGATTCCATTATTTATTTTTTTCTTGTTCTGATTGTATTGTTAAATTGAATTTTTATACTAACCATGAGATCATTGTTCAATAAATATATTATCAATTAAAAATATACTTGATAGTATATAAAATCCAATTAGACAAAATAATAAACTATTTCATATGTTGTTTCTAACCTTATTACTTAAAAATAAATTTAATCAAATCATAAGGGTGATTATATTTTTAATACTTTGGGTTATTAAAACACGAGGCTTATGAATGTGTCAAAAAAATCTATCATATTAAAATAATTAATGTGTTTAATGATTATATATTTTATCTTTTGATAGGTATGAAAGGATTCTTACATATATGAGGAAATTTCTTGAGAATTTAGGAATTACTCTGGCTTGTAACTGAGAAAATTCCCAAATTATAGAGTATCAAAGCATACAGAATGTGTATTTCCATTATGTGCGAGGAAGGGAATTAGAACACTTGGGTGACACCATACAGAGTCATGCAGCATCACATGTGTCATTTGGTTATATTCTCTACATAAAGATAAAATAATCACACACTCCCCATGAATTCTACAATGTCAAGTGATTCACATAATGATTTTATTTCATGCAAGAAAATAAGGATATTATTGACATGTAATCATATAATTAATGGGTTTGTGGTCGATTGTGTGGCCTCATCAAATGATCATGTGGGTTTCTCATTATTGGATTCCCATTTTCAACCAAGTATGATATCATGAGAATGAATATATAACAGCTATAACACCATAACCATTTTTCACAACATGTTATTCTTTATAAATTTGTCATATTATAGTCACATATAATTATTATGAGCAAGAGTCATGGGAATCAATAGATTCCCCCGCTCTAGAATTTTTAATCTGTTTATCCACTCATCCACCTCATGACTATCATTTTATTTCATGCAGGTTGGTGGTTTGTGTGGTTTATTGAATTAATCTCAAATATATCTATGATGTAATATATTGTAAATTGGCCACATATATAATTTAATTCTAATGAATAGTCCATCCATGTATGTCTATGATGCCTCATGTGGTTGACATAATTGATTCACATGTCATATGTGATATTCTCCCCTTCCTAGGGTGAAAAAAATGATTCAATGATGGGTATGTCATAGAAATCCTCTCCATTCCAGGTTACATCATCAAATTTTCATAATGGGTAGTGTATTACCCATTATGGAATCACATAAAGAACAATTACTATGTGACCCTATCATATTGTATAGCCCCAATTTTTGGTGTCCCTTTTCATTCAACCATCATATGTTTCCTTAACATTTTAAGCTTAAACCAACGTATCCATATGGAATTATAACATTTCAGGAAGGATTCTTAGTATATCTTAGACACATGACTTAATTATCACAGATTCAATCACATTAATCTATGGGAATCACATAAATAGTCATAGGTAAAAAATCATGTTAATATCATCATGGAAGACAGTTTTTTATATCAACATCATGAAACCAATAAATTATGTATAACATACAACTAAATCTCTAGTGATCCATCCTTACAAGAATGTGACCATATGAATATATTATTGTCATTATGTTTCCAATGGAATTTTAATTATCGTGTGATCCTCATGTTTGGGACAACCATGTTTATTTGAGTTGAATTAACAAATTGTCAGAAGAACCATAACATAAGTATAATTGAATTTCATGATTCATAGTGATTTCATGAAGGCCATTATATACACATTGTAACATACCTTTAATGTTTAATGTATTTCTGAACCTTCTTGTGTTAAATTATTATTTTGTTAAATGGAAAAAAATGGGTAATCCGGGAAAAGTTTCATTTTTGTTAAACACGTCAAAAAATGGTAAAATGATCAATTAATAATATAGAATATTCTAATAAATATTTTATGAGTTAAAAACTGAGTATGTATTAGTTTTATAGATCTGTAATGTCTTGGGGAGGTTTGAATAAAAATATTAAATATATTATTTTAAGCAGGGACAATTTATTAAAAATAGTTGAATAAATCCAAAACGGTTCTTCATATGAGAAATTTGAGACCGTGGTTATGTCCAAAATATCATGTTTACCCAATGAGGGCTATTACATTTGAAGGCATTGGACATTTGGATTTCTCTCTCATGAGAAAATGTTATTAAATAATATTCATAATTTTTTATTTAAAACACTAGTGAAAAAAACGTTTTTTACATTGGTTGGTTTTCATTTTTTATGTCGGTTTTTAGCTGACATTAATACGGACGACATTATAAATATAGTTTTTTACATCAGTAATATAAAAAACTATGTAAAAAACATAACATTGAGGCATTTTTCACATCGGTTATTTAATAACTCATGTGAAAAACTAGTGGTGGAGTGTTTGCCACGTAGGTTATTAAATAACAGATGTGATAAACCATTTTCCAGGGTTTATCACATTGGTTATTCAAATAACCGACATTATTAACCCTTCCCATTCTTTTATCATGTTAGATATATTATAACCGGTGGGAAAAGCAGTGGAGGGAGTTTATCATGTCTGTTATTTAATTACTGACATGAAAAACCAATCGTGGAGGTTTTATCACATCAGTTATTTAATAACCGACATGATAAACTAGTGGGTGTTTATCTCATCAATTATTTAATAACCGACGCGAAAACCATTCCATAGGGGTTAATCAGGTTGGTTATTCAAAAAACCTACATGATAAACCCTCCCCCATTCCTTTATCATGTTAGTTATAAAATAACCGATGTGGAAAGCCAATATTGTTTTTATAAAATAGTAAGCATTTCTCTACTCTACCTAGAAATAACAAGAAACCAAACCAAGAATTCGTACAAAAAAAATAGAAGTAGACCAAAACAAGAAACAATGAAAAATTAATCATTTACATTGATAACATTTAAAACATACAATTTCAACTAAAAATAACTTAAATACAACCAATACAATCACCAAATACACAATTACAATTACAATTTTCAAAATTACATTTTACATTAAAAAAAACTAAAATCCAATCAAACCTGTAAAATAATTTTACCCTTCCACTTGTAATTGTTTGACCTCTTGAGCACTATACGGATTAGGGTCATAAAATAGCTAAAAAGTTAAAGGAAAATATTTAACATGTAAAATGAATAAAGAAATTGAAATATTATGGCAATGTTCATAAGAAAATCTAAGCTGGTCATTCTTCAAAACTGTCCACGTTGTAATTATTTCATACATAAATCTTAACATACAATATCAGCATTCGATGATGCCTTTTTTTTATGACATTTCTGTTTAAATAATGGTCAATTAAATATAAGTTTTTATGTAATACATCCAAAAGTACAAATTATAAATGGATATTTACCTTCACTTGTACATATTAGATCTTGGCACCCCTTTTGATTGTGATTTTTTTTAATTTGATCCATCCCCTGTTAGAAAATAATATGAATAAGATAAATTTAAAATTCATTATAATATAAAATACTATTAGGAATTTGAAACATAGTTCTCTAACGAGTTATTAAAAAATTTTGCGCATCACCATGGAAAGAGCATATCCAATATAATGTTTTCTCCCATGGACCAAAAACACCCAACATCCAATTATCACTATTATAATGGAAACTTTTAGGTTAGTAGTTCTTTTGTTAAAAGAGATAGAACACAATTAGATATATGTTTCATACCTCTCATAAGAAGGCATCATCCAACACTATGTGATAATATTTTGTTGAAATCTTTTAGCAACATAAATTTCTCTTTCTTCCTCATCCAATGAATGTGCATCAGGGGAAAGCAAATGCGGGTCCATTAACCCTTATACATCTGTCTGGTCATTACTCTCACACATTTTATAAATATACATAATACAAAACAGAAATAAGTACTTCTTTTTTTATAAATTTAACAGAGGGAAAAAATTGTGTAAAGAATTACATGGAAAAAATCTACACCACTTTGATGCCCAACATGTCTCCAGTAACAATCTCCATGATATAATTTTTCAAAATTACTGCATTTTTTGCACGTCCAAAGACATTACCTTCCAATGTAAATGAATAATGCTCCACTAATAAATTTGAATATCTTGAAAATCTCTCAAGACTACTAGAATCTGTATTTGATGACATATCCATTTTTCATTGTTGTTGTCTATAATGTATTTATTTACCTTTAAAGTATTCTTGTAAATAAATTGATAAATATATTAGCTTAAATGCATTAACAACTTTATTAATAAATATAAAATAAGATATAACACACATACCTCTACGGTAATGACTTGCAGAAGTCTGGATGGACAAACAAAAAAGTGGCTGATACTATGTCCAATTATCGTCACCTCATCTGTAGGTACTTGAACATGAGCTGATATATCTATAATATCATGTACAGTGGCCCTATGCTACTCTACCTCTAACTATTGATGATGAACCGTATCTCATATACAATATACCATCCCATATGCCACTATATGATGGTGAGGATCATCAACATACAAATCACAATAAGTAGGATGTTGTGGCAAAGGAGTAGGATAAAAAATGGGGTACTCAGGTTGAGGTGGAGCAATGGAGGCCTCAGACTAAGGTGGAGGAGTGGGAGCTGCAGTTAGAGGTGGGGGAGTTGGATCTAATTCTGGAGGTGGAGGATAAAAAATGGGGTCTGCAGGGGGAGTTGGAGGAGTGGGAGCTGCAGTCTGAAATTGTCTTTTCATTTATACAAACATAGAATATACAGATGTTCTGATCTTTTCCTCCGTCGTCGCATTAATATTTTGAACCTAAACCTCCAAAGAATCTATTTTTTATACACACCCTCAATGGTAGAAGTTTAAGAACATGGAAATTCTTTTCTTACCGATACACCCATCGGGTATCCTCGTACATGAATGGGGTTTTCAGGCATTCCCAATGCTTCAGATAAAATATCATGCTTCTAAGCAGCTGTAAATTCCCCCTTTGTTCTCTCCTCCTCAAGAGAATCCTGTATTAATTAATAAAAAAACTTATTGATTCAATGTATATGATTCATAGACAGCAATTTAAATAAATAAAATAAATATCTTACAATCCTCTCAACTACGATCCTCGATTCATCTGACCGATATTGCCCCTTTTTCACATCCTATCCCTCTTCCATTTTTCATGTCTAGATGGACGGGACATAGGAGCAACCTTTCCTGAGCTTGAAGACTCATCTGTATGTTTTTCTAATTTTTCTGCCATCATTTGTTCTTCCAATAATGAATACCCTCCCCGAGATAAGTTATGAGGGTATAAATTTTTACCTTGGATCTCCTGATGAGATTTCCTTTTTTGATGTAAATTGACAATAATTAATTATTAACAAATTATTAATAAGTTCAGTTATATAAGAAAACATATAAATGGTTACATTTCACTTACCAAAAATGATTCTTATCTCCTACATTGAACAAAATATCTCCATGTGTCTTCATCAATGAAAGGATATATACGATATGGATTGTCATGACTTCTTTGACAATAAATGAAATCATATGTGAGGGTTGATTTGTAATCCATCCTTCTTCTAGCTTCTATCAATAAACATTTCTTCTTGAGTCCTCCAGTGTTAGGAATATCAAATGTCATCTGATAAAGAAGAGAGTGTTTATATTATACTATATTTTTTAAAAGATAAGTCCAATAGTTGAAAAATATCTTACCAAAATAGTCTCCCACAACTGAGCTTTTATCGTTTTTCCCACACATTTCCAATCATTGTACAAAATGCTAAATTTTATTTTGCCTTGATTTGATACAAAACTATTAAAATCGTTGGCATTTGGACCTCTTGGAATATAATTTCCATCAAATTAAACTATTATCCTCTGGTCCTAGGAACAAGTAACTGATAATTTCGGTAAACGTGTGCTGCCATGTTTACCAACTCTTGAACTCTTAGTTGTTATGGGAGAACATGAAGACGATTGGGGAACATCAACAGTAGCATGTAATTGTTCCTCCCTAGAGGAATCATCATGTTTCTCACCTTCAGATTCCGATGGTTGATCAATAGATTGATCGTTCATTGTCCTTGAAATAAAAAAATGAAAACATTAATTCATAAACAAACAAATCAACTATCCAATTGGTAATCATGGTAAATATGGTTTATCATGATAAACAATGGTAAAGATGGTAAACGTGGTAAACATAGTAGTGTAATTTTCATTTCAACAAAATCAATTAATATATAACTTACATAAAGGAAAACATGATAAACTATGATAAAATATGATAAAAATAGTAAAATATGGTAATCATGTTAAACATGGTAAACTATGGTACACTATGGTAAACATGGTAAAAATGGTTAACATGGTAAACATGGTAATCATACGTTACTTGTAATATTAGGAATGTACAAGTGTATTGTTTTCCCAAATTCCATAGTCATGATCATTCCTTATGGAAAAAACTATGGTAAACATGGTAAACATGGTAAACATGGAATACATGGTAAATATGGTAAACATACGCAACCTATAATATTAGCAATGTACAAATGGATTGCTTTCCCAAATTCCTTCTTCATGATCGTTCTTTATGGAACAGACTATGGTAAACATGGTAAACATGGTAAACATGGTAAAAATGGTAAACATGGTAATCATTTTAAACAAATGTTACCAGTAATATTAGGAATGTAAAAATGGATTGTTTTCCCAAATTCCTTTCTCATGATCATTCATTATGGCACAAACCATGTCTACAACATGATCATCATTATTTTCTTCTAATATTTCCATGGAAGAAGGGATACCTCATAAATTCTCATCTACATCACATTGATCCCCACCAACATGTTTTTTTCCATGTAAAACAATAGACCACTGCATATATGATTGATCAACAACATAGAAAATATATTTTTCATGTGTTTCCAGTATAAAATAATTTTTTGTGTCTTCCAATTTATTTAGATTAAAAATTGTCATCCCAAATTCCTCGTGTCTCAACATATTGATTCTAACATACCATTTGCAGTTAAAAGTAGGAACTTTAATTTAAATGTAATCAACCTCCCATTTTTCTTCAATAACTGCATAATATGCACTTGATGCAGAAATTGTACTTATGTCTTTAGAAGTTGAAAAATGCATTGCTTCTAAAAACACCAACACCCCACAATTCAAACATGCACTTCTGTTGTGCTGAGATTTTGTATGAAATATATAGTCGTTAATGTCATACCCGGACCGTGTTATCAAATTTAAACATGGACCACCCACTAACCATCAAAACATCTCTGAGATATCTAATCTACAATGTATGTTCTTTTTAAACCATGTCAAAAATGATTTGTTGTGATCATTCCAAATCCACATTTCATTCTTCTTTGGATGACATTATTTCAAATCATTAATATGCAATGTGATATATGGTTGAGCATTAGATATGTTATTCAAGATGTAGAAATGTACCTTCATCATCTGTTCAGTTGAAAACGATTCGACTTTCAATCCAAGAATCCCCTTCCCCTCAATATTTACTCATTGATGATGAGATATAGGAAAACCTATGTGCTCCACTACAGATAAGTATCTCATAAAAATCTTAGAAACCTCCTCAAAAATATTCATTTCAATAATGGAGGCTTCAGGTTGATACAGATTTTCAACATACCACTTAAATATTTTCACATACCTTTCAAAAGGATACATCCAACTAAGATATAAAGGCACACAAATCCTTATTTCTCAAACCAGATGAACCATTAAATGCAACATTATATCAAAAAAATATGGATGGAAATGCATTTCCAATTGACAAAGTATATATATTTCATCTGTTTCCAAAATCTTCAAAGCATTCACATCAATCTCCTTATTACAAATTTTATTGAAAAAATAACACACTTTTGTTATAGTCTTTCTGAAATGGATGGGAAATATTCAACACAATGCAACCGGTAGAAGTTGTTGCACCATGACGTGACAATCATGAGATTTCATACCTATCAACTTCAAATCATTCAGAGAGACTAATTTTTTAACAATTTAAGAATAAACTTGAGAAACTTTGATATCATGGAGACACTGAAAAAATCTAATTTTCTCCCTCTTGGATAATGTATGACAAGCTGGGGGAAGAAATGTTCATCTTCCATTAGAAATCAGATCTATCATCCAACGTATTACAATTGATAGTAAGTCTAATCTTGCATTCAATAAATCTTTAGTATTTCCTTTAACATTTAGGAACGTTCCAATCAAACTGTCAAAGATATTCTTCTCCATAAGCATGAAATCAATATTTTGCTTCACATCGTGATATATCCAATATGGCAGCTCAAAAAATATTGACCATTTCTTCCAAAAAAGTACATAATTACCAGATTTATGTGTCTTTCCCAATGTCACATCAAGGATTTTCACCCTCTCAAAATACTCATCAAGGGATAAAGGTTTTGGAGAAATATCTAATTCATGTGACCCATTGTATGACTTTTTTCATCTTCTATACAAGTGATCTATAGGTAAAAACATTTGATGACCCAAGTAGACAGTTTTCCTCCCTTGATGAAATTGAAAATATGATGTCTTTTGATCGCAAATTGGTCATTCTTTTGGCCCCTTAACACTGTATCGAGACAAATTTCCTTACGTTGGGAAGTCATTTATAGTGAACATAACCACTGCATGCAGTTGAAAATAAATCATTTTATAAGAATCATACACTCTCACACCATCCTCCCATAAAAGATTCAAATCATCAATCAATGGTGACAAGAAAACATCAATATCATTTCCAGGTTGCTTTGTACCAGAGATCATTATACTCAACATGAAATATTTGCGCTTCATACAAACTTTAGGAGAGAGGTTGTAAATTACCCATTAAATAGGCCATGAACTATGTGTGCTACTGAGACTTCGATACTAATTCAATCCATCTGTGAACAATCCATGTTTGAGATATCTTTTTTCATTTCTAAATGTCGGATACAACTCATCAATTTTCTTCCATTGTGGAAAATCACCTGGATGATGAATTATTCCATCACATATCCGCTCATCAACATGCCATCCAAATCATTTTACATCATGTGAGTTAGCAAAAAAACTTTTAAAATGAGAAATTATAGGAAGATACCAAAATAGTTTGGTAGGGATCTTTGTAATCTCTACATCAGCCTGTGCTTTTTCTTTCAACTTATACCGTGATGTCCCACATTTAGGACACTCTAAAAAAATTTGTATTCCTTCCTATATATTATATAGTCATTCGGACATGAATTTATTTTCTTGTATCCCATTCCAATTGGGCGTAATATTTTTTCACCCTATAATGTGATTTTGGAAGATTGTTGTGTTTTGGAAGAATGCTTTTCAACAATTGTAGCAGCTCCGTAAAACTGTTGTCACTCCATCCATGTTTCGCCTTCAGGACAATCAATCCTAACACTGCCAAAAAAATTGTAATATCTATAGAACCAGGATACAATGGTTTTTCAACATCACCATATAGATGTGCCACTGCTAGTTCTATCTCAATTTTTTTTGCTGCAATATCATGTATCATTTCTTCAATTCCATCAGAGTTATAATCTTGCAAATCATCATCATCAATATATCTGACATTCTTTCCAATTTCACCATGCCAAATACAAGGGCTATAACTTGGATTAAAACCAAGATAAATCATATGATCTTTGATCTCTCTACTTCTAAACTTCCTAATATTCAAACATCTGAAGCCTTGATAGAAAAAAATGTCGTTGCGTGGAACATTTCCTTTAGAAAATTCCAAAAAACATCAACACCTTCCTCATATTCATTACTCATTTGATATGTATAAATCCAACATTGACTCATTATTACCAATAAAAAATATCAAAATTATAAATCTTGTAATGAAAATAAAAGTTTATATTTATATATGAAAAATATCATAATTTAAATGCAAAAAAATTAGAAATATAAAAAAAGGAAATAAAACATGTGTAATATTTATTATTTGTAATAACAAGAAAATCAATTAAGAAGACAAAAATGAGAAACCATATACATGGAATTATACAAAACCCTTGTTGGATAAACCCATAATGACAAAATGATGATACAAAACCCTCAATGGCTCAACCTATAATGACAAATTGATAAAAAAAAATACATTTTATTAACCAGAATTTTCGTAATAGTCAACACATGTTCATTTGAAAAAAAATCAATTTGATTTTATCATCATATTAACTGTCAAGATGCATTGAGAACATACATGAATTTTTCATAAACCAGATTATAAACATGAAAATTATAATCAAATTAAACAAAATCAATAAAAATTAATTCAGAGAATCATCAAAAAATAAGAAATGTAATCGGGGCGGGTTGAAATTCTTACTTATGGATTGTGAGTCGATATGAGATATTGGCTAATAATAAATATGATTAAGGATCTAGACAAACCAACATTTAGGGAATGAGTTCTAGGTGTGTATCCATGTTTTCCATGCAAGAGAGACGAGCCGCAAGCTGCAGAACGAAGAAAACAGATAAGCATACGGGTCCCGATAAATCATTTAAAGGGTTTATCACGTCGGTTATAAAATAACTGATGTGATAAACCACGAAGACTTGATTTATCACTACGGTTTTTTTATAACCGACGTGATAAATCATCGGCACTCATTTTATCATGTCGGCTATTTTATAACTGAAGTGATAAACCGATTTTGATTTATGATTACCACATCGGTTATAAAATAACTGATGTGATAAATCGTTTTTTAGGATTATCACTTCTGTCATTTTATAACTGACGTGATAAAGCCCAGAACCTCAGTTTATCAAGTCGGTTATTTTATAATTGACATCATAAACCATTTTTTAGGGTTATCACGTGGGTTATTTTATAACTGATGTGATAAATCGAGTCTCAGCAGTTTATCACATCGATTATTTTATAACTGACGTGATAAACCTTCGTGATTATGTTTATCACATTGGTTAAAAAATAACTGATGTGAAAAATTCAGTTTCATGGTTTTCCCGCTCAGTTATATATAACCGACGTTAAAAATTCCACCATGATAATCATTTTCTACACTGGTGATATAATTAAATATCTCTCAAACGGTGGATCATAAGGGAAATATTAGACCATTGATGGTACTAGAATGTTGGTTTTTACCCTATACAGGGTATAACATTTGTTCAAATTGGGTGTTTGAATTCCACTCTCACATGAATAACACTTTTTATTTAAATTTATTATTTTTTCTGATTTTTCATTAATAAATCATTAATGTCGTTCAAAATGTTCGTCGTCTGAGAAATCTAAGACCACCTTTGGGTCCAAAATGATGTGTTTACCCTAACTAGGGTAGAAATTTTATTTTCAATAGATATTTGAGGTTACTAATTTTTTATATTAAATAATTATTTTAATTTAATAATTTAATCTTGTTTTAATTATCAAATAAGTTTTTTACCCTGTTCATTATCCGAAAATCATGAAAAGGATTCTTCTTCTTACTGGATCTAAAAACCACCATTATTGAATGCTCTATATTTGAAAAACATATATTTCTTCACCTTTTTAATCAGTTTCAGCAGAATCTACTTATGTGGGTGAAATAAATGACTCTGTATTTAAATGTTCATTGAATTACGGATTAAATAACAGGTATTAATATATTTTAATAAATAACATATGGGATTGGGATTTATTTATAATATGATTGGTCATTATGGTATGTAGTGGATATACTTGATTGTGAAGGATTCTGGGTTTTGATTTTATAAGATGGGCGAAGATCACTAACATTTTCCTCCTCCTTGGAGACCATGTAGTGTGTGACCTTCCTATTGTGCCACTCCAAGGTGACAACATATTCTTCTTTTTTAGTTATTTATTTATTTTATGATTTTCTCTTCTTTTCCTTTTTATTCCATAATTTTAATAATGAAAAAAAAGTCAAATAAGAAAATAAATAAATAAATGATAATTTTAAATAAAATAGAAAGAATAAAGTTATCAATATATATATAATCACATTAAAGATGTTTTTAATTAAATTATGAAAATTTATTTATTTGGTTGACCGAAAGATATTTACAGGAGTCAAGAAAAAAGATCAATTTATAAATGATTTGTCCAATGATGATTATTCAAAGTTACAATCATGAAGATGTGGCATAATCACATCAAAAGGTAATTTCCGAATTATAAACAGTTAATTTTTGAATGATTATAATTAGAAAAATTTAGAGGGATAATTTTTTAAATTATTTTTTAGATAATAATTTTATAATTGTAAAGGGTTAAATACGTAAGAATTTTTTATGATAATTTGACCAGAAAGTAATTTATCGAAATTATCATAGTATAATTTTGTAGATTAACAAATGATATTTATAAATATAATCAAATGATAATTTCTTGAGGTGATCAATGGCTAATTATTGAAAATTTTATCACTATATAAATAAAATGTTTTTTAGATGATAATTACATTATCGAAGATTATTTTGATATATATATATATATATATATATATATATTGAAAAGAATAATAATAATTATGCAGAATACCACCTTTGTTCTAAAATTAATTTAGAAATATCAATTATCAAACAAGGATTATAATTATTCTTATCAATATTTCTTTTTATCGCATGTGATAATTGAAATGAAAATTTGAGAATTATCAAAGAGAGAGAAATTATAATTTCATGTAATATTTTTTAATCAATATTTTGAAATTATCCATGAGGTAAAAATTAATATTGATGAATTTATTATTATAATCTTTAATTGGAAAATTATTCAGAATAGAAAATGTATTATCTTATGTGAGATTTTATTTATTTTTGAAATAAAATAATCTACATTGGTTCTAGGACCCCATGATGAACATCAAACCTTGGTGTGTCTACACATATGATAATAGGGTCATGAGGTGGTGTATTGAACCACATTGGGTAGATTTTGGTTGTTGCTGACATCGACGACCTTGAGGTCGGTGTATCTATTCGGTTTAGCCAAATTGATTATCCTTGTATTGCATTATTTTTTTCAATTGACGATTTAAATTAAATTTCTCAAATTAGCTTTCAATTATCTTTAAAAAACTGAATTATAGTGAATTGTGGTATTTGAAATGGTTTTAGAATGGACAATTAAAAAAACCAACTCTAATTAATTAAGTGTGTTTATGGAAATTGTCTAATTTAAAATGTGTAATTTAAATTGTGGATTTGATGGAAATGGTTTTTTAAATAAATTGATGAATTTAATTGTGGAAATAAATAATGTAATGATGGAATTGGTTTTGAATGTATTTAAAACTTATGAAAATGGCATAAAATTATTTGATAGAAACCCATAGGTTTTATATTGTGAAAAGTCAGGTTTTGAATAAAAACTATTTTGGTTTTAAATGGAATGAAATTGGAACTTTTTAAATGGAAGAATGGGATTGGTCATATTTTTAAGAAGTCTTAAAATAGTTCACCAATCATGTAAGAGGGCATGCAAGCCATAGGTAGTTAGTGAGTTATTTGGATATAGTCTATGATATGACAACATAATATAACATACTTGCGGTAGGTCTCATGCCTGTTGGGTTGGAGACAAGTCTCCATTGGCCAATGTCATAGGTACGTGTGTATACACATTTTTTGAGTTCACATAGGGATTGCGGAATCCAATAGCTGGTTAATACTATCGTACCTTTTTCTAGATGGCCATGTCGCTATCTTGTTTATTTTTATTTGAGATATAAATATATACCAATTCTATTGAACTGGATTACATGACTGTTGAATTTATATAAACTATTTTATATTAATGTTTCTTTTAATCCATTTTTTATAAATATTCACTCTTTTTGTAAAGCCTTTTCTTAATGTATTTTTCAATCATTTAAATTGTATAACATGATTTGTTTAATTATGATTTAAAATTTCCATCATATTTATCAGTAATATTGAAAATTTTCTATAGTTAATCAATTATTGGAAATAGTTATGGAATACATGGTGAGACCTCACTGGGATTTGTAGCTCACGCCCTACTTATTCCATTGTGTGTTTATAGATTATTTTTTTAGGTTTGAGCAAGGGGAAGGGATCACATGGAGGTGGTTTTAGCTTTTGAGCTTTGTTCTTGGTGAGTTGTGTCCATAGGGGTCTTGGGATTGTTTTTCAAATTTTATTACTTGGGTTGTAGTACATTGGGATTTGTATACCCTATTGTTTTGTGGTACATCACTCACAATGGAGTTTCTTTTTTTATGCATAATGCTTTGTATTCTTTTTCATCCACATTCTTGTGGAAAAATCATTCCCACTTATATGTTAAACGATGAAAGGTGCTAGTTGCCGACCCGTGGGGATCGGGAATGCCCTTTGGGCTATGCTAGGGTTGGCTATGTTATCGGCTTACTAGGATACCTGGGCTCGTTTGTGACAATGTGGTATCAAAAAAATGTTAAACACCATTCCTTGATGACAGTATGCATTGATGTATTCTTGTCGAAACATAGGAGGTAGTTGCGATTGAGTGCCTGTCCAGCACTCACCGTAAAGTACTTAAACTTGCCAAAGGTGGTTCAAGAAAGGAATCTTGTGGATTAGTTCTAGTCTATTCCTTTTTTTGATTTTGAATGAGTGAAATACAATTCATGTATGTTCGACCGGTCGGGATCATGTTTCCCTTGATGCAAGGTACATGCATTCTATAATGTCTTCCTTATTGTCTGCTGATGTTTTATAACATCATGCCTCTGAGGAGATGTCTGAATCATATCGAAGAAGGTGCTACTATTTAACCTCTGCAAGCGAGTCCTCCAGTGGCCCCAATCCTAGTTGATGTGATTGTGCACACTATCCTATCTCTATGATATGCACCACATATAGTCTCAATTTAAGCTCCATCTATGGAACCTGGGGGGGATGCTCTTTGAAATTATTCTCAAGAGTTATCACACCAGAAA
The DNA here is from genome assembly GCA_963277665.1 of Viscum album. Classification (NCBI taxonomy): domain Eukaryota; kingdom Viridiplantae; phylum Streptophyta; class Magnoliopsida; order Santalales; family Viscaceae; genus Viscum; species Viscum album. The sequence continues at coordinate 233,531,936 of OY728128.1, forward strand.
CCACCAGTTTTCAAAGGCTCCACTTATTATCAACATGATGTGAAATAGATGGGTTGGATTGAACACTTGTTTTTGTTCTTAAAGTCATTGGATGTGATCATGGTGAAGTATGCCACCATTGTGTTGGTGGGACCAAGAAATAGATGTTAGGAAATGATAGTGATGACAAATAAACATGAGGGAATATATTGGAATGAAATCAATGTTATTTTCCCTAAATAATTCTACCCAGATCGAATGGTGTTGGAAAAATCTGTGATATTTTTCAAGCCTGTGAAAGCTAAAATAACTATGGCTCCTTCAAAAAATTTGGGGAAATGAAAAATTTATGCCACATCATTCCCACTCAATACATCTCCACAAGATCATCAAAACCTTAAATACTACGGGGAAATTAGATTTTTCAAATAAAAAAGGGTTCCAACCATAGGCATCCTTAGAAAAGATTCTTCACATAGTGGAAGAGTCTCTATAGTATGAAGATAGTGGTCCAATGACAGTGAGTGGTACTATTAATATAGATTTTTCGTAGTGACTACTCTTTTGATACGAGTGCATCTCACTCATTTATTTCAACCCATACCGTTAATATCCTTAATCTTTATATGATGATTTTGTCTTGTGCAATTGATATTACTATTCCACTTGGTATAATGAGAGAGCAGGGTCTCCGAAATCCATCTTTTTTCTCCTCTTTATTAGTTTTCAAACATGTTTGGAGTTTTTTTTTGGTTTTTTTTTTGATTTTGTATTTCTGGTACTCGACATGAAATCTATTAACATCAAATTCATGATGGATTGGATTGTTTCCAAGAATTCCCATATTGATTTTTATATTTGATAGGTCAACCTTACCACAGCCAGTGGTGTATCTATTGTATTTAAATGAGAATGCGACCAAAGGTCGAGCAAGGGTAGATCTTGTTATCCGGAGTTGCGTAAAGGGATATCAATGTTTACTTTTGATAACGATCAAGATTCATTTGGTGGTTATGTTACTCTAGTTATCATTAAGATTCCCATCATGTTTCATTCTATTATTTTCTAGTTTAACACTAGTAAGAGAGGTTGAGTTTTTTATTGAAATGATATTGGTACTCATCCAGTTTCTTTTCCCCCTTACAAAATGGCTCCAACTGTAGTCAAATAATTAATGTTCTCATTATACAATCTTCTTGAGAAATCCTTTATTCACCCAAGTGTGTCACTAGGGGCGACATCGGTTCTCTCCACCTTTAATGATAATGGTTCTCTTATATATTCTCTTCTCGAGATGATTCTTCAAGTATAGAAGGTTGTTGATAAATTTTCTATGAATTAGAGACTCTCTTTATGTGGGGAGACAGGTGACCAGGGGTTGTTCTCTAAATAATGTGTTCTATTTTATCAAAACCATTACGTTGTGCTGTTAGTGACAAGGAAGGCTATAGTAGTGTATTTCTATAATTTACCAATGGTTTTTGCACCCAAGAAACACTAACACATTTTACTACTTGAAATAGTTGTTTTGGTGACAATTTATTTTCGAAGGTTTCACCCCGGTTGGGTAATCAACTGCTTGGCAGGCATAGGAAGCTTGCATTATGTTTTGTGAGATCTTTTGAGGTTTTTGAATATGTAGGAAAATTGTTTTACCATTTATCACTACAATCACAAGTGACGTCGAAACATAATGTGTTTCATGTATGTCAATTACGAAAGCATTTATCTGACTCATCTCGCATTCTGAGTTGGTGTGATCTTGATGTCAAACCTATTTTATCTGTGACAAAACATCTAGTCATGGTTTTTGATTCTGAGAATAGGGTAATTAATGGTAGGACGTTACCTATGGTCTGAATGGTATGGAACCATGATTCTAATTCTCATACGACGTTAGAGAGGGAGGAACTTATGGGAGTAAAGTGGCCTTGTCTTTTTGAGGTGGAGGTTTCTTCTTAGTCATTTTGGGGATAGAAAGATCCTATGGTGGGGATATTGTAACATCCCATTACTATTTTAGGTATTCCTAATCCTTCTTGTGTTAAATTTTTATTACGTTAAATGATAAAACGTTTTATCAGTGAAAAGATTCATTTTGGATAAACACGTCTCAAAATTGTAAAACACTCAATTAATACTATGGAATAATAAATTAAATATTTTTGGAGTTAACCAATGAGTAAGTTTTATATTTTGAAGTCTATAAAGTTTCAGGGAGGTCAAGAATAAAAATATTAAATATATTATTTTATGGAAAGACTATTTATTCAAATAATTGAATAACTCCAAAATAGTCCATCATATGTTAAATTTGAGACCACGGTTATATCCAAAATATTGTGTTTAGCCTTGGAGGGGTATGACATTCGACGGCGCCTGAAATTTGGATATATCTCTCATGAGATGAAGATATTAAATAATATTAGATATTTTTAAAAAAAATAATTAAATATCTCTCAAATAGTGTGTCGTATGGGAAATTAGAGACCTCCGAAGGGTCTAGAATGTAGAGTTTACCCTAAACAAGGTATTACATTTTTTCACATCAGGTTTTTCGATGGCTTTCTAACGAGAATAAGGATTTTTATATTAATTAAATATTTTTACCAATTTTTCATTAATAAAACAATAATATCTCACAAAATGTTATGTTATTAGAAATATGATACCCCTGTTGGGTATAGAATGATGTGTTCACCTTAGACATGGTATAAATTATATTCTCAATATACATTTGATGTTATTAAATGATTATATTAGATAATTAATATAATTGAATAATTAAATCTGGATTTAATTATCAAATATTTTTTTTACCTTGTTCATCTTTGCAAAACCATGAAAATTACGCCACATCGTCTTGGAACCGAAAACCGTAATTTTTTAACACTCTATATTTCCCAAACATCCATTTCTTCGTCGTTTTAATCCATTTGAGTGGCAACAAAATAAATGGGAGAAATAAATGACTCTGTATTTAATTTTTTACTGAATAATAGATTAAATAAAATGTATTAATTTATTGAAATAATGAAAAAATTGGGCAAGGATTTATTTATAATATGATCGATCACTATGGTCTATGGTGGATCTTCTTTAGTGAGAGTGACATTGGGTTTCAATTTCATAACATGGATGAAGATCACTCACATATTCCCCTTCCTCGAAGACCATGTAACGTGCGACACTCCTATTGTTCCTCTCAAAGGTGAAACCTTCCTCTTCTTTTTTTGTAATTTAATTATTATATTATTTTCAATTCATTTCATTTTTTTCCCTAATTTGAATTTTGAAAAAAAGAGTCAAATATGAATATAAATAAATCAATAAGGATAATGTTAATTAAAATGAAAACACAAAAGTTATCAATATATATATATAATCACATTATACATGGTTTATTGAAATTATCAAATTTTATTTATTTTGTTGATAAAAATTTATTTATGGAAAATATGATAACGAATCAATTTTTAATTGAATTTTTAAAATGATGATTATTCCATGTAATGATCACGAAGACGTGGCATAATCGCATCAAAAGTTAATTTCTTATTTATAAATGGTTAATTTGTGAAAGATTGTTGTATGATAATTTATAGGGAGAATTTGAAAAATAAATCTTCAGATAATAATTGTAAAATTGTCAAGGGTTAAATATGAAAGAATTATTTTTTATAATTATAGTAGAAAATAATTTATCAAAGTTATAATAGTATAATTTCATGGATTAACCATTGATAATTTATAATATAATCAAAGGATAATTTGTTGAGTTTATCAAATGATGGGTATTAAAAATATTATCACTAGATAAATACAATGTTTTACTAGAAGATAATTACTATATCAAGGAATATATTTATATATATAAATATTTGTAAAGAAGATGAATAATTATGCAGAATAAAACCTCTGTTTTCAAATAAATTTAAAAATACTAACTATCAAATGAGGTTTATAATTCTTCATATCGATATTTCTTGCGATCGCATGTGATAATCAAAATATTAATTTGATAATTATCTAGGAGAGAGAAATAATAGTTTCATGTAATATTTGTAATTCATAATTTGAAATTATTCATGAGGGATAAGATAATATTATCGCATGTATTATTTGAATCCATAATTGGAAAATTATTCAGGACATAGAATGTATTATCACCCGTGAAATTTAATTTATGTTTGAAATAAAATAATTTACATTAGTTCGTGGACCCCTTGATGAACATCGATCTTTGGCATGTCGATGCTTTTTATAATAGTCTCTTGAGGAGGGGTATTGAACCACACTGGGTGGATTTTTATTATCACTAACTTCGAGGATCTAGAGGTAGGTGGTTCTATTCTATTTAGCCAAATTTATTATCCTTCTATTGCTTGAATAATTTCAATTTATGATTTAAATTCATTTGTTCAAATTTTCTTTCAATTAATTTGATAAAAAACCCAATTCTAGTGAATCGATGTATTTGAAATGGTTTTGGCATGGAAATTTAGAAAACACCCAATTCTATTTTATTGGGTGTGTTTATGGAAATTGTCTAATTAAAATTGTATAAATTAAATTATAGATTTGATGGAAATGATTTTTTAAATAAATTGATGAATATAATTTTGGATGTAAATTGTGTAATGAATGGAATTGGTTTAGAATGGATTTCAAATAGGTGAAATTGGATTAAAATAATTTGATTGAAACCCATAGATTTTATCATGAGAAAAGTCATGTTTTTAATAAAACCTATTTTGGTTTTAAATGTAAAGAAATCGGATCTTTTGAAATTGATGAATGGGATTGATCATATTTTAATGTAGTCTTAAAATAGATCCCCCATCATGCAAGAGTGCATTCATGCCTTAGGTAGTTAATGAGTTATTTGGATACACTCTACACTACGACAATGTTGTAAACCACACATGTAGCGGGTCACATCCATGATGGGTTAGATATGAGTATCCATTGGAAAGTATCATAGGGATGTGTGTATAAACATTTTGTTGAGTTCACATAGAGAGTGCGGAATCATATAGCTGGCTAATACTATCATACCTTTGGGAATATGACCATGTTACTTGCTTGTTTATTTATATTTGAGATATAAATATATGCCAATTCTTTTAAACTGCACTACATGCCTATTGAATTTATATAAACAGGTTTATAATAATGTTTTATTTAAGTGATTGTCTTAGAAATATTTCATCATTTTGTAAAGTCTTTTCTTAAAGTATTTTCCATCATTTTAATTGCATAAAAATATTTTATAAGTAATTATTTAAAATGTCAAATCAGTTTTTCATTAATATTGAATGTGTTATTTATTTAATAAATTGTTGGAAACTGTTATGGAATCTATGGTGAGACCTTATTGTGCATTTTAACTCAAACCCTATATTTTCTTTTGGGTATTTATAGATTTTTTCCCATGTTCGAAAAAAGGTAAGGTATCACTTGGATTATGTTTTAGTTGTTGAGATTTGGTCTTTGTGAGTTGTGTCCTTAGGGACCTTGGGGATGTTTTCCCCATTTTAGTAGTTGGGTTTTAGTACATTGGGATTTTTATTCCATGGTGTATCCTAGTACATCACTCCCAGTGGAGTTTCTTTTGTTAGTTATACTTCTTTTTTTTCTTTTTCATCGGCGTTCTTATGGAAAAATCATTCCAACTTGAATGTTGAATGATTCCAAGGTCTAGTCATCGACACATGGGGATTAGGAATACCCTTCAGGATATGTGTGGGTTGACTCGGTTATCGGGATACTAGGGTAACTGGGCTGGTTTGTGACACGCATACATGTGAAGGAAAAAACTTTTATATGTTTACATGAGGGATGAAATAAATTTACAATGTGGGGGATATAATAATAATCTGTGGGTGTTGACCATGTTTTCGATAACTTCACTTTTGGATAATTTTTTTCAGCTAATTAGTCATGTGAAAAAAAATCTCATTAAGGATCAAAAAATCATATATCTTAAATGGTTTAATTCCATGGGAAATTATATAACACTATGGGAATCACATGAATAAAAGGGACATCATGATTGTATATAAATTACTAAAATCAATCATTAGTGATATTCACATTGTTCCACCACATATCTTTTTGACATCTCAAGATCAAAACAAGAGCATAATAAAATTTTAACATATTTTTAGTGAAACCTAAAATTATTTTAGTTTATAAATTTTGGTGAAGGGTATTGTGATGACGTGATCTATTACGGTTTAAATAATTTTATATTGTAAATTTTTTATTCCCATGTAGCCTTGATTCATTCTTAAAATTTGGGAAAAATTGTTCTTATTCATTGGGTATTTTCCTGCACTTTTTTATTTTCAGATTATCATTTTTTGGGCACAAATAAATGCCCCACCCCATTTGTGAAGGGTTGGTTGGTGGAAATTAGAATGATAAGTCTCCAAGGATTTATATTCCCAAATGAGTGCATTGTATTTTTTCCAATTGTTCTTCTTATAGAATATTAGTCATAAGGGATACTACCATATTTCGTGAGAATAAATATAAATGAATGTACTATGGCATATATCTCCATTTTCTACTGAATTCTTGGAGATATCTTGAATTTACATCTAACTAACAAGTTTCATCATTAGAATAATTTGTTGTATGGATGTATCTAGTGATTAGATCATGAGAACTAGATATGTAACCACATTATATAGATATCTCACAAAACCAATCCACTAACTAGTCAAAAGTAAATTATTCAAAATATGTCATGAGTTATTTGTACTAATTTTTTTTTGTGTGATTTAGATGATTTATTTAGGTTTCACATGAACACATAATGAATTATGTGATATTTGTAACCTTTATACAGTCATGTAATGTGGAGACACTGAATTGGTCTTGAGCAATGTACTATGCATCCCATTTGATGAACATCATTCATTTACTCATCAATTTACAGAATATAAATTCATCATACTAATACCAAAATTATATTTTTATCATAACTCAAGACATCAATAATGTATTATATAACTTCAATGGATTACCAGAACACCTATTTTTATTGAGGTGAGAATGACTAGGGCATTACAGTCCACTCATTGTTGATGTAGCCAAAATGCACAATGTGTACTAATATTTAGGATTATCATATAAAAAACATTTTAACATTGTATGTATTTTTACTCAATAATTATTCTCTTGTTATAACAAAAAAATCAGGGATTGTACCGGCTTTCTAGATTCTGAAGGCAAATAATAAAATCATGGTGAATATATCTAATATTGGACACATTATTGAAATGAAAAATGATTTTATTGGTATATGATCAATCCTATATTAATGGATTTGGAATGGTTTCATTGTGATTATTCAAATAAGATCCATATTTATGATTTAATAATAAACTAGTTAGTTTATTTTAAAAATTTCCATAGATGGATTTGGGTGAATAATATCAAGGATAATCACTGTGATGAGATAATAATTGACATTAATGGTGTAGAAAACACCACTGAAATCATTTTATGAGTTGAAATGGTTGGAACATCCAAGAGAAATATGGATTTCCTATGCCCTATCATATTACAAGAAGGGTATTATTAATAACATGGGGTCCATAAGTACTCTATATATAAATAGATTCCATGGGGTGTTGAGAAAATATGTGTTTCACCCATTCTATGAGATATGTATGAAAAGTGTATCCCCATATATATTGTATGGTATGATTAATAGTGGTACCCCTATTTCTAGGAAGTTGATAAACTTGGATAAGGACCCTGACATAGACATGTTTCTAGGTGGATGAATCCATTTCATTAAAGAAGATGTGTTTGTTATCTTGAATACCCAAACAAAACTGATGAAATAAAATCCCAAGGACATATCATAATGATAATACTATTTGGAAGGGGGTTCCTACAAGACTATAGTTATTAAATGATTGTTCAATTATAGGTAGTGGGGGTTCACATGCCAGGTTCACTAACAAATCAAAATTGAAAACATGATATAGAAGTACCTATATGGGTATCTTATTAAACTATTATTGAATGGTTGATTCAGGTTATCCATATTATAAATGTTGGTGTAAAATGAAGGGGAAATGATATTTCTCATTATATTCTAGTACTGGTCATACAATATCAAAAATCATTAATATTAATATGGGAAACCTTACAATCTAGTCCATTATATGAATCCATGGCTATTGATATTGTATGGGGCCCCTCTTGGTATGCTATTAATATTTTTAACCTAGAAAAGTTTTGGTGCTCGATTCAATGAAAATTAGAAAAATATTTAATGTGGCCCATTTAATAGAACAACTAGAAAATAAGGTAAATTCGAAAAGGATATGATCATTTACAAATAATTCCATATGAGGTATCCATCAGTAGTGTAACTTCAAATATTAAGGGTTAACATAAATCTCAATCATATATGATTAAACATGAGAATATTTTCTCTCTATTATAATATATATAATAAATTTTTTAACATACCTTCACCATGTTGATCTATGTGATAGTTTTGTTTTGTTAAAACTACATGCCCCTACCCTTTCAAGTTTTTTGATAAAAAATATGATAGTGCCCCTTCAATTAACGTTGATGGTCACCAAGAAAAAGAGATTAGAAAAGGTAAACATTACTCTAATTGGAAATTAAATCATTCATTACATGGACTATACAAACTCATGGTTTCATTGATACCTAAACATGAATCTAGTCTTCTATGTGATGAATCACTAGGGATACAACAAATAGTAATGGTTACAAAAAGAAGATGATGAGAATGAATCCATCAATACAAAGAACCAAAAATAAAAAAAATCTATGAAAACATGTTAGATATATGTAATAAATTTCATACTAATGAAAGGTTCACATCAGTGTATTCATTTCCCATGACTGCCATATTGAATAATCCCATACCAGGCTGGCAGTTTCAATTCATTTTTTAGAAATGGGATTATTTGAGAACAGTCAATTGTATTGGTGAAGAATGGAGAGAAAATTTCTATACAGAGAATTTTTTTGAGGGATTTTCACAGGTCATCACTCCATATGTTCTTTCCATTGAAAAACATCGTACTTAGATAAATCCATTCCCCTATGACATTACTGGAATAGTTCATTATGTGTAGGGGAATAGAATTTTTTCTCCCTAGGTATAGAAAATAGTGGTTCCCAGAATGGTGGTGGTTGCTAAGGATAAGGATGAATATCATGAATCTAATTAAGTGGTAAGATTAAATTTATTATCATATCATATGAATTAATTAAAATAATAATTTTGTTTATATTTTATTATCATGGATGTCATTTTAGGATGTTAATGGGATATGATCATCCATATTACATCCAGTATGTTATTTTTTGGTAAAGAAATCTAAAACTAACTTTGATGTTTAATAAGAGGTTATTGAAAATGGATCCTCAAGTCTGATATATGTAATATAAGGATTTACTACTAATACAAACACTGAAGACTAAATTCATATTCATGTTCAATCATTAGGACCTTTTTCGTCTCCCCATTCTAAAGATACATCCAAATATAAGGCCACTGAGAGGTTGTGGGGAATGACATCCATGTTTTCATACATTAAATAGCCGTGTAATTATTATTCAATTTGAACTCATTCCCTTTTATATTCAAATGGGTGACTTTAGTAATATATCCTAAAACAACTATTTTTACATTTTCCCTATGGTTCAACATATAATTAAAAGAATCAAATGCCAATGAGAATAATTCCCCTTCTATTTAGATCATGTAAATTTTTTATATTCAATGAAATTATAGAGATTTTTTGTTGGATAGGGTCTAGTAATGATCATATCTAACCTCCACTACTAATGCATTTCGCACATGTATTTCGACCATACAAGGGAAAGTTCACTCCCATAATATAATGATATTTAATGTTACTATTTCACAAACATGGATTCGATGGAGGAATAATTAGTTTAGGGTAATCACTATTGTTAATAGTAGATTTATATTTCAGTTTTTTTTCATGTCTTCCCACATTACATTAATACAAGAATAATTCATGGTGTCATCCTTGCTACATTAATTGTTGACAAATTAGTAGAAGAATGAGGAAATAATGCATGAGAATGAGGGACTATTTCCCATGAAGGAAGGATTGAGATTTAAGTGGTTGAATGTGACCTGATTTATAAGTGTTTTTTAGTTTTTATCATGTTTTTTATTGTCTGGTAAAATTTAATTATAGTTATGATTTTTTAAAATAAATTATTTGATTCATCACAAAAGTAACACCTCATATCGTAGTGGTTGAAGACAAATATCCTTTGGGAATCATTTTAAATATGATTATTATAATAGAATCTAGTTTTGAACAAATCCTAAAAAGGGATGCCTGAATGTGTTCAAATCATAGAGACATAATCTGATAATATAAAACCATTCAAGGACTAATCATGAGTTTGGACTCTGGTCATGTAGTATTTCATTGGTAGATACATCGAGTTTTGTGGGAAAATATAGGTAGTCATTAAAATGAAGTCCCATTATATATGATGAAGGAACATAAGAAATACCTCAAGTGCATATTCACCTACCTTACCTATGGGGGGTTCGATTATCAAGTTCATTATCCCATAATAATGTAAATGGGTACTATATGGGAGTAGAAAACTGCCTGTTAACTATAGATTTCAGTAGTGGGGGGGGGGCTAACATATCAATATCTAATATATAAATAAATTTATATATGAGGATTCCGAACAAATAAAATAAATAATATCCAACTAATAATTGTTAAATTAATGGTTGGATGAGATTTGTTGGATTTTTCATGAGATATCCTTAGAGAAATACAAGTTGACTGAAAAAGGTAAAATGGTGGAAGAGAAATAAGTGATATTGACATGATGTGTAATGAATAATGTGCAGGTTTTTCTATGGTAGAGTCATTATAGTAGGTTAAAATGTTATATTTTTAGTCATTAATCCAACTGTGAGAATCTATAGCTTTTATAAAATAGAATTAGGTAAAGCTTGAGGAATCTTATGAATAGATATTGATATATGCCCTTCATTTAAGAGCCATAATTTTTCTAGGGGTATCTCAAGGAGACTAAAATGTTTTAGTTATTCTTCTCATATTTTAAAACAAATTACCAATAATCATGAATTTAAAATCTTATATGGTGAATCCTTCATCTTTCACATGTATTTTATAAATTGTATGTTAAAAAAATAAATTTATAATGTCCAAAAAACACATCATGATTTCAAAAATATTTATAAAACATAAGAATATATAAAAACCCATGAATAATACCATGTTTCACATTATAATGTCTCATGGATGAAAAATTTTATGAACATCGTTATTGTTGAATCAACAACAATCCTTTTTAATTTTCCTAATTCAACAAGATTCATTAGGTGGATATGTCAATGGATGATAATGGGCTCTATAATAACTATATTCTAAAATAATAAGGAAAATTACTTTACTACTAATGGGGTTTTAAATTTTGATCTATTTGATTTTATATCTCTTTTTTAATATCCCTAGCTTCAAATAATGTGACATATTAGGAAATATTAACTAGTTGGGGATTTTGTTTTTCTTAGGGGGAATCTTTATGTTTTCGACAAAATATTTTTTTATTTTCCATTATTATATATATTTGTGTGTGTGTGTGTGTGTTTATTTAGTTTATCAAGTACTCATAGACCATAAATGTTTTGTTTCTAGAGTTAAAAGAACGATCGTTGGCCCAGACATCTCAATGTGATTTTTCATCTTGTTGAGTCTAATTCTTCTTTGTATTGGATTTTTATGGTCATGAAAAATTTATCATCTGGTATTGTTGTTTTATGATCAATATATTTTACCGTAGTTTTCTTTTTTTAATGTCATATATCATGGTTCTTATATAGATTTGAATTTTTTGACATTGCACATGTCATGTTTTATGTGTATTCATAAAGGGTTCTAGAACCTGTCAATCACTATTAAGTCATGAATGATGGTTATCCATGAAGGAATATGGAACCCAAAATCTTTTATTACGATTATATCGATGAATATAAATGATATATTTTGGGTCCCTTCATTAATTTTGGAGACTATATGGGATGGAAACTCATAAAGGGGTCTGGAACCCTATATCCATCCATATGGATGGGTATATAATATTGTGAAGTGGGTTTAAGGATGTTCAATACTCATTCGTAGTTTGAATATGGAGTTTATAAATATATTATATACGATTTGGAATCTATAATTATGAGATAATATTATTTGAAGTAGTTTTATCAAAAAAACAAACATTGTTGTCAGGTTCAGTTATGATTTTTCAAGGTCTCATATTAATCAGATGTCTTCTATTGTAATGAAAAGACATCTATAGTTGATAAGTTGGTAGAATATATAATTTAGATGAATTTTTTTAAAATGAATGGTCATGATGAGAGTTAACATCATTTCTGCAAACACTATCAATATTTATAATGATTCACACACTGTTATAGTGATATATAGTTTAGAGAAACGACTATCTAATCATGGTTCTTACACCATAGATATTGTTTTTGGACTACCTTTGAAAAAGTTATTCAATTGATCTTATTTAAGTAACTACAATACATTTAATTGATTAGGATCATATGATTAGGACTTCCAAAAGAATAATGGCTGAGGGATCACACTCACACATTACGAATTGGCATAATACATAATGAAAATATGTGAAGGATGATTAATACACTTGAATCAATTGGTTATGGGGTATCTTAATCATAATTAAAAAATATATGATTCATCAAGGATTGGATACAATTTGGTTAAACATAAACATTAGTAATTAATTAAAAATACCATCACATGTATCTAGGATAATAAATTAAGTGTAAAAGGGTAACCCGTCCTCTTTGACCAAGGAATCTATCATGTATAATATTTTTGGTGTTGTGTTTTTAAATAGAAACCTCTAATAAGTTCCCTTAAAATTAGATATTACATGTTACGAATTTACAAATTGGGAGAACTGAGAGTAAAAAATCACAATTATATGGTTTATGAGATGTGTATTAACTCATGGAACCACTGGTTGTCTAGTTAGACATCATTTCATGATTTTGGTTTGTAGAAAATTATATATTTAAAAGTTGTTCTAGAAACATTATATTTGTGTCACTACATAATGAAAAAATAACCATGATGAGATTTTATGATAAATAATTATTTTAACTCTATCCTTGACCAAATGGGTCTAAAATGTATGAATCATTTTTTAGGGGTCAAAAGACAAGGCCTAGAAGCATTGTACCTTTTACTTTTACACTGTTACATCCCGGTCATTTATATATAGAATTCCTTTTCTCATGATGTCTTATGAATATAGAAAAAATATGAATGGTTTTTTTATTATTGGATTTAAATGACCGTTATTATCATTATTATTTATAAAATATCCCTTGAACTGGGATAACATGAATGATATAAATAAATGGATTTTAAAAAACAATTTCAACAAAGAAAAATGAGAGGATGGCCTCCTCTAGTAGACTCGGACCTTACTAAACTCAATTTTCAGATCTCAAAAAGGAGTTATTGTCACTGGTATTCCCTCTTGACCAAGACCAATAATATCATAAACTTGTCAATCTCGAACAGAATCACCTAAGGGAGAACTTCATGTTAATAGAGATTGACACTCAGGTGATATTATCCGACCCGACCCAAGAGTATGCCACCATCACACACCATACTCTTATGTCTTATGCGAGTGTGATATGGGGTTATGTAATAAGTTATTAGATACTTGTTGTGTAATTCCTTTTTAAAAATAAAATTCTTATTAAATCAATTATTTTATGAGAATAGTATTTGTAATAAAATAATTAATTTGATGAATTGACCCTTCAGGTAAAAATTGAACTTTTGAGAAATATATACATTATAATGTTAAACTATGGTTTATATTATTAATATTATAAAAAATGTTATAAATGATGATGATATTAGTTTGATACCTATAAATGATTTTTTAATCAGTTTGATAAATGTTATATTTTTATACGATATAATTGAAAGTGTAATCTTACAGCATTTATTTTATGGAATTAATGAATTTTGTAAATAATTAAAAATTTAATTAAATAATATTATCAAATTTATTTTATGAAGAATAAATTATTATATAATTTTTATGAAATAAAATGTAATTTTTATAATGTTCACAAACCTATTTTTATCAAAACAATATATTTTAAAAAAAATTCAGTTTTTTTTAAAAGTTAATGTTCACATATTTAAAAAAAATTAGATAAAATGAATAATATTTTTGGGAATTAGGAAATCAAAATTATCCAACAGTGAATTTTTCATAATTTTTTTACACAGTCGAATTTTTCGGTAAAAATTAAATAACGTATACATAAAATATGTGTTTTATGACATAATAATAACCGCAAAATGATGTATTAAATATTTTAATTATTACTATTAGAACAATATATATTTTCCCATTAAAATTATAAGATTTTATATTTAATTTACTACTTTTATAAATCTACTATGGATCCTCCGAAATATATAATATATTTTATGTTTTCAAATTCATTTATTTAATAATGTGAGTCACATTCATGTAAGCAAGGATAATATAATAATATTTCTGGCCATTGGCCATATAAAATAATTTTTCCAATAATATTTTGAAAATAACATCGGCCAAAACCATGAGACGGTTTTTGGTTCTGAATATTTAATTATATTGATTCCAAAACCCATGTTTATGAAATATTGATGAATTACCCTCTCATTTCCTATATCAAACCCTCCAAAGATCCCACTTCTCTTCACTCATAAATCACTCTATAACTTCCAAACTCTGGACTCACATCTATAAAAACCACCCAAGGATACCCAAGCTCTCAATAATCCCCTCGTCATTCTTTTGAAGTCACACACTCAAGTAAGGGATCCTTATTTTCATTCTTTTCTCATTTTTATACATGTTTCCTTATCATGTCACACCCTTTTATTTCTAATTAAAAATGATTGGTATTATTTTTATCATCCACCATATTTCCATTATTATTTTTTCATTATGAGATACCTCCTTCTATCTCATTAATCCCTCCCTTTTGCACTTGTTACCAAGCTGAAATTGTTTAAGGGTTGGTCCATTTCAACTCTTTCTTCATGATTCATTATAATGTTAAGACTTATAATTAAAAATTAATTGTGTTCTTAAATGTATATATATGATCCCCTTATAGACCATTTCATTTATATATGAATATATTCCCCTTTATCTCTCATAAATATTTTTAATGAATTTTTATGTCGCGACGTAGGGATGCGAAAATTACATTGTGAACTTCCATTCGAAAATCCATGTGTATTGAATACCATTCCCATTTCACTATCAAGGTTATTCACTATTATTAACATATAGTTATTGATTATATACTTTCATTTATTTATTAAAAATTCCTTCATCGTGGAATAAATGATGGTTTTGAATGAATCCATGTTATATGATCTATGTGGAACACTTGAGCATAAGATTGAAATGATTATGAAAGGTGTTCCCCTATAGCACAGAAATGAATTGTGTAATGATTATAATCATAATATGTTTGTGGGGGATTGGGGATCACCTAATTCTTTTTATTACATTTCCCACCATGTTTGGACATGGGATTAACAAATTTCATTATATTAATGATGCAGTGTTTTTAATTGTTTCCACATTTCCATTTATGATAATCATATCGCATTATGCCTTTAGGATCATGTTTCTCTTATGATCCATTGATATTACTATTGTCAATCATATATTATATTCCTTATATTATTCCTTTTTTACTCCCTTAGTGAGATTCATATCATGACCTATTTTTATGTATGCCCTCAGATCATCCCATGAAATTCTAAGTACAAAGGAATGATGTGGTCAAGTAAAAGTTGTTTTCAATAAACATGTTTTATCTAATGTCTAATGTAGTCATGTAAAGTACTTATGAACAAATAAAAAAAGAACTCACAATCTTATGGGTTTTATTAAGATACCATTCATTTAATAAATCTTGTTTGAGTGCGTAATAAAGAGAAAGTATGTATAGTTGATATCAATGGATAGGTTTGGTTATTTTTTTGGATTAGGATTAAAAAACACTAGTGAATGAATTTGAGATAAGAAGTATAATAAAATAATGCCTAATTTTTTTTATATTATAGAGTATCTTTTTTATTAATAAAATACATCCATGTATGGATACGAACACTTAGATGTGGCTCTGGAATAAATGTATCTAGGGGTAAAACTCTAAAACACTAGATTGAGCTATACATGAATGGGAACTAGTGCATGGAATCTATCCTTGAAAAACTCTTTTTTACCCTCCATAGGGATATGATTCATTAAATTCGTAAACATCTTATGAACCATTATTAATGGAATAAAAAAACACACTTATGATTATATTCTAGTGAATAGTTCATGGATAACATAGATCTATGCCTATAAATTTATATGTTAAGGAGAAAGATGTAATTTATATGTTATCATCTTTATCAAATTGGATTTCTCTTTATGTGTTAAAATTTTTAACATACTAATCCTTAAATTTTCTTATTATTCTAGCCAATGGGTGAAACTATGCAGAATCAAGCTAACAACTAATGCGATGGGAGATTTGATAAATGTCCCAATGACATTCCCAATCAAATTAATGCTCGTGTAGGATATATAATGATTATCTCAAACCAAATATGAAAAATCATGATTAACAATTATCACATTATTGAATGGACATGGACATCATGGAAGGGAATGATAAAATCCCATGAAATTATATATTTTAATGGTGATAAGGGATTGAAAAAAAAATTCCTTCTTGCAACAAGTTTTGATTGAGAAACCAAGGTAATTGTCACAAAGGGACTAGGATATGTTTTATGTGAGGAATGAAAGGTAAAAATGTATCCAATTTCCATGGAAGATTGGATAATTCATTGGATGGAAATAAGTTTCCATCTATGTCATCTTACACTATTCAATGTCTGAAATGTAGGGAAGTCATGCATTGTCCAATATAGTGATCAATTGTAACAGATGAGAAGCATGATGAGAATAAACAATATCCATGATCAAGAATCATGAAAAGTCCTATGATAAGATGCATATCGATGAATTAATTACATGTAACAACTACTTCAAAGTAGTGTAAGTCGTGATGTCTTTCTCTTCATATCCTATTAGTGTATCTTTTATGTTTTCTAACAACATTTAGTCCCCACCTGAGATGATATTAGATCATTATAGAAAAATCCTTGAGTATTGTATCACAAGTTTATGTTTGTTGCAATGTTCTTATAGAATATGTTATAGGTCTCCCTTTAGTGTAATTTCCTGAAAAATGAAAAAATCATTTCCTATGTCTCAAGGTTGTTAAAATTTCATGAGATAAATTATCAATAACATGATATGGAGTATGTTGTAGTGACCATCGCTTTGAAAATTTGGTGACATTACCTCTTTGGGGAAAAGTGGGAAATATATAGATATTACAAAATCCCCATGTATATATCCACATAGAAAGAGTTGAATATTCTCCAGGGAAGATGGTTAGAATTGATCAATGATTATGACTTCTAAATTCACTACCATGTGGGGAATGCGAATAAAGTTGACGATGCTCTAAATAGAAATGATCAAGTGACTATTTCAATGATGAGGGTTGAAAAGGATCAAAATTTCTTATATTTGATTAATATTTAAACTGGAATGATAAATACTGTAACATTATCAATCCATTCACAAATGATTTCTCAACCGTCTCTATTAGAAAGGAAAATAGATTAAAAAATGAAAAATGAGGGATTTTAGAAGAATGTGGAAACTATCCAAAAAGGAATATCCTCATAGTTATATGTTATAAAAGAATGGATTCTGAGATTTTGTTCAAGACTATATGTTCCATTAAATTTGGAGTTAATGAAAGAACCTTTTTATTATGAACATAGTTAATATTTCACCATTCACCCAAGAAACACAATGATGTATCAAGACCGCTGAGCCCATTATTGGCGAGTTGGCATGAAGAAGGATATTGTTGAGTATACATCAAAGTTCATGGTATTTCAACATGTAAATGCTGAGAGGTAGAAATCTATGGGGATGATAAATAAATACCCATACCATCATTTAAATTGGAATACATTAACGAGGAATTTTCTCTAAACATCCAAATACATCTAAATAAAATAATTCTATATAGGTTATTTTGGATCGTCTTACAAATAATGCACAATTCATTAAAATTCAAGAGGATTTCCAATGGGATAAAATGGCATAGAAATACAACATATAAGTGATAAGGATACATGTTGTACCACTATCAATTGAATCCAATTGAGATCCTTGATTCACCACAATGTTAGTGAAGATTCTCCAAAATAATCTGAAGAATTAGATGAACATCAGTACCGCTTATCTCCCTCAAACTAAAGGAAATTCTAATTGAACTATCCAAAAACATTACAACACGATGATAGATCTCTCAATGGACTTAAATGGTGGATGGGACATACATATTTTCCTTCAGTAGTTATCTTAAATAAAATCTACTCATGTATCCAAATGGATCCTAATAAATCTCCTATTTGGAATAAGAGAATATAAAACATAATTTTTAGATTAAGAGGGGTATAAAAAAATTCTATGACTATAAATGGGTGATGAAATGATGAAGAATTTTTAGACCATCCAGAATCACATCAAAGATACCCAGATTAAATAAAGGAACTATGCATACAATTGTCAATGAGACCATGGATTTGATGTTCGATATATTTTTTTCCTCCAAAGATCTCAACGGAAGAGTGTTATGAGATTTGGGAATAAGGGGATGATTAGTCTAAGTTACATCATCCATTTTGAGATCCTTGATCACATCAGATCAATGGCCTATTGAATGACACACCCACCGACCCATTTTCATTTACATTATATATTCTATTTATCACTCTTGAAAAAGTACATACCTAACAAATCACATGTATTCAGTCCAAATGCGGTACTTTTGGATAATGACCTCTCTTATGAATAGAATCTAGTGAAGATAATAGATCATAGGGAAAATTTTCTACGGAATAAGAAGATGCCCCCCATGATGAAGTTGTGGAAAAACTGAAATTTTGAGATAAAATATGGGAACTGGAGGAAGTGATGAGGCATAGTTAGCCTCAACATTTTTAGTTTGGGAAAAAAGATATTTTTTGGGAAATGCTTCTTATGGGGGGAATGTAGTAAGGACCTGGGTATTTAATAAAAAAATTTGTATAATATAATGTCTTCTTGACCTATAAAACACATGAATTTTTTATTATTATTTGGTTTTAAGGAACATCAAGTATCATAAACATTTATAATATAGTTATTTAGTAGTTATCACATTACTGATATAAATATATGGTTTAAAAAACATTTCCACACAGAAGTAGGAGAGGATAAAATCATCATACATACTCGGGTTATGTGAAGCTCATTTGTTGGACCTCAGAAAAGCAATAGTGTCACATGAAATCACTCTTGAAAAATCACACTTAGATCTCCAACAAGTCTAGATTGTATAGAATCTCTTATGAGAGATATTCAAGTTAAGAGAGATTTCCCCTGGTAATGTTATACGAGTCGCCCCAAGAGTTTGTCATCGTGGCCCACCTAACCCTTGGGTCTTACGCAGGATTTTAAGGGGTTATATAATAAAGTATTAGTTTCTTATTGTGTAAAACATTTATATAAATAAATGTATTATTCCATCAATTCATTTATGATAATAGACTTTCTCAATGAAATGATGAAATTGAAAAATTGACAATTCGGGTAAAAATGGTACTATTGAAAAAAAATATATTATTATATTAAACTAATATTTTTATAAGAAATATTAATAAAAAATTCTAATAAATGGT
Source organism: Viscum album (assembly GCA_963277665.1). NCBI lineage: Eukaryota > Viridiplantae > Streptophyta > Magnoliopsida > Santalales > Viscaceae > Viscum > Viscum album. The sequence continues at coordinate 233,551,885 of OY728128.1, forward strand.
TCTTATATCAGTTTCTTATCTATACATGATTATGTAATTAGTTTTATAGGAGTTATACTTTTTATATAACAAAATAAAAAGTATATTTTTATTGATTTTATTTATCTAATTAATTAATTTTTTAAATAAATAGTATTTTAATAAAATATTATTATAAAATTTATATTATTATTAATAAATTATTATATAATTATTATGAATTCAAATGTAAATGTTATTAAGGATTGAAACCTTATTTTTTCAAAACCCATGAATTTTCAATAAATATCGGTTTTCATTTTAAAAGTGAAATTTCACATATTTTCAAAAGTATTTAGATAAAAAAATATTTTTTTTGAATTAATACTTTGAAATTATAGAGTGGTGAATTATTCATAATTTATTGAAACAGACAATTTTTTTGGTAAAAATTATATTCCATATAAATGAAATATGATTTTATGACATCATAATGACCTCAAAATTATGTAATAAATACATTAATGGGTGTTCTTAGCCCAATATATGCTTTCAAATTAAAATATTTTTATTTAATATTTATTTTACATATTTTTTTAAACATTACTGAATCCTCTTAAATGTATAATATATTTTATGATTTTAAATTCATTTCATTAATAATGTGACTCACCTCCACAAAAGCAAGGGTAATGTTTAAATATGTTCCCCTATTGTCCATATAAAATAATTTTCCTACACTGAATTGTAAATTAAATAAAAAAACCCCAGGGATGGTTTTTGGTTTAGAAAATTTAATTGTATAGATTCCAAAACCCATGATTGTGAAATATTAAAGAATATTCATCTCATTTCCTATATAATCCTACCCATGCCCCCACTTATCTTTACTCAAAACATGTGGATAATTTCTCTACTTTTCCCACACATCTCTAGAGTCCTCCCAAGGAATCAAAGGTATAAATAATCCACTCTTAAATCTTTTTAAGTCACACACTCACGTATGGGATCCTTATATTCCTTCCTTTCTCATTTTTATCCATGTGTCCGTATATTGTTACACCATTTATTCCATTAAAAATGACAGGGTATGGATTCACACATCTCCCCTAGTATATTTATTATTTTTTATAATGGGAGACCTATTACTCTCTTATTAACCCCTCACATGTTCACCTATTACCAGGCCGAAATTTTGTTAGACTTATTCCATTTCATTTTATTATTCATGTTTCATTACTATGGTACTCCTTCTATTTCAAAATGTCATGTATTGGGACTTGTATCAATATGAACCACCTAATTTATATTTTATGCCCATATTGTTACATACACAATTCCCTCTCATCAACCCCTTTTATGAATTTTTATGTCACATCATTAGGCTTTGGAAATCGCACTGTGTTTTTCCATGCCAAAATATTCATGTTGAGAATACCAAACCCATTTCCCCATGAATTGTTTCACATTAATGAAAATATAATTATTTATTATGTAATTTAGTGTATTTCGTCAACATAACATTATCAGCGAATAAATTATGGCGTTGAATGAATCCATGTTATATGATCTATGTGGTACACATTATCATGAGATTGAAATGATTATGAAGGGTGCACCCTGATAGCACTCCAATGCATTGGGTAATGACTGGAATCATGATATGTCATATTGGGACAATGGTTAATGTGACTAATTTAAAGAAAAGGTTTCCACAATGTTGGGATAGGGGTTTACCAGATTCATTTATGTTAATGATTCAGTGTTGTATGTTGTTACAACAAATCCATGTTTTTCCATGTTATGATAATTATGTTGTATCGTCCCTTTATGTTAATGTTTCTATTCTACCTCATTGGCATTCCTCTTTCCAATCAAGTTTTATATTCTTCATTATATTCCTTGTTTATTCCCTTACTAGGATTTATAGCTCACCCTTTTCTTATGTGTGTCCTCACGTTATCCCATGAAATTCTATGTACGAAAAAATGTTTTGGTCATATAAAATAGGTTTTCAATAAAGATTTTGAATGTTATGTCTTATGTATTATTATAATGTTCCTAATTTCCAAACGTAATGGACCTATCATTATTATGGTTTGTATTATATGATTTTTTATTTAATATGTATTGATTATGTGTGTTATAAGGACTAGGGTTGTTATATACACACTAGTTGATTACTATACTCTAGTAGGAAATATCATTTTGTGTGGAGATTTGGAATTTTTTCAGACACCCATTTGTATATTTCAATCCATATTTGTTTTATTTTTATTTTCAAATCTATTTTTGGTCTTGAGATCATGAATATTAAAGTCTATATTATAATATTTTACCACATTTACAAAATTTCATGATGTTTAAGGTCATGGTGTAATGAGTCAGCATCAAGGGAGTGATACACAATAACATAATCAATACACACTATTATAGGAGTAATACCAAACCATTTTTATTACAATATAACATTAAAATAAATTCTAGATCATGTTTCTTTTATCATGAGTGATTGTATGAGAGAAACATGTTTTGGATTATTATGAAACATTATTAAGTGATGAGTACCACTATAATATTATCAGGGATCAAAAAAATCATAGGACATTTTACTTGTGAAAAGACACTTCTAGTTACATTATAATGGATTTATTGTTGGATCTATGAAAAGCATTAATAGTGAATGGAGGATCAATTGAATCAAACTGATATTTTTGAAGGAGGTGAATGATTTGAGGTAATCAAAGATACTCAATTCATGGTGTGAATTTTGGGGTGTATTTCTTACAATGGTGTCCAAAGAATCCCATAAATTGTTTTACTATTCATAATATATTGTATTACCTTGGTAAATATTTTTTAGGGGGATTGATATGCATAGTTTAACATTATGAACCATATACATTCTTTCCATCTCATATAGCATCATGAGACTACGATGTAATTGTCATGTATTCTATTTTCATTCATCATGAAAATAAATTTTTAGCATAATAATGTTATCTAACTGGGTGATAAATTTAATGTAATAAAAAATCATTTGAATATGCTATAATTTTAATTTTTTAAATTAAATAGGGTTATGATGATGTGAAACCACATGAAATGATATTCATTTATAGGTCAAATAGTTTAGTCCAATCCTCAATGTTCATGTAATCCACGCACAATGTGAGAAATAATTGGGGAATGGGGAATAAATTATACATTGTTTAATTGGAATTCATGGCTGTGAAAGAAACTTGTCATGCTACTGAGTTGTTACAAGGCCCACTGAAACATTTAGTGAATCGTTCAGTTGCTATGGTGACCTAGTGGAATTTGAAATATCTATTTTGGGTAGTTCACTGGGTTTCAGTATATATCGTAAGAGTGTTAGTTATTCCACATATGGATCATTAAACTAAATCAAAATTCATGGATCAATATCATGAAAATAATTGAATAATAAAAAAGAATTATTGGAAATAATATAAAGGATTATGGTGTAAGATCTTTGTGTCACTATGAATCAATAATGGTAAAAATGAAGTTATATTTAGTTATTTATGGATCCTTACATTGATGTAACCACTATTTTTGGAGAATTGGTTTCCTATAAGATTTTTAACAATATAATTGGGTCCTCTACAGTATAGAGTAGATCACATACATGATGGTTGAATTAAGTCATACCATAGTACATTGCCATTGTGGTGTTAATGGTCACTATAAGGGTTCATATCCTCTTCTTGGGAGGGTTATTATTGAAATTATTGGTTGGGTCATGTTATGAGTGATCCAAACATCACTATTTATACCATATATACTTGAAGAAATCCACACATAGTTCACAAAGATAAATATCCCCAACATAGTTATAACTCATATAGAGAGAATGCCAAATTTGATTTCACCTTTGGATATGAAGGGATAATTTGGTGATGGGGATAATCTATCAAGTTGAAAGTGGAATCATCATACTTTATTCTTTTGATGATGAAAATACATGGAAATGATCTATCCCCCACCCCACTGATATGAAAATGTAAATTGTGGGGTTATTATGATTCATAGTAATCATTAATGGGAATATAATGAGTAATATGGGTGTAAATATATTTCAAGTGTATATTGGAATAAATTTTTCTAAAACTTTTGAATAATTAAGGGACCCCTTGATGTACTTATGTAATATATAGTGGATAGGGGTGTGTTAATCTGGAAAAGAAAAATCACCCTATATCATATGGGTGCATGATTAAAAAATTATTATGATAAAATATATGAAATATTATTTCATAATAAGAGAGTATTTCCATAATGAAAGAATATTTATAGTACATCAACAAAACTTGGTTGATGTACTTTAATATATAATGGGAATATGTGAATGTTTTGATAATGTCAAACTGAATCCTAGGTCCAAGGCAATGTATATATGGATCACTCTATGACCTTACATGAAATTAATCATGAGATAATTAGTTATTATATTGAATGGTGGACTTCATATATCATACACATATTAGGGGACATGTAATATTATTTTCTCTTTGATTCACCCCTATCCCTAGTATTAGGGAATGTTAACATCAATATGTGTCATATGATATATGAAATTTATAGATAAATTTATGTTTTAGGGAAATGATCCCTTCATAATTATATCCCAAATTTAGGGGAGGACATTTTTTGAAATTATGGTTGCAGAAATGACGTGGTATTTTGGAGTCACTATATATCATCAATGAATGATAATCAATCCATATGTATTTTTTTATGTTTCTTTCCTTATGAGATCAGAATAATACATAGTGATATGGGATTTTATTTATTTTACTAATCTGGATCATGTATAGCTAATTTATTTTTTCAATATATATTGGTTCATGAATGAAGGAAACTTGATAAGGATATTGTTTTTTGTGAACGATGGTTATATGACCTTGATATAATGTCAGATCAAACACTTAATGATCAATTAAAAACACATGCCAAAATCTTTTTACCCCTGTATAGATTTTTATTAAAAGTGGATGGAGGCCACATAATATTGATACATTTTTTAATGATTATTTTCTTTTGACATGACTACTTTGTAGTTTAGGATGTAATTGAAAACATACATTTTAACATAGTTTAACACCATGGTACTAGGATGTGTTATATGCATTTTAACATTCTATATTATACAACATTAATTAATATTAATTTCATGAGTTAAAGAAGTCTATGAAATTTAATTTAATTCATTATGGATTTATTCCATGTATTTTAAGATCATCACCTAACGTTTTTTTTCTAAAACATTAATTCCAAATGGAATTATATTAGGATTTTGTGAAATTTAAATTTTTCAAAAGATTTATTTTTTACAGAGAGGAAATTATTGAATGTATTTAATGAGAACCCATGAATCTGTGGTGGTGTGATGCATCACAAATCCATTATTTCTAATTATTATATTCAATTTGAATTTTATGTTTTTTATGATCTATCGCGCATCTAATTTATGATCCTACATTGGAGGCTTTTATTCTAGTATCATTAGGGATCTATGAACTGGTACAAATTTTCCATAGAGAACTGAGGGGAGGAATATTTGTTTTTCTATATGTCATATATTATCATGTTCTAGTGAACATTGAGGTTGTGTTGGGTATAAATCTTTCTTTTATATGACTTTTTTACTCATCAATCACTAATATGATTTTTCTTCTTAAAAGGGTTTTCAATAGATTGTATATTAGAGTAAGGAATACTTAATTTCAACATGTATCGATCCCTATATTCCATAAACCTAAAAGTATAGGGATTCTTGTGTGGATGTGGTATGATAGGGATATAAATCAATAATGATACTTTTTGGTTAATTATTCTTTTTATAACAACAATGTTCTGGTTTATACTCAACATAGTCATATAGAATCCATATATATAAAAATTTTCCATTGTATTATAACAATAAAATGGATTTACTTGAATTTATACTATTAATAGAGCTTATTCAACATAGAACAAAATTGGGATCATTGTATGTCATTACTTTGTGAGAGAAATCAGATTAGGTGAAGATATTTGACTATATAAAGATGATGTTAATATTGTTTCCATAATTTTTATGGGGTATATAATTGGTCTATATCTAATATATGTTAGTACTAGTATGAATGTAATTAAACAAAAAAGTAGTATTTGGAGTATATGGGCACAATATATATATTCAATAGGTGAAAAATGACTTCTAAAATTTATTTATTTTTTAAATATTCAGAGTTATATGGTTATGATTTGCATGTATCCAAAATTTCTAGAATTTCATAGAGATCATTATCTAGTCTCATCATTAGACAGAAGTAACCAGTCCTTATAGTTTTCTTGGAGATCCTAGTTCCATACTGCTTATCACTATAGGTGCCTATGTGGAATTCCTTCAAGTAAATGGGTTATCTACATATATAATACATATGAGGGATTCATAAAGCATAATTTATAGAATAATATTTTTTTAGTTGGCCCATATATAATGGTGATTTTCATTTCCTAATGTCTGATTTCATCCTTTATTTTCAAGATCATGGGAGAGGGCACTATCTTGGATGAAATCAATTTTGGTTTCCATCCTTCCTAGAATTAATGTTAGATCATCTTGGAATATGGAAGAGCTGATATTATTGGTATAAACTATTTTTTAGAAACTTATTTTTTATACTACCCTATGTTGTGAGATAATGAAGACTAACTTGTCCAAGTCATAGCCTGCCAGTTTTATGCCTACAATGGGTACATAATAAAAATTTGATTTCGTTGATAAATTAATCTGATTCAATGTTTTTTATTAAATGGAACAAAAGTATTACTCCATTAATGTAACCATTAATAGGTATCAACTGATCTTTTTAATGGAATATTCAATTCTGAAATATTTAATTATATTGATTATTACTCATTGAAATTCAGATGGACTATTCATAGATGAAGAGAATGATAAAGACCTGTAAGAAGGACTTAGAGGTCTAGAAGATTATTTTTTTGTCTTTAGACATTAAGAATAAGTAAGATGAAATTTCATTATTTGATAAATCAATAAAAAACTTTATAACATCCCAGTTGAGATTTTAGTTTTCCATTTTATACCCATTCAAACTTCAGGGCACCAAGTGGAAATACATTTCTAACATTCATGGTGTTTCATGGTAATATAAAACCCATAAATTAATAATTTTTGGGTTGATTGGAATGAATTCAAGTGATTTATGTGATACATGGAATTTAGACATTTCCTTCCCACTGATTTCATTTAGTTACTTGAATTGTATTTATTAAACATTTATGATTACCACCCATATATCCAAACTCCAACATAACATAGGTGGGATAAAAGTATTAATGATCTAGTAAATATGATACATCTAATGGACTCCATGATGCTCTAAGTTGTTAATAAACATATTTTTTACGAGTATTAGAATATAATGTCTTAGCACCTGACGCTATTATTTTTGAGATATTAGGGATTTTTTATGTTCTCATCATCCATTTTTTACTTCGGGGTGTTACTGAGAAATCCCTCCACTGCCACCATGTATATCATGAGTGTCTTCCTTTATAATAACATAATTAATGTTGTTGAATATTTTTGATACTTAATGTGGTTCCCAAAAACATTCTATAATTTGTCATCCCAAAATATAATAATACACTTTTTCATTACCTTATTAATGGGGAGACATATACCACCCTAGTTGGTTAAAAGACACCTATTATGTGAAAGGTTCCCTTGAATCATTCACAATTCATTAATATTATACAAGGATTACTTTTTAAAATTATAATAGACTTTTTTATATCCACACTAATTATATGATGTCATATCACAAGGATGTGGAATTTAATAGAAAATACCCCAACAGAATGCTACCTAGGATTTTGCATCAAAATTGCATATTAATAGTTTTTAGAGTATTATTTAATTATTTGTGATATTACCACATCACAACCAATATTAAACTAGTTTTATTTTGGAATATATTTTCATAATTAATCCGAAAAAAATTATTTAATGATATGTTGATTCATGAATTGATTATTAGTTCAATTAATATTTTATCCAAATGGAATAAATTGGTATAATAATAATATATAAGGTTCTATGAAATAAGTTGATTCCTCATATATATGGCTCATATTATTCAAATAATAACATAAATACCCATAAATATGTAATGGTCTTTGAATCTTGTAGTAGTATAGATCAATTGATCAATAATTGGTTCTTGAAAATCATCATGTAGGTAATGTAAATTAAAAATGGGAAAATAGATATTGTTATTAATCTTTTTGTTCTTATTATTAATGGGAACGATAATGGAAAACAATTTTTGGTAATAGACACCATAGCTAATATTGTATTTGATCAATTTTTCATCTTCATATTATACCCACATAGAGATAAAATGGTGCACTCCCCTAGTTTCATACATAAAATCTACCCAGTCATCAAGATAACAAAGGTGATGTATATCTACATTAGGATCCACCCAGATCATCATGGTATAATTCTATATGATAATATATATATTTATTATTAATATATATTTATATATATAACATTGTGTGTATTAGTGAACCTAGTAATTTTAGTATGTGGGTATACTTCTATTCTTAAATTATCCTATTTGATATCATTGATGCTGGTATAGATGCATTTCTAAATTGTTGTTGGGATGTCCCATGAGTATTCCACATCCTAAAAAAATATGTTGTTCACAACCTATCCCCCAGGTCCCTTTCAATGACATAGCCCAACCCCGCCTCCCGAAGGCCAGGGGTTGGAGACTAGCGCCGAAGTCGTCAACCTACAAGTTGGAGGTGTTTTCCTATGTACCTGTATACATTCACACACAACCACATCCCAAAGATGGAAAAGTAAACATGAACAACACTAAACAACCACTGATTAAAAGTAAAAGTGTATGTCAATGGATCCTGAATACAACCCCCACAAAAAACAAACTAAAAGTATGAATGTTCTAGGAAAACATAAAAATTCATCCACTAGAAACCCCACCTGATGGGAGAGTACATAGTAGCGGCCAAAAGCCATAGAAGTACTCTCGACCTGCCTAGTCTCACTAGTCACCATCAAGACCTGGGCCACCATGTCATTCATCAAGGCATCGGTCATCTTTATCAGACATTATAGGTGTGGGAAAAACCCTTGCAGGGGTGTTTAACAGTATACTATGTTGGGTGATAAGCTTAAATGTTACATATATTTTTCAGTCACATTTACAATTTTTCATTCATTTTCTAGATAATTCATGTGGTAGATGCCCAATATTGCATGAAATGGGGATTTATAAGATTCCAATGAAGAACTTACAAATATCTACAAAAATCAACAAGTACACATCATGATGGCCTTGTTCAAATCTTTTACTGGATGATCAGACCCTGCATCAATCTAGAGAAATTTCTAGTTCACGTCATGAATCCCTCCTACACATCATGACTGAATTCAAACCAGAAGCTATGAATGTCATAATGATTCAATGTGAAATGCCAGTTGTCCATTGCGTGAACTTTGTGAACCACCTGAACATGACATTAACATTTTCCAATATCATTAAAACAAGGAATACACGAATGCCATGTAGGAGATCCTGGTAGAAATAACGTTGATTATTAGTTCAACACATGACAAGTAAGTTCATGTTGAGACCACTTTCACCTATTTATAGAGAATCTCGACATCACATGAAAAATATGCTTGGATCTTCATCCTCTCACATTTAGATTCCCTTTGTAATTACCTATCCTTTCCCTATTAAAACACTTTATATCTTTTTGATTTCATTAGGTTTTTAATCAATGATTCATGGATTCATTTTTCATCAAGTCCTTTATTTCCCACCTCATTTGAGTTAAATTTCATTCATATCTTCTAAGGATCTATTTAATGTATTATTTTATATTTATTTTAAATCATCACATGTTTATTCAATTTAATTACATTATAATCATTAATATAACATCCTCTATCACTTTTATTTCTTTAATTACCATCATGGGTAGCTAAATACATCCTGGATAGGGATCAAGATTCAATGTATCTACATGGTTAATTAGACCTCAATTTATAAATATGTCATACATAATTGGATTAATAATTATGGTATAATCCAACGGTCAAATACCATTGGTGCAACAATATCATGACAATCGTACAGTAAAACAAATGACCCTATCCTAATTAGAGGGAACTAAGACTATTGTTATTATCTTAGGTAATATTCTGTAATATATGATAAACATAATGAATCTATGAATGTAACTAGCTTGTTGACCATGGAATAGTAAAATTCTAGGTTGAACTAGACGAATGGACAATGGTTAACTAGCGACTACAGCTAGCTTCGTTGAGTAAGCAGTTAGGAACTTCCTAAGATTTGAACTAGGATCACATTTATCTTGATACTAGGACTTGTTCCTGGTCCCAATTTAATAAAATGATGTAAAAACCACAAATAGTTAGAAAAATCCAAATCATTATTCAAATATTAAGGACTCATGCAAAGGATTCATAACCATATTTCTTGTACCTATAGAACAACATCCAACATGTGGGATTTACCATAAACTTCTACTATAATACACCATAGTAATTAGTAAATTTTATAGGAACATATAAATTTATAATCAGAAGCACCTGTGCTGAAACAAATGACTCAGGTGGCTCACGCTCGTCATATTTTAGTGTCATTTTTGGGGAGGAAATGTTGTTTTTTATTGTTAGAACTCTAGTTTTGATCTAGGATTACCATTCCCTCACTCCATTTACTTCATTTTTAGATACTATTTATGTCTATACTCATTTACCTATGGAGGTACCATGGTCTCTTAACTCGTTCAAGGAATTCTGATGCACATTCGCCTTTGGCCTTCAATCATGATTTCTAATGGCATATCTCTTCTCTTCAAAAGTTTGTGATGGCCGATAAATTCCACCATACGGGACCAATCCTTCCAAACCCCATCCATCAACTCATTATGAGGGAACACCCCATAATGAATGAGGAGAATACAATCATGGATTATGGATTTCCATAAATCCACAGTACGATCCCTAGAATTTTCCACCCCATATCCATGCCATTTATTTCAAAATAAAACCTAGACTCATCCATATGATCCAAAACATGGGTCAATTCAGTAGTCTTTAGAGAGATGATCTTCATGTACATATTTCCATCACCCTGGAAGTCTATGAAATATTTCTCAACCCAGGTGTTTCTTCTGATAAAATAGGTCTCTCTATCATCCCATTTTCATTATGAGACAAATCCACAATATATTTAAGGAGTTAATCTCATGAGTCAATTACGACTTGGGATGAACTGGCCATGATATTGTTGGAACAATACTTCCAACCCATCTGGACCTAGAAGATTCAGATAGACATTCAAAATTTCAACCCAATCGATGGATATTTTGTTTGTAAGGCTTGGTATTTCATTAAAGAATTAATGAGGAAATTTTCGCAAAATGGAATTGATATGTTGATATAACACCAAACATTCTATCGTGGACTCCATCCTGCTTCATGTAATGTTTTCAATGTAGCTACCGAAGGAGGTCACATGTTCAAGACTCTTGAAGCTGGAAGAGCCATTCAAGATGAGGTCTCTCAGAATTTTTGTCTACTCCATAGTGATTATGGACCTCCACAACAAGGAATGCACCAGATTGATGAGACCACATGGTTAGAAGAGTGAGTGGAAGAGCTCACTATAATGTTATAAGCATTTGATATACCAACTACTATACCCCATCCTCCCCCTATAATATAAGTACAATCATGTGAGAAGTGCAGTGTCCCACATATATATCATGACTGAAATGATGTATATGAATAACCAAAATAAGATTATAATAATGTCAACTATATTCAGTTAAACCCTCCATACCATCAACAAAAATACTATCATCAGAGAAATCCTCCGTAGAAACCTCATAACAATCAGCGTTATTTTCAAAAAAGAGGAGGACAAAACCAATTAAATGCTCCAGGACTGCTAGGGTATCCTAAAAATAACCCTTTACCAAGACCCCATGTTCAACAATGACCCTTCACTCACGGAGCACAGAAAATTCATCCACCCAAGCCTAGACCTCAACCAGAACATTTGAAACGAAATCCAGAAAACATCTTGGCCTCTTTTACAAAAAACTTATGATCAAAGAATGATGAACCATGAGACATATATGAGAAACCATGGTGTTTCTTTGAAGAACCATGACATGAAAATGGGTCAAATCTAAAATACATTATCTGTATGATTACTTGGTACTCTTCCTAGTTACACTGAGATATGTCCATTATAAGAAGCTAAGGAAGTAGTGATAAGGAGTATAAATATTCTAGACTTCCAATAACCCAAATAAGAAAGACCACATGAAGAAGAGACGAGAACACAACTAGTACCACCTGTAAAGGATGATGAAGTTACTCCCACTTTACATCATAAAAAACTTACCTATTGAGAGGTAATATATTCCTATTCAATATAAGAAACCTATATATGTTTCCCCACTACCATAACATCCACTTCTTATTTATTCCTAGAGAGGGAGAAGAAACATAGGAAGGAGACACAATATTGGTTGTTTATGGATATGTTCATGCAATTACATATCAGCAAGCCTTTTCAAAAATTATTTACCAAATTCGAAATAATGAAAAGTTCCTAAAATAACTATTATCAAAATAGAAAAAAAAAGAAGTTATAGGAGTCATCTCCTTAAATTAAAATTTATCTACTGTTGTACCATAAAAAATTCCACCAATGATCCCTAGAAGCTTATCAATTCCTTGTAAGATAGGCACATGAAAATTTGGTAAAGCAATATGTAATCATAGAGAAACCATTGTGCTTATTCTAATGATTACCATTCAAAATATCAGACTCAATGAGCTTAAATAAATAAGGGTATCTTAGAAATTAGTGAATCGCTCGGTCATGTACCCCCGAGGCATTCTAGATGATTTTCTAGTAAAAGTCAGGAAGTTCATATTACCCATTAATTTCCTTGTATAAGACACTAGTCAAGATGTATAATTTTTTATTATCCTTGGAAGACTATTCCTAGCAACACAAAAGGCACTGATTGATGTGAATCAATGAAATCCCATATTTAGAGTTGGAGAAGTACATGTTGTGTTCACCCTGATTAGATTTTCGCAACCATCATATGACAATAGGAATTGTAACAACATATCTCTTACCAGGAATGAAGAAGATTCTATGATTATAAATGAAGAAAATGAAGACCCTTTTATAGAAAAATAAGGATTTTGTGACTTCATTGATGTTAACTGTATTGAACCACCCACTAGAGAGGTTATGCCTTCATCAATCTCAACCACCATTCCAGCATGTACTATAAAAACTCATTTCTGGGGTAATTATCCCCCTTACCCTATATTTTGAACACTGAAAAATACACAGATAGATCACCATGGAAAATACATGATATAGGATTAAAGATTTTTCACGAACCTTTTCTTGAAAACTATGTCATCAAGTGATCCTTAATTGAGTCATTCTCTCAACTATAAATGTAGCGCCGATTGGGTGGAAACCTAACATAGGAGTTAGTAATGATAAAATAAGATAAAACGTTTTTGGGAGACTTCTTTTCATTTGATTAAAGACGTGGGGATGAGTGGAGGAATGAATCGAGAAAACCAATGAAGTACATGTCATGAACTCCTAGGTGACGATGTAACCCTTTGTCACTCTAAAATTAGATTTTTCTCAATGATCATGACATGACCCTCGTTTACACATCATGACCCAGGTGAAGAAATTTTTTTTAAGAAATAGGGGTCAAAACCCCTCGACCCTCCTCAAACCAAATCCCCACTCCTCTTATCCCACTCCCTCCCATGCAAGAACCCTCCCCTTTACAACTAAAGATAGCCACTCTGCCTCTATTGTTACAAAAATTGGTCCATACTCCTCCTCCTCCTCCTCCTCCTCACCATGGTCCGCACAAAGAGACCACATCCTTGGAATTCAGATACCTTATTCACTTCATCTACCTCTGCGATCCAACATCATAATGCTAAGAACCAGCACACTCCATCCGCCTCGTAGGACACGAGATCCTCCCCATATATGAATGATAATATTCATTTACTCCCATTGCAATTATATACCAAACCTCAACACTAGTTTAATCATATTCAGCACCAGGAAAATCACATGAGGACCAAGAAGACTCTGCATAAGGTCATTCTTGAGAAGCTAAACATCATTGATTACATCCTGAACTTATTAGAGAAACTGAACATCAACAATATTATTGACTTCCAAGAGGAGACATACATGAAGCTGTTCATGGATTTCCTCTCTACATTTTACATTTTGATGGATTTCTTTCACTTCAGGCTAGGCAGCATACCACCCAATCTCCCAAAGTCATAGGTTTGAGTATGAATCGTTATCTACATCAAGGAGTTCTCCATCATAGAAATCTATACTACAATGTAGACGAGGCTCTCTACAAAGGGTGCACTGAGCCACTGGGATCTTGTCACTTGTGACTGGAAGTCCAACCATGACCCCAAGAAGGTAAATTCAACCTAGTTGAGGACGGACACTCTATGGATTCTACACCAATGCATGGATAACAGGTGGATAACACGGGATGAGACCTATGTCAGTATCATCCTGCTTGATATTCTTATCCTCATTGCTGCCATAGCTGTACATCCCAACAACATGGCTACCTAGTTCACCTCATACTGTAGAGTATTGGCACTAAGGAGGCAAATCACCCTTATAGGTAGATCATTAGTCAATTGGATGGCCAGAGACCTCAATGTTTTTGAAACATCGTTGCCCCTCACCTCAGTATGCCCGGTCGAGATGATGGATCTTGGGGTACTACACAAGATGTGGATGCTGGTGAAGGAGGGAGGCTTCTATTTTTTTCTTCCTTGAGTCAAGGAGACTGCAACACTATCGGATTCACCTCTGGAGGCTGATCTACTCGAGTAGCCACTGGCAGCAACTACTGACCCTTATACCCACCAAACGACTACCTGAACCAGCACACTATTCACCCAGCCTGCACCAACCCACTCCACTCTTTCAAACTTGTGAGTAATCCTTTAGTGAATCATACTGAATCATCTCTAACTCATTTCCCACCTCCACCTTCCCTGCATTGAGCCTTCATCATTTACCAATCCACCACCTACTACTGATAGACCTTCAAAATCCACCCATCTTCTCTCACCATCTCTGTACTATGACCTATCTACCAACATCATGGACCTTGCTACTCAGTAGGTTTTTGTGACTGAACATTCCTGGAATTGAATAGGACCATCCACTATGCCCACTTCTGATGTCTCATTCATTGATCCTGCTTCCAGAGACATGACCACTGTATGGATCAGGGATTCCCCACCTCACACCCATCCTAGCTTACCACCTACACCACACCACCATCATAAATTGCCTGACCGACCACTACTATTGCTGCAACAACTTGTGATTTATCTTCAATGTTCATTCCATATTCTGAAGCTGGAATGACCATGATGAAGATTTATGGCTTTGATAATTGATTTGTATTTTCATACTTTTTGGGATTTGGGGAACTTTTTGTAGAGTGGGTTTCTCTTTAATTATTTTTTACTTCACTGGGATATTTATATACATTTTTGGATTTATTTTCCCTTTAAAATTTGTATTCACTTTTGATTCCTTGGTATTTTTACTTAGAAATGTCTATATCCTATGGGTCATCATATGTTATCAACAGACCCAATCCTCTATCTATTCTACTGTAATGATTAACCTAGTGTGTCACATACATAACCAATAAATGTTGGGTTTTTATAATTCTAAATCCCCCGTCAACAAAAACTTTCCCCACCAATGATTATATTTATACCTCATTTAATATTAGGTTGACATGCGCCTGATGTTTTGAAACAAGTTATTCGACAAAGCAAACTCGAGCACACATCAACTAGTAGTTGTAAGAGAAAAATGAGAAACTAAGCCGGTGGGCCCAATCATTCATTTTTTAGTCCCCCCGTCTGTTTAATGAAGATATGTTAGCATATTATTGGAGGTAACACATAATTGTTTTTTAGTTTTTTTTAGTTTTGGGTTTTATAGCATTTCATTGGAGAACTTTTTACAATCATTCATTCAATAAATAAAGTTCTTATTGTTATTCCTTCTTTTTAAACATGAATGTTTTCAGAAATTAAGATGTTTAAACATTTTGATTATCAATTTTCTAAAGTACAAAATTTATCTACAAACATATTTTCTAGGTGCATAAAACAACAGTTTTAAGGGACCTCAGACACCCCATGGTATACCACATCACTTGTAGGAGCACTCGATTCTCCCATCTTAAAATCTGTCATCACTTCCATGTCTATTAAATTAGAAAAATTAAATTCCACACCACTCTTGCCCAATATTTCATAGACAATGGGGACACTGTCTCCTTTTATGTGTGCGGGGGGGTCCACATGATTTCCCTAGTGATACACTTTTAATTTTCTTATTGTTACTTTTCTAGGAGACATATTTCATATTGATAAGCATGAGGAAAATTTTAAAACCATTGTTCCCATGTAAAGTAATGATAATGATAAAAAATGTAAACAACCATGTTCACCCCTATATTGAATTTTTTAATGATTACTGAGTTTAGAAGATTAATTCAAATTTAAAATCTTGGAAATTATGATTAATGGACTTGCTACAAAGAATTTATGCACCTTGTAATTACTAGATTTTATTTTATTCTCATTACTAGAGAGGATTATAATTCTTCAATCACATTTTATTTTTTTAAAATATTCTTTCAGAGATATCAGGGACATGGAAACCGACTAGAACATGCAATGAGATATTATAAAAATGATGGATGAACAAGTGTAATTTTAAAATAATTGAGGAAGACTTTGATAGACATTTTTACATGATAACCAATTGAAATATATCCTTCATTTATACCATAGTTTCCATGAATGACCTATTAGATGAAAATCTCTTTCAATCATATTTCCCTTCCCACCCATCTCCTTGTACAATGCATGAATAGTATTTTTGAACAATTGTGGGGGAGGAAATCAAACAGCATGGGATGCTTTCACATTCATAGATATATAGAGCACCCACCTTATAACTAGGTTGTGATCTATATACCTTTTTTATTATATCTCATTAATATTTGGTTCCATTATAAAATTTAAATGAAAATAAAATAATTATTATTAGTTGTGTACTAGGAGGGTCAAAAATCACAATTCTCTAGATCAATGAATCCATCAATGTATCATATGTGGTTTGGTGATTTATGTGACAAATATCCTAGGCATAAACTTTGTAAAATGAAAATGAAAAAGGGGAAAAAGTAAATGAAAAAAATACTTTCTTTATCTACTCACATTCTACACATATGGATCCAATGTGAGTAGATGGAGTATGTGCCTAACTCCCCCGATAGAGGAATTTTGTCACACATATCTTGTTGAATTTTCATTATAATTTACATCTTACCCTCATTTGATCATGATTTTCAAATTTTAACAACCTTCTTATAGCTTTAGAGTCATCCAAACTTTGTTGCTAAAAGTCCTCATGATTAGTTGTTATACTTGTCTTTGAAAGGTGGAGATGATAGGAATAGTGAAAGCCTATGGTTTGGAACATTGAATCATGGTACTATCTTACCGTAATTAAATTTTACCAAGAGTTATAAGAGAAATGCATGGGAGGTAAATTACAAGTGGGCATACTGCTTAAGAAACAATTAAAAGATCATGAACAAAATATTACTATTTGTTTCTGAAAATCTGAACTATAAGGCATGACTAATTTACTAAGAGGGATTACAATAGGAACATAACTACTTTTCTACATACACTGAATTTAATTTCATGGAAATATTGTATATTACTTGCATTACAAATTGCTTATCCTTTTTGAAATAATTTTTGATGTATTTCTCATGGGGATAGGAAATCATTGAGGTGTGGATGGATTTGATAAGCTTAAATGTTATATAAATTTTTATTTCAAATTTTCATTGATTTTCATTCATTTAAAATATAATTCACATGGTCGATGTCCAATATTGTCAAAAATAGGTCGTAAAAAATTATAAATAAGAAAGTTAAAAATGGTACAAAAATGGAAAAGTACACATCATCATGGCCATGTTCACATCAAGTATATGGTGATCACAAACAGCATTTTGCTGGAGAAATTTCTAGGTAAAGTCTTGAAGCCCTTATACACATCATGACTCTAGTAAAGACCAAATCTATGAAATTTGTGGGGATCCAAAGCAAACAGCCAATAGGCCATGGGGTACATGTCATGAACCACTTGTACATGATGTGACCATGGTCAAACATAATTAATCTGTAGACGATCTGCATGCCATGTTGGAGATTCTGGTCTAAATAAAGTGGATTATGTGTTCATGACATGATGATTTTTTATACATCATGATGATTAATACCTATTTAAGGAGCATCTCAGATACACTTTGAGAACATTCTTGGATCAACACTCTCTCTTCCTTTTAGACCCCCTTTAGAATTCCATTCACTTTTCCCTGTTCAAACACAATTGCACTTTGTAATTTCTTTATGTTTTCAATTAATGATTCATGGATTCATTTTTATTCATTGCCTTAAATTCCCAATTCATTTCAATTACATTTCATTCCTTTCAAGTAATGTATTATTTAATGTATCCTTGCATGTTTGTTTCATATCATCAGGTTTATATAAAATTTATTTTAATTAGCATCATTAATATGATTTCATCTATCCCCTATATTGATTTTTTCAAAATCATTAGTATCTATGAACATTAGGTTTATGGATCAATATTCAATATATCTACAGGATTAATTAGACATATAGTTATATAAATGGAAAACCTAATTGGATTAATAATTTGGATATAATCCATTTATCAAATTCCATTTGTGAGACTGTACCGTGAAAATCGAATAGTCCGAAAAATTAACCTATCCAAATTGGAGGTAACTAAGACTATGACCAACAACATAAGGAATAGTCTACAATAGAATCAGAATATAGGGGATCTAGGACTATAACTAGAGTCTTGGAATTATAATATTTACATTCTAGGAATAAATAGAAGATTGGATCAACGTTAACTAGCGACTACCGCTTTCTTTTTAGAAAAAGAAGTTACGACCTTGCCATGATTAGAATTATGATCAACATTATATAGATACTCATACATGATCATGACCCCTATTTAATATACATAAGTAAAACCCAGGAATTTTTAAAAACTCTCAAAAATAATTCAACTAATAAGAACTCATACAAGGGATTCACGACCAGATTTCCTCTCCATAAAGAACAATGTCCTCCTAGTCGTATCAACCACATACTTATAATATACTACGCCCCAGTTGTTAGTAATATTTAAGACACATAAATTTTTAATCCGACATGCTCAGGTAGAAACTAATGACTCACATGGCTCAAGCACGTCCAAGGGACCCCAAACAATCAAAAAATGACCACAAATAAATCCAAAATGAAACCACGATGCATGATCATGATGCATGATCATGATTAAAATACCTAACACCAGTTATATTCATGATTAGGAAATTAGGACCATGTGTCACATCATTGAACACCATAGGCTACTAGAGAACTCCTCCTCAATGAGTATAGTGGGCCTGTCAAGTCACATAGAAGACACGTCCCAGTAAACTTTGATTGAGGTGGCACTCGTCCCGAAAAAGTACCATGGGTATGATGGGTCATACAAAATCATCTCCCAACGATAGGAATGATGGGTAAAATAGAAGCTACTTCCCATTAGACATACTGAGTTATTACTCATGTCGAGTACTATGGGTTTACCGGGCCACACAAAAGCTTCTCCCCTTTGTGGGCATGTCGAGTAACATAGAAAACGCTTCCCAATGGGTCATAGTAGTAGATCCACATATGGTCACTTATCACTAGTCATTAGGTCTCAGCCAACCATAATTTTTCTACATGTATCATGGTTGATCTCATGAGAACTACACTGCATGAAATTCATAAAATTTGAATTCCATGAAATCCTCCATAGAGTGTTTAAAAAGATACTCCTCGTCATGGGGGTTCTAACTCCACAGACATCTCATTAATCAGACACCAAGTTTACATGATATTAATGTTGTTTTAAAAAGGGGCCAGTGGGATCTGCATCCATTATGACACATTCAGTCCAACCCAACCTGACCCAGGTCGGTTGACATGCCCAGACCCATACCTATATGGGTTCACCTTGATCCAGATCATTAGAATAGGGTCTTTCCCATTGGGTTGTAGGTTCGGCCAGCTAGGGCAAATCGATTCCTCCTAGACAGGATGTGGCTAGAATCTGCGTGTGGCTCCCAATCAAAATGTAGGGACACATTCTTTGCAACGACCAAGAGATTGTGGCCAACTGCCATGTGGTCAGCAAACCTGGCTGGCTAGAATTACCTATGCAATCAAGGACCACATTCCCCTTAGAATTTGGGCTCATGACTGCGGGTTGCTCCACCGATGGAGTAGAGGGGCCATGTCCCAGCTGCGAGCTGGTGGCTCCTCTCAATTTTTTGTGGCCTGAGATGACTGTGACAGTCAACTCTGGTGTGCCAACGTGGCACACCGCCTCCCGCATTCTGTAAGTGGCTATTCATTTAATGGAAATATAGGTCTGCACTGGTGTTCAATTCTATGTACTGATTACACCTTGGGCCACCATAGTGTGGTGCCTTCCCGATGAATGCCTTTAAAGTTCCTTGATTCCATATCCAAAAAAAATTCACAAAAAAATGCACAAGAGGAGGGGATCGGTCATTGAAAGTGTCATCCTACCCCCACCACATTATAATTTAAAAACATGGGGGGGGGTCGGGAATGATGTTCAATCAAGTAATATATAATCTCATTACATGAAACCAAAAAAATTCACCCTTCCCAGATGTACAATCGATCTGTTGGTTGACCTACGTTCATCAAAATATAATGAATAATGTGTTAAAAGAAATATCAATCAAACAAACCATACCTCGTTCTAAATTGTTTTTTGAAGTGATCTACCCTCTATAATTCATGCTCAAATGGCGTTCATCACTTCCCAGTCTTGTTCTTCATATAGCATCGACATAGCTAGAGATTCTTCTATCGTACAACGTTTGAGGGAATCATTATTTTAGGTTCATATGAGAATTTCCATGGTTTAATTATCAACTCTCAAACGTGTTTACCCTATATATGAAAACATTTAATGGTGTTTCTATTAACATATTACGTCGCGTCGTTACACTGTTTCATTTATGAAACAATGTATATGTTCTGCTTAATTTATGAGCCACTAAGAATCATACATTAATGCACATCATCGGCACACCAGAACGTAGTTGTCCATAACTCAACGGTGGGGGATGAAATATAATATAACATTTTTTGATATTTTATTATTTTTCCGAAAATCAATAAAACTATCATTCCTGTAAGACCCATTTTGTTCCCTATTAAGTCCTTTCTAACTGAATCCCAGTGTTTCGAGTTCAACATTTCCCTCAGATTTTTGACCAAAGCACACACTAAAATGTTATAAAAACCCACTCAAAATATTACTTAAAAGTACATAAAATATTAAAATTCCGTTATAGGCTAACCACTCCTCAGAATCATGAGCCATCAAATCTTGAGGTCTCGAAATAATTCCATTAAATAAAAGACATTATTCAGAAATTTCAGGACATTACATTCACCCCATCATAGGTCTTTACATCCCCAATATCCAAAACAAGGCATAATCAGAAAACAATTTGGGTACATAGCATGAATCAGAGAATCATGATACATTGTGCTCCCCTACAGATTCCTATGATTCCAATAAATGTGCATTAGAAGAATCTACCATCTACGATCAACCCAATCCCGTTGATCCTCTATTTCCACATGGAACTCCACAAACGTCTCCCCATCGTCAGTGTCTAGCTATCCCCAATCGATGATTTGCGATGTTTCATGCACATACCTCCTCAGTTTAGACATGTGAAAATCATGATGCACTCAGTGAATCTTCGGTGGATGATCCAGGTGGTACGCCACCTCAACAACTCTGCAAAGATGCTTAAAAGGTCCAATGAACATCGAGGATAACATTCCACCTCATCCAATTCTCTACAATCTCCATCTGGGTGAGACCTGAATGAAAATGTTTTCTCCCTCTTAAAATAAAAAATGTATTTGTCTCTTTTCAGCATAAAATTTTGGTCCACTCTGTGTAGTTCTAATTTTCTCTAGGATGATCATTACCTTCTTAGTGGATGACCGTACCAACTCTGGACCCATGATTACTAACTCCCATTGGTCTATAAAGCATAGAAGTGATATTCATGGATGACCGTAAAATTCCTCAAATAGTGACATGCCAGTGGTGGAGTTATTTATATGGGTTTTTAAAAATACACCAATGGTAGATGGTCCTCCCATCTATGGAAACAAGTCAAGGACACAAGCAAGATGCTGCTCCTCCATGGTATGTATGGTCCACGGCATCTGACAATCTTTATGGGGGTGAAAAGCTGTGCTCATGCACATATGAGTCCTGAACTCCTCCTGCAACCCCTTCCCCAACCGGGATGTCAAGCATACTTCATGGTATGAGATGATTATATATGGCACGCCATGAAGCTGTACAATCTCCTGGATGTAGAGGCACCCCAATCCCTCTATTGATCCATGCTCCTGGATGGGTAGGAAGTGAGTCGAGTTGGTGAGTCAGTCAATGATCAACTAGATAGAATCATGTCCCATAGACTTTCATAGTAACCATGTCACAATGTCCATGGAGATATATTATCACATACATTATCATACCTCAAGTGGAAATGAAAATCATAATTGTACATGATGCTCGGAATTCAATTGCTTACATATGAGGCATCATGAATTGAACATTCCACAGCTTTCTTCATTCATTGCCACTAGTAATGACGTTAGAGGTCCTGGTATATATTCTCCACAATGGGATGTACCGCCCAAGGAGATGTATGTAAATCCCTCAACACATACTCATGAAACATCATTGGTACAATGGGGCATCTTCTGGAAAGGATAATGTGCTTCACACCTATTGAAAATACATCAAGAGCCTATCATGAGGATAACATATCATGTCAATCCTCACAGTCAAAATCCTTATGTTGTGCCTCTCTGAATCCCTGTAATAGTGGAGTAGTGATAGTAATTAACTAAATGTAATCTACTCCATCATCATCCAAGAAAGATATTTTCATCGCGGCTATAAACAATACCTCCTACTGAGAACGTCTTCCACCACGTTCCCTTTTCCAATTGTATAGCCAATATCAATGTTATAGACCCGGAGGAACTCCATCCATCACGACTATATCCTGTTTTGGTCCTTCTATAAGAAGATGTACAAAAGAATATTTTGGTTAGAGTAGATGGTGAAATTCTCACCCATTAAAAAGAGCTGCCACATCTTCAAGGAAAAGACCACTACTGCTAACTCTAGGTAATGGGTCACATAATTCATCTCATGCTTCCTCAACTGCCGTGATCCATAAGTGATCACTTCGAGCTCCTACATCCATTCAAAACCATGTCATGTCCCTGATGCATCATAGAAGAACACATACCCACCACGCTTTTCTGGTAGTCTCGATATGGGGGAACTCATCAGTATCCGCCATATATCCTAGAAAATCATATAGAACATATCTATCAACATGAAGGCATATCCCTTCTGTGAAAAGGGTGATAAGGGTTATATTACTCTAAATAGGTTGGACCCAAAATTTCAAATGTATCCATCCTACCCCCAGAAACATCGAACCGTATACACTCTCTAGGGTGTATCCCAAGAAAGTATTGCGTCTATTTTACCTGGATCCACTACAAACTCCATCATACAAGATGACATGTCCCAGGAAGTGCACCTCCTGAATCACGAACTGGAACTTCAAGAGCATTCCATAAAGGTGGTGCTCTCAGAGTGTATCCAGAACTATCTGCAGGTGTGTAGAGTGCTCCTCCATTGACACCGAGTACACCAAGATTCTGTCAATGAAGAATACCAAGAAAAAAATGATGTAAGGCTGGAAGATCCTATCCCTGAGTCCCATGACCCCAATTGGGGAATTGTTAATTTTGAAGGGCATCACTAAAAAATTATAGTGGCCATACCAACATCTAAAGGATGTATTTGGTATGTCATCATCCTGTACCTGAAGCTGCGGATAGCCGGATATGAGGTCTATCTTCGAATACCACCTCAATCCCTTTAGCTGATGGAAGAGTTCTTCAGTCCTCGGTAGTAGATACATGTTTTTCATGGTCATCGGGATCAGGTGCCAAAAGTCAACATATAGCCTAGAGCTCCCATTTTCTATCATGGAATACAACACTTGGGATTCCCAGGGAGAAACATTGGGTCTCAAAATGCATTTCTTCTGAAAGTCCTCATGTTTACCCTCAAATCACGAAGCTCTGCACTATCCATCTGAAATGCTGGTGTATTTATTGGTTTCATCCCTGGGTAAAAATTGATGCATATCTATACCTCCCTATGTGGAGAAATTCCTTGAGCATCATCATGAAAAACATTCACATAAATGTCCACCACTACAAGAAATATCAGACTCCAATCGTCCACAACACTAAGGTTCAGGCTGGCCAACTTGTGAGTGATCGGCCGCACCCTCTTCCAAGAACATACATCATGTTCTGAAAAATATACCCTTCCACTTGTAATGTAAAACATGGTTTTATCCTCATGAACACACCACACTTTGTGCTAAAAATAGTCAATCTAAGCATGGATGGTAGATAACTAGTCCATGCCCAAGATGACATTGTAAGGCCCCGACATCACTACTATGAGATACTAGCTAAAGCTCTCACTTCATAGTGTAAGATCACACTGCCAAAAAAACTATGTAATTATAGAATCACCTCTAGTAGGAGTCTCTAATTATAAATATAGAGACAACAACTCCACCAGAATCATCAAGCCTCAAAAGAGGTCTGTGGAATGGAAAGAGTGACTGGAACCTTTGTATATAAGAACATTAGGAAAGGGGGAGAAGACATTAATTGTATATCTAATCATCTCTGGGGAACTATGGTAATTGGCCTCCATCACTTGATGTGGGCCTCGCCCCTGTCAGCTGGCTCCCTGAGGCCATGGTGGGCCACCTGGGGGTGGGAGTGGTTGCACCTCGAATCGTCGTCCACTACCAGCCGCACGACCAATATCCCTAACACATCTGCCCAAAAACAAACCTCCCCTCTCGGACCTATTACTATACCGTAGAGGTCCCTCAACCATGTTTTGTATTTCTATGTGGTAGTTCTGTAATTCATGAGCCATGTCACTTCCCAACACACGTGAACCACATGACGGTTTCCTGATAACTCCCTCACCTCTAAGAAACTCCCACTACTATACCTGAGTCCTTAGATCATCACATAAAATACGTGGCCCACATGGGACCCCCTTTCTATTGTTTTCAACTCCCTACTAGAGAATTTTTCATCTGAGTACTTCTCATGGATCCAACTATAAGTGCATGCTCCTCTAGGATGTTATCAACAAGAAGGGATTTCTCCAGCAGTCCTTAGTGAGTGAGGATACTATGAGACACCATTGATGCCATAATCTCATATCCATTTCCCCGCACAATTGTTCAAGACCTAAAGAAAGGGTCACAAAAAAATTATGTGGTGTATTGAGAGAGGTCTGTAAACCTTTAAAAGTACTCATCCACTAACATGTTTCTATACTGTAGGTGAAGTAGATCCTGGATGTCCACAGAGCCCAATGTCTCAAGAAATAACTCCCCCTGGAAAAGCCCCACAAAGTCTATCCAGGTAAGGGTCACCTCATCATTCATTTAGATGTTCTTGCTCCACCATCACCCTACTAAGCACTGCAGAAAGCTTATTGGAAAGATTTAAATCAAGTCAAGCGGTGTCCTCTCTAAGTGGAAGACCAACATCACTACCTCTGGCCCTTCCTCAGTGATATGATGAACTGACTCTTCCCTAAACCTAGGAGGTCTCTATCAATGAAAGTCATGCAAGGATATATGTTTGAGTAAATACACTACTATAAAGCAGACAATATATTCTGATTAATGGGTGGTGGAAACATTGGTGCGCCACCCAATGGGGCATATTTAGAACGAGTCCCTGAACCGATGCCTTGTCACCAAGCATGCTATCCACACGATCACAGATCAGATTCCAAGCTAGTTTTCTGTGTGGAGGAATCCATAAATATATCAATATGTACCATAGATAGAAGAGTATACCTAGTGACATAACTCTTATTGAATATAATCAATGGGAGACACCTATGGAACCATTTTTTTCAGGTATAGTTCCGATAACCAAAATTCATGTTACTGGGGTATGGATATGTCAGTCAGCGTACCAACACTAGACTCCCTGAATCTAAAATTGAAACCTGAAATGTTCCACACGTTTCCCCCAGAAAAACATCATAATACCAATCATTGTTGATGAAGGCATCAACCAACATGTGGGATGAATTTCCTAATGTAACTTTACACAAAAAAACAAAACCATGTCCCAAATCGTTAAAAGTAATCATGGAATGCACTAAGAAACCACTGATTAAATGTTTAAACTATAGGTAAAATGGGATAGATGCAAACAAAAAAAAAACTGAAAATAAGAAAGCACAAATAACACTCTAAAAGACGTCTAACCATAACCCCCACCTTATGGGTAAGTAATGATTAGCTACTAGATGCCGTGTAAGTACACCCCTACCTTGTCTCACTAGGATCCTCCAATTCCTGGGCCACCAGGTCCTCCGTCAAGTCATCAGTTCTCTACATCGAACACACCACGTGAGGTGAATCCCTTATAGGGGAGAGTATCAATGTACTAATTAGGGACCCCATAAAGACAAGTAAGGATGACAATTAAATCCCCGAACAAACCAAGAATAATTATCCAAAAGCATGATCGTGAATCAAGATAGATCAAACCAGGTATATTATTTAATAGTAATGTAGAACCATTAGTCACATCATTGAACACGATGAGACACTAAAGAAATCATTACCAATGAGTACAGTGTTCTATAGGGTCACACTTAAACTAATTCCCACTAGCCATAGACAATTGTGGTACTCATCCAAGATGATTACCCTGGGTATGCTTGGTAACATAGAATCCTCTCAACATCATGGGAATGATGGATCAAATAGACCCTATTTCTCATAGGCCATACGGAGGTACTCATGTCGAGTACCATAGGTCTGTAAGGTCATACAGAAGTCACTCCCCACCGTGGGAGATTCATGTCAAATAGATGATGCTTCCCACTAGTCCATAGTAGTTGAACCACACATGGTTTCTTGTCAATAATACTTAGGTATCATCTAACTGTAGGGTTTTCGTACGTAGCATGCTTGATCTCGGGATAGCCACTCCCCAAGAAATTTGTCGAATTTCAACATCCATGAAATCCTACCTAGAGTATGAAAAAATGTATTCCATGTTAGTAGGGTTCTAATTATGAAAAAGGATAGTCAATCATATGCATATTTTTGACGATATTGACATTTTTTTAAAAAATGGGTTGGTTGGGTTCTGGTCTGGTCCGCCCCTACTCGGCCCGAGGTCCACCAACCCGACTTGGGTCCACTGACACGGCCCGACCAGGATTCGGGCCGTTGGCCTGGTTTGTATGTTTTTTGAAGCCATTTCTAATTCCCTATTTCCCTATAGTTCATCCATGGGGCCACCGTCTCAGACGCAGTCAAGCAAGTGCAACCTACCGCCATGTGACCGACGAACCTGGATGGCTGGATTCCATGCACATGGTCAAGGACCATGTGCCCCTATTAACCCTGGCTGACAACTGTGGTCTGCATCCCTCCCACCAGCTGGTGGATCCTCTTTCTATGCTACATCCCAAGTCTACTACAATGGTAATCTCTATCACACCATCATGGTGCACCAACAACCACCCACAACCACTGCCTACGCATCAGTGAGTCTTTCCATGGTCCATATTGTTCGCACATGTGGTTTGTTCATTGCACTAACTATGCCTCCAGCCTCAATGTGGTGTTTCCTTCCCTACAAATGCCCCAAATATTCCTTGATTCCAATTGAATAACACTGTCCCAATGAACGCACAGGATGAGGGGATCAAGCCTTGTTCGTGTTGGCTTGGCCCTCCGCACTAAAATTTAAAAACAGGGTGATGATTTTTGAAATAATATTATAGAAAATAATTTTTAATCCTAGTACAGGTACCCCCCTGAAAAATTCACCCTTCCCACATTGATGAGAGATCCACGGGTCAACCAAATCGTGGGTTAACCCGCATTCGTCACTTTATAACGAATAACAAGGAAATTAATAATGCAATCAAACAACCCCTACCACGATCTATGTTCTTCGTTGATGCAAGGTACCCTCAAGGATTTGAGATCCTTTGGGGCTTGTCACTTCCTAGTCCATTTCTTTGTAACGGATCATCATTGTAACTGATATTACTGGTGTTTTTCATTCATAATTGGAGGGAATCCTTCCTGTATGTTATTTAGCGAATTTCCAAGGATTTATTCCCAACTCTCCAATGTGTTAACCCATTAGAAAAAGACATTGCAGTTTTTCAGTTTTTCTACGGCGTCTCGTAGTTACGCTTCATTTACAATACACTAAAAAACTCCCATTAATGCTTCTCGTCGTGGAACCGTGGCACCACCATCTTCCACTCAACTGTGAGGGATGAAAAATAAAAAACCATTTTATGTTATTTTATTATTTTTTCTAAAATTATGAAAACTATCATTCCTATATAACCTTTCTTGGTTGATGTTAGGTCCTTTCTTGATGAATCTTTGCGTTTTGAGTTCAGTGTTTCCCTCGGATTTAGGATCCTAGAACCAATTCAAACGTTAGAAAAATATTTCCCACACCATTACTTAAAAGAACATAATAATAGTTCAAAGTTTCATTCTGGCCTCACCAGGCCTCAGAATCACATCCCATTATAGTGTGTGGTCTCAAAATAATTCCATAAAACTAAAAAAAATTATACAGAAATTTTAGGACATTAAAATGTGACTGAAGAAATCCTTGAAAAAATGCAACCCCAAAAAAACGATATATTATTTGGGGTTTATTTTAGATTACTACATTCCATTATAATACGACTAAACATAAGAGGGTATTTAATGAAATGGTTTTTGTGGAATGTTTTGGGGGGAATACATAATTTCCAATAATTAATAATGGAAATGTTCTAATAAAAATAGATCCTTGGTCCTTCTATCTTTTGATTGGCCCATATTATCATGTGTGATATTTATTTCAATGATATGTGATACTAAATATTTCAGTCTCTAATTGATAGTTTTAAATTATAAACCTACCATTTATATTGATTATGTGAAATAAATTATCATATTTGATAATGAATCATGTATTTCTAGGTGTGGGTCCCAATCCATTTAGAGAGAAAACCTGTATGTTTCATCCAATCAACTGATTTTTTATTCTCTATTAAAGAAACACACATTAGTATATCAAAAATCACAATATTAAATGAATTGTTGGCATCCTGAGGAAGAAATTTTATTCCCTTTCCTTTTTGTAGAAATTGGTATATCAACATTATACATGAGGCCAAAAAATTGGGATCCAAATTTCAATATTTCTAGTAGTCCTTAAATCACTCTTATAAAACCCTTGAATGGTCAGTTTCATGTAAGATATATCAAAAATTATATATCCCAAAAGTTAGATGGTGAAGACTTGTAAAATATAAATCCAAGATCCATTTTCATCTAAATAATATCATATGTCATCATTATCATGCTTTCCTAAAACATACAATGGTATGACATTTCATTAAATGAATTATTCCAAATCCATCTCTATGAACCAAATAGGGGACTTAAATTCTATTGGAGTGGTTTAAATATGATAAAAAAATAGAAAATTCTACCTCAAAATACTAATGTTTATAGAGGGACTCAAAGAATTCCACCATGAGTTCTTTTGAAAGATATAGCTAATTTGTGATAAGGA
Source organism: Viscum album (assembly GCA_963277665.1). Lineage (NCBI taxonomy): Eukaryota > Viridiplantae > Streptophyta > Magnoliopsida > Santalales > Viscaceae > Viscum > Viscum album. Next base: position 233,582,024 of record OY728128.1, read on the forward strand.
GAATTATAGAGAAACACTATTTGTTCATAATTTCATATTTAAGACCATGGTATTATAGTTACCACTATGTGAATTCTCAATGTTGTGTGGAATGTGAGATTAAGTGAAATTGGTATACGTGCCTTTAATTTTTAACAAGTATGAGAGAGTTTACAATGATAATTTTATTGGCCACACAAGTCTGTGCTCTTTAATGTGTTTCACAAACAATTGTTTATCCACCATTCAACCATCCAAAATAATTTAGTTTAGAAGAATTATAAAAAACACTATGGTGTCTCCATTGCCTATTTGTGTTTACTAAATCAATCACCCATTGATATTAGACACATATATTAGTTCACTACAGATGTAGAACATATGTTGGGTTCATAGAAGATGTTACTATTCCAAAATCCAATGGCATCGACAACCTCAATCGCCACATCCCAGATCATATATATGGAACTCTTGTTTTTCAATATATTCATTATTAATGAATGTTTTTATTAATATAATAACATCATGAAAATAAAAAAAATTGATCCCTTCATGTGATGAAAACTCTATTTGGTGTGTTTTTGTAAATATTATAGTGGATAAGGTACTGAAATACAAGAGAAAAAATCCATTGATGAATTTGGAAAAGAATCTTTTTTCTTGAAACGTATTATCCATTTGATGAATATGTTTTCCTCTAGGAGGAGATTTTAATAGAATAACCATAGTTTCATAGATCATGAAAATACTGTGAAGTAATACGTTAAGGGAGGAATGACCTAAGAACAATACCTTTCAGGTTGTCTATGTAAAAATGTTATGTTTATCATTATTAGAAGACACTTAACATTCAAATTCCCATTCTTAAAATATGATGGGTGCCCCATATTCCACATTATGTTGTTTTTTTTCAGAGTATCATCTATATAAAATCAATATTACTACATAGTATTTCATTGATGACAAAACATTCATCGTTTATGTGACCTAGTTTCCCATAAAAATGACAGTAGTGTGAACATTGACTAAGGCTAACCTCCATGGGTTTCCTATACCCAGGATTCATGTGAATAATATTCTCCCTATATTTAATTATCTAATTTATAAAGTATTAATTTTATAAGAAATATTCATTTTTCTATTATAGATTATATAATGGGTGACCTTGGTATCTCTTTCCCACTATTAAAAATTGTTTTTTACTAGTTTCTCCCAGCTTGAGATATTGGGTGATAGATTTCTTATAAATCTGTTTTAGAGGGAGTGATTACAAGTATAAAAGTGATATGGGATATTTCAACATTGATTATTTGTTTCAAATATGTTAGGATCGTTGATTAATATATGTTATTGTTTCACAGAATGGAATCTTATATACATTTTATCATTTATGTTAACTCTTAGAACATGCTTGGGAAATTTATGGGGATCAATTGTGTATAAATTTGATTTAGTGGTGCTTAGTGAAAACAACCACCCATATCTCATATGATAAGAAAATTAATCTTAATCACCTATTTCATTTCCATCGAATTATAATTATTTAATTTCTATAATTTTTATTCTACTTATAATCATTGAGGTAGAAAATAATATTTTCTTTCAAATAGAGTTTTATTGCTAGGGGAATAGTTATGAACTTCTTCCTAGACTATGATGGAACGGATTGTGTGGTTTCTGTATCATATAAATGATATCCCCACTAGATCTTGTATAAAGAATCTCAGTTTTATTACTTCATTCTTGTCTCAGGGTCCTAACAATAGTCTACATTGAGACATGAGTTGTGTGAGATGCTATTCCAGATCGACCATGAAATTGATTTATTAAATATATGATGGATGGGGTTGGTAGGGCAACGTTCCATCCATCCATTTGGGGTATGAATTCAAATCAGGATACATGGGGGTGTTTGATCGCTCCATTGTTTAAATCTGATCAATAAATGATGTGATAGTCTTGATGATTTCTATGGTAACATCCATATTGACTATTCTCTATACACATGTATCATGAGAGGCATTACCTGAATTCAATAGGGTTTTCACCAATTTATTTCATGTTCTTATCTGGAAAACATGATCATGTCGAGTAGGGTGATATTTTCAATAATAGATGGTATAATAATTGTTTTCATCAACTCAATTGTTTATGCTGGTTAATTATCTTGATCATGAGGAATCTTGATGATCATATTCCTAAAACATAGGTAGAATACCTCCCTTGTAACGCCCCGACCCCAATTACCCAGAGTCCGTGCATTATTACATTACATTGGCATGATCACAAATGATCATGTCTCAAAAGTCAGATTAGTTTAATAGCCTTGGAAGTACTAAATACATTCATAAGGTTTACATTACATCATAAAATGGAAAACTACAAAAACATTGTCTCCATAGACAACACTGATTTCCCATATACTATCCCTGGAGGTCAGTAATAATATACTTCTTTGCATCCTAGGAAAAATAAAACATAGAATGGGGTGATCTTGGATGACTATTAAGGATAACATTATAGAAGAAAATTTCATAAATAAGAATAAACATTTAACACAATGTATAACTAAAACAAAATCCTTTTAAACTTTAACTTCCACATAATATGGAAGAAATTAAATGAAATAATGCCATTTAATTATTCACATTGATAATCTACTAGTCAAATAATCACATGAAATATCAATAACCACTTTTATAATGATGGAATGCATAATTCAAGACTATCATAACCACATAGTCAAGGCCTCGTGCCAAGACAACAAATGTGATTTTATTAGTGCCTTGTGCCAAGACACTAGTTAGTCTCATGAGACCTAACGATGCATCGAGGAGCTATATCGAGCTCCACCCATCACTTAATAAGTCCAATGCATTCTTCATATGAAAAGTATGAAACATAACATAAACATTCCTATTAAAACTAGCATTCTAAATGTCAATACATTATTCAAAACCCATGAATGGTATAATAATAGCACATCCACAGTCAAACATAACTCATTAAATACAATATGGAAAATTTTATTGTAACAGATTAACCTCAATCGAGAATAATGAAGGATATAGACATAGATGAAAATAATCATCAAAACTATTAGAGTGAAATATCCCTCTTTTTATTGAAATCATTTAAAAGTAACACTATTTGTCAAGAATCCATTTAAAAATAGATTTTTTAATCAAAGTGTCCCATACCACTTTGAAACTTTTAAAAGGAATTTTGATTTGAAAACATTAATGTCCATATAAATCAATACTTAAAACTATTTTTAAAACATGGACATTAATGAAAAATATTTTTAATAATAAATATTTAAAACATTTAAAATGATATTTTGGTTAGAGTTCCTAACCAAAATAGAGACACATGAATACAAATAATTGAGGTAATAAAAAAATTGTAATATCACGAGAATAAAGGGATTCATGATATACTATGTCAGAGTACATTATATACACCATATAAAAGTGAATTGGAGTATAACAATAAAGAAGTCTCAATGGAATGTCAATTGAGATGAAATCTCTTATAAAGACCGTATCCTTAGATTAAGGATAAATGAATGACATAATAATGCTTGAAAAATATAAATACACTCAATATGATTGGATATTCAGTGTAAATCAATAAGAGGTCACACACACACATATTCTTGTAACAACAACACCAATGAATTGGATATTTAACTCAACAAATGGAGAATGAGTTAAAATTACTCTTATCAAGTTCATATCGATGACTTGAGAATTTATAAATGGAGTGATGATGTGTATAAAAAATTATATACACAAAGGTGGAGTGGAAATTATGACATAAGAAAATTAATTGTGATTCCACACATAATCTTGCAGTAAAATTATCAATGAAGTATGCGTAAAGCCGAATGAGTGGAAATTGAAATTTCAAATTCCCTTATCGATTTGGTAACCTATGAAACATACACCCATGAAATAAGGATCATACAATGATGAGTTATATGTACATTAATTATAGTATATTACACAATTAATACAATCATGGGCATTACACACACCACATGCAATAAATATGTTGTGAACAATGAAAATCTCGAGAAATTAAAAGTGAGATAAGAAACCCCTTAATTTCTACTTTTTCATTCGTAGAGGGTAGGTTAACCTCATTTAAAATTGTTAAAAAATGGCTATTGAACTATACAATAATCTTATACATTAATATGATATCATATATTATGTTTTAACATTCATTTGTTGATAATATCATAGTATTATCGTCATTTCGGGTGTTAACGGATTCATTTTCCATTATATTCTTTTTTATGTGAGCCATATTTGTTATGGATGGAATGTATCTTATTAATATACAGGATTATATCATTTCTATAAACATTATTTTTAATCATGGAATTAAATTTAGTCTTGAATGGATATGATGGGGTATGAATCTCATCGCGTTCGTGGAGACGGTAATCTGTTCGTACACATTAGTGACAATTTCATTCTTTTGATATTAAAATAATATCTTATTGGATGGTATATCAAATATAAAGAATCATTATCATGATATATTTATTATTTAAATGATTTAGAAATCATTATTATAACCATCCAAATAATAATATATTGAATAACAATTACACCACGACGTGGAGACGATAGGTTTTACGTACACACGTATGGTGACAAGTCATTCAAAGGATGGATAGAATACTAAATATGGTTGTACCATATTTATAATAACATCATAGTATATAGAAGATACTGGACTTATTATTTTATAATGGAAATAACAAAAAAAATTGGAAGAAGAAAGGAACATGAAAGATGGTGGCGAAATCATTACCTATTCTTGGTTTCATCCTTTTTAATTTGATCAAAAGGGCTCATTAAGTTGGATTTGTAACCAATGTAGGGCAACTAGGATGATTTTATGTGAGTTTATAGAATATTTGGGCTGGTTTTGGACGATCCAAAAGGCTTCGAGGGTATGAATTTGAGACTAGGGGGAGAGACCTTTTGTAAGAGAGGTGAGGGGTACCTTAGTAAAAGCTAGAAAAATTATATTATAATAAATTTATATTCGATTTATAATGGATAAAAAGTGTATTATTTAATGTTTAAGGTTGGTATGGGTGTAAGTCTTTTCAAACAATATATTTTATACTATTTTGGGTCACTATATTAACCTTATCATTTAGTTTTAACTCTTAGTTAATTAGTTTGACATTTACCATGTCACATTGTATTTTTATATTATGTAGTTAAAAAACTTAACATATACATACAAGAGACCCCCAATTAGTCCATTAATGTTACAACTATCATGAAATAAGTCCTTTTTATGACCCTAATATTTTTAGGAATAGAATATCAATTAATAATATAATATTTGTTTTAAAACCCCATTTATGTCAATTTTGAAAACATTTAAAAATTGATTTCTATTAAAGTCATAAACACTTTATTAATTCTAAAACATTCATTTAAGAAATCCTAAAATGTCATTTTACCCAATAAAATTCGTTTATGGAATCAAAACTTTCACATTATATTTATTTTAACATTGATAATACTAATTATCTTATTCTTTCATTAATAAGGAAAATACCGCATCATTATTTTGTCATAAATAAATTTAATTATTAAATGTATAAAAATTATAAATAAAATAAAATTATGTATGAAATAGTTTTATCTTTCTAAATAATATTTATTGTCAAAAATATAACATATATAACCTTCTGTAAAAAATTTTTTGCTAAAAGATATATGTTGTGTCATTTTTGTATTTACTTTAACATAATTAATATAAAGTGTCATTATCACTTACAAGTGGATCAATGGGGTCCATAAATAGAGAAAAAGATGTCCAAAAAAGTACATGTATCAACCAATATGGTTTGGACACGTTTTAGGGTGATTTATTATTATTATAATATTATTTTTTTACCCTTATTTGCCGGATTTACCCTTTAACCATGGTGAATAAAATATTTACCGAAGTAATTATTCAAAATGTATAAAAATAAAATTTAACTATTTAAAAAATTTGGATCTCCAGATTCTAAATATGGAATCCATTTTTATAAATTAAAAACACAAAAGTTTCAGAAATTAATTTAAAATTAATTCTTGCTGTAAAAAATAAGCGTGTTTTTAAGAAATAATAACTATCAAAAGATTGGCACTTCCTTATGTCTAGTTTAAATGTGAAATTGTGTCCAATAACCAACATTGTATTAAATGGTAAATATATATTACATATATATTTTAAAACCACTCAAATTAATAATTTATCATTACTAATTATTTTGATTAAAATAGTTGTTTTTAATAAATATTTAGTAATTTTCACTATTCATTAAAATATGAAAGTTATCAGAAATGTGCCAAAAATTCACCTGAAGATAATCTAGATATTCCAAATCCAAAAATTTAGTCCATTTTAAAAGATAAAATGTATAAAATTTCAAAAAATGGGTATTACTATTAATAACAGCTAGTTTGATTGGTTGTGGTGTGTGTTAGAACTCGAAGTTGCTTACAACACACGCTACTGTATTATTCAAAGGGAAACATACCGTAGAAGCTTGGGGTGTTACATCCCTATTGATTCATGGTAGGAGGGATATAAATTTAATCCTAAAGGTTATACCATGTCGGAATATTTTAATATATTAACTTTTAATTAAGAAATATATGGATTTATATATCACAAACACATAGTTGTAGTCATTATTTTGTGGAGGATATTATATCCTTGGTTGGATATTGGTGGTATATGTAAATGAATATACCATTATCCTTGGAGGAATGTTTTTTGGGAGTTGTAAACTCTTCATTATGCATTTCTAGGTTCTGATTCCTCCTATCACTTCATTTATGGTTTGGTTTAGTTGCTTCATCACCATAATACACCAAATTATGTAGAATTTATGAATTATTACCATCAAAATCAATGTATTAGGCCATTCCATCTTCTTGATCTATGTTTAAAAAATTCATTGTGGAATACTGGGTGGAATGGATCATCTCTTCTTTCTATAAATAGAAGGGAAATTATGTACTCCTCTCTCCCCTTTAATGATTTAGATTTAATTCTTCCATATTTCCCTTTTCATATATGGAGATCTTATTTTCTGACACACGTGTCATTAGATTTTCTTTTTTGGTGCTAGCCTACTTTTTTCCAATGAATAGTGTCCCAGATGGAGTCCCCAATAATGCAAGTCATGTGATCACGGAATTTGAAGGGTACATTTTGTGGTGATTAGAATGACAAGGGTGTCGACCATTGGTATCCAATACATTGGATGGATAAGACTAATACATTTAGAGGATATAAAAAAATTCCCTTTTCCATGTTGGACTGCGATGTTGTACGGAAACATTTAGTACATTCTAATCTATTTTTTGATTAAATAATGACTCTTATGACGATGATTATTTAAAAATTCCCCCATCCCTTCAAGATGGGGTTGGTTTGTAATTAATTTTTAATTTATAGGGATCCGAAATGTAATTTATGAACCTGTGGGTGGATATGGAGGAAAAATACCCCCATCTATATAGGAAGGGTTTTCTCATAGCTAGCTACCATTCTTTTTTCAATCAAAATATTTGTTATTATTAACAGTTTCAAGCACACATGGCTTATGTTTAGTGACTTTCCATGATTTTAATAACTTTATATGGGTTTAATAAAAAAATTATACATTGGATCCTTTGTATGATATATCCTCCCTTACTATTGGGATTCGTTATATAAGATACCACTAGAAGATTTCTCTGTCGTCTCCAAGAAATTTTCCATTTTTATGTTAGGTAGCATTGTTGGATTGATTAAATGGATCACAATTTTTTATTTATCCTAACTTTATATTCTTCTAGTACATTAGGGGATTTTTCTGTTGTGGTGGTCTCGTTCTCAGGGGGGTGAGGTGAAGTGTAATACTCTATATTCTACCTAAATTATAATGCTGATCTATCTGGTCTTTAGAGATTACTCGTCAAAGAGAAAGTTTAATTTTGAGGTAATTATATTATAAAACATTAATATTTATTTTCAATCATTTTACTTAGGACATGGAGATATAATCCTTTTAAATTTGTTATCATAGTGATTTTATGTAGTATATATGACCAACTTATTCTCGATAAGGGGGGATAATACATTATACATTGAAATGTTTCTCATATCTTATTTTGTATGTAAGTCATGAAAACCACCTTTATCAATTATTAGACATCATAATAAGAATATTTTATGTGCCAAATCATAGTTTCTTGTTTGTTTTGGATATCACTTTCAATATATCCATTCTATCATCTTCATTATTAGATGTGAATTCTGCCACATGGTATGAAAAAAGAGGTCCTTTAATTATGTTTATTATGATTGAGCTTAGCTATTACATTTAGATTATACAGCTCTATATACAGTTATCCTAGCCTTTCATGCACCTTAATATAATTTGTTGTCTTATAAAGGGGTAAAAACATTTTAGATGAAAGAATTCATCATTGGTAGTAAATATTTAATGGATGTTATGCATATGATACCGATAAATAATATATATACTTCCACATAGATGAAAATAGTGGTATTTAATCCTTCTTATTAATATGATTAGTCAGAGGAAGTTTGAGTTTCAATATACATTCATTATAAACCCTAAAGGATACTAGAATCATGGAGTGTAGGAAGAAGTGCCAGATTTTGTAACTTCAATAGAATATGCCAACCTACATTTTGTGGTCAAGTAGGAGTATAGTCATGCAATATAGTGGTCTATATATTTGTTAAATGAATATATAATTTTATGTCAATATGATACTACTTTTGTTAATATAGAGGAGTATATAGTGTATATATTATATCCTAGGATGGAATATGATCCTTCATATCAGTGTGTGTTAGAACATTCTTGTTAGCCATGGTTAATATTGGGTTCTGAGTCTGTTTCAAAAAATTATTCCCCACAAAAATATTCTAATGGAAATTTATAATAGTATAAGTAATACAACATTACTACTATATATCCAATAAATGATTCTATTGTAGTATTTTATTGATATGAGAAGGAATATACAACTTACATTTATAAGAAACTAGAATACTAAGAGAATCATTACTAGTATATATATGATCCGTCTATAAGGTTATTTCTAAAATAGGTTGATGAACCCCTGTTGGATTATGAATTTGGGCTATGTCATGTTCCTTTGATGTATATAAATGTATTTATTCAATTTAACTATGAACTTTTCCTCTTGTTCATTCCTATGTGGGTTGATGAAACCCAATCATAATGATAGTATAATCTTAGTCAGAAACCATCCATTTATTACACCATATTTACATTTAACTAATATGTTTATATTTTGAGTTGATTATGAATCTATGTTGATGGAACTTGATTGGAATGATACTATAAGCTCGGTATTTTCCTTTTCAATATTTTAATGGATATCTCCAATATTAATATGAGGATATATTAAAGTGATTTCCAAATTGGGTTGATTTAGTAAATTCAAATAATGAAAATATTCCTAATATTATACATTATTAATTATTGAAATGTTTTTATAGTCCTTTTGGTCATAAAAAAATATTATCTATATCTGGAGTAGTTATTTATTAATGTTTATCATGCTGTTATACTGATCTGGAAAATGGTATTGGAATATCTCCCTATATTGGTATCATAATAGAAATGTGCTGACAGTGCTCCTCCACCACATCGAGAATTATTTTACCCATAGAAAGGATATGAATGAAAATAGGCATCCATGTTCTTTATTTAAGGACCATTATAAAAATTTATTCTATAATTTTCAGGTTATAATCCCACTCTATTCCTCCATATGGGATTACATTATGTTTATGGTCTTTATGTGTGGGAATTGGAATACGATTATTCCAAGATGTGATACTGGGGTATATGGAAAGAATTTATTTTTGTTATTGGGGATATAATCCAACTAACTCGATACCATTAGATTATACCAGTGGGATTCAATAGTGAATGATAGAAAATAGGTCTGATCCATGTGATCTATAGCTTCTTATATCCATTAAGATCACCTCGGTTCCAGGATATGGGTGACCTATGAGGGGTCCTATTGAGTGGATCCCTTAATAGGTGTATATGGTATATTGGAATGATGGTGCTAGTGGGGTTGGCTATGAGAAGCCCACCTAAGTAACTCATGAACATGATTGTATTTTTGGTAGACTCCATGACCCACCTTAATGAGGAAATGAAGTTGTAGATTATAACTCTTTAGGGATTGTTCTAGGAATTAGTTATTAGTTGTGATTTCATTCATTAATTTCCAAAAAATTTCCTTCATTGAGGACTAATTGTAGGCTATATGTCTTAATTTTATATACATGCATTATCATGGGTTAAGCTTGTAGCATGTCGATAATACTCCCTAACCAGCATGTATTCCACCTATTTCTTATGTTATCATGTTGGAGAAGTTTTTTTATTTGAAAAGGTAGTTTCAAAGGATAACGATAATGATCTATTTCATAATGATTCTATGCCTATAGATTATAGTTAACACTGTATGTATTGTAATAACATTCAATGGGAAATAAATAAACATATGTTCTGATTAGTGCAACATTAAATGTATGAATCATGCTCAATTATCTATGCATGGCTAACACAATCATTTATTCTTTATGTTTTTTAGAAATTATTATTATTGTAAAATATCAGTGGTGAAATATCCAATCCAATGGTGCAACGTAGTTATTGTTAATTATTTAATTATTACCTATATAGTTCACTATTTTTTATTATGAGATGACAAACAAAATAACATAAAGTATAGAAACCAATGTTTTTGTTATTGAAATATTCATATTGTGTTACCCATTATTCATCCCAAAAATAAGATTGTGTTTCAAAACATATATTGAAAAAATGATCTTTTATTATGTGAAAATGTATTAGAATCGATTGATAGTTTTCGTATAAATTTTACTATTTTGTTTCAGGAGAACCTAATTGCTCTAACATTCATATCATTCTGTGGGGCTAATTTCTAGAGGAATATATTCATTGTGTTTATTACCAAAGACACATAGAAATAACAATTTTAAATGGGATGGGATATAAGTATAATCATACCCTATGGGGTAAAATTATTTCCCACATTATGATTCTCTTACAGATTTATGTTATATCTATGAATCATTCCCAGTTCTCAGTATGGAGTGGTTCACTAATAACATGAATGATTTTTTATTATCTTAAATTTGAAAACTCATAAATGTATAATGTCATACAATGAATGAAATTAACAAATTTTAGTCATAGACTTCATATTAAGATCTCATTATTACCTAGTGATGATGGTTTGGGGGATTAAAATATTCCAAAGCAATGAGACTATCAATTCTATTGTTTTTTTCACCCATAAAGGGAATTAGTGTCTCAAAATTAGGATCAATAATCAAAATTTTATCAAATTTATAATGAGAGTTTTGGATTCAAATCCGATGTAGTTTAAATAATTTATGTATTCTGTTAAAAAAATTGGATATTGAGTTTTTATGAATACACATGAATTTGGGGTCTTCCATGTTCTACTTCATTAGGTGTATAACCCTTATAAGGAAGAGAAAATTTAGTCAAATTAAAATCAAAATTGAAGAGTATATTATGTAATAGATTTAATTATGGTGGACACATTTTTATTATTCTCTATGAACATGTGATAAATATTCAATGAAATAAAAAATAGATAGAGAGATATTAGAGAAATTGAATGAGATCATGAGATTGAACTGTACTAGGCATTAACCAGAGGGTGGTTATACATTTGAGTGAGTCTTACACACTAAGGTATACCTATTGTTTTAGTGGGTCTAAAACATTGTGTTTACCCTAATATTTTCGTAGTTATTAGACATTGAGGTATCCGTGATTTTATTCCTTGAGATTATATCACATTAATTAAATTTAATATATAATTTAGTTTTACACCTAAAGATAATTCCTATATTTGAGGTTTTTATTATGATAATATAATAATATTTTCATATTGTTAGAACAATGTCAGATAAACACAATTTGGACACTATGAAACACCAGGAGAATAGGTGAATAATATATAGTTGTAGTACATTTGTATTGATGTAACCATAAACATAAGATCCCAGTCGATATGGCTCCAAAAGTTTTCACCTTATTTATGGAATGTGTCTATGAGAAAATAAATGTTGCAAAACATTTTATATGGATATTTGGATGTTGGAATGTTTCATATGTATTCTTATTATAACATGTTTTAGTGTCCTCATAATTCATATGTGTCACAAACTTATTGGTAGGTAATGATAATTACAAAAAAATGGATAACTTACCCTTGATTTTGGAATAATGTGATATTAAACCAAGGTAAATACCATGATAGAGATTATCATAGGATTTTAAAGACGTATATAAATTAAGTGAAACAAAGGGATTAGTAGAACATGGGAGACACACATCAGATTCATACAACTATTTAGGATCCAAATAGTTGTGCACTCTCCCTAATGATAGAATGATTCCATGATCTACATGAAGGCTGCTAATTCATGGGATTTTCAAATAACATATCAAGTAATATGCGATAAGAATGAAATTATTGAATTTTTAATGAGTAAATAATTGGGTTTTCAAATCACATGGCTAGCTCAAATGACCCAAGCACTATCTCGAAATAGCATACCTATCACATGAAGAAAAAACTGATAGGTGAACTAGTGACTAGGGGTCACCATGTTAAATCCATTTTTGAAAATCATTCTTATTATAAATTTATTATAATATAATCACCTATAAAGAACCCTAATTTCAATGTAAAATATTTTTTATAAATGAGAATTTTTTGATTCCGCGAAAATTTATGGCGCATGATTTCGAGGATCGGTATGCCTGAAATGAATTTATGAACTTTTTTTTCTGTACGTTCAGTAAACATGCTAGCGGGTTTTTTAACTTTTGAACTGGTGCTCAGAATTGAAATCTGAGGGCATCGATAAACTCACAGTGCCGATATTCGCTTAGATAGCATTTCACCTCAATAATAGTTGGTCGAGGATGAATGTTAGTTTTTGTGTTTTTCATGAGAGAATAAAATAAAATAATTTTTTTTACATATTTATTTTCTGAAACCTCCCATGTGGATGTTATGAGGCGGGGACCACCTCATCTAACCCCCCAATTAGAATTTAGAGGTGGGGACCACCCTAACTCCATTAATATGAGAAAACCTCCAATCATCTCCAAATTTTATTAAGCCAATTAAATGAGAAAAATAATGGTGCCAAAATAGTACATTAATTATGCCATCTTTATTGCCCCAACCTAATTTATTTTGATAAACATTTATTAATAAGTTGGATATTTATCATATTGGGGTGGAATTAGGAGGATGAAGGTTGGGAGAGGTGAACTATAGGAGGGTTATTCTCTCCAATGATGAACGCGTTCTCAAACGAAGAATGCACTCCCCATTGAAGAACGCTCTCGCTAACAAATAACATCTTCAAAAACAACGTACCGATGATCGAGGAAATGTTGACATCACCGACATTCGTCTATCCCCAATGACATCTTCTCTTTCCTCATGACCTTTGTCAACAAATATATGAGGTAGGGGCTTAATTTTGTGTCATCATCAATTCCCATGTCCATCCCATCTAAACCAAGAACGTGGATCAACTCACTAACTAGTTGATCCACATATGATTTATTTTTATGGGATTGGGAATATTTAATTGCAAGTGGTTGTAGGTTGTAAGTTTGAATAATTTTTCCCTTACATGTTTTTGATATTCTACATGATTCAATATTTTTGATGAACCACTTGATACCTCTCTAACGCGAATGTGTGATCCAAACAAACAATTGCCTGACCCCTCCACCGTTCTTCATGAGTGGTGTGTTCTTTGCGATGGATGAAGGTGACTTTGTTCCACGACAATGAATAAAGAGCGGCCGACTGAACTGTATGCCAGATCGTGGCCTCGCGATTCCACGCACTACCCCACGCCACCCAATGGCCTCCACAGTCCTCACATATTTTGCGCCACCCCACGCCACCCCTTGGCATCCATGGTCCACGGGGCCCATTGCGGCCCACATAGCCTCTGCACCGCCTCCCACTGATCTACGGCCTCTGCCCTGCCTCACGCCGCCCCTTGCGGCCTCACCGCACCACCCTGGTCGGGCCTCCGTGCCAGACCTCCCAGCGGGCCGGGCAAGGTCGTCCCATACCGGGTTAGCCCAGGCCGAGTTGGGCCGGGTCGGTCGGACCGGGTCAGACCAGACTCGGACCCAAATTGACCCATTTTCACTTTTTTGCCATTACTTTGCCACCGAACGTCCGGTTGACGAACCATCTACAGCACTAAAAACCTTGGAGGGAGATGGTCCCTATGGTATATTGCACTAGAGGTTTGGATAAGTTTTGGGAACAGTCAGGTTGGATCGAGCATGAATCCGACCGGGCCCTTGGAACATAAAGGCTTATAACTAATAGATCGGGTGTCCGATTGATGCACTGTCTGTGGAATTGAGACCCCTATAACATGGATTTCCATTGGGATACTTTTTTATGAGACTTTGTGATAGTTGGAGTATCGGCTGGTGACTTGAGGAGATGACTCTCTCAGAGACAAGAAAGCTTATTGTGAGAACCCTCTAGTAGGTTGTATCATGAGAACGTGATCCTTTCTGGGGTTATAATTGAGGATCCCGCATGGATATGCACTAGGAATCCATGTGGGAATACTATTGGATCATGTGTGGGTATGATGTACTTGGATACTGTGTGGGTATGATGTTTTATTAGGATCTTGTGTGGGTTTGACAACATACTGGTATTGTACTAGGATCCTCTATGGGTCTGACGACGTACTGATGTTGTACTAGGATCCTTTGTGGGTCTGACGATGTACTAAAAATATACTTGGATCCGGTGTGGGTATGATGATGTACTATGATCCTATGTGGGTCTGATGATGATTTATGATCCTTTGTTGGTTTTTCTATTAACAGAGTAAGATAAATTAGTAGTTACATCAAATCATCTCTACTACAGTACTTAAGATATATCTGGTGTGAGCTGAGTCTGTATCTTTGTGGTACATACCTTCGTTGTATTCCTTCCATTGTGGAACTATTGAGCTATGGGCTAATGATTTTGGCCTTGTTTTTCCTCATTTTTGATATGGGATTACATGATAACTTAGGTATATGTATGGGCATATAACTAAGTTGGGGTTTCAGTTGTTTTCTGGCTTTTTGGTTTATCCTTTGACAATTTTATATGAAATTGAGTGTCTCGGGGTCCCTAATGAGTATCGTTATACTTACCCCTGCATGGGTTATGCCTGCAACTCATTCTGTTTGGTGTAGACGACAGACATTACAGACTATGGACGAGAGTACTAGGTCTGGAGGTAGCTAATAAGTGGACCTTAGATGAGGTGTACCACCGAGAAGACCTTTCAAGAGCTATACATACCCTTCAGGTATGATCCTTCGAGGGTGATCACAGGAGTTGATCCAGTTTAATTGTACTTTCTATTTCTTGTACTTTCATATTGGGCTTGTATTCTAGCCCATTTTACTTACTATACTCACTCTGTTTACTATTCTGTTTACTTGTGTTCGTATCTTGTTGTGTTCTTGGTTGTGTGTGTTTACAGGTTATAATGGAAATGCCTCCCCAGCTTTAGGGAATATGCCTTTCAGTGCTACTCTCCAGCCCTTGGCCTACAGGGTTGTCACGGTAGAGGCCCCGGGGGGGTGGGTCGTGACAAATTGGTATCAAAGTATTCAGTTATACCATTGAAAATAGGATTATGATCATTTAAAAACAATTGTGTTAACTGTAGTGAGTGTGGTTATTAGTTTAGGAAATCCAGTGTTGGTGTGGAGACCGACATATCCATACACCAGGACCCGGACTTCTGATTTCCAACTCAGTGCACGAAAACACTTATTTCACGTGTGTATTGAAAAGTGTTCTTTTTGAACTCTTTGAGTCATCTCACCAGTTATAATATATTGATTTTGGAATAGCTGTTTCATTTTAGGATGCCTCCACGCTGACAGCCATCTAGGGTTCTAGATACAGTATGCAATGATGTCCCACCAAGCGACGAGGCCCTGGTGTAGGGCCCTCTTTCAGTACAAGCTCCAGCAGAGGCACCAGTGGTACGATTACCCATTGGTCCACAGATGCCACTAGCCCCAGCAGGAGAGGGTGGACACCACTTGAGTATGATGCACGAGTTCCAGCGCCATAGGCCTCCCATGTTCATGTTGGAGATAGAACCAGAGGCGGCTGAGGATGGGATGGTGGA
Source organism: Viscum album (assembly GCA_963277665.1). Classification (NCBI taxonomy): domain Eukaryota; kingdom Viridiplantae; phylum Streptophyta; class Magnoliopsida; order Santalales; family Viscaceae; genus Viscum; species Viscum album. Next base: position 233,598,368 of record OY728128.1, read on the forward strand.
AGTAGTGAGAGTCTTCCTTCTAGTCGGGACACTAGGTGATCTCATAGTGATCTTTTCCACCCATCTTCTACAGTCTGTAGTAGGTAGATGGTGGATCTTGATGATCTAGGTTCATGATGAGGTGACGCTTCTCTGGTCAGTCTTTGAGAACCTGTTTCGGGCAATGTTTGTTCCAGTGACTCTTCACGCAGTACACAATCAGGAGCATCTTCATCTACATTAGGGTAGCATGACTGTGGCTCAGTACATAGTGGGGTTCACCGACCACTCATGCTACTCCACTGATATGGTACGAGACCCATTCTTCAGGGCCCAGACCATTGAGAAGGGAATCAAGTGGGATATTAGGGCTTAGAGGATGTAACTCATCATCCCGAAGCAGGAAGGGGTGTTATAGATATCCCTATATATGGAATTTTTCCTTGCTGAGTAGTCGCCAGTAGGGAGACCCACCATCAGTCATCATGTAGTGGAGCCTTCTACAACTAGCAGCAGACAGATGTCACATAGGTCCAAGAGGATTAGACATACAATTGGACGACTGCATGATTCAGGATTGGTTGTTTGAGGCACTAGAGACAAAGCCATTCAAGCAAGGAGAAGGCAGTGTTTCACAAGCGATGGAAAGGGTTGCATGGATCATGATTGTCCGACCAGCCGTATGGATGATCAGCAGATGGTCGAGGGACCGCCTAGGCAAAGACAAAGGTTCCACCATGGAATTATTCATAGATAAAATGAATGTGGCAGAGGAGCTAGTCGTGCAGTTGGTGGTGGTCGATGATTCGGGATTTTAACGCCACCACCACCAGGAGGTCCACCCTGACCGTAGGGAGAAGGAGGACATGGGAGATCTTAGCTCCAAGCATCTTAGTCCTACGATCATGGAACTATGTAGATGATACGAGGTACGATCTATGTCTTCTCCACCTTAGCTGCAGTACATATAGACACAGGTGACAATCATTCTTTTATTTCCACTGCCCACATTCTAATCTCTATGATACTAATAGAGTCGTTGGATCGATCCTTAGAACTAGAGACACATATAGGAGCAGATCCGATGATTACGCACTAGTGTCGGCAGTGTGAGCTTACTATAGGAGGTGAGATATTTATCTAGGATCTCCTAGTAGCGGCATCAAGGCCATACGACATCATCTTGGGTATGTAATGGTTATCTATAGTCCATGCTCAGATTGATTGTATTAGGCGCAAAGTGTGGTTTGTCCACACAGATGGGACCAGGTTTTCCTTCACCTTCTAGAAGGGATCCTTTACATCATAGGATGGACTTACCCGGAGGAGAGTGCAACCAATCACTCATCAGATGGAAAGCCTTATCCTATTAGTGGTTGATGTGGGGATTCTAAGCAATTTTGTAGCGGTGGACTAATATGCGTATGTCTTCCCTGATGATGTTCCGGGTCAAAATCCTCATAGAGAGGTGGAATTTTACAATTACTTGTACCCTGGGATGGCACCGATATCCACACCAGTATATTGGATGGATCTCTCAGAGCTTCGTGAGTTGTGGGTGCAGCTAGAGGACTTGCAGGGTACAAGATTCATTTGGCCCAGTGTTTATCCATGGACAGCCTCTGTTTTGTTCGCCAAGAAGGCAGATGGGAGAAAAAGGGGTTGTGTTGACTATCAGTTCCTAAATCAGGAGACCTTGAAGAACAAGTAACCACTCCCAAGGATTGATGACTTCTTTGATGAGCTGAAGGGAGCACTGTGGTTCTCAAAGATAGACCTCAGATCAGGCTATAACTAGATCAATGTACGAGATGAGGATGTCCAAGAAAATGGATTTCAGATGTGGGTATGACCATTACAAGTTCTTGGTTATGTCATTTAGAATAAAAAAATGCCCCAGATGTGTTCATGTGACTCATGAACATGATCTTTCAGCCGTACCTTGATCTCTTTTTATTAGCCTAATCGATGGAATTCTAATTTACTTGACTACTGAGGAGGAGTCTGCCTATCATTTGCAGATAGTTCTGGACACACTCTGAGAGTAGCAACTTTATGTTAAGGTCTCGACATGCCAGTTCTGGATCTGAGAGGCTCACTTTCTGGGACACATCTACTCAGAGTTTAGAGTTGCAGTGGGTCCAGTGAGGATTGAGGTAGTACATTCTTGGGATCCACATAGGTGTGTGACGGAGGTTTGGAGTTCCCTAGGTTTGGCTGGATACTACCGGAGGATTTTGCCGTATTTCTCTAAGGATACAAGACCTTTATCAGCATTGATGAAGATAGGAAAACCCTTCTTGGGGTCAAAGAAATGCATGTAGAGTTTTCAAGAGCTGAGGTAGAAGCTGACTATTTCCCCCATCATGAGGCTATTGGAGGAGGGCATTGGGTACATAGTCTTCTGCGGCACATCAAGGACCAGAATCTGATGTGTCCTTATGTAGGTGCGATCAGTGATCACATATGGATCTTGATATCTGATACATCATGAGTGGAACTTCGCTTCCCATGACCTGGAGATAGAAGCAATGGTCGTCGCCTTGAATATGAGGTGAAATTACTTATTGGGAGAGCATTTTATGGTGTACTATGATCAAAAGAGTCTCAGGTATAACTTCTCTCACAAGTACTTGAACTTGAGAGAGAGATGTTGGGTTGAGTTCCACCAAGGCTATGACTTCGAGATTGTCAATACTCTTGGTATGGGTAACATTGTAGTAGATGCACTCATATGGAGATCTAGAATACAGCTCCTACGTGAGGTGATGGAGCATCTAGCCGCTTTTCAGATATCCATTGTGGAACATGATAGATCAGATTTCCTTTAATCTCTTACAGTCACTCCCCCACTTCATCAGCGAGTCAGGGAGGTGCAGTGCGGGGACGCTGACTGCGAGACTCGACATGGTCATATATCCACATGACATTCACCTGATGTATTTTATGAAGGTGGGGAGCACGTCATCCTCTTTAGACGACATACCATGGTACTAGTGTCGCTTTGGGAGGAAGTGTTGAGGGAGATCCACACATCCCCTCTTGCGAAACATCCAGGAGTGGAGAAGGTGTACCAGGACCCCGAAGACAACACTGGTGGCCGAGAATGAAGAAGACAGTAGCAGAGTTGTTCTCTTGATGCTTCTCTTGTCAGCAAGTGAAGGCAGAGAATCAGGTACAAACATGATTAGTTCTGTCTTTAGAGGTCCCGGATTTGAAGTGGGATGGAATATCCATGGACGTCATTATAGGAATTCCATGCACATCTAGGGGTCATGATTCTATCTGGGTGATCGTCGAACAAATGACCAAGTCGTCCCACTTCCTACTAATTAGAGAGAATGGTTCAGTATATAGAATGGGATGCCTCTATGCACAAGAGACTGCACAACTACATGGGGTAACCTCGATAATTGTTTCCAATCATGATACGTGTTTTAATTCCCTTCTATGGAAGGGGTTTCAAGAGTCTTTCGGGAGGCGGCTTCATTTGAGCACTACCTTCCACCCTCAGATGGATTGACAGACTGAGCGGACCATTCAAACCCTTAGAGACATGTTATGTGCTTGAACTCTGGAATTTTGTCGCAGTTGGGAGGATCACAGGCCATTGGTAGAGATTTCATACAATAACAGCTATCACTCCACCATTGGGATGGTACCTTTTGAGGCATTGTATGGGCGAACTTGCAGATTGCCTTTTTGCTAGACTAACCCTGGGGAGTCAGCTCTAGTGGGATCAGAGATTTTACAGGCTACAATGGAGTAGGTGATGGTCATTTAAGAGCATCTGGAGACTGCACCAGGAAAGGAAGAAGTCTTATGCCGACAGGAGACAGAGACCTCTAGAGTTTGAGGATGGCGACCACACCTTTCTATGGGTCTCACCCCGATGAGGTTTAAGGAGATTTGGCCAAGGAGTAAAGTTATCTCCATGGTTCATTGTCCCTTTCGAGGTCCTCAGTAGAGCTGGCGAGGTGGCTTACCACTTAGCACTTCCCCCTCAGTTGCACCGGGTGCACGACATCTTCCACGTTTCCCAGCTGAGGAGATACGTGCATGACAATTCTCACATCATCGACCACAGTGAGCTGGACATTGATGATGGGGAGACTATTACAGAGGTTCCAGTAGAGATTGAGGATCGATGGGAGTAGGTCCTTTATGGGTGGTCGATGTCTATGGTCCGTGTTCACTAGCTGTATGGGAACCTCCAAGAGAGCACATGGGAGTTGGAGGTTCGGATTTGTGCTCAATACCCCAATTTTTTTCCTAGTTCTGTGATGCGGATTTTGGTGACGTAAAGCCCGGAGTTGAGGAGAGTGTAAAAACCTAGAATTTCAATTTAAATTATAATTTTTTTAAATATTGGAATTTTATGAGTATGTGAAATATTAAGGCGTGTGATTCAGAGCCACAGTGTGACTAGAATGAATTTATGAACTTTTTTTCAGGTATGTTCAGTAAACATGCGAGCTGGTTTTTCTGTCTTTTGAACTAGTGCTCGGAATTAAAATCTGAGGGTACCCTTGAACTCGAAGTGCCAGATTTCACTTAAATACACTTTCACCTCAATGACAGTTGGTTGATGGTGAATGTTAGTTTTTCTTCACGAGAGAATAAAATAAAATAAAATTGTTTAACATTTTTATTTGGAAAAACCTTCCATGAGGATATTAAGAGGTGGAGACCACCTGATCTAACCCCCCAAATATGAATTTAGATGTGGGGACCACCATAAACCCTTTAATTAGAGAAAACCTACTGACTTCTCCAACTTTCATTAGGCTAATTAAATGATCTAATTAAGGGTTCCAATGTAGTAAATTAATATTATAATCTTTGTTGTGACAATATAATTTATTTTGATAAAATTAAATTAATAAGTTGGATATTTCACATTTTGGGGGTGGAATTGGGAGGAAGGGTTTTGGGAGAGGAGAACTGTTGGAGGGTTATTCTTTCCAATGATGAACATGTTCTCCAATGAAGAACGCTTTCCCCAACGAAGAACGCTCTCGCCAACGAGGAACATCTTCTATGAAAATGAACCTATGATCAATGAAATGCTAACTTCAATGACATTCATCTATCCACAACAACATAATCTAATTCCTTGTGAGATCCATCAAAAAATATCTAAGGTAGGGGTTTAATTTTGTCTGATCGTTGATTACCATGTTCGTCCCTTCTAAACAATGAATGCAGATCAACTCACAAACTAGTTGATACATAGATGATTTTTTTTCGTGATTGGGAATATTTTAGTGCAGGTGGTTGTAGGGTGGATGTATGAATTATTTTTCCTCAACCAATTCATGATACTCAACATGATTCAATATTTTTGTTGAACCAATTTCTACACCTCTAACGTGGAGGGTGTGGGCCAAACAAACAATGGCACAACCCCTCCGTTGTTCTTCATGAATGGTGTGTTATTTTCAATTGAAGAAGGTGGATTTGTGCTATGGCGACGAACGAAGAGTGGCTAGACAAAACTACCACCGTCGACTGCACTGTGCGGAAAGGACGGCTGGCTATATGGCCAGCCGCGGAGGATGGCCGCATTGAGGCAACCCCGCTGAATCACAGCCTTCGCGCCACAATGCACCTCCATACAGCCACCGTGGTCCTCAAAGCCTCTATGATGCCCCTCGCCGCCCCTTGGCCTTCATGGACCCCATGGCCCTCATGGCCCCTCGCGGCCCCTACGGCCTCCACACAGCTTCACGCCGCCCCGGGGCCACACCGCACCACCCAGGCCGTGCCACCCTGCCGGATTGCCTAGCCCGGGCCATGTCAGACCAGACCCAGTCCCTCTTCATCCCATTTACGCTCTTTTGTCCTTAAAAATGGCACTAGAGATCCATTTGATGAACCATCTATGCTGCTGAAAACCTTGGAGCAAGGTGGTCCCTCCGGTATACATCACTAGAGTTTTGGATAATGTTGGGGAATGGTCGGGTTGGAACGAGAACGTATCGAACCGGGCCCTCATGACAAAAGGCTAATAACATACATACTTGGTATCCGATTGACACACAGTATGTTGCGTTGAGACCCCTATAATGTGGAAGTACATTGGGATATTTCTTCATCGGGATTTGTGAGAGTTTGAGTATCAACTTGTGAATTGAGGAGAGAACTATCCTAGAGACAAGACAGCATAGTACGGGAACGTTGTAGCTGGATGTATCCTGAGAAATGGATCCTTTGTGGGTCTGTAATTGAGGATCACACATATATCCGCACTCAGAATCCATGTGGGACTACTCTAGGATCCTATGTTGGACTGCTTTTCTAGGATCCTTTGTGCGTATGTTGATGTAATAGGATTCTATGGGGGTTTGAAAAAGTATTGTTGGTGTACTAGGATCATGTGTGGGTATGAAAATGTACTGATGCTATACTTGGATCCCGTGTGGGTCTAAAAACGTACAAACAATTTACTAGGATCCTGTGTGGGTATGATGATGTACTATGATCTTTTGTCATTCTGATGATGATTTAGGATCCTTCGTGGGTCTTCCTCTTAACATAGTAAGATGAATTAGTAGTTATATCTATTAATATCTACTACTGTACATAATATATATCTTGTGTGAGATATGTCTGTACCTGTGTCATACTTACCTTCGTGGTATTCCTTCCTTTGTGGTACAGTTGAGCTTTGGGCTAATGAGTTCGGCCTTGTGTTTCCTCATAATTGTGATGGGTTTACTTGATAACTTAGGTATATATTTTACCATATACCTTATTAGGGTTGTTATTTGTTTTTGTGCTTTTTGATTTACCCTTTGTGGATTTTCAGAGACCTTGAGGGTCTCGGGGTCCCTTCTGAGTGTCGTTAAGCTCACTCCTACATGATCTATGCCCCTACCTCATTGTGTTTAGTGCAGATGATGGACAGTGCTGACTGAGGACAAGAGTACCAAGATATGAGATATCTCAACAGCAGACCATAGATGAGGTGTACCACAGAGACTACCATTCGAGAGCTTTACCTAACTTTTAGGTTGGATCCATGGCGGGTGATCATAGGAGTTGTACCAATTTACTAGTACTTTTAGTTTCTTGTACTATCTAGTTGAGATTGTATTCTGGTCCCTTTTACTAACTATACTCACTCTGTTTACTATTTAGATTAATTTATTTCATATCTTGATTTTTTCTTGGTTGTGTGTGTTTACAGGTTATAAAGTCAATGCCTTCCCAGTTTTATGGAATATGAATTTTGCTGCTCGTCGCCAGGCCCTAGCCTATGTATGGCGGGCTTGGGGTAGTCATAGTATGTGCCTTGGAGGATGGGTCATGACATCAGCAATTATTATTGAGAGGAAGATACTTATAAGTCCATGAAAATAAACATTACATATATTGGAGGTTAATTAAATAATTTTGCATCCATTCACATGGATGCTCTTAAAATGATGAGTGTTTTAGATAATTATTCCAGAAATCTTACAAAAAACCCCAAAAAATACAACGTGGACCCATTTATTAGTGACCATATTTACCATAATAATAAAATTTTAAAATCAAATATGTTCAAATTTCATGAAAAGTTTTCATGTATTTAAAAATAATCTATTATTTTCTATTATGAATCAATAAGCACAGTGAAAAATCTTCTAAAAACATGAGAGGGTCATAGATGATAAATAGGTGACAATTTTTTTTAAACTATTACTTTAATAACAACATGAATATTAATTAAATCCATTTTGTAAAAAATAAAATTTTCCCCATAATGGGAAATATAATTCCTATATAAATATAATTTATTTTAAATTTGTTTAAAATCGATTATCATGAAAACATTGTTGGAAGCATAGAAATTTTAGGTATGTAACTTATGAAATCATCTCATATAGGCCTCAATTATCCCTACCAAATTAGAATAACCATATGACGAACTTCAAATATAATTCTCTTGAGAGGGTAATCATTACCCATTGATTTAAAGATTTATCTAAGAACAACCATAATTTTAGATATATCTATATCATACGTAGCTATAGGGGAACACCCACCATATAAAATTTCAAAAAACTACATCTTGAAATAAAAAAAATCATCACTTTAGGAAATCATTTAAACATATGTGTAGATAACATACAAAGATGAGAATACAATTTTTTAAAATAAAATCCTTTTTCAATAAAAAAAAACTTTAATTATGAGAAATAATTTTTCAATACCAATCAACCCATAAAATTGAAATTGGGTTTTAAATTTATGAAAAGTCAGAAACTTCCTAGATAATATCTCACTATATTCCATACCATCAGTAATAATCACGAAGTTCTATTTATGCCTTAGTCCTCTAAGAATAATAAAAAATATAGATCTGTGATAATTAGAAAAAAAATTATTCTTCAATATGGATTTTAAATGAAAACATAATAATTTTTGAAATTTTAATACAACATGTTCAACACTGTTAAAACCAGAAAACATACCTTTCATAACATATTCTACCTTTTCATGTTAATATATATATATATATACGTTCTATCCTCTCTTAATTCGTTGTCACAAAATTGATTGCACTAAATCATAAAAAAATAATGGATTCCCAAGTATCCACAAAATCCACTCCATAATTCATCAAATCATTAACAAAATGGTCAACTTCCCAACATAATAATGTCAATATTGAATAATTTTTTTTGACTAAATGTATCATACAATTTGATTTATTTTACATTATAGTAATGAATCTTGAATTTAGAGCCCTTTATTGGATGTATCCATGTTCTATGTATCGTGTTCATTTATTTCATAGAAAATTTATAATTCAGACATTTATGGCAATTTATAATTCACAATTTACTATATAAAAATTATGCCACAAATTTTTAAAAGAATAGAAAAAAATATAAAATTAGAAATCCTAAGTAGGTTAATTTAGATAATGATGCTTCAAATATTATAATAAATAGGAATCTGAAAAATAATTTTGAAATATAAATCAACCCTGGCCTTTCAATGAGGCATCATTATATATGAAAATTTTCCATTTATGGATGGAAATACCAGAATCGTAGAATTTGGAATTATTTTTTTCATTTATTGATAGTTTTAATTGGATTATTTTTTCTAGATAAACATATAATTTTTTTAGTTAAAATTTTAAATGGAAAAAAACTAATAAATTTTTTCAATAAAACAATATTGGTAACCTTTTAATCCATGGACACTATGAATCTGAATGTTATTTTAGTGTCATGGACGTTCATTAATAGATTTTATTTTTATTAGGTTTAACATTTATTCCATATTTAAAATCAATTTGTCTATGGAAGGAAATTTTTTCAACCAAAAGTCATTGTATTAAATTTTTCCATATGTTTTATATTTTATTATGGTTTAAGAAACAATCATAGGTTTCTTTCAAGTGGAACATGAATGTTTGAATATAAAAAAAAAGTCATCAATAAATAAAATGAAAAAATTATCCATGAAATAATGTAAAACTATATTCATAAATTCAAAAAATACAACATATTTTTTATATTAAACAAATCACATAACTATAAATTCATAGTTACTATAAATTGTATAAAATACAAGTCTACAAGATTTCTACTTCCTTCACATTCAACTGATGGTACACCATCCTATGGTCATCCTTTGAAAAATAAAATGACCACTAGATCTGATCAATTAAATCATCGATATGGGGAAAATGATACATGTTCTTTTTAGTGATTTTATATAGGGGTCTATAATAAATGCAATATCACATTGAACCAAATTTCTTTTTAACAATCAAAAAATGAGTGACCCTTGTTAAAGTTCTTGTTATAAAGATACATTTTCCTAATAAATCATTCATTTAGTGTTCAAATTATAAAAAGATACACTCAAGACATTCTATATAGGGGGATTAGAAATAAAGTTATCATCTAGTACTGATACAATAGTAAAATTACACTATTGATCATGAATGACTCAAAAATATTCATTCCTAAAAACAAATATTCATTAATTTACTACGAAAACATCTTAAATTTGATCCAATTATTTATTTTCAACAATACGAGTGAGGTTAATATGACTACCATCTCTAATAAATTTCTTAAATTCAAGGTATGATATAAGTGGCATTAAATAATTCAACAAAAATTCTTATAAATATAATCACTCAAAGAATGCTAATCCAAAATCAAATCCGTACTAAGAAGGATAAGTAAACATACTATGTGAAGTCCAATAATATTATTAAAAATGTTCATCCTAGGGATAACAGTGGGAAGATTCCTATAAATCCTGGTTTCTAAAAAACGTTGTCCAAGAGTTTAATCAAATAGTTCAATCAAACATTCCTTATTCGATATTTATAATTAAAATTAAAATTTCACAAAAATTAATGAAACAGAAGATCCATCATAAGACAAGGTATTAGCATAATTCAACTACAAAATTTACATACATTCCATCACTTCATTTTGTTGATCAACATCAAGATTATTTTTAGAAAATAACCTAAATAGACCATTTTTTCTCAAAGAAGAACATTTACATCTTTTAGAACTAACATTGGACATGAATTAGAATAATTAACCAAATCATTACAACTAAGTCATCTCATCATTGTTTGGAAATGATTTACCCAAATATTGGATTCCTACATATTTTTTTTCTTACATTCATGGGCACTGTGGCCAAACATTCCACATCGATAATAGTTCAACGACATCATAATAATTTATATATTGTTATTTTTACCACACAAACCATAATACTGTAACATCATTTTATTTAATCCATATTTCATTGTATTATTTTTACAAATCACATTTCATCCTAACTACTTTATAGTTTCATCTTCACAAGGCATAGAATAGTAAGAAAACTTAATGTCAACATTTTCATCAATATAAACCACTTTCTCATAGCTTTTAAATTCATAGGATGCCTAAAAATATTGAAGACATCTTCAAAATCGATATTAAACCCTATTTATTTTAATATCATTTTTTTGAATGAAATTAGATACATACATAGACTATCTTGGGATGTTTTGCTCATTTGTATTTATAAAATTGGCATCATTCAACCTATATTCAATGAATTGATTTTCAATTCGATGTAGAACAAATTTAGGGATATATTTTTTAATGAATATACCCAAAAAAAATTCCTATTACATGGAATAAACATAATCGTTATCTATGTTAATTTTATTGAAATATTATAATATATCATAGTAACCATCAAAATTTCAAATTTAAAGGGATATATTTTGATGTTACAAAACCCCATGACATAAATTTTCTTTTATAGAAATTTTATCCTTCCTTAAACTATCTAGAGTAAAGTTATCCCCTAAAATATGGGTGATGTTTCCTCATTAAATGATCCAAAATAGAAAATTTATGTCACATTACATATTATTATTCTCTAGCATAAATAACACAAAAAACAATAGCCTAATTCAACTGATTCTTTTGGGAAAAAACTATTCTGTTCTATTTATAACCATCTTTGGATGTATATTTGGAAGTATATCTTCCTCTCTATTCCTCCTGCTAGAAATTCCCTATTTTTCTTAAGTAAACTCCATTTTGTATAGAAACATATTCGGATAATGGTGATGGTAATCATTAAGTAATAAAAATATTAACTTTACCATAAGGTAATATAAATCATGGTAGTTCATTATTCATTACCCAAACATTTCAAATTCTCAAATCTATTCTTAGAAAACAAATATAAGGTTCTTATAATTAAACGTATCTCAATATTAATTTTAATTAAATAAGTCATCTATATTTCATATTGAGGATCCATTCTTGTTTATATTTTTTTTGAAAACTAGGTTGTAATTTAAACATAATAAAACCATAATATTTTATGTGATAACATATGATTAGAATATATTTTTCACAAAATATGTTTTTTTGATAAATCAGGATTACTTTTCATGAAAACTAATCATTAATTTCAAATTCACTTCATTATTTCCATTACACTTACATAAACCCAATAATATAAATTTTAAAAACATAAGATGAGAATAGAAGGATAGTAAGGGATATAAAAATAAAGAAAATATTAGATTAATAAAATCATTAAAACCCATTAAAAACCCTTTCATGAAAACATACAATTTTACTTGTAAGATGAAACATAATTATATAAAATGATTATTTATTTTTTTAATTTCAAAAATGATTTCCATGAAAACTCATTAGTATGAATAAAAAATTCTTGTAGGTTACCTTGAATATCATATCATATAAAACTTATAGAAACCTTATTGAACCTTTATGTATTGTAACATTCATACATTTTTGTTCTAAAATATTTCTTCACATAATATAATAATTATCCAATTCATTGTAAAGCTATCTTGGTTATTCCATATCATAATCTATAATGGTCCCATGTGATTCTATGTTTTTTAACTCATCATATATAATTTCCATGGACCAAAACATGAAAAAAAAATTAATCTTCTGAAAAATAATTATACACATGTATCCAAATAACATTTACATTTTCAAAAAAAAAATTTAAAATACAATTTTCAATAAAAAATAAACCATTGTTTTGAAAAAACATTTCAAAACAAAAATCTCCATAAAAATGAAATATTTATATACATTTATTAAAATAATAATTTTCATAATGTAATATAGAAGTGAAATACCAGTCACATTTGCTAGAAATTTTGTTGTAATCATTCCATTTAAAACTTGAAATCTGATTCAGTTTGAAATAGAATAATGTAATGTAAATGAGAAATAAATGTAGCTTTATAAATTTTTAATTCCATATTAAATGATTTCAAATATAACTTTTAAAAAATAATCCTCGAAGTTAATTATAGGGTGAATTAAATCAATAAAAGGTTATTTTATCATTGAAAAGACCCAAATAATATGGCGAACAATTGATTTGTTAACCCTATTAAAAATAAAACTAGAAAAACATTATATTTCATTAAAATATATAAATTATTTATATATAATGTAAAAGGGTTGTATATACACCTATTAATATAGTAAATTTCATAACATCTAAATTTTCCCCCAGGGAATGAAAATTGAGGTAAAGTCCCTCATCATGAGTCTGACTTATAACTTATGTCATTATGTTCTGTAATATGAATCATATGATAATTATTAACTTTCCTGTTAAATTTTTTTATATTTTTTTAATTTTATTTGAAATTATTTCAATAAATATAAAATTAATTGACCAATTATGTTGAAGCCATGTGTTATAACTATAGTCATTTTTTGGATCAAAAAGACTTTTGTATGTCAAAATGGTAAAATGGGTTATTCATTCATCATATAAGAATAATTATAATGATATAACAATCATATTTACATATCAGTAATTCTTTTAAAACCAATAATTGAGGATTTTTATGAAAAATGAACTACTATTATAATAATTGAGATGGTAGTTCGTACATAAGAATGAGTAATGTTCCCATTATTTAATGTTCTTTTTTTGAATCATATAACTAAAATAGATATTTTTTCAAAATGATAATTATATAATAAATACCATACTTTTTAATAATAAATAAATATATATATATATATCATTCATGTTATTTAAAATTAGTTACTTCAAAGTGGTGGAAGTCCACAAATCGTCGTCCAACACTATCGCATTTTGCGTGTCAGAAAAAATAAGAATAAAATTTTATATAATATTACCAAAAAGTTAATTGTTCAAGTAATATCATAATAAATTTATAAATAAATAATAAATTCATTATAGTTACCCATATTACCATTAATTTAACATGTTATTGAGAAGCACCTCACATCACCTCATAAGAACGTTGTCCATAGTAATCACTAGCGATGATATTGTATCCACTACAGTGTGAAATGTTAAAAGTTTTATAAGATATAATTAATAAATTTGTATAATTAGGATATAAATATAAAAAATATCATATAAAAATAGTAGATACATCTTTATTTTGTTCAATGATAGTTCGTTATGTAAAAATGAACAACATCATTTTTTGATGATGTAGTCCACCATACACACGAATAATGATTTATTAACATATTTGATAGTATTGTTTCATTGTTTTTTGAGATATAATTAACTTAATAACATCTCAAATGGTTATTATTATATTTTATAATAATCGTATATGGATAATTTAATGGGACTTAGAATGAAAAAAACAAACACTGGTCGAAAAAATTACTATTTTCTAGGAAAGTCCAATTAGACTACATAAAAATATTTCCATGGAAGGATTTATGAAACAAAATAAAGGCTTCTAAGAAGTGATTTTGGAGGTGGATAAATTATTTTTATAGTTAATTACTTATCCATGTTCATAAGTTGTGTGAATAAAAGATGAGATGCAGAGGCCCATTATATGGGAGTTGAGTGAAAGACTAGTAATATTTTTTAAGAGGGGTCCCCACCCACATTTTTTCAATTTCATGTGGCTCTACTAATGAAACAAACTATATAATAGAAGTTATAAGATTAAAATATGTCCATAAATAATATCATGACTGTTTCTAGGAAAATTCACCCCTAAAGAAGAATGATTAGTGACTTTGTAAATCTATATTTTACTATAAATATGGGATTAGTTTTAATTTTTTTGCACTAATAAAATTGTTAAAAAATTATGTTCACAATATTATACATCACATTTAATTTATAATTACTAATTTGGAATACATTTTCCTAATTTCCATCAACATAATATGAAGAATTAATATTTATATTAATCTCACAGTTTCCATTAGATAGATGGTTTTTAAGAATAGTATTTTTTTAATTGGTAGTTTCTATATTAGCTATAAAATAATAATAATGAAGGTATGAAACTCAATTAATCATTACTAATATATTTGTTATAAATTTTATTTAAAACATCCCGATATAGTTATAATTTGAATTCACTAAAATTTTGAGACATTATTTATTTTAAAACAGTTTTTAGAAAAATAAATATTTAATCCCAAAAATAAACCAACAATAAAAAAATGAAGTTGATTAAAAACAATTCTGAGGAATTCATATAAAAAAATAATTATTATATTACATGAAATCATATTCACAACATATTGGGACCATAAAATACATTATTTATTAGAATAATTTACATCCTTAAATAATTCATCATTTTTCACTGTTGGTTGAAAAATCCATATTTTATGAAAATTAAATATTTTATAAAGAAAATCCCAAAATTTCAACCAAATTTATTTATATGATGATTTGAAAAAATGTGTTTTCTTTATCAAATTCAAAATCTAAATTTTTGAAATTATTATTTTTAAATAAAACCTTACCTGATAAGTTATTAATAACAATAATTTCCCTTTTTATTAAAAATTACATTTTAATTTTATATCTAATATAACTATATAATTAATTTAATAAATGTCACAATATATTATTATATAATTACTTCTGTTATTAAAATTTATATGATCATTTCTCCCTCCAATTTGGAATTTAATCTCTAATTATCATCTGACACATCAAATATCTATATTTTCTATTGAGGGGTATTGTGTTAATCTCCCACATATATATATATATACCTATTTTGATGTTGGAAAAACAATTTTTCATTTATTATTTTTAATAAAGGTCCATCCTCAAAAGATTGAGATATATATTAAAGATAATGTCAATGAGTCACACATCATAAGTGATGTCCTCCCACATCGCCATTTGTAAAATAGTGATTGAATGAAGAACCCATCATGGATTTCCTTTCCAAAATGATTCACAATTACTAATTTTCATATGTGTCACTTCATATCTCATGATGATGTCGCATGATGAACATGGACAACAAGATCATCTAATTATTGATATCCCCATCTATAGAAAAGCATAACATTTGGATTAAACATGTCTCGATGAAATCACACGGTCATTTAATAGTCTCATTATTGAATTCTAACAGAACAATAAATATCCTCTCTACATGGAAAATCAAAATTTTCAATTTTTTCATTAATTTAATCATATTACTTTCTGGGAATCACATAATCTACCTTAGGTCATGAGATACAAGAAAAACTCTATATTGGCAATAAAATTTTCTATTTGAGTCACTGAACCATTACAAGAGGGATAACAAACCATTATATAGCTGGTGATCCAGCCATATATTGATGTTTTCTTATGAATAAATAATATTCATAGTTTCATTAAATGAAATATAGAAACTATGTGATCATCTTATCAAGGACATCCTTGATGAGTTGAGTCAAATGGCCTTATTTCCAAAAGGTATATCACATTACACCATGGATATCATGTGACGGATAAAATATCATGATATATAGGATTTAATCTTATGTGATATGAGAATGAGTAGTATACCATTACATATTTGTTTTTTTACCATTACACTTCAACTGTTAACCCTATCAAGAACATCATCAGTATTCATTTATATATTTTTATTAATTGTTCATGCGACTGGGAATCCCATTACTAGTTACAAGGTCATATAACATACATGAAGTATTGGTATGGGAGATTGTATGTCTCCTTGGGGAATCTACTGAATAATAAAACTATGTTATTGTACCATAATTATTATCTTCGATCATTTTGGCCTTCCTCATTCAAACTCATATTGTCTATGTGGAATCTCATGATCTTCCCTAGATCATATGATAATGTTAACACATTTTTAGGGAAACCAATACTATTATCCATTACACATTCACATAATGGTTCATATTGACACAAGATCCATTACGGGTTATTTGATTTCTTATCCAAAAACACTTTAATTCAATTATTCTTGATTGTTTGTTTTCCCCTACAAAAATGGTACTTTTTCTTTTGATATTATCCCAATATAATATTTTTCTAGTGCATATTTGAATGATTACAATTTTATTTATATATTAATAACATGGTAATGAAAAATTAAAAATATCACATATCATCAAAATAAATAATTGAATGATATTTTAAAATAATATATATGTTTAAATGTGAAAACTATAGTAACTTATTATATCAAAATATTATGGATTTTTAATGATAAAATGACAAACTAATAATTTAAGAGAGTGTATTGGGATCATAGTTTAATTTTATTCCCCCATAAATTCTCCTAATTTTCCCCATTATTCAAATGCACATGTAGTATTTGAATATCCATCCATTGCATACACTACCTCTACCCATATCTTATCCCCACTAGGTAGTCTATGAATATGTTCCCATCATGTAGATCACCACAACGAATAACCAGTGATTGGTCAAGAAAAATATCACAATAGGATTAAATGACGTACGATATCGAGCATGTGGTCAAGATACATTTGAAAAAATAAGTTACAAGCATCCTCCACCACACAGAGTAGGATCTATAGTGTACCATTGAATATAATAGATTGATTTACTCTATAAACAATCACTAAAACCCCATATTTTGTTTCATATTCTTTAAAAGATGATCACCATCACCTAACTCTAATTTATGCAATATATTACTCTATGTATGACTTTTAATTACTCTAGTTGTTTTTTAGCAACTATTGGATCACAAAAATCATTTTTATAACTTCTTACTCAAAATTAGTCTTCATAACAAAAATATATCAAATCTCTATATCAGAAAGGGGTCACCTAAATTTTCTCTTACGTACAGTATCCCTCTATATCATTTTAATGGTTGATTAATGTATAAAATTTTTAGTTAAATCTTTTAAATCCATGTGATCCTCCAAAACATGAAAAAAATCCAACATGTTGGCCAATATTGTATTCTAAATAATATTAATGGTTTTCTAAATTTTTAAATCCTTCAGAAGATGATAAACTGTAATCTTCCAAATATGGGACTTAAAATCCCCATTAAGACCCCATAAAAATAAATAATTTATTTGAGAATCATGGTAAAAAATGATCTCTATGGGTATTTCATGATGAAATATGATATACTCAGTGCACAAAAATATGAATCATCTGATATAAATTGTCACAACACATCCTCGGGGCCTGTGTCGTGACTACCCCTAGACCTCCTTCCATAGGCAAGAGGTTAGCAACTAGCTCCAAAGGTGAATCCCCAATAAAAAGGGAAGGGATTTCCTTTAAACTTATAACACACATAGTCTGAACACAAGAAGTAGAAGAAACAAGTACTAATACAGAAAAGAGCGGTGTGCTGAATTTAAGTGGGCCAGTATACAAACCCAACTAAACAACAAGTACAAGTACAAGTAAAAAATGGAAAACAGCTCCTAGATCATCCAATGGAGATTCCTACCTGAAGGGTAGGAACAGAACTTGAACAACTCATCCCTGAGGTACGTCCTGTCTAGTACAGCTCGGAGTAGCCTCCCATCTGTCACCCTCTGCATCGATCACTGATGACCATCACCTGCACAGAACACAACAAGGTGCCGGCGAATCCTGTACAGGGGTGAGTATAACAATACTCAGTAGGGGACCTCGATACCCACAACGGTCTCCAATAATCCACTATCGACAAACCACAGTATTAAGATACAATCACAAAGTATCAACCATCCCTACTTTGGTATATACCCATACATATACCTAAGTTACCAATCACATTCCAACTCCAACACTCGAGCCCAGCACAACCCATTCCAAAATGGAATTAATGTCAATCCCCTCGATGACAAAAACTAATCATCAAGACTCAGCTCACACAGCTATAAAACTCATGTAGAGGGGTACAAATGATTAGTTGTAGCCACTGAATCCATCTCTTCTGTAGAACCCACGTAGGATCCTGGAATAATATCAGCACTGTCGAACCCACGGAGGATCCTGGTACAGAAGTAATCGTTGTCGAACCCATGGAGGATCATAGTACCGAAGTCATCCCTTTCGAACACATGGAGGATCCTGGTACAGTATCATCACTGTTGAACCCACGGAGGATCCTGATACAGTAGTAGGTCAATGTAGGATCCTATCATCTTAGTCTCATCTAGCCATAGGGTTCTCTCACACATCATTCTCAATTCCCAGAGGGTCCGTTCCTCAAGAAAACTTTTGATACATCAACTACCATGATGTCTCGATTTGATGCATCTTGTAGATCCGTCTCATTATAAGGAACCCAACGTGATAGATGACGCGTCAATCGGACGACCGATCTGTGAGTTATTGGTATTTCCGTCCAGGGGCCCTGTTGGTTTTTTAGTTTCAAACCAACCCATCCATACCCCAACTATGTCCAATCCTCAAGTAGGGTATTCCAAATGTAATGTATCATTCTAATATTTACGTCGCCGCAAATGGTTCATTGATCAGACACCCATGGCTGATGATATTGGCAAAAAGGAGTAAATTGGCCAAACGGGTCTGAGTCTTGTCCGACCTAGTTGGACCGACCCGGCCCGACCCGGTTCGTGCTGGGGTTTGATTCGGTCAGCGGGTCCATCCCGGTCCGAGGAAGCAACCTGGCATGAGGGGGTGGCCTGGCCCGAGGGCGGCCCCGCCGATGGCGGCTTATCGAAGGTCGCCAGGCCGAGGGAAGCCATCGTGGCCGGCTGGCGGGCCCGCGTGGCCAGCGGGCCATGCATGGGGGGTGACGATCCCCCCAGATTTTTAAGGAACCTGCGCTAGGAACCATTTCAGTGTACCGTGGGACCGGAGGGGTCCCGCCTTGTTCTGCTGGCCGTTCGGCCAGACGGTTCCGTATCGCTAGTGGCAGGCCCACCTCCGCCCGCCCCTGGTTCCTTCACCATGACGTGACGGCACTTCGGTTCCACTACTCCACCACAGACCGCCCTAGTCACGGCTCCCTACTATTCACTGCGTGGCGCGACCGCACTACGCCGTCTCCCTGCAGCCCGACTGTCCGCCTTACTCTGTCGTGGCCCATGTTGGTCGTGGCCCAGTCCTCTGCGCGGCTCAGCGGTGTCGTTCCCTAGTGGCGACCCATCAGCCATGCGTCGCCGGCTTCTTGATGGTTCTCCTCCTTCGTCAACAAACAAGAACAACCAAATGGGCAGGATCGGCCCTATTCGTGCGGTCTGAGTCATCCACTTCATGCGATAACAATGAGAAAAACCAATCCAAGATTTGAAATTGGAAGAACAGATATGAAAGCAACTCAAATCCACCTACCTCAAAAGACGATGATCATTGACGAAGTCGTGGGAAGTCAGCGTCGTTTCGTCAACGTTGGAAGAGGAAGTGTTCAGAGAACACATGTCGAAGATGACGTCGCTGGCATTCTTCGTGGGTGGCAGTGCTTCCACTTCTTACCCCGGTTGAAGAGGGAGAGATGTCTGTCGTTCTTCGTTGAGAGAATTTGTTCCTCCAAATTCTTACATATTGTTCCTCCTCTACCAAAAGGTTCCACAAAAGAAAGCTAATCCCCAAAAATAATAAAAGATGTTCTCTATTAATTCATTGGCACAACAACACAATGTTGCGTTTAATTAAATGAGGCTACTCATTTAATTAATAGTAAGGAATGAATCAAATTCAAAATTAGAGTAGCTGACGAATTCCAATTAATGAAAAGAGGTATCCAATTAATAATGGGGAGTTATTGGGGGTAAGAATCTCATTTGGTCCCCACTAAATAATATCCTCCCAAGGGAGGTTATGTGCGGGTTGGCCCCACCACCATAACCTCTCATGGGAGGTTGTGGTGTGGTGGCCCCCACCACTAACCTACTCTTGTAAATTTAAACCCCCCAAATAAAAATAATGTTAAAACTTTATTTTTATTCAAACTAATTTAAAAAGTCCAAAAAATAACTCCCATTCACAATAGAATGAAACTACGGTGAAGGTATCACTAAGAAATCACTGACGCTATGAGTTCAACGGTGCCCTCAGATTTCAGTTCTGAGCACCGTTTCAAAAGATATAAAATCCCACTCTTACATTTACTGAATGTACCCAAAAAAACATCAGAAATTGACTCTAGGCACACCAGGCCTCGGAATCAAATGTCATCAGAAACATAAGACGCATAAAATTCCCATGTATTTAAAAGAAATCCACATAAACTCTCGGTCATTACATCTGCACCACCTCATGGATTTACGTCCCCGTAAGATACACCTCAAACTATGGAATGGAATGGGGGTACTGAGCACACATCTGAGCCTCCCTCTACCATATTCTCTCCGAGAGGTTCCCAAGCAACAAAAGAACGCGCAACAGAGGTATCGACCATCCACATAGGACCTTCTCCTGTCGATGCTCAATCTCCACTGGAACCTCCGTGAAAGTCACCCTGTCATCAATGTCCATCTCTCCCTAGTCGATGATGTGGGATGGGTAGTGGATGTATATCCTTGGTTGAGATACATAGAAGACATCGTGCACCCAGTGCAACTGAGGTGGAAGAGCCTGGTGGTAAGCCACCTCGCCTTCTCTGATGAGGACCTGGAATGGTCCGATAAATTTCAGAGATAACTTTCCACCTAGGACAAATTTCTCTAGACCTAATCGTGGTGAGACCCATAGGATGATGTGGTCACCATCCTCGAACTCTAGAGGTTTTTGTCTCCTATCAGCATAGGATTTCATACTGCTATGTGCAGTCTTCATCCACTCATGGATTATTTGCATCTTCTTTACCATAGCCTACCCCATCTCTGGTCCCATCAGTGCTTACTCCCCTGGGTCAGTTCAGCACATAGGCGATCTACAAGGTCAGTCATACAGTGCCTCGAAAGGTGTCATCCCGATGGTGGAGTGGTAGCTGTTGTTATACGCAAAATCTAAGAAGGGTATGTCATCCTCACAGTTGCGACCAAAGTCGGGGATGCGTGCATGGAGGATGTCCTCGAGAGTCTAAATGGTCTACTCAATATGACTATCTGTCTGAGGATGGAAGGTAGTGCTCAAGTGAAACTACGTCCCGAAATCCTCCTACAACCCCTTCCATAGCCAGGATGTGAAACGAGAATCTCGATCAGAGATGATCATCGATGTCACACCATGAATACTTACGATCTCCTGTGTGTAGAGGTGTCTCAAGCTATCTACTGAACCCCGCACTCTAATTGGTATGAAGTGGGTCGACTTGGTCAGTCGGTCGACAATCACCCAGATAGAGTCGTGACCTCTAGATTTATGTGGAAGTCCCATCACGAAATCCATGGATATCCCATCCCACTTCCACTATGGTACCAATAAGTTCAAAACTAAACTTGATAGAACTTTGTGCCCCGCCTTCACTTGTTGACAAGTGAGGCATCATGAGATAAACTCTACAACTGTCTTCTTCATACATAGCCAGCAGTGCTGTCGTCGGACGTCCTGATACATCTTCACCACACCTAGATGTACTTCTAGAGGAGATGTTTGGAACTCAATCAACACTTCCTCCTAAAGTGCTACTGGTACCATAGTACGTCCTCTAATGAGAATGATGTGCTCCCCACCTACAGAAAATCCATTAGGTTCCTGACCTGTGGATATATGTGCACGTCAAGCCTCACAGTCAACATCAAAACAATGCGCCTCCCTGACTCTCTGAAGAAGTGAAGGTGTGATAGTAAGAGACTGTAGAAAGGATGCTCCATCCTGATCCCCAAAGGATAACTACATCACGACCAGCTACTCTGTCGCCTCTCCTTGCAGCTGAATGCCTGATATTCTGTTGAGAGCATATGCTACAACATTCCCCTTTCTATGATTATAGACTATCTCAATGTCATAGTCCTGGAGGAACTCAAATCACACAATTGTCTCAAGTTCAGGAACTTCTATGAGAAGATGTACCTGGACTCTAGTGGTTAGAGTAGAATGTAAAATGCTCACCCGTCAGATAGTGCCACCACATCTTCAAGGAAAAGACCACTGCTACTAAATCTAGTTCATGGGTAGAATAGTTCTACTCATGTTGTCTCACCTGATGAGAACCATAAGCTATCACCGCTCATTCCTCCATCAGGACACACCCAAGTCCGGTCCCTAATGCCTCGCAATAGACTATGTAACCAACACAATACCCTGACAGCCTTATGTTGGGTGCACTAGACAGCCTCTGCCTTTGATCCTGAAAACTCCGCTGGAATCTCTTAAACCACACGAAGGGTTTCCCCTTCTTCATCCATGCTGAATTTGGTGCTGCAACTATAGAGAAATCTGGCACCAATCTCTGATAGTACCCCTCCATTACCAGAAGACATTATACCTCCATCACACTGTTTGGTGGATCCCAAGAAAGTACTGCCTCGATCTTCGCTGGATCCACTGCAACTCCATCCTCTAAGATGACATGTCCCAGAAACTTCACCTCTCGGATCTAGAACTGGCACTTCGAGAGCATACCATAAAGCTGGTTCTATCAGAGTGTGTCCAGTACTACCTGCAAATGGTAGGCGTGCTCCTCCTCAGTAGATGAGGAGAAATGAATATAATCGATGAAGACTCCCACAAAGTGATCAAGGTATGGCTTGAAGATCTAGTTCATGAGTACCATGAACACATCTGGTGCATTGGTTACGTCGAATGGCATAACCAATAACTCGTAGTGACCAAACCGACATTTGAAGGCCGTCTTCTACAAATCCTTATCTCGTACTCTAAGCTGGTGAGAGCCCGAATGAAGAACTATCTTCGAGAACCAATGCACTCCCTTCAGATGATCAAATAGGTCATCAATCCTCAAGAGTGGGTACTTGTTCTTCATGGTTACCTGGTTTATCCACCGATAATAAAAACACAGATGCAATCTCCCATCCACCTTCATGGCGAACAAATTCAGGGATGCCTAGGGGGAAACACTTGGTCGGATAAATCTCATCCCCCGTAAGTCCTCCAGCTATACCCGCAGCTCATGAAGCTCCACAGGAGACATCTAATATGATTGAGTGGATATAGGTATTGTCTTTGGGTACATGTCAATGTAAAATTATACCTCTCTGCGAGGAGGTTGTCCTAGAACGTCATCCGGAAAGATATCCACGTACTGATCCACCAAAACAAGAAAACTCGGACTCCCCACGTCAACTGCTTCAAGAAAAAGGCAGGCCTACTGATGAGTTATCACCTGCACCATCCTCGGAGTATGTCCATCATTTGCTGCAAAGGTTCCCTTCTCACCGGTGATGTTAAAATAGGCCCCATAATTGTGGAAACATCGCACTTTGCACCTAATACAGTCAATCTGAGCATGGAATCTAGATGACCAATCCATACCCAAGATGACGGCGTAAGGTCTCGACGCCACTATGAGGAGATCCCAGATGAAGCTCTCTCCTCCTAGAGTGATCTAACACTGCCGACACCAATGCATATTTGTCGAGTCTACTCTCGTATGAGTATCTAGCTGTAATGATTGATCCAACGGCTCTATCTTAATCTCTGAGCTCCGAACAAGGGCAGTGGCTATGAAAGAGTGACTGGAACCTGTGTCTATATAAACTGCAACTAAGTTGGAGTAGAAATAGATCGTACATCGAATTATCTTAGGTGGATCGTGTTCATAGGCTAAAACTGCATGGAACTGATCTCTCCCCTGTCTTCTAGCTCCCTGTGGTCGGGCTGGACCTCCTGGTGGTGGTGGTGGTGGTGGTGGTAGGACCTCAAAATGTCGTCCACCACCTGATGCTCGCCCAGCTCCTCTTCCACGTCCGCCTACTCTCGACGGACCACCACGATCAAACCTCTGCCTCTACCTGCAATTTCCCTCTATTATCTGCTGCTCATCATCATGGTGGGTCGGGCAGTCATGAGCCATGTGTCCCTTCCCACCGCACGCATAGAACCAACTTCTCCTCATATGGCTGGCTCTATCTCATGTGACGTGCACAACTGAACCAATATCCCGGGGTCACCCACCTGATGGCTTGGTCTGCATGGACCTCTGCGACATCTGTCTACTACCGGCTGTAGAAGACTCTACTACAAGTCACCCTGTGGTGGTTCTCGCTGCTGGTGACTGCTCAGTAAGAAAACTTTCCACAAGAAGGGCTCACTCTAGCACCCCCGCCTATGTCAAAATGCTACGGGAGATCATCAAAGCCCTACTCGCATGCATGAGTCCCTTATCGGAGGTCCGGGACCTAAACAGTGGTTCCCGTATCATATTCATGGAGTAAAGAGAGAGGTCAGTGAACCTCTCTATGTATTAAGCTACAGTTATGCGTCCCTACTATAGATGCAGCAAGTCCAGTATCCGCACAGCACGAACGGTGGCTGGTAAAAAATCTGCCTGGAACAGGATCTCGAAGTATGTTCACAGTAGTGATGCCTCATCATGCACCTGAATCATCAGGCTCTACCCATATTCCAACTAATACCTGCAGAAGACTCGGGGAAAGGATCATCGTGAGGTTGGCTGGTGTCCCTACCATTCTGAAAACTCTCAGTACAGCCTCCAGCCAATCCTCAGCTGCCTGTGGGTCCATTTCTTCCCTAAACCGGGGCGGTCTCTGGCGCTGGAACTCGTGAAATGCACTCGGACGGCGTGCACTCTCTGCTGCTAGATCTGGTGGTATTGGTGGCCCAGCGGGTAGTGGTACTGCTGGTACCTCTGCTATGATGGGGCCCTTCACCATGCCCTCATCGCTCGGTGGGATACCATCTTGTACAGAACTAAGAACCTTGGCTAGATGACTATGTGGGGCCATCCTGAAAAGAAACAGGTGCACTACGGTCAAGAAAATATACCTGGTGAGCTGAAACAAAGTAATCACAAAGAGTAATTTTCAAGGGAAACACACATGCAATTAGTGTTTTTGTGCACGGAGTCGGAAATCAGAAGTCATGGTCCTAGTGTATGGATATGATGGCCGACACACCAACACTAGTTTCCCTAAATTGATGACCACACCCAAAACATGGAAAATTATTGCTATTAAATGAATTAGAGTCCTCATTCTATGCTAGAACACTGACTCCTCTAATAAAAATTTGTCACGACTTGTCCTCGGGGTCCGTGCAGTGACTACCCCATGCCCGCCTTCCATAGGCCAGGGCCAGGTGACTAGCACCAATGGAAAATCCCAGATAATAAGGGAAGTAATTACCTTTAAACCTATAACACACAAATCATGAACATAATTAGTAGAAGAAACATGTACTAATATTGAAAATAAAGTTGTTCTGAAAGTAAGTGGGCCAGTATACAAACCCAACTGAACAACAAGTACAAGTACAAGTAAAATGGGAAAACAGCTCATGGATCGTCCATCGTGGAATCCTACCTGATGGGTTGGTACATAACTCGAACAACTCATCCCTGAGGTACATCCTGTCTAGTCCATCTCCGATCAGCATCCCGTCCATCACCCTCAAACTCGATCACTGCTGACAGTAACCTTCACAGAACACAACAAGGTAAGGGCGAAACACGTGCAGGGGTGATATAACAATACTCAGTAAGGGACCCCACGCCCCCCGAAGGTCTCACAGAATCCACTAAAGAGAAACCACAATTGTAAGATACAATCAATAAGTATCAACCATCCATAGTTATGTATATGCCCATACATATACCTAAGTATCCAATCACATTCCGGCTCCAACACTCGATCCCAAGCACAACCCATTCCAAAAAGGAAGTAAATTCCATCATCTCAATGATAAAAACTGATAGTCATGACTCAGCGCACATAGGTATAAAACTCATTTAGAGGGGTATAGATGATTAGTTGTAGCCACTGAATCATCTCCTCTTTCGAACCCACGTAGGATCCTGGAACAGTATCAATGCTGTCGAACCCACAGATGATCCCAGTACAGAAATCATCGATGTCGAACCCACAGAGGATCCTGGTACCAAATTCATTGTTGTTGAACCCACAGATGATACTGGTATATTAGTAGGTCCACGTAGGATCATATCATCTCAATCGTAGCCAGCCATATGGATCCTGCACACAGCACGCTCGATTCTGGGAGGGTCCGATCCTCGATCCAAGTGTTGATACATCAACTACAAATAAGCCTCATGTTTATATATACTATAAATCCTTCTCATCATAAGGAACCCAACGCCACAGACAGTGCGTCAATCGGACTCCCGGTCTGTGAGTTATTGGCATTTCTGTTCTAGGGGCCCTATTGGTTTTTTAGGTTCAAACCAACCCGACCGAACCCCAACGAGGTCCAATCCTCAAAAAGGGTATTCCAAAAGTACCTTCTTGTTATGAGATTCCCATATCCATATACCGTTCATTGATCGGACACCCGTGGCCCATGATATGGGCAATATGGTGTAAATTGTCCAAACGGGTCGGGGTCCGGTCCGACCCAGTCGGACCGACTTGGTCCGTACCGGGGTTCTATCCGGTCCACGGGTCCATCCTGGTTAGAGGAAGCGGCCTAGATTGAGGGGGCAGACTGTCCTGAGGGCGGCCTAGTCGAGGAAGGCCTGGCCTTGGATGGCCCGACCGAGGGCGGCCCGACCCGAGGGAAGCCCTCCCGATCGCGTCTTCGCTGATGGCGGCCCGGCCAAGGGCGACCCGACTGAGGGCACCCCAGTTGAGGGAATCTCGACTAGATAGGTGGCCCCCATGACCATCTGTCCATGCATGGGGTCCCCCCCCCCCCGATTCAGATGGAACCGACGCTAGGCACCGATTCAGTGTACTGCGGGACCCAAGGGGTCCTGCCCTGTCCGGCTGGCCATGCGGCATTCCTGTTCCGCATCACTGGAAGCCGGATCGACACTGGCCACCCCTGGTTCCTCCACCATGGAACGATGATTATGCACTTCTCCTCCTCTGCCACGCCCAGCCCTGTTCGCGGCTCCCTGCTATCCACCGTGCGGCGTGACGGCGTCACGCCATCTCCGGCGGGCCGGCTGGCCTCCTTGCTCCCTCACGGCCCATGTTTGCCACGACCCAGTCCTCCACATGTCATGGTGGTTCCACACCCTTGTGGTGACCCAATGGCCTTGCTCCACTGGCTTCTTCATGGTTCTCCTCCATCGTCAACAAAAATGAACAACCAAAAGGGGGAGGGTCGTCAGTGTTCATTTGGTTCGAGCCCTCCACATCATGGCGATTACAATTGGAAAAACCAGTCCAAGATTTGAAAGGGGTAGAACCGAAATGAAAACAACTAGAACCCCCCTACCTTGTATGAAAATGATCATTGATGATGTCGCGGGAAGGTGGAATTGTTATGTCAACATGAGAAGAGGAAGAGTTTGGAGAAGATGAGTTGAAGATGATGTCGTCGGCGTTCTTCATGGGCGGCAGTGCTTCCACTTCTTGCCCCAGTCGAAGAGGGAGAGATGTCCACTATTTTTTGATGAGAGATTTTGTTCTTCCAAATTCTTCCATGTTCTTCCTCCTCTCCCAAAGTTTCCACCAATTGAAATCTAATCCCCAAAATTAATAAAAGAAGTTCTCTATTAATTCTTGGGGACGACAACACAAAGTTGTGTTTAATTAAACAAGGAAACTCATTTAATTAATGGTAAGGAATGGTTCATATTCCAAATTAGAGGATGTGAGGAGTTCCAATTAATGAAGAGAGGTGTCGAATTAATAATAGGGAGTTAATGGGGGTATGATGCTCGTGTGGGCCCCACAAAATAATATCCTCCCAAGGGAGGTTATGTGCGGGTGGGCCCCACCACCATAACCTCTCATGGGAGGTTATGGTGTGGTGGCCCCCACCACTAACATCCTTTTGGTGGTTTAAACCACCCTGAATAAAATTAAAGTTAACACTTTATTATTATTCAAACAAATTAAAAAATCCCAAAAAACTAACTCACATTCCCGATAGAACGCGACTGCTGTGAAGGTCTCACTAAGCATTCACTAATGCTGTGAGTTCAATGGTGCCCTCATATTTCAGTTCTGAGAACCTGTTTAAAAGATATAAAATCTCTCCCATACGTTAATTGAATGTACTAGAACAAAACATCATAAATTTATTCTGTGGCCACGGGGCCTCGGAATCAAACACCGTCAGAAACTACGGACTCGTAAAATTCCCATCTATTTAAAAAAATCCATGGAAATTTCAGTTCCTTACATAAATTTTCCTTATAATTCATAGATATTGGATGATAGGGTCATTGATTTAAATATTACATATATAATGTCATGATGTAACATTAATCATGTAAATTATTCCATAATATCCATCGGTATTCTATCAAACATTCACCTAGGATTTTCAATGTATTTTGATAATCTTACTAGGACAAGAGGCTATTCCTCTTACTATTAACCATTGGGGCATAGAGAAATAAAATTGGTTACATGTATCCTCATTTTTTTTCTTATAACATGGAACCTACGACCTTGTTATAAAATTCACCTATTGATTTTGATACTAACATTGAATAATTAGAATCCCTCAACTTTTTATAAAGTAGAATATCTAGTATAATCCATCGTTCTATTTATTACCCACTATAGAATCACAGTGTGGGATACCCTACCAATAGACCACTATGGGTTGGCATTACCGACACATACATAGAGAATGTGATCCTCTATATATGGATTTTGTATCCCCTATAAAAATTGTATGTATGGGTCCTATGATCCTCCACTAGAGTCAGTAACCACCCACCCAACCATGGTCTAAGATCCTCTATTTTTATTCAAGAGTGTTTGTATGGGATATTATTATTTTTAAATTGGATTCATGGAGATGAATAAGGATTTCCCACAAAGAATGTTATAAAGAGGAGACCAGTAAATAATATTATTTTATATCTTATTAAACTCATGTCTGTATAAGTAAATAGGACTCATTAGTTCATTTTCTATGTTTAGGTGACATTAATTTAACATTCAAATATGGAATTTCATGTATACAATGACTTTTTTATATAGTCACAAATGAATGATAATCATTTAATATTTGATTCATTCCATAAGAAAATGAAGTAAATTTCAATTAGGAATTTAGGGGTTCGATAATAGGACAACATAGTGGATCCATAATGTTTAGGTAGAATAAAATCTTAACGATATGAGATTTGAATAATAAGGAGTTATTTTCTTTTGTTATATAAAAAGAGGTTTTCATATATTCAATTTTTAGGCATCTATTATTCCTTTTTAATTTCAAATTTTGATTTTATATGACTTTATGAGAAATAACATTGGTCACATTCATATTTATTAACATATTGGATTCAGTTCCTTTTATTCACATTCGTTATATTTTCATATCATGTGGAGTGTAATTTGTAACGTTTCATTAACATAAGGCCTCTAATTAATATGAAAATTCATAATCAGTGATAGTGAATAGTGTTCCAGTAATTAGATGGGGAAATATTGTTTCATTATTTGCATACTAAAGACAAGTAGGGGACATGGTGTATTAGGTGACGTCAAAAAAGAGGATAGAAGGGAATACATTTAATGTAGTTACATAAAATTTATATCATCATCTATATAGATTATGTGAATAAAGGGATGCATTAAAATTCTCAATTATGTTTCTACAATTTAACCATATTCATTTTAAAATTTCATTCATTACACATTATGGGATTTTTATTTGTGGTAATTACACTCAAACACAGCTACAACGGTACATCTTCCCTTAATTCTCAAATAAAAAATATAATTCTATTTTATAATGAAAATTAAATATTAGAAATTTTACATACATATTTAAAAAATATATACACTAATTAGTGATGAATAAATCATTAATTTTTGAAAAATAATTTTTGTAATGTGTCAAATTCTTCGTATTAATTATCTCATTATTCTATATATTTATCTATTTTATTCTCATATGCAATCATTATACATAATATTTTCCACTATAATTATTTATTACTTGAATTGTTATGATTATGTAAAAATGATATTAATTAAATAAAAATAAATATTTTTACATCATATTTAATATATTATATTCTTCTATGCATCACTTCCGCATCCTATATAAGTAATACTAATATATTCACTGATTACGATATAAATTTGTCTCAAGATATACATTTTCGTACTATATTATATCAAAGAATAAGTTATGTTATGGATTTTAATTTTAATGTTTCAACAAATCCAGAATAATGACTTCAATTTATCTCATAATTACTAATAAGATACAAGAAATATGATATTAAGGAATTTCACTCTCACAAAACATACTCAAACCCTCAATTAGATGAACATGGTAAAACATAACTAATTTTAACACAATGATTTATCCAATTTAAATAATAAATGAATTATTATATTTTTTTAATACATGGTGTAGTTGAATGTTTTTTTACTCTAGAACCACTTCTATATTATTATAATCCATTATGTTTATTATTCGACATGTATTCCTTCCACTTCCCCACCTTTGGATTAATAGTTCACTAAAAATGACATTCTTAAGTGGAATTGGATTTACCTATTATATTGGGATTAAATCATACCAGGACATTTTTTTCTAATTATTGGTTGAGTAATATTGTTTATACCTAATGATAAATCTCAGATTTCTTATGATCTGTTTAAAATATTTTGTAGTTATTTAAATTTTTATAAAAAAACTCATTTTATATCTCTTCTAGTATGTTTTATATATAGTAACATTAGCCATTATTTTTCTTTAGTTTTCATTATGATTCATCATTTACAATTTTTAAAAGTAATTTTCAGTTAATTATACATTACCATTACAGAGACATAGGTTTATAAAATGTATCTATACTAATATTATGGAAATTTCATGCAAATTTCATTACTTTTTTTAAACAAGATAATATTATTCATCAGATGTGTTATTCTTCTATGTCAATATAATTTAATTATGGGAAAGTATCACTATGATCTGTTTGAATGGAATCTTCAACATTTTATAATAGGATGATTTATTGTTATAAATTTTAATACTTATATAATCATGTTTTTTTAAAATAATAAATATTCTATGATGGATTTGGTAATGGATTTATGTATATGATGAAAACATATGTTTGAGTAATAATTACATGATTAGCTTCCATAGAATTATATATCTCTCAAATGAATTATGTAAATGCATATATTTCATGAGAATTTATGGTTTGAGATGTGTCATTTCATCCTAGTCCACTATTTCATGGGTCAAGTGAATACACGATGGGATCATCTTCTTGGATGTGTTTATCATAAAAAGATATGATTTTATATATTTATCGATGTTCCAAATTTCAATGTTATGATATATAACAGTGGAATTTTATTAAATTGTGTTCTGAATTGGTTTAATTTCCTTGATTTTTCCTTTAATTGTTATGATATTATTATTATGATCTTATACCCATATGTTCATTTTTGATTACTTATGATCATATTTTTTTATCATTTTTCTCCCTCTGATATATCTTAGTTTTTACAATATACAAGAATATGAGGACACTAATTTATTATGTTTGACATAGCTATGTAATTATGTATATTATCATGTATTTCATGTATACAAGGGTTTCTTATGTAGAGATTTTTTATGGGATGTGATGAATAATTGTTATAGAGTACTGTGATTACGTATCATAAATCTAATATATATATATATATATACCAAATGGTTCTAAAGGTATTATTTATTACTATATATATCATATATTTATACACAATGATATATAATTTTTCTATGTTATATTAAGTTTTTTCATATACCAAAAGATGTAATGTAAGATATTAATATGTATAATAATTAATTTTTAAAATAAATTTAAAGATATCTATTAGTTGTGTCAAATAAAAAATTTATAAAATGTATAATTAAATCCTCATTTGATAAAAAAAATGAAAAATTCACATAATTAATATGAGATATGATAACATTAGACGCTAATTTTTAGCAAATTAACTTTTGAGAATATCTAATGTTTAATGGATTAAATATATTTTTCTATATAAAAAATAATTATATAAACAATTTGATGGAATTGTCAAAACCATTTTAGAATGTACATATATAAAAGGATCTAAGAAATAATTTAGGGTGTCATGTCACGTCCCTTGGGGCCCATACCATGACTACCCCCAGCCCGCCTTCCATAGGCCATGGGCTGTTGACTAGCACCAAAAGGCATATTCCATAAAAACTGGAAGTCATTGCCTTTATAACCTATAAACTCACACAACTATGAACAAGAATGATTAAAATACAATGTAAAACTATATATAGTAAACAGGGTGTGTACAGAAAGTATAAAGGGTCCAGAATACATGCCCAACTGTAAAATAGAAGTTAACTGAAAAGTACAAGTAAAATTGAAAACAACTCCTATGAACACCCGCCAAAGATCCAACTTGAAGGGTATGTATAGCTCTCGAACGGCCGTCTCAGTTGTACACATCGTCTAAAGTCCACCCCAGAGCTACCCCCAGTCCTGGTACCTTTGTCCTTAGTCAACGATGTCCGTCAACTACACCCAACACAACAAGGTGCGGTCGTAGCCCATGCAGGGGTGAGTATGATGATACTCAGTAGGGACCCCGAGTCCCTCGAAGGTCTCACAAAATCCACAAAGTTTAAACCACAAAGCATGAAAACATATGTCGACCCTACATAGATATATCCCCACACATATACCTATGTTGTTGAGTAAACCTATTTCAATCATGAGGAAACATAAGGCCCAACTCAAAAGCCCAAAGCCCAAATGTTCCATGATGCAAAGAAATATCAAAAATATAAAGGCTCATCACACACCAGGTATACAACTCTGAGAAAAATAATTATGAAGCTATCCCACATAGGATAGCTATGGAAGCTGATATCCAGCCACATGATTATCTTGAGATAGAAACAAGTAACATTACAAAAACCTCGGCTGTAGGATATCTCCTCCTCTATCGAGTATAGTGGGCCGGTCATGTAACACAAATGTGCTTCCCACTAACCTTGGACTGCTGAGGTACTCCTCTTGTCGAGTACCTTGTGTCTGCCGCCTGACATAGAGGTGCTCCCCATCGTGGGTCTACCGCATCACACAGAGGCACTTCCCCTCATGGCCTTATGAGGTACTCCTCCTGTCGAGTACCATGGGACTACCACATAACAAAAATGTGCTCCCCACTGTGGGTCTGCAGCGTCACACAAAGGCTCTCTCCACTCGGCTAGTCGAGTCACTCTGAGTCGAAACAGTCAGTGGTCATCAAGTCTCAGCAATTATATGGTTCCGTACGTATCGCACATGGGATAACTGCTTCCCATGTCATTGTTCATACCTCAACTGCCCCTAAGTTCCATGAATATATAACCCAAAGTTATGTCAAGTCAATTTGGACCCAACACAATAGACAACTCATCAATCGAACACTCGGTCTGTAAGTTATTAGTGTATCTGGTACAAGGACCCGGTTGGATTCGGGGACTGATGAAACCCGGACGTACTCCAACCATATTGAAAAATCATGTGGAGTATATCAAAAGGTCCGTACCAATCCAAGTATTAAGGCTCCACAAATGGTTCATCAAATAGATGCTCGGTTCCCAAGTTATGGAAAAAAGGTAATTATGGACCTAGATGGGCCTGGGTCCGGTCCGACCCGGTCGGACCGTCCCTACCCGACCCGGGCTGGGCCGACCCGACATGGTTTTTGGTTGCCCGTCCCGGTTCGGGTCTGGCCTGGATGGCATATGCCACGGCAGGCCCAGCCCAGCCCACGAAGGGGGCGTCCCGGACCACAAATGGTGCAGCCCGTTAGCATGGCTCGTTGGGCGTCTCTTGGTGCAGCCTATGTTGCGGCTCAAGGTGCGGCCTCACGGTGCAGCCTATGATGCGACTCACGGGGAGACCTAGATAGTACGCAGGACAGCTCGACGGTCCTGCACGGTGCACCTTGTCCGGCTAGAACATCCGATCGACCTTCCTTTCAGCGGCACGACAATGCTATTGTCCACCTGCGGCTAGCCGGGTGCCAGTCATAGTCCACCTCCACCGCAGTTGAGCGGTCGCGACCTATTGCTCCACCGGCAGCACAGACGTGTGCCGCCGCTCCGCCGCATGGTCGGCCAGTTGTCGGCCGCCTTCCTATTCCACTGTGGCTGACAGTCTGCGGCCTCTTTTCAACCAGCAGTGTAGACACGCGCCACCCTTCCTTCCTCACGGTCGACCGGGTTTCAGCCGTCACCTTCTTCCACGAGCCACTGCAGCATCGTTCCAAGACCAAAATATTATACGATCACATATTCAAAATCCTTGTGTCGAGGGCTTCACGTCTATATATTGAACTTATAAAAGCACCATATTTCCGGAGCCAATGAAAATTAAGGGGTTGAAAAACACATGGATAATGGGAGAAGAAATAAAAAGAAAGAGGTCCAAGGTTTATGTGTGGGATGATGGCCATGTTCAATTGGCCATAGTCTTCATGAATTTTGGACATGAAGAATTGATAAAATTCAATCATATTAAAAACAAACCCCTACTTGAGACATTCATGAATAGTCCTCGATTACTGGTGGACCATGTTATTTTTTCCCATGATCGACTCCTAATGACACCACTAGCACGTCCCCCATTGGTGGATCAATGTTGTCTGTCACCTCCCGCTGGGTCGACTTCGTCTTTTAAGGGTCTGGTGTCATGGAATTCCTTCAGTAATTCACTTCGTGGTGAATCTCTCTAATACCCCTTCCCTAGCTCCATATTTATAGGAGATGGGGAGGGTATGTAACGACACGGGGAGTTACTAAGACTCATCAATTAAAAATCTTCCTAACTTCCCTCTAACATGGTTGTTACTCAAATTTGAGGGTCAATCCATTTATTTTCCTCACACGTCACCAGTCCCACATTAACGCTCATCCATTTCAGGAATAGAATAAAAATAAAATAATAATGTTATTTTATTTATACTATTAAAAAGTTCCAATAACTAACTTTTTAGTCATGCCTACTTTTATCAAAGTGAAGGTTTCCTTAATTGAAAATTGGCGCTTCTAGATCAACAGTGTTCTCGAATATCAATTCTGAGCACCGGTTCAAAAGATAGAAAATTCCTATTGTGCGTTTACTGAATGCACACAATAAAAATATCATAAAATTGTTAACAGTCACCCTCAAACTGTGCTTGTTGAGGTTAGGCTCTGACTAAGTGAAACCAGCCCCAACGAAACAGACAATACTCTCGGATTTCCAATACGAGTTACTATTTAAATGTTATGGATTTTACAATAAAATAATTATCACTTAATTATTTTATTTATGGCCATAAACTATCATTCACTGGTGGCCCGCACTAGTAAATGTTCGTATATTCCTATTTAAAGAATACCCTCTTCAGTTCCGCGGTGGTCTCATATTTTTAATCCGAGTTACCATTTCTGAGTTGTAATCATTTAAAAAATAATGTAACTATATTTAATTAATTTATTTACAGTTATTCCAATTTCATGTTTTTCTCACAGGAGGCTAGCTCTGACTAAACATAAGCTGCGCCTAGGTAAACAATCTGTCCTAATCACAACGGTGCCCTCATATTTTTTATCTGAGAATACGTTTAAGATTTATTCCACTTTTTCCGGAAAACTTCTTACACACGCTTATTAAAGCATTACCACACTTCAATGGATCATTTTGGGCACATCGAGCCTCAGAATCACACGCCGTTAGATTTCACAGTCTCGAAATAGATCCATAGAAATAAAAGTATTTATATGGAATTTACAGGACACTGCATTCTCCCCACCATATGGATATACGTCTTCGAAGGCCAAAACAATGGAAAAAACATAAAGAGGGTACTGAGAACAAATCTGAGCCTCCTTATCCCATGTGCTCTCATGGAGGTTCTTGTGCTTCTAGAATACATGCACCAGAGGTATTGATTTCCAATAAAGGACCTGCTCTGGTCAATTCTCCATCTCCACTGGATCCTCTAAAAACGTCACCCCATCATTGAAATCCAGCTCTCTATGGTCGATGATGTGAGATGGATCATGCACAAATATCCTCAACTAGTATACATGGAAGACGTCTTGCACATTCACCAACTGCGGAGGAAGAGCCAAGTTGTGTGTTACCTCACCAATCCTCTGAAGTTTCTGAAACGACTTTTAATCCTCATTGATCACATGCCGTCATGGCCAAATCTCCATAGTCCCCGTCGAGGAGAGACTCACAAGAATATGTGATCTGCCTCCTGTAACTCCAAGGTACACTATATCATGTCGGCATAAGACTTATGGAAACTTTGAGAAGTTTTAACTTGCAAACAAATGAGGCATTGTGATATAAAATCTACCACTACTTTCTTCATCCCCGGCCACCAGTATTTATATCGGCGGTCCGAGTACATCTTTGCCACTCCAGGATGTACTGTTATTGGGGATGTATGTATATCCTTCAACACCTCCTTCGGAAGGATCACTGTCACCATGGTGCGTCCTCTGTAGAGGATGACATGCTCCATACATTTAGAAAATCCTTTAGGAGACCATCCTAAGGATATCTGAGAACATCGAGCCTTGCAGTCAGTGCCCCCAAGATGCGCCTCCATGACTCATTGAAGTAGTAGGGGTGTGACTATCATAGACTAGAGGTACGCTGCCCCATATCTATCCACAGTGAATATCTGCTTTGTGGAAAGATTCTTTATCACTTCACTTAGCAATTGCAGACCAGACCTCCTGTTGAGTGCATCTGCTACAATGTTCCCCTTCCCAGGAGCATAGACAATATCAAAGTCAATGTCTTGGAGGAACTATTTCAATCACCGTTGTCTCAGGTTCTGGTCCTTCTGAGAAAAGTTATACATGAGACAGCTGTGATCATAGTAGACTGTAAAACATTTCCCAATCAAGTAGTCTCACCACATCATTTGTGCAAAGACCACTACTACTAACACCAGGTCATGGGTAGCATAGTTCTACTTGTCAGTCTCAATCTCATCTCCAATAAGCTCTGCTGACACTTATTCATCCACATGAATGGATATTCTTTTTTTCTTCAATGCTAAAAATGGTGTCGCTAACCTGGAGAACTCTATTACACCTCTCTAGTAGAACCTAGACAAAGAAAAGTTCCCTCTTCCTTCGGGGAGGTAATCCTAGAAGAAACTTTTGAAAATATGTCCCCATGCTCTGCCAGACTTGTTTGGAACTGAAAACTAAAAACTCCTAATATCATGAGGGTAAGTCTGGCTAACTCAAAAGTGATCAGATGCACCCTCCTATGAATGCGTTTATCCTATTCTTCCTAGGTATCCATTTTCACGGACAAATTAAAACCACATTCCAACATTTTAGGTAAACCACGAACCTTTTGCCTAATTCAGTCAATCTAAGTATAAATTGTGGATTTCCAATCCATACCATAACTAACTTCATAATTCCTCAACGCTTACACCAAGATGTTCCAACCAAAACTATCGCCTCAAGGGTCAGATCACACCATCATCGTATGTGTGATTATCAAGTCTCTTCCCAAAGGTATCTCTAGACATGAGGTTAAAGTCAATGGATTAACCAGAAACTCTATGTCTTGGACATTATTCATGGAAGGAAGGAAGGATTGGTACCTACTTCTATTAATATATCAGCTAGTAGTATACAAAAACCCTTCATCGAATCATTCCTATAGACCTTGAGTCGCACTCTATTACTAGATACAGCTACTCCCTTCTCCTATCTTCCAGCTCCATGAGCCTGGGGGGACAATAAAAGGGGGGTAGATGTAACATGTTTAAATGTAAACCACCTCATGGTTCTCTCCAAGCTCTGTTTCCATGTATACATTCCTAAAGATTCATCTATCCCTAACACTTCATCTTTCTGATACATTTTACACACCCAAGTCTCTGACACTGGTGCCAGTTTCCTGCTTTCCCACTACTAATATTCACTAGTAGTATCTGCTCTTCCAAAGATCATTCAACCCCAAAGGTTCCCTCTAGAACCCTAACATAGGTAGGAATGCATAGAGTAGTAGTGTTGGAATGGAAATTCATAAACACACCATGCTCGGATATATGAGCCCTAAAGCACTGATCGTATCGTATTCATCTAGTACCCAGAATGGTCGGTATGCCTCGAAGAATACTCAACTACCGACATGTCATCATGCTGAAGCTGTAGAAGATCTTAATAAATATCATCCACCTCCTCAAGATATTCTTCAACCACCTATGTGTAGGTCTAGCATTGGAACCTATGGGGCATCTGTTGATGAAACTCGTGTAAGGCACAAAGACGATATGTTCCCTCTACCGGTACAACCAGTTGTAACTGCTACCCAACATGTAGTGATATAGCTGACACACTACCCAAAGGTACTATCTCGGGAAACGGTCCATGTACCAAAACTTTATCACTATGCAGAACATCCTCATGTTCACTCATAATAAAATACTAGAAGCTAAGATAACCATCTACTCTACTGGTGTCTCAAATAGGAAGAAAACTCCAGCCACAGCCTCTAGAAATTCCTCACCTGCCTAGGATTCAGTCTCGCCATGAATTCTTGGTGACATCTTACACTGAAAATAATGCAATGCACTCAGTCAGCGTGCATCCTCTATTGGTGGGGCTGGGGGCAATGCTCGTCCAACGGGTAGTGGTGCTTATAGTACGCCACGAGGAGTTTCTAACGACGTAAGAGGGCCCTTCACTAAGGCCTCATCACTCGGGGGGTCCGTTATCACATACTCTCTCATGAAACCTAGGTGGATGCCTCAACGGCAATATCCTGATATGGAACAGGTGCACCATAGACTTTAAGTTATACCTGGTGAGCTGAATCCAAGGAAATCACGAAGAACACTTTTCAAAAATACATATTCAATCAGTGTTATCATGCACTGAGTTAGAAATCCAAATTCAGGGTCCTCGTGTATAGATATATCGACCGTCGCACCAACACTAGACTCCCCAAACTGAAAAAAACACTCATAACACTTATCAATATTGTTTCAAAGAAAATATCAGAGTCTTATTTTTTCGGTAGAACGTAACTCCTCTGATACCAATTAGTCATGACCTACCCCTCAGGGCCCATGTCGTGACTAGCCCAAGATAGCCTTCCATAGGCCAGGGGCTCGCGACTGGGACCAAAATGCATATTCAAAAAAATAGTAAGGCACTGACTTTATAACATGTAAACTCAAAAAAATAATCACAAGTAGGATAGATGCACAATTTCAAACAATTTATAGTAAACAGGGTGTGTACAGAAAGTAAAAATATTCCAGAATATAAGCCCAACTATAAAGTAAAAGTAAACTGAAACGTACAAGTAAAATTGAAAACAACCCCTATGAACACCCACCATGGATCCTACCTGAAAGGTAGGTAAAAATCTTGAATATTCATCAATTTGGTACGCCTCGTCTAAAGTCCACTTCCGAGCCACCTCAGTCCTCTTACCCTCAACCTCAGTCAAAACTGTCTGTCATCTGCACCAAACACAACAATGTTCGGGCATAGCCTGTGTAGGGGTGAGTATAACGATACACTGTAGGGAACAAAAGACCCTCGAAGGTCTCATTAAATCCACAATGTTTGAACCAAGAAGAATGAAAACATCTTCCAACACAACTTAGGTATATTCCCAAATATAAATACACAGCTCGCACTAGGTATAAAACACCTAGAAATTGAATTATGAAGCTAACCCACATAGGATCGCTATGGAAGCTGATGCCAAGACACATGATTCTATATGGATTGTAACAAGTAACATTTGAAACACCTCGCCTTCAAGAGAACTACTCCAATGTCAAGTACAGTGTGCCTGCCACATTAAAAAGAGGTGCTTCCCACTAACCTTAGATATATGAGGTACTCCTCCTGTCATATACCATGGTTTTTCCACCACACACAGAGGCACTCCCCATCGTGGGACTCCCGCGTCACCTAGAGGCACTCCCCCTTGTGGCCTGGTGAGAAATTCTTCCTGTCATGTACCATGGGTTTTCCATGTCAAACAAAGGTGATCCCCACTCTGGGCATGTAGTGTCACACAAAGGGGCTCCACACTGGGCTAGTCAAGTCACTCTGAGTAGAAACAGTGAGTTGTCGTAAAGTCTCAACCAGTCACAGGGTTCCGTACATATCACGCTTTGGAGAACCACTCCCCAACCAATAGGTCATACCTAAACTTCCCCAAAGTTCCCAAATTAAGTAACTCAATGTTCTGTCACATCAAAAGGTCCCCAACGCAAAAAGCATCACATCAATCAGGCATCTTTTCTGTAAGTTATTAGGGTTTCCACTCCGAGGGCCTGGTTGGATTCGGAGTCTGATCCAACCTGGCCGAACTCCAAACATATCCAAAATTCATGTGGAATATATCAAAAGGCCTATATTTATCAAAGGATTCTAGAACCGCAAATGGTTCATCAAATGGTGACCGGTTCTCATGTTATGGTCAAAAGGTAATATAGGGCCCAGATGGGCCTGGGACAGCCCGGACCCGATCGGACCGCCTCGCCCAACCCGGCCTGGGCCTCGGCGGGCCCATCCCATGGGGCCATGGTCTGGACTGACCCGCGTTGGGGGATTCTTAACCTGGCCCATGAGGGGTGCGACCAGTTAGCGCGTCCCGCGGGGTGCCTAGTGGTGCGTCCTGCGGGGAGGCTCGCGGTGCGTCCCGCGGTGCGGCACACAGTGCGGCCTAACGGTGCCCCTTGCGATGTGGCCCACACTGCGGCCTAGCTGGAACACATGATTGTTCATAAGTCCTTCATGGTGTGCCTTGGCCAACTGGAATGGTCAGCCCATCTTCCTTCCAGTGACGCGATTGCGCTGCTGTCCACATGTGGTCAGCTGGTTGCCAGCCGCCGTCTGGCTACAATGTGGCCCAGCGACCTTGGCCTCTAGCTCCACCGGTAGCACATATCTGCACCGCCACTCTTCCATGCTACTGGATGATTATCGACAGCCATCCTACCCCACCGTGGCTTCCTCTTCAACTGGAGGTGCAGACGCATGTCACCCTTCTTTCCTTGCGGCTGGCCAGGTTTTGGCCATCTAATTCTTCCACGAGCCATTGTGGCTTTGTTCAATGCCCGAATAACTATACGATCACATATTCATGATCCTTGTGTTTAGGTATTTACATAAATATATCACACTCATAAAAATTTCGTATTTCCAATGCCAATAAAAATTAGGGTGTTGAATAGCGTACGAAGAACACGCGGTGAAATAAAAAGAAAGAGAATAATGGTTTATGTTAGGGACGATGGCCATTTCGTTTGGCCACCATCATCGTGAATTTAGGATAATAAGAATCAATAAAATTCAATTATATTGTTAACCAACCCATACCTGAAAGGTCAGAGAATCATCTTTGCTTGTCAGTGGATCGTGTTCTTTGTTCCCGTGATCAGCTCCCAAAGATGCCACTCGCACGTTGCCCATTAGTGGATTGATGTCTTCTATCACCTCCCACTGGGTCAGCTTCATCTTCTAAGGGTATAGAATTGAATCATTCCTTCAGCAATTCGCTTCTTGGCGAAGCTCTCTTATACCCCTTCCCTAGCTCCATATTTATCGGAGAGGGGGGGGGGGAAGTAACGACGCGAGAATTTAATGGGGCTCATTAATTTTGAAGCTTCCAAATTCCCCCCCCCCCCCAATGTATTTGTTACTCAAATTAGATGTTCAAGACGTTTATTGGATTAACACGTCACCAGTCCTAAATTATCGCTTGTCTGTTGACGGAATAGAATAAAAATAAAATAATAAATTTATTTTATTTATTTTATTAAAAAGATGCAAAAAGTAACATTCTATCCAAACCTACTATAGTCGAAGTGAAGGTCCCCTTAAGAGAAAATCGGGGCTATGAGATCAACATTGTCCTCTAATTTCAATTCCGAGCACCTGTTAAAAATTTACAAAATGATGCTTGTGCGTTTACTTGTAATATCCAAACAAAGTTCATAAAATTCTTAACAGCCACCCTCGACCCGTGTCGGTTGAGGTTTGGCTCTTCCTAATTGAAACACGCCCCAACAAATCCAATGGTTTTCTTGGATTTCAAATCTGAGATACCATTTAAAAGTTATGGATTTTACAATAAAATAATTATCACATAATTATTTTATTTACGGCCAAAAAGTAACTCTCACTAATGGCCCGTGCCGACCATTGTTAGTTTCATACTAAAGAAATCATACCCTCAGTAGTTCAGTGGTGGTCATATATTTTAAATTCGAGTTACCATTTGTGAGTTATATGCATTTGAAAAATAAAATAACATTATTTTATTATTTTATTTACAGATATGGAATTTTTGGGTTTTCTCACTAGAGGCTCGTGCCATGTAAACATACGTCGTGCCTATGGTTAACCCACCATCCTGAGAGCAACGATGCCATCATATTTCTAATCTATGTAACCATTTAAGAGTTATTCCAGTTTTTCAAAAAAACTGCTTACGCGCACTAATTAAAGCTTAACTATTCTTCGATGGATCATTCCAAGCACTCCGGGCCTCAGAATCACCCGCCTTCAGATTTCATGGTCTTGAAAAAATTCCATATAAATAAGAATATTATACGTACTTTCTGGGATATTACATATGGATCCATAAAAATTTACTTCATTTTTCTCCCTAGGAATCTTGGTAATTAAATTTACACCATGACATGGTTTTTCATCATGAGGTCTTTTTTTGTGATGTATATGTATTCAGAACACATATTAATGACATTAAAAATTACATATATTTTATAATGATAATTCTAATTTGTTTTCTCTTAATCCCCATTTTTGCATCTATAATTTATTTGGACTATGATTATTTAATTACTAGATCATGTTTTTGTGAAAATGTTTCAGAACATGGAAAATATCAAAAAACCCAAAAAAAATCTTAGAAAATCACCATTACATTATTTTTCAATACAAATTTCAACTAATTAATTAATCACTAGAAAAAAGTAATTTTATAGTAATATTTTTCTTATGGAATTCATTTTCCATACACATATGAAAAATATAAATCCACTTCCCAAATCATTGAATACTAGATAAAAATGAAAAAATAACAAAATCATAAAATAACTATACCTCACTATCCATGAATTTTATCACAGTTATATAAAAGTATGTTCAATATCCACAAAAAAACTATAAAAACATTTTTCTATTACATTATAGAAATCAGAATAATTCCCACATACTATAATAGTCCTTCTTCTCTGTAATGTTATGGTAATACCTCATCAACAATGAAATATTTAATAATCGAAATAAAATTTTATTATAAATGAAGAGAATGAATCTACTATCTCAAATGTGGTTGAGAAGTATTCATTTTATATGATCTATTAATTTATTTAATGAGAAAAATATATATATTTTTCTTACTATTTTATGAAGTAGAAAAAACACTTGGATTTAATTTATTGGAATATATTATTATTAAAAAATTTCAATAATCAATTTACTCTTCTACAAATCAGAGAATAAACTATCATAATCGAATGTAAAACTACCGTCAATTTGGGTAACGTAACAAAATGAGATCATACATTATATTTTATGTGAACATTTAAAAGGATATAAATATCATAGGAATGTAATTATTATAAAATGGTCAGATTGACCACATTATATTCTATACGAATTCAAAATATTTGATTGAATCAAAATTCATATCATATAAATATTACTTTTTGAAAAATAATAACTAATGATAAATTATAGTTATTTGAAATATAAATTTTCATATAAAAAAAATTAAAACCAATCATGGATCTCTAATTGATTAAATTCTATCTAATTATTCCTCCTTAAAAAACATGATAATAATTAGTTCCAAAATCACATATAAATTTTTTTTAGAAAGATAAAATGAATTGTGAATTTAAAAATAG
Source organism: Viscum album (assembly GCA_963277665.1). Taxonomy (NCBI): domain Eukaryota; kingdom Viridiplantae; phylum Streptophyta; class Magnoliopsida; order Santalales; family Viscaceae; genus Viscum; species Viscum album. The sequence goes on from OY728128.1 coordinate 233,643,043, forward strand.
AAATACAATGATCTGATTCATTAAATCTGTGTACTATCCAGATTAATTCATTTTTAATCATTAGTAAAACATCTATGTACATCAATAAGACAAAAATAATACTCTGTATAGATAAATTCAATACACTAATAAATAAATAAAACAATATAATACTAGGATACATATTATAAATTTTTGTTGGGAATTGGGTTAATAATTTGGGTTCTTTATTTAATGTTGAAAATGGTTACAAATAGGTCATGTCACCATCATGATATCTGATATCTATAAAGAGGATAGTGGGTTTATTGTAGCTGTGAAATTGATATTAAAATAATTTTAATGATTTTATCACTAAATAGTTAGTTTCAGGTATATAAAAAAATCAATCATGTATCCTCAAATCGTTATATGTAGTCCTAGTTTCTATAATTATTTAATTATGAACATATATATTACATTTTTATTATATGAGAAAAAAATAGACAACAAACTAGCATGAATAATGAGGTTAAGAATATATATTCATCCATATACTTCTTTATTCTGGGAGACTTTATGACCCAATCGTTATAATTTCAGTCTTCATCCATTAATTTGAAAATATACTATTATAAAATTCTGTAGTTAACTTTAGTATTTTCAATATAATGAAATTTAGTAATGTTCAACTGTATTTTTATAATATTGACTCAATATCTTATTACTATTCATTTTATGTTTTTGAGGTAGAGAATGATATATCAGAGCTTCGATCAAATCTAATTGACCAATCAGTAATTATTATTTACATTATTATAAAAATAAAATATCAAAATCTTAATTTTCTCATTAAGATAGAAAATCTTATATAAGAACCTATAGTTCGCTCCACTGTAGTTTAACTTCCTGATTATTAATTTAATATTTTTGTATCTACATATCCCTAAATATAATTGAATCCCACAATTAATTAAAAATGATATTTAGGTGAAACATTATAGAATAACTCATGTACATAATCTCCATTTTCACCATAATTATCGATGACTAAAGAAAAAGGTTTAATAAATAGTATGAAATAGGGGACCTTTAAATAGTAATTTTTTTTGATGGTGTACCTTTCCACCATCCCCAAATTATATTAATTTTTGGAAACTCATATCATTTCAATTGAATATAGGGATAACCTTGTAAAATCCATATGAACAAATCAATATTTTTATACATAAATAATTTTTTTTGATTCATAACACACTAAAAGGGTATTTTATAGGATTTCATATCATATATTATTTTTATAAGAATAAAAAATCATATTTTGATAAATTATATGTCAAATTACTTTATATCATCATTTAGATAAATTATGTGGGTATCCAATATTCATTAGTATAAATAATTTGTTTATCATCCTCATTATTTCTATTACACATCATGTCCACGAATATAAAATTATTTTTCTTCATGAAAATTATCAATATTAGTTTATTAAAAACAATAACATATAAAATTTAAAAAATATCATTTATATAACAAAGTATGTTTGATTACATATCTCATGCAAATTATATGATGTCTAGTCCATTTTAATCTTTAAATTTCATAAATACATGACCATATATTTTATTATAGGACACACTATTCTTATGAAGTAACTAATTCTAGTCTTACTATATCAATTGTTAAGAATAATTTCCCTATGATGAAACCTCTTCATTTGATGATTGTTAAACAATGAACGTCATTTTATTTAACTGAATGTGGGAAAAAACTCTCAATTCAAGAATACAACATAGTAGGTATTCAAAAATGTTATTTTTACCTCCCTTAGAATTCCCCCAGGTTATTTACAGTGGATTTATCTACATTATTACATTATAAATGATTTTATAAAACTAGATCTCGATAATTTTAAAACTCTACTTTTAATGTGGAAAACCTACCTTTAGAACAAATTCTGAATTAATGGATAGTAATGTGAACATATAGAACTATATTAATCAATAAAAAATTATCTCCATATTACTATATACATTATTGATAGATTAATAATTTACTATTAGAAATAATGTTTAATCAAAACATGGTCAACATATATTATAGATTATGTAATGATAGGGTTTTTTATGTAAAATTTATATAGACTAATAAGATTAAGTTTCACCGGTAATTTAAAAAATATGGATATTTATCTTATGGTCATAATGATTGTTCTCCGAGTGAAGAAAAAATTATCCTATAAAGATATTTTATGTCGTTGATGTTGATAAATATTCTGTGTTTCTATATTTTTTATGATTTGTATCTTAGAGAATCTAATGTTAATCATTTAAACGGGATTCCTTATAATTGAAATGATAAAATTGGATGTTAACATAATCAATAAAGAATGAGTAAAATGTATTCTAATTAGTATATCCTCAATTCTTGTGGTTTAAAAACAATATTTGAGTTAGATTCATTTACAAGTATTTTTATGGATATTCATAGAGATAATGGTATTGTATTTTTATGTATCATTTTATTATCTAGATTTACCTTATAACAATACTATTTATAATCATTTAACAATAGAGATTCACCATAGTCATTGTACAACAATATTAATATCTCTGAAATTTTGTATAATTTTTATTAATTATATAGAATTATTTCAAGACTGCGAAATCTGGCAGCATGGGATTTTGAGGCCTAGATTGCCTAGAATGATGCGTCAAAGTTTTGTTAAGCTTTAATTTGAGCATGTAAGCATTTTTCCTGAAAAAGTGAAATAAATATTAAATGGTTACTTGAATCCTAAATATGAGGGCATTTTTTCACTTAGGATGGTATGTTTACCCTAGGTGAAACTTTAGTTTAGTCGGTGAGGGCCTCCTCTAATAAACACCCAAAATTTCATAACCGTAAATAAAATAATAAAATAAAGTTATTTTATTTTTCAAATTATATTATACCACAAATGGTTACTCAGATTAAAAAACTAAGACCACTACTGAACTCATGAGGGTATGATTTATTTAAGAATATACTAACATTGGCCGGTGCCAGCCACCAGTGAATGTCAGATTTTGGCTGTAAATAGAATAATTAAGTGACAACTATTTTATTGTAAAATTTTTAACTTTTAAATAGTAGCTCAGATTTGAAATATGTGAGTACCTTTGGGTTTGTTGGGGTGTATTTCACATGGGAAGAGCCGAACCATGACCAGAGCAGGTTGAGGGTGACTGTTAATAATTTTCCGAACATTTTTTTGGTACTTTTAGTAAACGTGCAAGCAACATTTTGTAACTTTTGAATTAGTGCTCAGAATTGAAATCTAAGGACACTGTTAAACTCACAGCTCTGATATTCGCTTAAGGAGACCTTCACCTCTTCCGCATTTGGTCAAGGGTGGAATATAGTTTTCCATAATTTCATGGGAGAAAAAAATAAATAAATAAAAGAAAAAACTTTTAATTTATTTTAATGAAACCCACCATTTGAATTTTGGTGGTGGGGACCACCCGATATGAACTCCCCCTTGGATGTGTGGAGACTCTTGGTTTTTCACAAAATAAATGTTCCAAAAATTAACTACTTTAATTTTCTTAATTTAATAAGCTTTGATCCTCATCTTCTAAAGGGAGGATTTGTGTTAGCAAAGGGAAGGTTCAGAAAGAGCTTTGTGGGAAAACTCTTGAAGGAAGAACGTCCTCCAATGAAGAATGTCCTCCGAATCAAGAACAGGGAAACAACTTCAAAGCATGTTGTGGGAGAAATGGACATCAACATATTCAATGTCTTCATCTCATTCATAACGAATTCTCTAACGAACATCATGGTAATGATTTTTTTATATTTCTTCATGGTTTTTACGTCGAATTGAATCACTTGAACCGCCTTAAATCAGTCTAACAAGGAGGGTGTGGACCAAACAAACACGGCCTGATCCCTAGTCAATCATCCTTATTTGAGGCATTATTTTTGGATCATGAAGATGGTAGTGACACAACAGCACCGCTGAATGATTCTGTGGTCCATCGAACACGGTAGAGGATGGTGGTGGGTGGCACCCAGATCGGCCGCGTGGAACTGGGGCGGTGCGCGTTTGTGTCGCCGGTAGCGAAGGAGTACAAGAACCTTTGGCAACGAAAGTGGGAGAATGGGGGCCGGCACACCGGCCGACCATGTGAAGGAGGGGCGACGCATGTCTGCACTGCCGGTGGAGGAGAAGGCCACGGGCCGTCGGCTGTAGCAGCGCACCAAAACGGCCGACATCTAGCCGACTGTGGGAGAAGCAGTGTGCGTCCGCACCGCTGGATGGATAGTCAAACGTTTAGGCTGGCCACATCACACTAAGAGAGACCGCTCATGCGGGTCCCGAACACCAACTGAATGGTTCGTTGGACCGTTTGGGTAAACCAGTGGGTGCCTCCCCCCGAGTGTCGGTTTGGGCATACCCCGCCAGGGTGGGCCACCCAATAGTGGGACGCAGCATGCGCTGCGCCTAGTGGTCTGCTCTGAGCTGGCCGCACTGCCATGGGCCTTGCCCAATGGGCCATGCCATCGTGGGCCACAACACATTGGGCTGAAGCAAGCGGGCTATGCCCAGCACGAGCATGGTCGCACCCAGTGGGCCATACAGTTTTGGACAATACCTTGACCCATTTGGACCCAGATATGATTTTATAGGAATATCATGAGAACCAGGTGTCCGTTTGATGAACTGTCTATGGAATTGGGTGTAATGACCCGTAAATTTCAAGGAAATGTTTTTCCTAATTTTCTTTGGAATTTTACAAGAATGCAGTTTCTGACAGAACGTGATTCTAAGGCCCGGTGTGCCTAGAATCATTTTTCGAAGTTTGGCTCGGGTACGTTCAGTGAACGAACGAGTGGGTTTTTCTATCTTTTGAACTGGGGCTCGGAATCGAATTCTGAGGGCACCGATGGAATCGTAGCACCGGTAATTTCTTAGAAACGCCTCTTCCGGAGTTGCGTTTGCCCGGGTGTGGTTTTTAAATTTTTGGGGTTAAGAGAAGAAAATAAAATAAAGTGGTGCGACAACTTTATTTTATTTCACTTAAAGCCACTTAAAGCTACTTAAAGCTGCTTAAGCTGAGTTGAAGCGGATAGGGTAGAACCCAAAATATCCTACCCTCTTGGTAGGATATTTTTGAGGTGGGGCCCGCATGATCCCCACCGTTTCTTTACCCCTAAGTAACGCACCCGCAAAAACTCCTCATTATGAAAGTCAACTGACGGGTTTTCTAAATTCTCAACGCCCCTATTAATTGGGTGGTTAATTCGTTTCAATTAATTATATGAATTAATTTGTTCGTTACTTATCTTTGAAATCAATTGTTGGCATGAGATTAAAAATAAGACCAACACTTGTCTTTTGAGGGGTGTCTTGTTTAGAGGATTTGAAGAAATCATTGAAGCTAGAAGATCTTCATCTTTCTTCGCAAAGAATGCGAAGAACACGAAGAACGCCAATCTTCGATGAAAGGCGACGAAGAACGCCGACGATTCTCCTTCCATGACGCTTCTTCCGTGATGATTCTTTCCCCGCGTCAAATCTTCGATCAACTTTTTGAGGTAGGAGATTTCAAATCTTTTAATTCTTTTGTGGATTTTATCTTCAACATGGATTTAATTCGTGAAATTAAATCGGAGTGTTTTTTAACCCTCAGAGATCGTTGACACGATGTCGTGTACCGCGATGACGTGACGCCTCTTCAACGACTTGACGATCCTCTTCTTCCGCGACAGTCGATTCCACGAAGAACTCGTTCGACGACAACGACGAGGTAGGGGTTGTTCCATTTAAATCTTTGTGATTTATATCCCTAGTTCTTAAATATGATTGTTGTGAGACTTTAAAAACCGCTAACGCGGTGGGTGCGGACCAACGAACAAATCTGCATCCACCGCCCATCTTGTTTTTATGCGCGGATTGGTGGGCGATGACAAACGGGGCCGCAAGTAAATTTTGATGGCTTTACAGTGATAAAAGAGTCCCGGGACGAGCACTAGCGAAGACCGCGTGGAAATCGGACCACCGGAGCGCGTCCGGTGGTCCGCAGAACCACCCGTCGCTGCGCCACGCCGGCACGGCGGTGCCGGCGGCCAGAGGCATCGGCCGGCAGCGCCGGTCCACTAGGATGCGGTGGCGCCCGGCGCGCCGCTGGGAAGACCCGCCACGGCTAAAGTCGCGGCCCCTCTGGCCGGTCCCGCGGCCGTGCGGGACCGCGAAGGAGGGACGCGGCTTAAGCCACGTTCGGGTGTCACGGAGCATCACCCGCGCGGGGGGCCGCGGCTGCCTTGTGCGGCGCCTAGCCCGTGCCGGCGTGCCAGCCGAGCCGCCCAGCCGGACCGCCGGGCCGGGCCGCCCGGGGGGGTTGGGCCGGGTCGGTCTTAGCCCAGACCCCCCGTTTTCGGACCTTTTCAGTCTTTTACCCGTATCATGAGCTACGGGCCTCCGATCGACGCGCCGTAAGTGGAGATGCGATCCTTGGATCGAGAAGGTCGTTTTGGTATACCACAGTCAAGGTTTCGGAATACTTTTGGTTTGGCTGGGTTGGTTCGTACACGAAACCAACCGGGCCCTCGGAGCGGAAACACTTATATCTTGAGCCCCGGACGTCCGATTGACGTGCTGTCGATTTTGTTTGATTCCTCTAAGTGATACGGATATTTTCTCATACTTCACCCAAGGTTTGGACGTAGGTGGAGTTTGGTTGGGTTGGTTTTGCCTTAAAAATCAACCGGGCCCCTGGGACGAAAAAGCCAATAACTCTCAGACCGGGCGTCCGATTGACGCGTCGTCTACGGCATTGAGTTACTGTTGACGATACAGAACTTTTGGATACATCAACTCTGGACTAGGTGTCAGTTGATGTATCAGCCTCTCGGCTCATGGAGCGGACCCTCCCGAACGAGCTTGTTGTGTGCGAGAAACCTAGAGGTGGCTGCGACTATGACGACGACGACTGTGCAGAGATCCTCACTGGATTCGACAGCGAAGAATACATCACTCAGCGATCCTACGTGGATCAGTGCTACCGATCCTGTGTGGGTCTGATCTTATGAGGGTCAGTGCTCAGCGGTCCTGTGTGGGCCAGTGGCTACAGATCCTATGTGGGTCCGATCCTGTGTGGGTCTTTGCGGGGGTTAGTTACCTATCGATCATGTGTGGGTCAGATCCTTTGTGGGTCATTGCGGGGGTTAGTTACATATCGATCCTTTGTGGGTCAGATCCTTTGTGGGTCATTGCGGGGGTTAGTTACCTATCGATCTTCTGTGGGTAAGATCCTTTGTGGGTCATTGCGGGGGTTAATACCTATCGATCCTTTGTGGGTCCGACGGATTAGATGAATCTGTGGCTATATCTGATCATCTCTATCGTCATACGAAGAAGTATACCTGTGTGAGCTGAATCCTATTTTTCATTCCTATGTGGATTGTGTTGTACTATCCTGTGTGGATTTTTGTTTTGATTTACTGTCTGGACTGGGTTGTACTTGAGCTCGGAAGTTGGAGCGTACTAGAATAGATAACATAGGTATATGTATGGGTGTATACCTAAGTAGTGTCGGATGTTACTTTGTGATTGTATCTTTCCTTTGTGGATTTTGAGAGTCCTTCAGGGGTCTCAAGGTCCCTACTGAGTATCTTATACTCACCCCTGCATGGGTTATGCCCACACTATGTTGTGTTGGTTGCAGACGACGGACAGCGCTGATCATGGTTGGGGCTTGCGAAGCAGGACGGTACCTAGAGGGGGACCACTGGGCGGGACGTACTCGGAGCGGTCGGATGGCCCCGAGGATCAATGGAGGCTATCTGTACCCACCCTTCAGGTGGTATTTCCAGTGGATAGCTTGGCGTTGCGGCTTTACTTTCCAGTTTTGGTTTTTCCCTTTCCATTTGTACTTAACTTTCAGTTTGGGTTTGTATTCTGGCCCACTTACTTTTCCGCACATACTGTTGTACCAGTTTTTACTTAGTGTTTACTTCTACCTGCTTTCTCTTTGGTGTTTGTGGTTTAATTTACAAAGGCAATGGCTTCCCTTTTTACCGGGATTTACGCCTTGGTGCTAGTCACCACCCCCTGGCCTATGGTAGGCGGTCTTTGGGTAGTCACGGCATGGGCCCCGAGGACGGGTCGTGAAAAATTGGTATTAGAGGAGTTCGGTTCAACCATAGAACTTTGGACTCTGAACTTTTTCTATGTGAAGCAATAGTGTTAAGCGTATTGGGTGTGGTTATCAGTCTAGGGAGTCCAGTGTTTGTGTGGTTCCCGACGTATCCATACACCAGGACCATGACTTCTGATTTCCGACTTAATGCACGAAAATATTGATTTCATGTGGGTTTCACATTTTTCTTTGTGATTACTATATGTCAGCTCACCAGGTATAATGTTCTGACCATGGAGAACATGTTTCCTTTTCAGGATGGCCCCACGACGGCATCCAGCTAGGGTTCTGAGAGTTGAGCGTGACGACAGCCCACCGAGCGACGAGGCCTCTGTACAGGGCCCTTTGACAACTAAGGCACCGGCGGTACCTCTACCCACCGAGCCACCGATGCTTCCAGCCCCAGCCGCTGAAGATGCACGTCGCCTTAGTGCACTGCAGGAGTTCCAGTGCCAGCGACCGCCCAGGTTCCATGGGGAGATGTACCCCCAGGCAGCTGAGTATTGGATGGTGGCAGTTTTTCGAGTTTTCGGGTTAGTGAGGACACCAGCAGACCTCATGGTGATCCTCGCAGCGAGCCAACTACACGCGGCAGTAGGCAGATGGTAGAGCTTGATGCTCCAGGTGCACGATGAGGCATCTTTTCTCTGGACAGACTTTGAGAGCCTCTTCCGCTCAGAGTTCTTTTCAGCCACCCTCTGTGCGGTGTGCATCCAGGAGCTTCTTCAGCTGCGGCAGGGCAGCTTGACGGTCGCCCAGTAATCTGTGAGATTAACTGATCATTCTTGCTACTCGACCGACATGGTACGGGACCCATTTTTTTGGTCCCAGACCTTTGAGCAAGGATTGAGACACGAGATCAGAGCATCACTGATCTCCCTCAGCATTCTGACTCTGGAAGGAGTACTGGAGTGAGCCCTTTTGATCGAGAGCTTTCTTGCTGAGCCTTCATCAGCAGCGAGACCTACCGCGGGGCGGCACGTAGCAGAGTCTTCTGCTGCAGCCAGCCGACAGATGACTCAGGGGTCCAGGCAGACCAGACCCTCACGCAGACGACATCATGACATTAGCTCAGTAGTGCGGGGCACACAGCGTGGAGCCAGTCTTTAGAGAGGTAGGCAGTGATACACATGTGGCGGGCAGGGCCTCATGGCTCGTGACTGCCCGACCCACCGTGTCGAGGAGCAGTAGACGGTTGAGGGGCCACCTAGGTAGAGGCAGAGGGTCGACCATGGAGGTCTGTAGGGAGGAGACGGACGAGGCAGAGGAGCTGCCGAACAGCAGGTGGTGGGCGACGCTTTGAGGCTCTACCACCACCACCACCAGGAGGTCCACCCCAGCCATAGGGAGCTGGCGGGTAGACACAGGCACAGCTCCAGGCAGCGGAGGCCTACGACCATGGTGCGCCCGAGATGATTCGAGGTACTATCTATGTCTACTCCACCCTTTCTGCAGTTCTTATAGACACAGGAGCGAGTCACTCTTTCATATCCGCTGCCCTAGTTTAGAGCTCGGAGATTCCGACAGAGCCGTTGGCTCTATCCATACCACTAGAGACTCCTACGGGAGCAGACTCGATGATTACGCACTGGTGCCGGCAGTGTGAGAATACTCTAGGAGTTGAGAGTTTCGGCTGGGATATTCTTGTAGCAGCGTCGAGGCCTTACGACGTCATCTTGGGCATGGATTGGTTATCTACCATCTATGCTCAGATTGACTGTATTAGGTGCAAGGTGTGATGTGTACGCACCGACGGGAGCAGGTTCACCTTCACCGACGAGAAGGGAGCCTTCACAGCACCGGATGGGCTTCTGTAGAGGAGAGGATATCCCATCACTCATCAGTTGGCTAGCCTCATCCTAGGATCAGTTGACGGGCGGAGTCCTAGTTTTCCTGTAGTGGTGGATCAGTATACGGACGTCTTTCCCGACGACGTTCCAGGACTACCTCCTTGCAGAGAGGTAGAATTTTATATTGATCTATACCCTGAGACAGCCCTGATACCCACTCCAACATATTGGACGACCCCCTCTGAGCTTCGAGAGCTACGGGTACAGTTGGAGGACTTGCAGGGCAAGGGATTCATCCGACCCAGTGTTTCACCCTGGGCTTCCCCAATATTGTTCCCCAAGAAGGCGGATGGGAGCTTGCGACTTTGTGTCGACTACCGTCTCCTGAACCAGCTGACGGTGAGGAACAAGTATCCGCTACCGAGGATTGATGACCTCTTCGATCAGCTCATGGGATCACGGTGGTTCTCAAATATAGACCTGAGGTCAGGCTATCATCAGCTCAGAGTTCGGGATGAGGACGTGCAGAAGATGTCCTTTAGATGTCGGAATGGCCACTATGAGTTCTTGGTTATGCCATTCGGCATAACCAATGCTCCAGCAGTGTTCATGGGCCTCATGAACAGGATCTTACAACCATACCTCGATCGATTTGTCGTAGTCTTCATCGACGACATTTTTATATACTCGAAGACTGAGGAGGAGCACGCCTACCACTTGCATGTTATACTAGACACACTCAAAGATAACCAGCTTTATGGAAATCTCTCGAAGTGTCAGTTCAAGATATGTGAGGTCCAGTTCTTGGGACACGTCATCTCTGAGGTGGGAGTTGCGGTGGATCATGTGAAGATCGAGGCAGTGCTAGCTTGGGAGCCACCCAAGATCGTGACGGAGGTGCGGAGTTTCATAGGACTAGCTGGATACTATCAGATATTTGTGCCGGACTTCACCAGAGTTATGGCACCACTCTCATCTCTTACGAAGAAGGGGAAACCCTTTGTGTGGTCGGACAGATGTTAGCAGAGCTTTCAGGAGCTGAGACAGAGATTGACCAGCTCCCCTATCTTGAGGTTGCCTGAGGAAGGAGTAGGGTACGTAGTCTACTGCGATGCATCATGGACCGGACTCAGATGTGTCTTGATGCAATAGCGGGCAGTGATTTCCTATGGATCATGTCAGTTGAGGCCGCATGAGAAGAACTACGCTACCCATGACCTAGAGTTAGCAGTAGCGGTCTTCGTTCTACAGACATGGCGACACTATCTGATGGGCGAGCGCTTTATAGTCTTTTCTGACCATCAGAGTCTCAGTTACATATTTTCTCAGAAGGAACTGAACCTCAGACAGCGGTGATGGCTCGAGTTCCTCCAAGACTATGATTTGAGATAGTCTATACTCCTGGGAGGGGAATGTGGTAGCTGATGCTCTCAGCAGGAGGACAGGCATTCAGCTACTTGAGGAGGCGACAGAGCGGCTAGCCGCCTTGCAGATATCCATCGTGGATAGGGATGGAGTAGCCTTACTTCATTCTCTCACAGTCTCTCCACTACTGCAGCGGGTCAGAGAGGCACAATCTAGTGACGCTGACTGTGAAAAGTTGTGTGCACAGATATCCTTAGGTCAGACATCTGATTGTTTCTCCCTTGGAGCAAAGCATGATGTCCTTTTTAGAGGACGTACCATGGTACCAGTTTTCTTATGTGAGGAGGTTCTGAGAGAGTTTCACACTTCTCATTTGGCGATACATCATGGAGTGGCGAAGTTGTACCAGGACTTCAGACAACAACACTGGTGGCCGGGCATGAAGAAGGTTGTGGCAGAGTTCGTTTCTCGATGCCTCACCTACCAGTAGGTGAAGGCGGAGAATCAGGTACCGGCATGCTTGGTATAGCCCTTGGAGGTCCCGTAGTGGATGTGGGACGGGATATCTATGGACTTCATGACTGGACTTCCACGCACATCCAGAGGTCACGACTCCATTTGGGTTATTGTCGACCGACTCACCAAGTCGGCTCACTTCTTACCCATCAGAGAGCATGGATCAGTAGAGAGCTTGGGACGTCTCTACATTCAGGAGATTGTATGGATTCACGGTGTGTCATCATCTATCATCTCCGATCGAGATGCTCGCTTCACTTCCCGGCTTTGGAAGGGGTTGCAAGAGGCATTCGGGATGCAGCTACGTCTGAGCACCGCCTTTCACCCTCAGACGGATGGTCAGATGGAGAGGACCATTCAAACTCTCAAGGACATGCTCCGTGCATGTGTCCTCAACTTTGGTCGCATCTGGGAGGACCACCTACCCTTGGTGGAGTTTGCGTACAACAACAGCTACCACTCCACCATTGGGATGGAACCATACGAGGTGTTGTACGACCGACCTTGCATATCTCCTTTGTGCTGGACATACCCTAGAGAGTCAGCACTTGTGGGACCGAAGATGGTCCAGGCCACGACAGAGAAGGTCCAGGTCATCCAGGAGTGGATGAGGATAGCTCATAGCCGATAGAAGTCTTATGCTGACAGGAGGCGGAGGCCACTAGAGTTCGAGGATGGCGAACACGTCTTCTTGCGGGTCTCACCTCGACGGGGATTACAGAGATTTGGCTGAGGCGGCAAGTTGTCTCCATGCTTCATCGGACCATTCTAGGTCCTTAGCAAAATTGTTGAGGTGGCTTATCGTTTGGCTCTACCACCTCAGTTGCACCGAGTGCACGACGTTATCCACGTATCCCAGCCGAGGAGATACGTGCACGACCCGACGCATATCAATGACCATGGAGAGATGGACGTTGATGATGGGGCGACTTTTGCGGAGGTCCCGGTGGAGATTGAGGATCGACAGTAGTGGGTCTTACATGGATGATCGATTCCTCTAGTGCGAATCTGATGGCAGCATGGGAACCTCCAGGAGATCACTTGGGAGCGGGAGGCTCAGATGCGTGCTCAGTACCCACTTTTGTTTCCATAGTTTATAATGTATCTTTATAGAGACGTAAATCCCTGAGGTGGGAGTTATGTAAAGTCCCGTAAATTTCAAGGAATTTTTTTTATTAATTTTCTTAGGAATTTTACAAGAACGTAGTTTCTGACGGCACGTGATTCCGGGGCCCGGTGTTCCCGGAGTCCTTTTCCGATGTTTGGCTCGGGTAAGTTCAGTGAACGAACAAGCGGGTTTTCTTATCTTTTGAACCGGTGCTCAGAATCGAATTCTGAGGGCACCGATGGAATCACAGCACCAGTACTTGCTTAGAAATGCCTCTTCCGGAGTTGCGTCTGCTCGGGTGTGGTTTTTCAATTTTTGGGGTTAAGTGAAGAAAATAAAATAAAGTGGTGCGACCACTTTATTTTATTTCACTTAAATCCACTTAAATCCACTTAAAGCTGCTTAATCTGAGTTGAAGCGGATAGGGTGGAACCCAAAATATCCTACCCTCTTGGTAGGATATTTTTGAGGTGGGGCCCGTACGAGCCCCACCGTTTCTTTACCTCTATGTAACGCAGCTGCAAAAACTCATCATTATGAAAGTCAACTGACGCGTTTTCTAAATTCTTAACGCCCATATTAATTGGGTGGTTAATTTGTTGCAATTAATTCTATGAATCAATTTTTTTGTTACTTATCTTCGAAATAAATTGATGGCATGAGATTAAAAATAAGACCAACACTTGTCTTTTGAGGGGTGTCTTGTTTAGAGGACTTGGAGAAATATCTAAATCTAGAAGATCTTCATCTTTCTTCATGAAGAACGTGGAGAACGTGAAGAATTCAAAAAACCCCGGCCTTCAACGAAAGGCGACGAAGAACACCGACGATTCTCCTTCCGTGAAGCTTCTTCCTTGACGATTCTTTCCCTGGGTCAAAACTTCGATCAACTGCTTGAGCTAGGAGAATTCAAATCTTTTAATTCCTTTGTGTATTTTATCCTCAATATGGATTTAATTTGTGAAATTAAATCTGTGTGTTTTCTTTAAACCTTGGAGATCGTCGACGCGACGCCGTGTACAACGACGACGCGATGCCCCTTCTGCGACTCGAGGATCCTCTTCTTCCGCGACGGTCGATTCCACGAAGAACTCTTCTGATGACAACGACGAGGTAGGGGTTGTTCCTTTTAAATCTTGGTGATTTATATCCCCGGTTGTTAAATATGATTGTTGTGAGACTTTAAAAACGGCTAACGCGGTGGGTGCGGACCAACGAACAAGTCTGAACCCACCACCCTTCTTGTTGTTATGCGCGGATTGGCGGGCGATGAAAAACGGGGCCGCAAGTTAATTTTGAAGGCTTTGCAGTGAAGAACGAGTCCCGAGACTAGCACTGGGGAAGACCGCGCCCAAATCGGACCACTGGAGCACGTCCGGTGGTCCGCAGAACCACTCACCGGTGCGCCACGCCGGCATAGCGGCGCCCGGGACACCGCCGAAAAGACCCGCCGTGACTGAAGCTGCGGCGGCGCTGGCCGGTCCCGCGGCCCCGCGGGACGGCGGAGGAGGGACGCGGCTTAAGCCGTGTCCGGGTGGCACGGAGCGGCGCCCGCGCGGGGGGCCGCGGCTGCCTTGCGCGGCTCCTGGCCAGTGCCAGCGCGCTGGCCGCACCGCGCCCAGCCAGGCTGGGCCTCGCCAGCCCGGTCGGACCCTGGTCGGGTCCACCCGGGTCGGGCCGACCCAGGGGGGTTGGGCCGGGTCGGTCCGGGCCCAGACCCCCCATTTTCGGACCATTTCAGTGTTTTGCCCGTATCTTGAGGTACGAGCCTCCGATCGATGCACCGTCAGTGGAGATGTGATCCTTGTATCGAGACGGTCGATTCAGTATATGACACTCATGGTTTTAAAATACTATGGGTTCAGCCGGGTTGGTTCGTACACGAAACCAACCGGGCTCTCGGAGCGGAAATGCTTATATCTTGAGCCCCAGATGTCCGATTGACGTGCCGTCAATTTTGTTGGATTCCTCTAAGTGAGATAGATATTTTGGCTTAATCCGCCCAAGGTTTGGACGTAGGTGGTGTATGGTCGGGTTTTTTTCCTTAAAAACACACCAGGCCCCTGGGACAAAAAAGCCAATAACTCTCAGACCGGGCGTCTGATTGATGCGCCATCTGCGACGTTGAGTTCTTATTGACGATACGGAACTTTTGGATACATCAACTTTGGACAAGGTGTCATTTGATGTATCAGTCTCTCGGCTCGTGGAGCGGACCCTCCCGAATGAGCTTGCTGTGTGAGAGAACCCTAGAGATGGTTGTGACTACGACGACGACGACTGTGCAGAGATCCTCAGTGGATTCGACAGTGACAACTACAGCACTCAGCGATCCTTCATGGATCAGTGCTACCGATCCTGTGTGGGTCTCATCTTGTGTGGGTATTTGCGGGGGTTAGTTACCTATCGATCATGTAAGGGTCAGATCCTTTGTGGGTCATTGCAGGGTTTAGTTACCTATTGATCTTTTGTGGGTCAGATCCTTTGTGGTTCATTGCGGGGGTTAGTTACATATCGATCTTATGTGGGTCAGATCCTTTTTGGGTCATTGCGGGAGTTAGTACCTATCGATCCTTTGTGGGTCTGATGGCTTAGATTAATTAGTGGATATATCTGATCATCTATATCGTCATATGAAAAAGTATATCTGTGTGAGCTGAATCCTGTTTTTCTTTCCTATGTGGATTGTGTTGTGCTATCCTGTGTGGATTTACGTTTTTGTTTCCTATGTGGACTGGGTTGTAATTGAGCTCGGAATTTGGAGCGTACTGGAATAGATGACTTTGGTATATGTATGGGAATATACCTAAGTAGTGTCGGATGTTACTTCGTGATTGTATCTTTCCTTTTTGGATTATCCTTTGTGGATTTTGGGAGACCTTCGGGGGTCTCGGGGTCCCTACTAAGTAGCTTATACTCACCCCTGCATGGGCTATGCCCGCACTACGTTTTGTTTGTTGCAGATGACGGACAACGCTGATCGTGGTTGAGTCTTGCGGAGTAGGACGGTACCTGGAGGGGGACCACTGGGCGGGATGTACTCGGAGCGGTCGGCTGGACCCGAGGAGCAGTGGAGGCTATCTGTACCCACCCTTCAGGTGGGATTTCCAGTGGACAGCTCGTCGTTGTGGCTTTACTTTTCAGTTGTTGTTTTTTCCTTTCTAGTTGTACTTTACTTTCTGTTCTGGTTTGTATTCTGGCCCACTTACTTTTCCGCACTTACTGTTGTACCAGTTTTTACTTAGTGTTTACTTCTACCTGCTTCCTCTGTGGTGTTTGTGGTTTACTTTACAAAGGCAATGCCTTCCCTTTTTACTGGGATTTACGCCTTGGTGCTAGTCACCATCCCCTGGCCTATGGAAGGCGGGCTTGGGGTAGTCACGAAACGGGACCTAAGGACGGTTCGTGACATTGGGATCCTTGATTTTTTGGTTAATGTTGGAGTACATCCGGGTTGGATCAAACCTGAATCCAACCGGGCCCTCATAACGGAAAAACTAATAACATACAGACCATGCGTCTAATTGACGTTTCGTCTGTCGCGTTGGGTCCCTTATTAATTGGTGGACAATTGGAATACTTATTCATGGGACATTGCGGCAGGTGAAGTATCAAAAAATTGGTTGAGGAGCGGAAACTCCGGGAATCAATCATTCTTAGTGCGAGAACCCTACGGCTGGCAGTTCTTGAAGAATATTCCGATCTTATGTGGGTCATATTCAAATCATGTGTGGGACAGTGCTCATCAATGTTGTCTGGGTCAGCACATACTGATCCTTTGTGGGTCAGTGCTCAGCGATCCTTTTTGGGTCAGCGCATACTGATCCTGTGTGGGTGAGATGTTGTGTGGGTTAGTTACCTATCGATCCTTTTTGGGTCAGTGGTGGTTAGTTACCTATTAATACTATGTGGGTTAGATCTGGTGTGGATCAATGGGGTTAGTTACCTATAGATTACGTGTGGGTTAGCGGGGGTTACATACCTATCGATCCTATGTGGGTCATCGGGGGTTAGATACCTATCGATCTTCTGTGGATCAGCAATAGTGCTTCTTAACAGAATAAAATGGTCTAATTTATGTATAATCACATGTATTTTTGTAAATATGATATACCGGGTGTGTGCTAAGTCTTTACCATCATGGTGTTACATGTGTGGTACTTCTATCTTCATGGTGTTACATGTGTGGTACTTATTTCTCCATGGTGTTAACTATGTGGTACTTCTAGCATCGTGGTGCTACCTGTGTGGTATTTCTATCTTTGTGATTTAACTTGTGTGGGGATTCTACCTTCATGGTATCATCTTTGTGGTGTTACATGAGTGGTACTTCTATATTCATGGTGTTACCCGTGTGGTACTTATAGATTCGTGGTGTTACCTATGTTATAATTCAATCTTCATCCTGTTACCTATTTGTTACTTATATCTTCGTGGTGTTATTTGTGTGGTACTTCTAGCATCGTGGCGTTACCTGTGTGGTACTTATAATTTCGTGGTGTTACTTGTGTGGTACTTATTGCTTCGTGGTATCATCTTCATGGTGTTACTTGTGTGGTACTTCTATCTTCATGGTGTTACCTGTGTGGTACTTCTAGCTTCGTGGTGTTACCTCTGTGGTACTTTAACCTTCATGGAATCTTCTTCGTGGTGTTAACTGTGTGGTACTTATATCATCGTAGTTTTACCTCTGTGGAACTTCTATCTCCGTGGTGTTACCAGTGTGGTACATTAATCTTCATGGTTTTACCTGTGTGGATCTTCTCTCTTCGTGGTGTTACCTGTGTGGTACTTCTGCCATAGTGGTATTGTCTTTGTTGTGTTACCTATTTGGTACTTGTATCTTTGTGGTGTTACCTGTAGAGACCCAAATCTTGACATACATGGACATTACATTACTTTAACGGAATGCATATTAGATAACAAAAATAGAAACACAAGGACCTTAATAGTTTATTGCCTTTGGAAACTTGGAACGTAGTCTTCTAATCGTGCTGAAAGATCTTCAACATCTCCCATAAAGATCTTCCCCTTTTTTTCTTACATAAAACCTTTCTTTATATATTGGGGAAAAGAAAACATAAAAAGGGTGAGATCAAATTCTCAGTAAGGGTAAGCATGGATAAAATAAAACACGCCATATACATTTGAACTTAAAAACATGAACATAATGTTTAAACATCAAAATCTTGAGCAATGACATAAAACATGGAAGTACGTAAGGCATAGATCATAAAGAAACATTAAGAATGATAAAATAGCATGGGAATAAAACATGTAATTGTGGAAACTATTAAACACATGATATTATTTCCATATTAGCCAAGGCATTGCTGCCAAGACCATCTTAGTGGACAAAGTCCCTTTCTGAATCGAGTTCACTCCTCGTTCCAGTCCATTATTACTGAACCGGTATAACTTGCCATTCCAGGCTTGTCTATCTCATGAGATATAAATCTTTACCCAATGCATTGGAGGGAGATATAGGTCCCACCCATCTTATAATGAAATCATTCTTACTTTTGCCACAAAATAAACATACAACCTTCATAATTACCCAAAAAATAAAATGGGTTTCATAAACATCATCCCATCATCACATAATCCATATAAAAGAAATGTATATCATTTCATAATCAGAAAAGTGAAACCATGTAAATCATAGAGAAATTTTACATGAAACATACACATATGAAATAATGTCATCTTAGATGGAAAATGTTTTTGATAAAACACATGAAATGAATTCTTGAGGAAAATATCCTTTCTTATTCAAATTCATTTTCTTTTCACAAAATGTCATGAAATTTTAAAAGAAAATGATTTTTTTGAAAATATTCATAAAATATTTTAGAGGAAGCTTCATGAAAATAAGGCATTATAAAACCATAAAAATCCGTTCACGCTGTATAATTTAAAAATAACATTTTCCTCGTACTTTTGTTGGAAACGTCAAAATAAATACCTCAAAAAATAAATAAAAGAAAGATTCCATACATACCATGTAGTAAAATTCAAAAATGGGTAAAAATGACTTTAAACATACATGAAAACACTTTTATAAAACATGGACATGATAGAAATAGCCCCAGTAAATACTTACGAATAAGAAATCTCAGATAAAAATGAGATCTACAAAATTATCCCTTACCATAGGTCCGATATGCTTTGAACATATCCAAAACTCCTGTATAATGCATTAAATAATTTCATTGACTTATTAAAGAATCATATTCATTGTTATGATATCATATATGGTTCACTGATGAATTTATATTACCCATTCTTTTGTAAATTCATGTTAAAGTAGCATTTTGGGTAAAATCGTTTCATTTGTCGTTCGTGTTTTAACTTGTAATTATTCATATGATTACATAGATCATGATTACTTACATCCAGAATTTAAAACATGATTTATATATAATATATATTCATAATATACATATATATAATAGATCGATAAATGGAAAGAAATACACCGTTCATGGAGAAGGTAGTCCGTACGTACGCACAAGCGATGATATCATTCCATGATTGTGGAATTGTATTGAAGTGTATGTATAATATTACAGAATAAATATCACTTTAGAATAACCATATATATTTATTTATTTACACCATTATACCCATCCATGTAAGGTGGTGGCAGAAAATAGATTACACCTCGGCGTGGAGACGGTATTCCGTACGTACGCACGCGTGGTGATTTCATTTTCCGTAGGATGGATAGATGGTGAAATAGGGTTGTTTCATACTTATAATAACATATCAGTATATGAGTTATACTGATGTAATTACTTCATAATCAAACAACTAAAGAAGAGGAAGTAGAAGAAGAAATAACATTGAAAGAATCGGTAACGGACATTACCTCTTCTTTGAAGCGCCTCTTTGAGACCTCCTCTTAGGGCACTAAAATTGGTCTTTGAAGAGGAACATAACCTCTATGATGTTTCTAGGGAAGTGGAGAAGCGAATTTGGTAGGGTTTGGCCGAGCTTGAAGGCTCAAAGTGGTTTGAGGAAGAGAGGGAAGAGGTTCTCTTTTATAAGGGAGGAGAGGGGCACCTTTGGAATATCTAAAAATATTATTTTATTATAAAGTCATATTCGGTTTATAATAGCTCCAAATTGAGTTATTTTGAAGCTAAGGTAGGGATGGGTCGAAATCCTCTCATCCAATAGAATTTATACAAGTTTAGGGGTAATTTCTTGGATTTGTCCGTTTATTATTTTTAAATATTATATGGAATTATTTCGAGAGCGGGCATGAAGACGGCACATCATTTTGAGGTCCAGTGAGCCCGGAATGGTGGTTTGAACTTTTTATGTCAAGTGAGTCGGTGCTTGTGCATGGTTGTGGAAGTTTCCAAATGGATGCCCGAATTAAAAATCCGAGCGCACTGTTGCGTCCGGGATGGCGACTTTACCTAAGAATGAGGCTATCCTCGACCGGCGTAGGTTGAGGGAAAAAGTTAATTTTTGGATGTTTTAATAATAAAATAAAATGAAATAAAAATCTAATTGCTTATTTTATTTTATGGAAAAAACTGCTGCAGCGTGTTAAAAGGGTAGTTGTTCCCTTAATTGAATGATGTGTCATAATGGAAAATAAATGGAATGTTGGACTCTTTAATACGCAGCGATGGGACATCTGTTTCCTTAAATAATGTCGCGTCATAATGACTCATGTTTTGGAAAGTAGGGGTCATTCATATCGATGCATAATTAAGTGCCAATCTTGTTTCCATTTTTAAATGGGTGAAAAATTTCTGATCATTGGCAATGCTTGAGAAGAACCTCTTCCAAATCCGCGAGGCGTTGGAGCAATTCTCGACGACGAACGACAACAGATCGAAACCAAGGATCGTTGTGCCGGCGTTGAAGGATCACGATGACAATGGCAGCATGATCCCTTCATCAAAGATTGATCCTTTCAAAAGGTAGCAGTTGTTTTTTTGATATTCTCTTCTCCATATTTGAATTTAAATGACGAACGCGGATAAACCATGAACAAGTTGATCCGCTGATTCGTACGTTCTTGCGGGAGGGTTTTCGTTGGGATGATTTTGGGGAATTAATCCATGATTTATATTCATGTTGATCTCTGCTCCATTTAAACCTACTAACAGGAGAAGATCAATGCCGTGACGAACGACGACGGAGGATTGTTCCTCAATTTGTTTATTTGGATTTTTTCCTTCTTTTTCCCCGCGCGTTCTTCGCGTTCTTCGCGGGGCGACGAACAACAGAACGTTGCGCATCCGTTCTGCGACGCAACGATCCCCAATCGAAGTTTCGACATCGCAACTTCCTTATGGAGGTGCAGCGACGATGGAAGGCGACAAATCAGACCAGATCAGAAAGGGCATTCTTCGAGCGTTCTTCACGCGGGAAGACCGATCATGTTTTCGGAGTCGATTGGAGGCCCGAAAATGACGGTAACAGCTTCGTGGTATCGGGGAGACAAAAACCTGAAGGTTTCGTGGTGATCGGACGACAGGATCAATGATCGGAGCACCACGGGAGGCGCGACGATGGAGGTCCGCATTCCTGGGAATTTCCAGAATACACGGTGTGTACTTCCGAAAAACACGCCATGTAGTTATGATGGTGGCGGCTAGGGTTTCGGGGTCAGAGAAGGACCACACAGTGTGTGGCCTCGGTCACACGGCGTGTTGGACCTTCCCCGAAGCTCGGCGTGTACTTCGGGTGGTACACGGACACGAGATGCTCTACACAGCTTCAAGCAGCACGACGTGTACAGCTCGGAAGAGGTGGCTACGTGGAGCTCGGCGTGTATCCTGGGGATACACAGAAACGGGATGGAGTACAAGACCGTGTACTCCCTTACCCGGCCAGGTGAGGTCACCAGCGCGGGTCCCCCCATGTGCGGATCGCACGGGTTGGAGTACACGGGTTGGTGACCGTGTACGGGCACATGGACAAAGTACACGGAGCCAGCCCCAATGACCCAGACACGGCGTGTACTCCGTACTACACGCCGTGTATAAAGTTTTCTACATGAACAGCCTCATGACACGGGTCGTTGCACACGGGCAGTACCCAGGGTCGGACAACATGGTGGGTGTCATTTCTACACGCTGTGTACTTTTTGGAGAACGGCTTGGTCCATTTGTTCACCGTGCCTTGAACATCATTCGTTTGGGTTAGTGCCCCTTCTTCTTTTCCCCTGAAGCTTAGGCATCATTCCCTAACATCATTTTATGATCCCTTCAGCATGACTTTTCTGTGATAGAGTCAGGCATCCATCCAAGAGGCCCAGATCGAGATCCTCTATCTATTCAAGACCATTGGTAGAGTTAAGAATCGGCATGACAAACTTTACCGGGCGTTGATACTCTACCTAGCAGGTGAATTCCGGATGAGTCGTGGTATCCTCTATGGCCCTGGCAGTGATCCTCATCTGTGTATCGAGATCTTTCCCACTCAGGAGTGTGTCTCCCGTAATGAGTGCTTCTATCTATCGTAACCCTTCCACTTAGGAGTGTGTCTCCCGAAATGAGTGTAGCTATATCTCGTAACGGTTACCGACGAACATCACTCCTCGGACGGACGTCATCAGAACTATAAGACCCATGGAGTGTGTTCTCAACAGAATGTGTGCATCATGGAATCTTCAAACAGAATCCCTATCGGGGTATGCGGTTGCGTGGCTTGTCTCTAGACCACGGGCCCGGGTTTTGAGTATATCTGGTTTATTTTATATGTACTGTAAACAAATATTGTGCATAGATGACTGTACCTTTTCTTTGTGTACAACTTTGTGGTTTTCGGGGTCCTCTACTGAGTATTGTTATACTCACCCCTGCACGGGCTTTGCCCGGATGTCTGGTGTCTTGTGCAGACGAGCAGCCTTTTGACAGAGTCCAGGGTGGACCAGGATAGAACCAAGCTTTCTGAGTTTCCTATAGGCCGAGGCGTTCCTACGGCTACGAGCAGCAGACCCAGCACCTTTATGCTTACAGGTTGGACTTTGCAGTGTTTTTTTTCTTGATCTTGTTTTTTTGGGGGGCTTGTATTCTGGCCCAGTTTACTTTTACAGTACTCTACCTTTCATTGTGCTCTGTTGATTGGGTTTAGTTGTATGCATGAATTTTTGTTCCTTAGTGTTTTACATTTCAGCATTTGTGGGCTTGGAGATGTGTGTGTGTGTGTACAGGTACATAGGCAATGCCTCCCATGTTAGTGAAATGCCTAATCGGTGCAAGACACCAGCCCCTGGCCTATCAGAGGCGGGCTTGGGGAGTGACGGCGCGGGCCCCACAGAGACGGGTCATGAAAAAGTGGTATCAGAGGTGGTCGGTCCTACCTTAGGACCAAGAGTCTGTGAGTTTGTTTGGGGAAACATGTGTTGAGTGTTTTGGGTTCGACTTTCAGGCCAGAGACTCCAGTGTTGGTGCGGCGGCCGACATATCCATACACCAGGACTCTGATAACCTGCTTTTCGACCTGGTTCACGAAAATACTGGTTGCACGGAAATAAAAGGTACATGCATCATATAGGAATGGGTTTTTTATTCCATATCCTTGGTGTCAGTTATCCAGATATACTCATTGACCGTGACACATCTTGTTTTTTTACAGGATGCCTCCGCGACGCGTACCCACTAGGATTCAACAGCACGATCACGAGGATGACCCCCTCAGTGATGAGGCTTCGATACATGGACCAGTTCTCCAGGTGTTGCCACCAGGTGGTGCACCTGCTATACCGCCACCAGTTGAGCAGCCAGTGGTACTAGTGGTACCGACTGGTGAGGAGCACAGGCTCAGTGCGCTCCACGAGTTCCAGAGACAGAGACCCCTCAGGTTCCGAGGCGAGCCCGACCCTCAGGCGGCTGAGGACTGGCTTGAGGTGGTGACCAGAGTTTTCTATCTAGTGAGGAAACCAGCAGACCAGATGGTGATCCTAGGAGCGATCCTTCTTCAGGGTTCGTCCGGACGATGGTGGAGTCTGACCACGCAGACTCATGACGAGGAGAGTCTTTCATGGACGGAGTTTAAGCGACTCTTTAGGGAGGAGTTCTCTCCAGTTACGCCGAGAGCTGTGCGCATCCAGGAGCTTCTTCAGCTCCAGCAGGGTAGTATGACAGTGGATGACTATTCATCAAGGTTCACCAACCTCGCTAGGTACTCGATGGATATGGTCAGAGATCAGTAATTCAGGGCTCGGACCTTTGAGTGAGGTTTACGGTGAGACATCCGAGCTTGTGTCGTGCCTTTATGCATTTCGACTTATGCTGGAGTGCTCGAGCAGACCTTTGTGATCGAGAGCTTCTTGGCAGATTAGAGACAGCCGCTAGTAGTCAGCAGCAGGCAGACAGGTGCAGAGACACCGGCAGTAGGGAGCCGACGTCAGGCACAGGGATCTGGACGTGGGAGACGTCATAGGAGGACCCAGGACAGGGGATCGATAGTCCAGGGCTCTCAGGATGGATCCAGTCAGCCTAGGGAGAAGCGATGCTATGCATGCGATGGTAGGGGGCATCTCTCTAGAGATTTCCCGACACGTCGAGCTGCTAACAGGGAAGTGGTGGATGGGCCACCATGGTAGAGGCAGAGAACGGAGTAGGAAGATCCTCAAGGCGGCGGACGTGGAAGAGGAGCAGGGAGAGCTGCAGGTGGTGGCAGACGCTTTGACTTACTTCCACCACCACCCCCAAGAGGTCCGCACCAGGCTCAGGGAGCTGGGGGATAAGGACGGGGACAACTGCATGCGGTCGAGGCATACGACCCTGGGGCTCCAGGGATAATTTGAGTTACAATCTATGTCTTTTCTACCTTAGTTTCCGTACTCATATACACAGGTTCCAGTCATTCCCTTATAGCCACATGTCTTGTACAAAACCTCGAGATTCCGATAGAACCATTGACTCGATCCTTATGCTTGGAGACACCTACGGGAGGAGACTCGACGATCACGCACCTTTGCAGACAGTGTGATCTTACCCTTGGATATAAGAGTTTCGGTTGGAACCTCTTGGTGGTAGTGTCGAGGCCTTATGACTTAATTCTCAGTATGGATTGGTTATGTTCGGTCCATGCCTAGATAAACTGTTTTAGGCGAAGAGTGCAGTGTGTCCACCGTGATGGAACAAGGTTTTCCTTTGTCAGAGAAAAGGAAACCCAGGCAGCACAAAGTGGTCTCATGCATAGGAGGGGGAATCCGATCACTCATGAGTTGGCTAGCCTTACCCTCGGAGAAGAAGATGTTGTGAGCTCTCAGTTCTCAGAAGTGGTGGTGGAGTATGAGGACGTCTTTCCAGAAGATGTCCCAGGGTTACCTCCCCCCCCCGGGAAATTGACTTATGCATCGACTTACACCCCGGGACGACACTGATTTCCTCATCGGCTTATCGGATGTCTCCCGCAGAGCTTTGTGAGATGAGGGTGCAATTGGAGGATTTGCAGAGCAAGGGTTTCGTGAGACCTAGTGTTTCACCCTGGGCGGCCTCAGTCTTGTTTTCCAAGAAGGCAGATGGGAGTCTCAGGTTGTGCGTGGATTATCGGCGCTTGAACCATGTAACAGTGAGGAACAATTATCCACTTCTGAGAATTGATGACCTCTTCGATCAACTAAGTGGGGCTCAGTGGTTCTCGAAGGTTGATCTTCGATCAGGCTATCACCAGCTACGAGTGCGGGATGAGGTTATACCGAAGACGATTTTCAGATGTCGCTACGGTCACTATGAATACTTGGTGATTCCATTTGGCGTGACGAACTCCCCCGTAGTGTTCATGGGGTTGATGAACTGGATTTTCCAGCTGTACTTGGACCGGTTCGTAGTGGTTTTCATCGACGACATCCTTGTGTACTTGGCGTCAGAGGAGGAGCATGCGAGACACCTGTGGATGGTTCTGGACGTACTCCGAGAGCACCAGCTTTATGGAAAGCTCTCGAAGTGTCAGTTCTAGATTCGGGAGGTCCACATTCTATGACATGCCATCTCAGTAGATGGAGTAGCTGTGGACCCTGCCAAGGTGGAGGCTATGTTAGCATGGGATCCACCTCGGAGCGTGACAGAGGTGCGAAGCTTCCTTGGGTTGGCAGGATATTACCGGAGATTCATCCTTGATTTCTCTCGGATATTAGCACTGATGAAGGCCTTGACCAGGAAGTGGAAACCCATCATATGGAAAGAAAAGTGCCAGCAGGCCTTTGAGTAGCTGAGGCAGAGTTTGACAAGCACCCCAGTCTTGAGATTTCCGGAGGAGGGTGTCGGGTACGTAGTTTTCTGTGACACATCTGGGACCAGGCATGGTTGTGTCTTGATGTAGTGGCATGCAGTGATTGCTTATGGTTCACGCCATCTTAGGCCACTTGATCAGAACTATGTGACCCATGATCTCGAGTTGGAAGCGGTAGTCTTCGCAATGAAGATGTGGTGACACTACCTTATGGGTCAGCGGTTCATTGTCTACTCTGACCACAAGAGCCTGAAGTACATCTTCTCACAGAAGTATCTGAATCTGTGGCAGAGACGTTGTCTAGAGTTCCTCCAAGACTATGATTTTGAGATCATCTATACTCTTGGGAAGGGGAACAAGGTGGAAGATGATCTTAGCATAAGGTTGAGCTCACAACTGTTGAGTGAGGCGACACAACAATTAGCCGCATTACAGTTATCCTTCGTGGATGGTGAGGAAATAGCTTACCTACAGTCAATGGTTGTCACAACTCCACTCTTACAGTGAGTTAGGGAGGCACAACTTGGGGATGTCGATTGTGTGGCTTTACGTGCTCAGTTAACCACAGGACATTCTCCTGATGGTTTTTCACAAGGTGGGGAACACGTACTTCTCTTCAGGGGACACACTGTTGTACCAGTGGCATTCCAGGAGGAGGTCCTGAGGGAGTTTCATACATCCCATTTGGAAGTACATACCGGAGTGGAAAAGTTGTACTAGGATCTCCGACGATAGTTATGGTGGTCAGGCATGAAGAAGGAAGTGGCAGAGTTCATTTCTCGATGCCTCACATGCCAGTAGGTGAAGGCTGAGCACCAGGTTCTAGAAGGGTTAGCTCACCCCTTGGAAGTTACAGAGTTGAAGTGGGATGGAATATCGATGGACTTTGTGACAGGCTTACCACAGAAGTCCATGGGGCACGATTCCATCTGGGTGATCGTTGACCGACTCACCAAGTCGGCCCACTTCCTAGCTATCAGGGATCAGAGTTCCGTAGAGAGCATGGGACGCCTCTACATTCCGAGGTAGTTCGGCTTCATGGCGTCCCCTCGATTATAGTCTCAGACCGAGACGCCCGCTTCACATCCCGATTGTGAAAGGGATTGTAGGAGGCTTTTGGGACTCAGCTACGCTTGAGCACAACGTTTCATCCCCAGATAGATGGTCAGATAGAGAGGACCATTCAGGTTCTTGAGGATATGTTGCGGGTCTATATCTTGGACTTTGGTCACAGATAAGAGGACCACCTACCACTGGTGGAGTTTGCGTACAACAACAGCTACCACTCCACCATTGGTATGGAACCATTAGAGGCCTTGTATAGGAGACCCTGTCGGTCACTGCTTTTCTGGGATGACCCCAGAGATTCAGCACTCATGGGTCCAGAGTTAGTGCGAGCTACCACAGAGAAGGTGCAGATCATCCGGGAGCGGATGAAGACTGCATAGAGCTGGCAGAAGTCTTATGCTGACAGACGATGGAGGCCTCTGGAGTTCGAGGAGGGAGACCACTTTTTTTTCTAGTATCACCTCGACATGGGTTGAAGAGATTTGGACGAGGCGGAAAGCTATCTCGGAGGTTCATCAAACCCTTCTAGATACAGGGAAGATTTGGAGAGGTGGCGTACCTCCTGGCGCTACCGCCACAGTTGCATCAAGTACATGATGTCTTCCAAGTGTCGCAGCTGAGGAGGTACGTGCATGAACCATCACATTTCATCGACTGGGGCGGGCTTGACATCGAGGATGGAGTGACCTTTTCTGAGTACTCGGTTGAGATAGAGGATCGGCAAGAGAGGATCCTTCGTGGATGATTGATTCCCTTAGTGCGCGTCTGGTGGCAGCACAGGAATCTTCATGAAATCATGTGGGAGCGGGAGGCCCAGATCTGTGCCCAGTACCCTCATCTTTTTGAGTAGCCTTTGTTTTGGCTTTTAGAGGATGTAAAGACCCAAGGTGGGGAGAATGTATTGTCTCGTATTTTTCCGTTTATTATTTTTAAATATTATATGGAATTATTTCGAGACCGGGCGTGAAGAAGGCACATCATTCCGAAGTCCAGTGAGCCTGAAATGGTGGTTTGAACTTTTTAAGTCAAGTGAGTCGGCGCTTGTGCGCGGTTGTGCAAGTTTCAAAACGGATGCCCGGATAAAAAATCTGAGCGCACCGTTGCGTCCGGGACGACAACATTACCTTAGAATGAGGCTAACCTCGACATGTGCTGATCGAGGGAAAAAGTTAATTTTCGGACATTTTAATAATAAAATAAAATAAAAGAAAAATCTAAATGCTTATTTTATTTTATGGAAACAACCGCTGCGGCGTGTTAAAAGGGCATTTGTTTGCTTAATTAAATGTTGTGTCGTAATGGAAAATAAATGGAATGTTCGACTATTAAATACGCAGTGACGGGACTTCTGTTTCCTTAACTAATGGCGCGTCATAATGACTCAAGTTTCGGAAAGTAGGGGTCCTTAATATCGCCGTGTAATTAAGTGCCAATATTGTTTCCCTTTTTAAATGGGTGAAAAATTGATGGTCGTTGGAAATGATTTTGAAGAACCTCTGCTGAATCTGCGAGGCGTTGGAGCAATTCTCGACAACAAACGAAAACGGATCAAAACCAAGGATCGTTGCGCCGGCGTTGAAGGATCATGACGACAACGGAATCATGACACCTTCATCAAAGATCGATCCTTCCAAAAGGTATGGGTTGTTGTTTTGATTTTCTTTTCCCCGTATTTGAATTTAAACGACGAACGTGGATCAACCACGAACAAGTTGATCCGCGGATTCGTACGTTCTTGCGGGAGGGTTTTCATTGGGATGATTTTGGGGAATTAATCCATGATTTATATTCATATTGATCTCTACTCCGTTTAAACCTACTAATGGGAGCGTATCAATGCTGTGACAAACGACGGCAGAGGATCGTTCCTCAATTTGTTTATTTGGATTTCTTCATCCTTTTTCCCTATGCGTTCTTCGCATGGCGACGAGCAACGGATCGTTGCGCATCCGTTCTGCGATACAACGATCCCAAATCGAAGGTTCAAAATTGCAACGTCCTTATGGAGGTGCGGCGACGTTGGCGGGTGATAAATCGGACCAGATCGGAAAGGCGTTCTTCGAGCGTTCTTCGCGCGGGAAGACCGATCATGTTTTCGGAGCTGATCGGAGGCCCGAAAAAGACGGAAACAACTTCATGGGGTCAGGGTGACAAAAACCTGTAGGTTTCGTGGCGATCAGACGGCAGGATCAATGATTGGAGCACCGCGGGAGGCGCGACGGCAGAGGTCTGCATTCCTGGAAATTTCTAGAATACACGGTGTGTACTTCGGAAGAACACGCCGTGTAGTTCTGATGGTGATGGCTAGGGTTTTGGGGTCAGAGAAGGACCACACGGCGTGTGACATCGGTCACACGGCGTGTTGGACCTTCCCCGAAGCTCGGCGTGTACTTCGGGTGGTACACGGACACGAGATGCTCTACACGGCTTCAGGTGGAACGGCGTGTACATATCGGCAGAGGCGGCTACGTGGAGCTTAGCATGTATCCCGGGGATACATGGACACTGTATGGAGTACACAACCGTGTACTCCCTCACCCGGCCAGGTGAGGTCACCAGTGCGGGTCCCCCCGTGTGCGGATCGCACGGGTTGGAGTACACGGGTTGGTGACCGTGTACGGTCACATGGCCAGAGTACACGGAGCCAGCCCCAGTGACCCAAACACGGCATGTACTCCATACTCCACGCTGTGTATAATGTTTTCTACACGACCAGCCTCACGACACGGGCCGTTGCACACGGGCAGTACCCGGGGTCGGACAACATGGCGTGTGTCCTTTATACACGCTGTGTACTTTTTGGAGAATGGCTTGGTCCTTTTGTTCACCTTTCCTTGAACATCCTTCGTTTGGGTTAGTGCCCCTTCTTATTTTCCCCTGAAGGTCAGGCATCATTCCCTCACTCCGGTTTATGATCCCTTCAGCAGGAAATTTCTGTGATAGAGTCAGGCATCCATCCAAGAGGCCCGCATCGAGATCCTCTATCCATTCCAGACCCTATGTAGAGTTAGGAATCGGCGTGAACACCATTACCGGGCATTGATCCTCTACCTAGCAGGTGAATTCAGTATGAGTCGCGGTATCTTCCATGGCCCTGGCAGTGATCCTCATCTTTGTATCGTGATCTTTCCCACTCAGGAGTGTGTCTCCCGTAATGAGTGCTTCTATCTATCGTAACCCTTCCACTCAAGAGTGTGTCTCCCACAATGAGTGTAGTTATATCTCTTAATGGTTCCCGACAAACATCACTCCTCGTACAGACATCATCAGAACTATAAGACTTGTGGAGTGTGTTCTCACTGGAACGAGTGCATCATGGAATCTTCAAACAGAATCCCTATAGGGGTAAGCAGTTGCGTGGCTTCCCTCTAGACCACGGGCCTGGGTTTTGAGTATATTTGGTTTGTTTTATATGTTCTGTAAACATATATTGTGCATAGCTGACTGTGCCTTTACTTTGTGTATTGCTCTGTGGTTTTCGGGGTCCTCTACTAAGTATTGTTATACTCACCCCTGCATAGGCTTTTCTCGCACGTCTGGTGTCTTGTGCAGACATGTATCCTTTTGATAGAGTCTAGGGAGGACTAGGATAGGACTGAGCTTTCTGAGTTTCCTACAGGCCGATGTGTTCCTACAGCTACGAGCAGCAGTCCCAGTACCATTGTGCTTACAGGTTGTACTTTGCAGTGTTTTTTTTTCAGACTCTTTTTTTTTTGGTGGGCATGTATTCTAGCCCAGTTTACTTTTATAGTAATTTACCTTTCGTCGTGCTCTGTTGGTTGGGTTTAGTTTTATGCATGCATTTTTGTTCCTTAGAGTTTTACATTTCTGCATTTGTGGGCTTGGAGATGTGTGTGTGTGTGTACAGGTACATAGGAAATGCCTCCCATGTTAGTGACATGCCTACTCGGTGCTAGTCACCAGCCCCTGGTCTATTGGAGGTGGGCTTGGGGAGTCACGGCACAGGCCCCACTACGATGGGTCTTGACATTAGATTTCTTTTTTAACCTTATCATTTAGATTTAACTTTAAGTTAAATAATTTTTCTTTTACCATGTCTTCTTGTTTTCTTACACTATAAGGTTAATAAACTTACTATAACAAGACAAACGAACCCGAAGTTGTTTATTATTAATATATATAACCTTATCTAAGTCATTTGGCAGAACCATACATTTTTATGAATAAAATAACATTTAATAATATAATATTTGTTTTAAAAACTATTTGATGTCAATTTTGACACTATTTAGTAATTAATTTTTTTGAAAATCATAACAGAATGATTAGTTCTTACAAATTAAAGTACTAACATGTCATATTAACCTATAAAATTAGTTTAATTCATAAAAAGTCTCAAATTACATTTATTTGGATATTTATAACATCAATTATGTCGATATTTCATTAATAAGATAATTACTACGTCATCTTTGTGTCTTAAATAAATTAAATTATTTAATGTCTAAAAATTATAAATAAAATACCATTATGTAGGAAATTGTTTTATATTTATAATGAATATTTATAGTCGAATTTATATTATGTATATACATATATTAAAAAATATTTACTTATTAAACTTTGATTTTAACTATTTTAACCCTTCATTAACTAAATTAATATTAAATGTCCTAATCAAACCCATGAGGGAATAAATGGTCATATTTTAGTACTAAATTTGTTTTTTGTCGAATTACACTTATCTAATAGAATTAGGACATGTGTTAGGGTAATAATAATAACATTTTTACCCTTAATTACCCTATTTATGTTTAACTGTTGTAAATAAAAGTAAAAAAGATACTATTCAAAAAAAATTATTTTCATCTCAATGAACCACATTTTACTTACTGAAATCAACCGTGTCTCTCAGATTTTTAAAATTCCACTCACAGAAGTGGTAAAATTAATTTTTATGTAAATTTTCAAATTCTCCTAGGAGGTGGGTAAAAGACGGTGAAAAGTTAAATAAAATTTTTATATTTCTAAAATTATTATAAAATTACTCCAATGAATTACATTGAACTTATATAGGTATTATGTATCAATTTTGACCTAAAATAATTTTAAATAAAATAGATAATTATTTAAATAAAAAGTTGGTTTTTAAATAGTAACCTAGTGTTTTCACTATTCATCAAAATTTGAAAGTTTTCTGAAAAATACCAAAATTTCACCCTAGGCTAATTTCGATATTCCGTATCCAAAAATGAAGTCCATTTTGAAAGATGAAATTTTTAAAATTTCAAAAAGTGGTTATTACTATTCATGACGGCTAGTTTTAATAATATTTTAATAGCATATCGTTGTTTAGTGAAACTCAGTATTGCGTACAACACACGCTATCGAGGAAGGTCGCAATTGTGTGTAATGCAGCCAAGTTAGTGTTGCGTGTTGTGCAAGACTCCTTTATCGTAACGTAAAACAAAAGACCTCAATAAAATTAAAAAGAATATTTTTTATAAAATCTCAGGGTGTTACATTCTACCCCTCTTAAAATGAATTTCGCCCCCGAAATTCGTCAGGGTTATAAGTGGTTTACTACTCGAAAGTTTCTTTAATAGAAACCCACATCGTAAAAAGGAATACCAAAACCAATCTTTAAAAACTAAAGTATGAAACATAATGGTTACCCAAATTAACTAATCACTGGGTTTCCACATAGGAGAACATAGGTGAAAATATAGATATGGAAGAGAAATATAACCATCATGTCCTGATGGAGAGTGGTTGAGAACATGGCTATGAAAAATCCAACAATCACAAAGCCACAAATTTGTTATGATCTGGGGTGCCATCTGATTTATCAGATATAAGGGCACTAGGACAACATTCTTGGTTTTCAAGATCATTTCCCTAAAGTTGATGAATTAAAAGAAATACATACATGATTTTGGTACAATATCACTGTTGTTCGTGAATTGAACAATTTCCACTTCATCCCGTAAAGAAATGAAGTTGAATTTTTTATTCGTGATGTGTTAGTAGATCATGTGATAAAATGATGGGTCATTCCACCTGTTTCAAACAAAATGTTAGCAAAAGTTATAAGTCCATCTTATAGTGAGATTAATCGTATATGGTTCCAAAAATGAACTTATACTTCATATATCATATCACTTAATAAAATAAAAATAGTTTTTACTAACCAGTGACTTCCTGTAGGCCAGTGGTATGCGATAAAGGCCAGTCACACTTCGGTTGTGGGTTCGATTCCCACAGCCTTGTCCGACGCGATGGGATGTGGCCCATCCTGCAGGTTGTCCTTTTTCTAAAAATACATTACTATAACATCCCATCAATAATATTGAAAAAACATCTATCATTAAAAAATACTAACTTATTTCCAACATAATCCATTCCAATCTTTAGGCTTATCCTTAATACTGCAGTCCACTCTCAAAAAATAGTGAAAACGATTTCCAGTGATTTCATATAACAAGCATGTTAATACCATCGTTGATCCCCATATATCATATGATATATCCTACTGGTCACATTTTAAACATTCGAAGGCCTTAATCATGTATTCTCCTGAAAAATGAATACCCATTGAATCATAGTGAAAACATGAGTGCTATCGAAAGTTAACTCTTTTCACATACCAAAATCTCAAACCATGATATAACTATTTCCTTATATCAGTCATGGGCTCAGGAATACTTTCAAATATTTCATTTTCTCCTTATCCGTTCATTATTCACATATCATCTTTTTTCCAAAAAATATCTCAATCACTTTTCATGGTTACCGTTACCATAAAATTATTGAAAACCACAATAGACCAATACATAAATATTCCAATATTGCACGATACAATATACAACATTATTTTGGAATTCCCTTACATAAGCACATTATCATTCCACCACAACGTTGTCATATTCAACATTGCCAATAGTGATCACATGTGACTTCCCTTTGTCCTTTTCCTTAAGTTGTTTCTCATGTTGATCATCGCTAACCCTTGGATTAGGGAATTTATTAGCATAATGCCCCATTTACTTGCACTTTAATCATTGAAGTGTTGGTGGTGCACTCTCTACAGTCTTTTCTTTATTCACATCATTAGAAACCCTTTTTCCATTACTTCAACACTCAGCTACTCGATGACCTTCTTTTCCACACTTAAAACATTTTCTAGTCCCTTTAAGACAATCTCCACCATGCTTCTTTCCACACATTGAGCATATGGAAACATTCATCTTCTTTTCACTATTATTCTGAGATGTATCCTTGTACTCCATCTTTTGTTTCTTGTCAAAACTATGAGATGGATAAGTAACACCAACTTCCATTTCTACCTTGATAGCACAACGCACAATTTCTTCATAGCTACTGAAGTCTCTTATAGCTAATTCCCATCGAAGATTTGGTTTTAAGCCACTGAACAATCGATCAACTTTACTTTCAGGTTGGATGATAAATCCTGATGCATACCTTGCAAGCCCTGTAAAATTCGCTTCGTATACACCAAAAAATTCATTATCCATTTTCTTTAGTTCAAGAAACTCCTTCTCCATCTTTGTTCGAAGAATATGAGGGAAGTACTTATTGAAAAATAAGTTCTTGAACTCATCTCATTCCATGGACTCAATTTCATCTCTTCGCTTCGTAATCTTGATAAGATTCCACCATTGATCAGCTTCACCTTCCAAACGATATAATGCTAAGATGACTTTATCATGTTCAGAACATTGAAGAACTGAAAATATCTTTTCAGTGGTACTGATCCATTGATCATCAATAAGTGGATCAGAAGACCCACTGAAAGAAGGAGGATGTTGCCTCATGAAGGACTCAATAGAATATTGTTCCCTTCTCTGCTCATTTGGAAGTCCAGAATGATTCATAGCTTGTGTAAGTATAGCAATAATATTTTTCACTCCATCTCCCATAACATTTGTTTGTTCAGGAGGACAATCATTGCATTGTCCATTGCATTGATCAACACGGTTCCTTCGGGGTCCATCCATCATCCAAAACCCAAAAAGAATAGGGTGAGAGGAAAAAAATCAGGATAGGGAAAATAACATAATAAAGGGGGAGTACCTTCAATATCTAACATCTTAGGTTAAATTCTATGATCGTTACCATATTTCTAGGACTATATCCTCTACGTATAATTATCCTTAGGGACATACCTAGACATACCTTAGAAATATATCTAGGGATCTCATTAACGTTTTTGCATCCTTGTTTCCAAAGGTTGACTAAACAATTCCTCTGATACCAACTGTAGAGACCCGAAGCTTGACGTACATGGACATTACATTACATTCGCGGAATACTTATTACATAAAAAAAACAGACACACAAGGACCGTAATATTTTAGTGTCTTTGGAAACATGGAACGTAATGTTCTAATCGTGGTGAAAGATTTTCAACATCTCCCATAAAGATCTTCCCCTTTTTTTTCTTACATAAAACCTTTCTTTATATCCTGGGGAAAAGAAAACATAAAAAGGTTGAGCTCAGATGCTCAGTAAGGGTAAGCATGGATAAAATAAAACATACCATATACATTTGAACTTAAAAACATGAACATAATGTTTAAACATCAAAAGCTTGAGAAATCAAATAAAACATGGAAGTACGTAAGGCATAGATCATAAAGATACATTATTAATGATAAAATAGCATGAGAATAAAACATGTAATTGTGAAAACCATTAAGCACATGATATGATTTCCATATTAGCCAAGGAATTTCTACCAGGGACATCTATGTGGACAAAGTCCCTTTCTGAATCGAGTTCACTCCTCGTTCCAGTTCTGTATTACTGAACCGGTTTAACTTTCCATTCCATCCATGTCTATCTAATGAGATATAAATCATTAACCAACGCATTGGAGGGAGATACAGGTCCCACCCATCTCATAATGAAATCATTCTTACTTGTGCCACATAATAAACATACATCATTCATAATAACCCAACAAATAAAATGGGTTTCATAAACAACATCCCATCATCACATAATCCATATAAAAGAAATGGATATCATTTCATAATCAGAAAAGTGAAACAATGTAAATCATAGACAGATTATACAAGAAACATACACATATGAAATAATGTCATCTTAGATGGAAAATGGTTTTGATAAAACACTTGAAATGAATTCTTGAGGAAAATATCCTTTCTTATTAAAAATCATTTTCTTTTCACAAAATGTCATGAAATTTTAAAAGAAAAGGATTTTGTTGAAAATAGTCATAAAATATTTTGGAGGAAGTTTCATAAAAATAAGGCTTTATGAAACCGTAAAAATCCGTTCACGCCGTATATGTTAAAAATAAAATTCTCCTCGTACTTTTGTCAGAAAAGTCAAAAAAATACCTCGTAACATAAATAAAAGAAAGATTCCATACAAACAATGTAGTAAAAGTCAAAAATGGGAAAAAGGGACTTTAAACATACATAAAAGAACTTTTATAAAACATGGACATGATAGAAATAGCCCCAGTAAATACTTACGAATAAGAAATCTCAGATAAAAATGAGATTTGCAAAATTATCCCTTACCTTAGGTCCGATATGCATTGTACATATCAAAACCTCCTGTATAATGATTTAAATAATGTCATTGACTTATTACAGAATCATATTCACTGTTATGATATCATATATGGTTCACTTATGACTTTATATTACCCATTCTTTTGTAAATTCATGTTAAAGTAGCATTTTGGGTAAAATCGTTTCATTTGTCGTTCGTGTTTTAACTTGTAATTATTCATATGATACATTTATCATGATTACATACATCCAGAATGTAAAACATGATTTATTTGTAATATATATTCATAATATACATATATATAATAGATCGATAAATGGAAAGAAATACACCATTCATGGAGACGGTAGTCCGTACGTACGCATGAGCGATGATATAATTCCATGATCGTGGAATTGTATTGAAGTGTATGTATAATATTACATAATCATTAACACTTTACAATAACCATATATATTTATTTATATACACCATTATACCCATCCATGTAAGGTGGTGGCGAAGAATAGATTACACCTCGGCGTGGAGACGATATTCCGTACGTACGCACGCGTGGTGATTTCGTATTCCGTAGGATGGATAGATGGTGAAAAAGGGTTTCTTCATAATTATAATAAAATATCAGTATATGAGTTATACTGATGTTATTACTACATAATTAAACAACTAAAGAAGAGGAAGTGGAAGAAGAAATAAAGTTGAAAGAATCGGTAACGGACATTACATCTTCTTTGAAGCGCCTCTTTGAGACTTCCTCTTAGGGCACTAAAATTGGTCATTGAAGAAGACCAGAACCTCTAAGATGTTTCTAGGGAAGTGGAGAAGAGAATTTTGTAGGGGTTGTCCGAGTATGAAGGCTCAAAGTGGTGTGATGAAGAGAGGGAGGAGGTGCTCTTTTATAAGGGAGGAGAGGGGCACCTTTGGAATAACTAAAATCATTATTTTATTATAAATTAATATCCAGTTTTTAATAGCTCCAAATTGAGTTATTTAGAATCTAAGGTGGGGATGGGTCTAAATAATCTCATCCAATATAATTTAGACATGTTTAGGTTTCTATTTTAACTTATCATTTAGATTTAACATTAAGTTAAATAATTTTTTTTACCATGTCTTCTTGTTTTCTTACACTATAAGGTTAATAAACATACTATAAAAAGCCAAAAGAACCCCAAGTTGTTTATTATTAATATATATAACCTTATCTAAGTCATTTGGCAGAACCTAATATTTTTATGAATAAAATAACAATTAATAATATAATATTTATTTTAAAAACAATTTGATGTAAATTTTGACACTATTTAGTAATTGATTTTTTTGAAAATCATAATAGAATTATTAGTTCACAAAAAGTCAACTAAATCAATACTAACATGTCAGATTAACCTATAAAATTAGTGTAATTCATAAAAAGTCACAAATTTAATTTATTTGGGTATTTATAACATTAATTATGTCAATATTTCATTCATATGATAATTACTGCATCATCTTTGTGACATAGATAAATTAAATTATTTAAAGTCTAAATATTATAAATAAAATACCATTATGTAGGAAATATTTTTATCTTTATAATGAATATTTATAGTCGAATTTATCTTATGTATAACCCTATATTAAAAATTCATTACTTATTAAACTTTGATTTTAA
Source organism: Viscum album (assembly GCA_963277665.1). Taxonomy (NCBI): domain Eukaryota; kingdom Viridiplantae; phylum Streptophyta; class Magnoliopsida; order Santalales; family Viscaceae; genus Viscum; species Viscum album. The sequence continues at coordinate 233,681,431 of OY728128.1, forward strand.
CTATTTTAACCCTTCTTTAAATAAATTAATATTAAATGTCCTAATCTGACCCAAGTGGGCCTAAATGGTCATATTTTATTCCTAAAGTTGTTTTTGGTCAAATTACACTTATCCAATAGAATTATAACATGTGTTAGGGTAATAATAATATCATTTTTACCCTTAATTACCCTATTTACTTTTAACCATGGTAAATAAAAGTAAAAAGTTACTATTCAAAAAAAATTATTTTCATCTCATTGAACCACATTTTACTTACTGAAATCACCCGTGTCTCTCGTATTTTTGAAATTCCACTAAATGAAGCGGTAAAATTAAGTTTTATGTAAATTTGCAAATTCTCCTAGGAGGTGGGTAAATGACGGTGAAATGCTCAATAAAATTTTTATATATCTAAAATTATTATAAAATTACTACAATGAATTACACTGAACTTATATAGGTATTATGTATCAATTTTGAGCTAAAATAAATTTAAATAAAATAAATAATTATTTAAATAAAAAGTCGGGTTTTAAATAGTAACCCACTGTTTTCACTATTCATCAAAATTTGAAAGTTTTCCGAAAAATACCAAAATTTCACCCTAGGATAATTTAGATATTCTGAATCCAAAAATGAAGTCCATTTTGAAAGTTGAAATTTACAAAATTTCAAAAAGTGGTTATTACTATTCATAACTGCTAGTTTTAATAATATTTTAACAGCATATCGTTGTTTCGTGAAACTCAGTATTGCGTACAGCAGACGCTATCGAGGAAGGCCGCAATTGCATGTAATGCAGCCAAGTTAGGGTTTCATGTTGTGCAAGAATCCTTTGTCGTAACATACAACACAAGACATCAATAAAATTAAAAAGAATATTTTTGTAGTTACCTTCGTGGTGTTATCTTCATGGTGTTTCCTATGTGGTACTTCTACCATCATGGTGTTACCTTTTTGGTATCCTTCCATCATATATGATATGAGTATATATTGATAAAATAGGTATATGTTTGTGCAAATACCTATGTAGGTTTGATTTCTTCCTTGTTGGATTTTCCTTTGTGGAACTCTAGGAGACCTACAGTGGTCTTGGGTCCCTACTAATTATCGTTATACTCACCCCTGCATTGGCATCACCTATCCCATTTTGATTTCTGGTGCAGACGACGTACAATTTTGATCGAGGATGAGGGAGATAGGACTAGATAGTGCTATAAGGTGGACCATTCGGTGTGATGTGACATGGAGGAGACTGGCGGACATGGAGTGCTGAGGTGGCGATTTGTACCTACCCTATAAGAAGGATCATCAGAGGATGACCCAGTAGCTATTTTACTTTTTCTTTCAGTTTTATTGTTCTTGTATTATGTTTCTTTATAGGATAAAAAGTCATTACCTTCTATTTAAGGGATATGCCTTTCTGCTTCAAGTCGCCAGCACCTATACTATGGAATGTGGGCATGGGGTAGTCATGACACTAGCCCAGAGGGATAGGTCATGACAAAGTGTTACCAGAGGAGTTAAGTTCTACCAAAGAACTAGGACTCTTATCATTTCTCTGTGGCAATATTGTTATGTGTTATGATTGTGGTTTTTAGTTTAGAGAGTCCAGTGTTGGTGCACCAGCAGACGTAACCATACACCAAGATCCTGAATTTTTATTTCTAACTGAGCACATGAAAAAAATGATTGCGTGGGTTTTTGAAGAGTTTTTATTTTTATTTATTTAGATTCTTCTCACCAAGTATAACATAATGATCATGGTGCACCTATTCCTTATCATGATTTTACCACAAGGACAACCTCCCAGGTTTCCCGAGAGAGTACATGATGATGGCCCACCGAGCGATGAGCCTCGGTGCAGTGACCTCTTACTACGTTGGCACCTTCACGTGGTGTACCTTTAGCACCACCACCCATTGGGCTACAATTACAACTAGTAGTACTGGTAGAGGACACATATAGGCATAGTTCCTTACATGTGCTTCAGTATAAGATACCCATCATGTTTCAAGGCCAGCCTAAATCACAAGAGGTTTAATACTGGCTTGATGAGGTGGCTGAGAGTTCTCTAGAGCTTTTACTGCTTCGGTAAAAAGACATATCGGTAACTGAGTATTCATCGAGGTGTACCGACCATTCCTAGTACTCGATGAATACAATATGATATGTGCTTCGAGGCTTGGGATTCTAAGCATGGTGTTTTTATATATTTCTAAGAGAGCACTATTCTACTATTCAAAAATACCAATGTTAGGGTCCTAGAGAGAACCTTTTCGGTTGAATTTAATTTGGCTGTGCGGATACAGCCAGTGAATGTTAGTGGTTGGAAAGTAAGAAAATGGCACTAGTCTCAGAGACTTGGTAATGTAAAAATGTTTCGTGAAGAAGAATTTTTAGGGACAGATGAATCTCCAGTGCTGCATACGTGGACGCAGAGCTAGGAGAGAAGCACGTGCTGGTGTACATTTCAACATGTTACAACCACCCCCTTTGTGGTCCCAACCATGCTCAAGGAGATGGAGGAAAGGGGAAGGGATTATCAGTATATGGTCAAGGAGTGAGACCCAAGGGCTCTAGGAATGATTTGATGAACTGTCAATGTCTACTACTAGATGTAATTTTAATAGATATAGGTACAAAAAATTCCTTCCTTCTATGAATCTTGTTCAAGACCGTGAGTTTTTGGTTAAGCCGTTGATTTGACCCTCACATCTAGAGATATTTTTGGTAGGATAATCAATAATCCTGCATACCCTGATGGTGTTATTTGACTCATGTGGAGGGAGTTTCGATTGGAACCTCTTGCTGGCAGAATTGAGCCCTACCGATGGTAGTTGGGGTGTTGAATGGACATCCACAATTCATACTCAGATTGACTATATTAGGAAAAAAGGTTGTTTTTAACCTACAAAATTGCAATGATATTTTCCTTGGTTGGATAAAAAGGAAACCCATGAATCACATGATAAACTCATTCATAGGAGGGTGCAACCAATCACTCTTGAGTTGGCTAGACATTCCTTTGTTGAAGTAGGTGTTTTGAGTTTTTAGTTCCAAATAGCATTGGCAGTGTTTGTATCATGATGCATCACTAATTAGGAAGTGAAAACTTCTTAGAGATGGCAGAAGTCTTATGCCGATAGGAGGAGGGAGACTATGTGTTCCTATGGGTCTTACCTCTACAAGGTTTTTAGAGATTTGGATAGGGTGGCAAGTTATCTCTGAGGATCAACTGATGTTTCTAGATTCTCAGCAGAGTGGGAGAGGTGGCGTACCATCTATCAATTTCCCCATAGATGCACAATGTGCACAATGTTTTCCATGTGTCGTAGATGAGGAGATGCTTGTATGGTCAATCACATATTATTAACTAGGGAGAGTTGTGCTTTCTTGATGGGGTGACATTTACACAGTCCCCGTGGAGTTTGATGATCGACAAGAGTAAGTCCTTCATGGTATGTTGATACCTCTAGTGCGCATTGGCTGGTTGCACAAGAAAGTCCATGAGAGAACAAGAGAGTGGGAGGCTCAGATCGATGCTCAGTACCCCAACTTTTTCCCTTATTTTATGTTGTTGGTTTCGGGGCCATAAATCCCTAAGGTGGCGAGAATGTAATGCCCCAGAATTAATGTATTTTTTTAATTATTCAGAATTATTTTAGACCAAAAAATTTGAAGGCGCATGATTGTGAGGCCTGGAATGCCCTAAATGATCCATCAAAGTTTTGATAAGGTTTAATTACTGCACGTAAGTAGTTTTCCAAGAAAAGTGGAACAACTCTTAAACGGTTACTCGGATCAGAAATCTGAGGGCACCATTGTGCTCAGGATGGAATGTTTAACCTAGGCGTGACTTATGTTTAGTCAGTGCAAGCCTCCCATGAGAATACCGAAAAATGGAAAAATTGTAAATAAAATATTAAATAATGTTATTTTATTTTTCAAATTCTTATAACTCACAAATAGTAACATTGATTAAAAATACAAGACCACCACTAAAATCATTAGGGTATGATTTCTTTAGGTTGATACTAACAATGGTCGGTTCATTCCACCATTGAAATTTAGTTTTGGATCGTAAATAAAATAATTAATTGAAAATTATTTTATTGTAATTTTACTAACATTCAAAATGTTACTCTGATTAGAAATATGAGAGTAATTTTGGGTTCATTGGGGCATGTTCCACATGGTATGTGCCTAACCTCGACCGGCGTGGCTCGAGGGTGACCATTAATAATTTTTCGATCTTTGTTTTGGGTACGTTCAGTAAACGTGCAAGCGACATTTTGTAAATTTGGAACCAGTGATCAGAATTAAAATATAACATCACCGTTGAACTCACAACACTGATATTCACTTAAAGAAACCTTCACCTTTACTAGATTAGGTTATGGGTGGAAGACAGTTATCCAAAACTTTCTCGGAGAGATAAAAACATAATAAAATAAAACAATAAAATTATATTTTATTTTAAGGAAACCACCCATTGGAATTTTGGTGGAGGGGACCACCCGACTTGAACACCCCTTTAATGTGTGTAAACTCTTGGTTTTACCCCAATTAAATGTTCCACCAATTAATTATTTTAATTTACATAATTTAATAAGTTAGTATCCTCATCTCCTTTGTGGTGGATTTGTGTTGGAAAATGGGAGGTTTTTGGAGAGATTTGGTGGAGAAATATCAAAGGAAGAACATCTTCCACCATAGAACGTCTACCTGATCATGAACAAGGAACCATATTTGAATCGTGTTGGGGTATCAAATGACGCCAGCATCTTCAACATCTTCATCTCCTTTCTCATGACATCTCCAACGAACGTCAAGGTAAGGATTTGATTGTATTATTTCGTGGTTTTCACATAGAATTGAATCACATGAACCGACTTCTAGTAGTCTAAATCGGATGGTGCGGGCCCAACAAACATGGCCTGACTACTTCACAATCCTCCATATTGGATGCATTATTCGGGGGCCACAATGATGATGTTGGCACAAACGCACTGCTGATGGAGTCCGCGGTCCATTGATCATGGTGGAGTAAGATGGCGGTCGTCACCCTGGTCGGCCATGTGGAATCTGGGAGACCTATGTCCGCGCCGCCAGTAGAAAAGGAGGTAATATCCCCATAGCCACGGTGGTGGGAGGATGGCATCTGACACACTGGCTGGTCACATGAAGAAGGGGAGGCACGTGTTCACACCACCAATGGAGGAGAAGGTGGTGGCCTATCGTCAACAGTGGTGCACCAAATAATCCAACAACATTTCAACCATATGAATAGCGGTGTGCATCTGCACTGTTGGAAGGAGGGTCAGACACATCACGCAGAGTGGGACTGCTCTGGTACATCTCACACGCCAGCCGAACGACATGTTGTATAGTTAAGGTAAACTGGGGGTGCCTTCCACCTAGGTGTTGGTTTAGGTAGAACCCACCCCAGCGGGACACCCGACCATAGGCTGCTCCTAGAGGGCCTCTCTGAAGTGGGCCACGCCCCTTGGGATGCTCTACAGCAGTCACACCCAATGCGGGCCAGTTAGCACCCAGCAGTCCAGGCCACCCCCTTCACTGGCTATGCATCCCCCTTCACGGGTCGGACCGCGACCTAGCGTGCAAGACCTAGACTGGGTCGGGTTGTCTGAGGCCTGGTCGGACCACATTGGACGGTGAGGTTGGACCCGACCCGGGCACATATGGACCCAGAAAAGATTTTATGGACATATCATGGGAACCGAGCATCATTTTGACGAACTGTCTTTGTCACCGAGTTCCTTGGATCGAGACGGCCCTTTTTCCGACACATTTTTTTTCATTTTTCAAAATCCGGTTTAGCATTCCTGGTACCCGAACAAACAGACCCCAAAATCCAGAATTCAAATTTCATGTTCAAACCAAAAGGCAACCACCAAATGCCATGCGCCACACCTAGAGACTTGAACCAATCATCACCTGTCACCTTCCCTGTTGTTGGTCGAACGCCATCACACTGCCTCAAACCACACACTTCATCGCTACCGGTCGCCGGTGAGACCATCAGAAGCATCGTCGTCGGAACCTCCTCCATAGAACACCACCATTCAAAAACACCATCACAAATCCAACATCGCCAGTAAGAGAGAACAACCCGCCTCACCTCAGCAAGCTCAAACACCATAACAGATGAGGCCTCTCCAGAACAATGAACGAAAATTAAAACAAACACCACAGATCCAAAACCACAAAAATCATCACCACCGCACAACAAAAAGAAAATCGCAAATCAACAGGGAGAAACGAATCCACCCGAAAAAATCCCAGTCTGTCACCAGGTACGACAAAAGAGACAAGAAACACTAAAACAGAACCACAAACATGAATTAAATCACCTCCTCTGAGGACAAATTTTCTAGAGCCACACATGCCTCGTCGCCACTCTAACAGCATAAACACCAAATCCAGCACAAAACAACAATTGATTGAAGCAAAACCCATCGGGACCTTCCGAAACTCGCCCTATGACCAGCTCTGCCCAAAGCACAAACAACCGATGCGGAACACGACGACAACCCCATAACTCAGCCAAGGATGATAACAGGCCCTCAGAATGGAAACACTAATAACATAGATATTCACAATTTTTAAGGTTAGATTAGATATTTTTGAACCCATATCATGCCCACTTTAACATTAATCATTCATCAACAACCTAAAAACATTTCAATAAACACAATAAACACATAACTATCACCTTGATGGATTTTTTCCCATAATTATAATGTTATTTTATTTTCCTTAAAACCCAACATTTCTCATACTTTGTTGAACCAATATCATACTCAAGATAACATTTATCATTATTGGATTATGCTAGGCTATTTTGAGTTGGTTTCCCTCATATTTAGTGGCATAATACATTAAATATACATTCCTAATTATGATGAATATTCATAGAATAACCAAATAATAATAATAATTGAAAAACATGCTTTTAAAATACATATTTTCCTTCTTAAAACAACAATATTCTTTCCTATGATCATATACCCATGTAAGTATCTACAAAAATCATACACTTTCAAGAATAGACCATTTTTAAAACATATTTCAATCTCAATTACAGTAATAAAAAATGAGATAATATATTCCATATAATGATTAACTCTATCTGTAATCCTAAAATATTATTAACCCTACTTATTAACTATTTAATATATGTCATTTTCCAAAAACTGAAATGAAATTATCCAAAAATATCATTATTCAATTAACAATCTTAATGTTACAAATTACTATATAACATAATTTTCCAAATTCAAACCAATAATTATTATTAATTTTTATTATGAATATTAATCCAAAGAATTATTGATTCCTCAATCATGTGTTCTATGATAGTTATCACAAAAAATATTACCATTTAATTAAATAACATTTCATGATAATTAATAAAATTGTATATATCTAACCATACAATTAATATAAACAAACTGATGAGTAAACTATAAAATATTCCACATCATAATCATAACTTTTCTATTATGATAGATAATCATTGATATGTCTAATTAACTAAATATAATTGTTATTGGCATCATGAAAAAAAATTAATCTCACTATAATATAAAATAATATAAAAATAAAATTTATAACCCTATATCCATCTAATATTATTCTAAAAAATTTAAGTGTACTCCAATTATTGGATATAAGAAAAAAATTTGTATATATATACCTTTCTCATCATTTTTTCCATGGTCATTTAAAAAAAATGTTTATAATAATTTCAAAAATATTTATAAGAAAATATACATCCATATAGTTTGTAAATTATGAAACCTTTATTTTTTCATATAATAAATTCAGATAAATGAATCTCATTATTAAAAAAAGTTTATCAACATAAATTGTATTATTATTGTCCCTAACAACATGTTAATATAATTATTAAATCAATCACAATGGTTTGTAAAATTTTTTTCCTATCCAATGAATATTACCTCAGATAATTTATCCAACAGTATAGTTTTATGACAATATATACCTTATTAGTGTGATGTATGAGTCGATGTTCACACTAGAATCATTTTATTACCACAAGTTGAATCCCATCCATAGATGTATCTCATTTCCATTATCCATAAGTTAATGTATTACTAGGAAAAATAATACAAACAATGTATTACTAAATCATTAGGATGTTATCCAATACATAGACATATTCTTAGGGTTCGTACTAATGTTCTCTCTTCCTAGTCCATAGGAATGAGCATTCTTTCTTTTAATTAAATAATATAATACTAAAATGTTTTATTTATTCAATTGAAAATGTGGTCCACATTGAATTATAAATCCTTAAATTATCCTCAAACGATATCCAAAAACATAATGGTTTCTAAATCATTCCATTAATTCCAACTGGTGCACCCCATTCTCATACTCTTGGATCTAACACATATAGACACATTCATTACCTACATGACTTAATACCAAAAGTTAATTCGTAGATATAAGCATTCATATTTTGAAAATTGAAAATGAGTAGTGAATCACTTAAAAAAAACATATATTTTATATTATATTGAATTATATTATCATGGGAAAGAATAAACAATTTATTTATGGGTTTTTTGAATGATATAGTGAATTTCCTCATTATATATGAAACTATATAATTCTTTTAAATTATTCTACCTGATTGAAAAAAAATATTTTTTAAATCTAATTGTTCGAAAATGAAGAAACCACCCAAAATAAAGCAATAAAACATTAGATTCCGAATGAAATCTCACAATTTATAAATAAAAGTTTGAGTTTATTTGAATCATTATCTGTGTATAGTCTCTATATAATTATGGTGACCATAGATTCTAGATCAACCATGATATGAACTTTACAATGATAGGTTTTCTTGTCCAATGTCAAAATATAGACCACTCTGTTTATCTCAATTTCATTAAGTCTTCATGTCAAAAAAATATATTTGTTTTATTTATCCACACACGCTAATAATTTTCAGAATCAACGTGAATCACTCTCTAAATCATCAAGATATCATGCTCTTGTGATGCATTGATTGGAAAAATGCATTCCATTATTTCATACATAGAATAAATAATAATATTCCATGATTTTTCATCTTTTTCTACATCCTTACCAGTTAATCCACCTAGGAGAATATATTTTTCATTATCACCATGAATAAAAAATACTAAATCATAATACATTAATGGCCTCATATTAATAGTTAATGGATTATTAGAATAGTTACTTCAGGATCAAGATTTATTATCGTTATCAAGTGTAAATCTCTCCCAATAAACAACAAAATCTTTTCATTATTCGACTACAGATTTGGTTCTTTGCCTATCATATGTATGATATGAAATATCCTACACCATGGTATGGGGATATGGAAATTGGAATATATGTAGTTGTGATATTAAACAATCATTAAGGGAAACACATAGTAGTTTTAATCAAGACACAAAACATGTAAATTGTGAGGAAAATTTGGTAAACAATATGAAATATTATAAATGAAAACATTTAGGGTGATATAAATATGAATTTAATAGAAAACAACAGTATGAAAAATTCTGATCTAAGACTAATTAAGTTCAAATTTTTATCCTCAATATTTTTTCATTCCCTTTTTCGATAGTGAATTACTTATCATTCTTTTTTCAATATTTACATCATGAAAAATTATGAAAGAATTAAAAACATACCTAAAAATTTATATCACATTTCAAATGTTCAATACCAATGCATTCATCATGAAATAATATGGATTTACTATTCCCCCATCAGTATTTCTAATAATATTCTCATATATTTCAAATAATATAATGAACACAATGACTTTTACAAATGTCAATAAAAGTTTAATCATAATAAATGATTATCAAGAGGAATACAGTGGGTTGTTAAAAAATAAATTGTAGCATTACAATAACCATCCATGTTGTATTGAAAAATTCTAATGGCCAATAAATTTTCCTTTGACAATAAAAGGGATGAAATGATCAAAACCCATCAAGATGAATAATCTTGATGCATAAAAAACACATAGTCAACATAAAAATAATCAAATGTATTAGAAAAAAAAAGAGATAGAAATATAATAATTTTACTAATTATATTAATATAAGAATATATCTATACAAACATCATCCATATTAAATTTTCTAAAAAAGATAATTTCCCAATATATGGATTGTTAAGTATGTAATGTCCCGGTTCCGAAAGCCACCCAGAGCCCCCCCCCCCCCGTAACTAGTTGGTAGCATGCCCTCAAGTGCATTTCCCTAAATGCCAGAGGCTACCGACTAGCAGCGAGGGCCTTGGGTGTGAGAGTGGGGAAACTATGCCCTCATTGGAAGATTACACAGTGAAAGTACAGAAATACATACAAAAGCAGTAGTAGTAAATACCAAACAATAGTAACAGATAATGATTGATAAAGGAAACAAGTGGAGAAGATATATATATAAATGATGCATGATAAGTCTAGGAAAACTGCCAGACAAGTCAAAATGATTTAATACAACAGTACTCAACCAAAGTGCAAAAGAAATCCGATAAACTCCTCAGCATCGCAAGCCATAGGTTGGTCCCATGCTCTCCACCTCCTGTAAAATAAAGAACCTGAAGTCAAAGGCCGATTTCCATTATATATACCTGCAACAATATAATCTGTTTGGGATCACATTCATGACCCAAACAGGGTGTGAGAAAAAATCCTAGAAGGAAACCACCCGAAGATCTATGCCTACGGTCAATGAATATATGGCAGGTAAAAGTACAAAAAATAGTAAACAGGAAAGTACTCAGCAGCAAACAATCCACAGTTTCTAGCTTATAATTTACAAACAAGTAAGAAGCCACTCAATCTAGTAGTACAAATAGGTAACCCTCTGGGTAGTTCTCATAGCCTAACCCCTATGGTTCAAACAACAAGTAATAGCAGCCCTCTTTGAGGCACACACAGTCTCACCCCTCTGGTTCAGCTAATGAAATAGACTATCTGGGGATGCACTCACTGTCAATTCCCTCTATAGTCTCGTATCATACAATGAACACTATGGGGAAGCACTCAATATCTCATTCCCCCTGTGGCCCATGTCGAGGAACTATAGACAGTCTGAGGAAGCACTCAACGTCAATTCCCCCTGTGGTCTCGCATCGTATTATAAAGACACTCTGGTGAATCCCTTACATCCATTCTCCCTATGGTCTACTACACTAGGTTCTCACAGCCCTGTGTATAGTCGGAATGTATCACATCATGTAATGGAAATTGTAACCTCAAGAACTACTTGGATAGCATTCTATAACATCTCAGCATTGATAAACAACAGTCACACCATCATATAATACTAGGCATAGAGATGGTAATAGCCTGACAGGAAAAACTAGACCAAATTGTCATAAACATGCAAAACTAGCATGGTCAGAACATCCAAAGCACATCAAATTACCCTATTCACAAAAAATAACCTCTACTCAGGCATACAAGGAAAGCAGGAAAAAAAACAGGGGAATGACAGCAAACACGCAATACCCCGTTCAAGGTTATTGGTTGAATTTTCAACTAACACTGAAAGACATTCTACAAAAAGGCACAAACCACCTACCATGATGTTAGGAAATCGATTGACATGGACTATTGTGCTTGAATTCCCTTAGAACAACGAAGATGTACAAAAAAACCTAAATTGTTCAACCCACGATAACAAAGAAAATAAAGGGAATCAAGAAATAAGGTATCAGCTGAAGAGAGAACTCCCCGATGTGATTCTAATGTAATCGATGAAGTTCAATTCAGAGGACATAAAATCACTAGGGGGGGTTCATTGCAGATTTGTGGCCATTGGGGAGCTCTCGGCCTAACGAGACCTAAAAGGTGACGTTTTTGGTGATTAGACGCATCCCCAGCACATTTAATAAAAAAAAGAAAGTACATGGTGTGTACTATTGGAGTACATGATGTGTACTTGACTTTTCCATACTCTTCTTTGGGCGGCTCCATGTCACCCCTACATGGCCTTGTGTGTGACCATGACATGACCAGCACAAGGCCTCATGCGACAACGAAGTACACAGTGTGTACTCATAAAGTACACGACATGTACATAAAGATTTTCCAGAAACTCATCTTTTTTCAAAAACTCCAGAAAAATGAAAAATATAATTGAAACGAAGGTCTAGGTTCTTAAAAACATCCCCCTTAATGAAATTCGTCCCCGAATTTGCCAAGAATGGCATAGAAGATGACCCCTGGAACAACTCCAACCACTACAATCGTACATCGGCCTCCCTCTCCCAAGTCTTGTCCTTTACTCCCCATGCTACCATATAACCCATACCAGATGAAAAAACTGGCCATTGAGAACCTTTTTACTATGATTGAAAACCCAGATCAGATGCTCCTCGAATGATGCATCCACATCAAGCTCAAACTCCTCGGGTTTAAGGACATGAGACGGGTCTAAAAATTAATGTTTGTGCTGAGAAACATGAAAAAAGTCATGCATAGACCTGTACCTTTGTGGTAACTGCAGCCAATAGGCAACCGACCCAACACTCTCCAACACCTCAAATGGTCCAATGTACCTCGGTGAAAGAATACAGTGACTCCTAATACTCCTATGCCCCAACCTTGATTTGACATAGAAGAAAACATGATCCCCGACCTGGAAGTACAGAGGTTATCTCTCCTGATCATCATAAGACTTCTGTCGAGACTGTGCAGTAGCCATCCTCTTCCCAATAAACTCTATCTTCTCTTTGGTCTCCTGGACAAGACGAGGTCCCAGAAAAGCTACATCTCCGGCCTCCAGCCAACATAAGGGTGATCGGCATGGACTACTGTACAAAGACTCATAAGGATCCATTTGAATAGTTTCATGAAAACTATTATTGCAGGCGAACTCCACCAAGGTATATGCTTCTCCCAAGAACCTCCAAAATCTAGGATTCATGATCGGAGCATGTCCTCAAGAACCTGAATTGTATGCTCTGACTGACCATCTATCAGGGGTTGGTATACTGTACTCAAAAGTACAAGTGTACCCCAAGACTTCTAAAGCCCCTGCCAGACCCGATATATAAAACCTGCATCCCTGTCTAAAACACTGTAGTGTGGAACTCCATGTAGATGTAAAATCACTCGGATGTACAACCGTCCCATATCATCAACACAGATGGTTTCCTTGATCAGCCTGAAAAGAACAACCTTTGTGTGTTTGTCATCGACGACCCATACAACATCATTCCATGAGGTGACCTCGACAACCCTATCACAAAATCCATTGCGATGGCATTCCACTTCCACTCGGGAATGGGTTACTGCTGTAAAAGACCTACTGGTCGCTGATTTTCCGCCTTCACCTACTGACAAGTAGAATATATCAGGAAGAAACAAGAAACATATCTCTTCATACACGGCCACCAATACTGGCGGTGTAGATCCCGATACATCTTGGTGACGCCAGGATGAACTGCCCAAACTGAGGAATGAAAATCCTGCATCAGCTCCTCACGTATGTCTGTTGGCAACGATATGCGTTAAAGGAAACACAAGATCTCATCCTAGCCTACTGTCCATCTTGGAAGAGGGTCTTCTCCTGACACACTCTAATGGAGGACTATGCCTTCTGAGTATGAAAGTTTCCTCATCTGTACCTGATCAAGAAGAGTGTAGGTAACAGCTACAGATGATAGAAAAGACTGCCACTGTCTGTCGTGCACCTCCAAATGCATCTCAGAGAACATAGCCATAATCTTCCACTCACTACTGGCCTCTTGAACTGCATGTATCTGAGTTCACATTCTCAATGCATCAATCACTCCATTGCCTTTCCCAGGTGTATATGCAAGCTCAACGTCAAAGGACATAAGATACATGACCCACCTGCACTGTCTCAGATTCAGATCACGCTGAGTGATGACGTACTTGAGTCTTTTTTGGTCATTTAAAACCAAACAATGCTCCCTAGAAGATAATCACTCCAACAACATAAGGCATGGAAAAAACTGCCAACTCCAGATCGTGTGTAGGGTAATTTCTCTCATGTGGACTCAACTGTCGAGACCCGTACACAACGACTCCATATCCCTGCATAAGTACAACTCCCAACTCGATACCTGAAGCATCAGAGTAAATAGTGTAACACTTGATCGGATCTGGTAAGGCTTGTATCAGTGCTGAAGTCATCCTACATTTCAGCTCCTCAAAGGCAAACTCACAAGAATTCGATCATAAGATCTTCGCACCATTCTTGTTCAGACCCATCAGTAGTGCTTCTATGCATGAAAAGTCTTGTATGATGCATCTGTAGTATCCAGCCAGCCCCAGAAAACTCTACACCTCAAAGATGATCTTCAGCTACTCACAGGAAACTACTTCTCTCACATTCTATGGGTCCACTGATAATCCTATCACTAAGATAACATGGCCCAAAATGTGAATCTGATCCATCTAAAAGTGTAATTTCGAGATATTAACATATAAGTAATGCTCTCACAATGTACTCAGAATGATCGTAAGATGGGTAGCATGGTCTTGTTGAGTGTGAGAGTACACAAAGATGTCATCCATGAAAACCACCAAAAAGGAATCCAAGTATGGATTAAACACTCGGTTCATCAGTGCCATGAAAACTATTGGCGCTTTCATGAGACCGAACAGCATAACTGTATACTCGTATAGACCATACCTTCTCCTGAAGGTAGTAATACGTATATCTGATGGTCTAGCGTGTAACTTATGATAAACGGACCTTTGGTCAATCATCAAGAACACCCGGGATCCTTGAAGCTGATCAAAGAGGTTATCAATCCTAGGAAAGGGATATTGGTTCTTGACCGTCAACTGGTTTAGCTTCTGATAATCCTCACAAAGCCTAAGGGTATTGTCTACCTTCTTCATAAAAAAGATAGCTAAACACCATGGAGAAGTACTGGGTCAGATGCAACCCTTTGCCTACAACTCCTCCAAATACATCTTGAGCTCTTGAAACTCAGGTGTAGCCAACCTATAAGGAGCAGTGGACACCGGTTCCACTCCTAGCATGAGCTCAACAAAAAAGTCTACCCCATGCTCCAGAGGCAAACCTAAACAGTCCTATGGAAAGACATCTCTAAAATGATCCACCAATAGAGGAAAGTCTAACTGTGAATTCCCCTGGTAATCCAGATACTGACTGGAAATCTTATCTGTAACTCCACCAAGCCCATGACGCTCGGGTCCAACTCTACTTGCCTGGACATCCCACTCACCACGATGAAGAAAAGATTCACCCTCTAGTGATGTGATACTCATCCTATGGAGATAACAGTCGAATAATGCCTGGATGGGAACAAGCCAGCCCATTCCAAGAATGACATCATAACATGTAATCTCTATGACATAGAGATCCCATAGAAAGTCATACCCAGCCACCTCTAGAGGGAACTCCTTGCACTGACGTACACTACCCTCCTAGTCCCCAACGGTGTGTCTAGAGTCAATGTATTAGTAGAGGAAAAAATGCAGAGCCCATGGCTCTCCACAAAAGCAATAGAGATTAAGCTATGGGAAGACCATGTGTTAAAAACATCAGAAGATAAAATTGAGTCTACTAAGATTGTACCTCGAACTGTAGAGGGTCCAGGATCCTACTCCTGTTTGGTCTGGTCCACTACAAAACCAGACTTATAACACGGTCTTGTGACCCTTCCTGACCGCTTTGAGCTGATCCACCCTATTGTTACTGAATGAATGGTGACTGACCACCATAGCCTCAACCGCCACCTCATCCTGAATGGCTGGAAGAACTCTAGTTCCGAGACTGGTGAGAAACTATTGGCATTGTTCTTGAACGAGGAGTCATGGATGAACCCCTGTCACCATCTTCTAGTGAGAAAACCTGATAGAAGAGCTGAAAGTGACCCATATTGTCGTAATATCGACACTACATTTGGTCTCTATGGAACTATGGCCTCGTATTCCCAGCCCTTCCATACTGGTAGCATATATCCTGGCTACCTGAAGATGTGTCTCGCTTCCTCGGATCACTGTGCAATGACTACCTATAGTGCCTCCTTCTGTCAGCTGGTGAAGCACGAACACTGGAAGTAGAACCACTCTGGCTCTCAGCTCCGAAATCTCTCAGATTGCACTCTGCAATTAGTGCCTGGTTGATGATGGAAGTGATTGAAGTCAACCTGAAGATATTCAACTATGAGCGGATCTCCCGTCTGAGACCATCCTCAAACATTCTTGCCAATAACAACCCATCTCTTCCCTAGATGGGTGTGAAACGTTGTAGCTCGGTGAAACAAGAGTAATACTCCATGATATAAAGAGTACCCTACTCTAGGATCATGAACTCCTGGGCTTCGTCGGCCCTCATGGTCTCCATATAGAAGTAGTCATAAAAGACGGGCTAAAACTCCTCCCACACCATAACCTGCTAAGGACCCACCCATGCGATCACATCCCACCACCTCTTGGAGGAGTCTCGTGGCATGTAGGTAGAAAGATTGATCGCCTTTCTGGAGGCATCTCTAGATGATCAAAGATCATTATCATGGCTTCTACCCATGAATCTGCAGCCTGAGGTCATCCTTCCCTTGAGAAGGTGGGAGGATGCTACTGTGTGAAAACCCATGTCAAGTCTTCCATATTCGAGGCAGGAGGTGGTGCTCCCGGGAAGGTATGCATGATCCTAAAAAATACTTCCCTAAACTATGCATTGGCACCTGTATCTGGTATCACTGCTGGTACCTAGGCTGGCATAATAGGGGGATCTGTGGGAAGTCCCTGATCAGCTATATCTGGCTTCTGATCACCTCCTGAAAATTGGTGTGCAACTGGAGGACAACTTGGTTCCATGACTCTGTAAGGTCAAACACACACCGTAGATCAACATTATCAAGGTCTAAAATCTATGTGCGTAATAAGGGAACAGTGGAAAGAAGGCATTAAAAATTTACAAAACATGACTACACGACGTGTATAATGACTACATGACATGTTCTCTTAAGTCATTTACATGGGCGTGTACTTTTTTAAAAACCGGTCGTGTAACACCCCAAACACATGGCGTGTTATCCTAACAAATTACGTGTACCAGAATCCCCTTTCCCTGACCATGTCATTATACACAGTCAAGCCACATGGATCTCCTAAGACAAAACTACACACCGTGTTCCAGGTAGACACAAAAAGTACTCAACAAGCTTCACCTGGCCCGTGATGTTAGTGACACGACCTGTGTGCCCAGGTAACACTACAGGACTTATTAAAGAAGGACACCACATGTATTAAGAAGTCCCAACAGACTCTGTGGTTAGCTATACGGCTGGCTACATAGCTGACACTACAAGGTGTTTTCCAGGAAGACACGGCGTGTATGAGAAAGGATGACACCGACCCGTGTTGCTCGTGACACGGCCGAGTACCTGGGTCAGACTAAACGGTGTGTTCAATATGGAAACGACGTGTTTAAGAAGAGACTCAATCATCCGTGTTTTTAACTACACGGCTGGACTCCTAGGATTACACAACACAACGTGCACAATTGGTACACGGCATGTTCCTACAAGGTTTTCCATATCCCGTGTCTCTGCCCACACGACTTGTGAAACGGTTAGAGAATACACGAAGTGTACATAAAGTACACGGCATGAACATACAAAAAACAGATTCTTCCTGAACAGGAGAACATATGGCATGTAGTGAAAACTAAATAGCTTGTATTCTGGGTTTTTCTGGACAGTAAGCATTAGAAACTACTCTGGATCACAGAAAACACAGAAACGAACACTAAACGTGAAAAATTCTGATCCATGGGGGGACATACTCCCCTCGAGTCAATGTTTGGCATCTTTAACAAGTTATAAACAATAAAATAGTGCAATGATGAACCAAATTCCGGTCCATGAGTGCCCATAACACCTCACGATCCAATGTTTGGCGGTCATCGAAACAATACCTTATACACAATACTCAATCAAATAGATGGTGTTTCTATATTGGAATCGATCACAACAACATCCATATTCTACACAACATATATCACAACAACAAGCAGTTGCTAATGCATCCTAAAAGGCATGGAAAGAATGCATGACATGTGATTTCTAATAAGTGACTATATGATGAATGAGATGGCAGACACTCATCTCATCAGGTTTTGAAAGAAATAGAACCTCAATAACGTCAACAGTAAGAACACAAAGCATTGGAATCACTCAAGGTGAAATAAAATTAACTATAAATTTGAAAAACAGAAAAATTTCAATAAACGAGGTATGTTGGCTTTTCCAGGTACACGGTTTAGCTACTCCCAGGCACAACTTATTACCAAGTTCCTATTCTGTCATACCCCTAGCTAAAGGCTCCAAATAGTAAATCAAGAGAAAATAATGCCTTTGATGCCACTTTGTAACATCCCAGTTCCGGAAGCCACCCAGAGGCGACCCCCGTACCTAGTTGGTCACATGGCCTCAAGTGCATTTCCTCGAATGAAAGAGGCTTCTGAATAGCAATGAGGGCCTTGGGTGTGAAAGTGGAAAAACAATGCCTTCATTGGCAGTGTACACAACGGAAGTACACAATTACATAAAATAGCGGAAGCAGTAAATATCAAACAATAATAACATCAAAAGTTTGATAAAGGAAAAAACTAGAGAAGATATATATATAAATATTGCATGATTCATATATATATAGTAAAATATCCAAACAAGTCACAATGCTGGAATACAACAGTTCTAAACCTAAGTGCAATAGAAATTAGATAAACTCCTCAGTATCACAAGTCATAGCTTGGTCCCATGCTCTCCAGCTCCACCACAATGAAGACCATGAATTCGAAGGGCACTTGACCTTATCTATAACTACAAGAATATAATCTGTTTGGGCCCAAAGGCATGACCCAAACAGGATGTGAGAAAAAATTTCAGTAGGAAACCACCGTAAGATCTGTGCCAAATAGTCAGAGAATATATAGCTGGTAAAAGTATAGAAAGTAGTAAACATTAAATTACTCATCATCAAACAATCCACATTTTCAAGAATATAATTTTCAAAATGTAAGTGTCCACTCAAGAAAGTCGAACAAATCGGTGACCCTCAAGTTAGATCTCATAGCCTAACCCCAATGGTTCAACCAAAATGTACTAGCAACCCTCTGGGAGTCACACACAGTCTCACCACTTTGGTTCAGCTAAAAAATAGACTCTCTTGGGAAGCACTCACCGTCAATTCCCCTTATAGTCTCGTATCGTATTAAAGGCACTTTAGGGAAGCACTCAACGTTTCATTCTCCCTGTAGCCCACGTCGAGGAACTACAGACACTCTGAGGAATCACTCAACATCAATTCCTCATGTGGTCTCACATTGTATTTTAAAGACACATTGGAGAAGCTCTTACGTCTTTTCTTTCTATGGTCTACTATAATAGGTTCTCACAGCCCTGTGTAAAGTCAGCAAGTATCACATCGCGTAATGGGCAAAGTATCCTCAAGAACTACTTGGCTTATGTTCTTCAACATCTTATCATGGAAGAACAACATTCACACCATCCTACAATACTAGGAATGGAACTGGCAATAGCCTAACAAACAAAACAAGACCAAACTGTCATAAACAGGCAAAACATGCATGGGTAAAACATTCAAAGCAAAACAAATTACCCTATTAACAAACAATAACCTATACTCAGGCATACAATAAAATCAGTCAAACAACATGGGAAAGAAAGTAAACACGCAATACCCATTCAAGGGTATTGGTGAAATTTGCACATAATACTCTAATACTTTCTACATAAAGTCACAAACCACCTAACTTGATGTTAGGAGATCGATATACTTGAACCCCAAGTCTTGAATCGCCCTAGAACGTTGAATATCATAAAAAACGTCTAAAAACATCAACCCAAGATAACATGGAAAAGATAAGGAATCATGAAACGAGGTTCCACAAGAAGAGAGAACTCACCGATGTGATTCCATTGCAATTGACAGAGTTCAATTCGGAGGATAGACGATCGATCAGGGGTTCGTCAAAGATTTGTGGTCGTTCGGGAGCTCTCCTACGAACGAGACCTAAAAGGAGACTTTTTTGTTGATTAGATGTGACCCTAGTGCATTAATGAAAAAAATAATGTAAACTCTGTGTACTTTTGGTGTATATGGACTATACTCACCTTTTACATACTCCTCTTTAGGTGGCCTCCATGTCACCCCTACATGGCCATGTGTGTGGCCACGACATGGCCAACACACGGCCTCGTGTAGTAAAAAAGTATACGGTGTGTGCTCATAAAGTACATAGTGGTACTTCATAAATTTCCAGAAAGTCCTCTTTTCTCAGAAACTCTAGAAAAAGGAATAACATACCTGAAACAAGGGTTCGGGTTCTTACAAAGTACATATAATGTCAATACATAAATAAAATGACCATACTACATCTAGATATAGATTGTATATGGATTCAAAAGAACATAACATAATAGGTGATAATTTTTATAATCAGTTCATGTTGTATGAATCTATATCCTTGAAATTTAATTTATAATACAAGTAAATAAATTTAATGTTCTGAATATACCAAACTATAACAAAACTTGTGTAAGGGAACAATAAAAACTCAATGAAAAAATTTATTTACCCAAAACAATTATTACTGGGGAATAAACAAAATCTATTAGATCATTGATAATGGAACAAGATTTTTAAATTAAATCCCGTGAAATAATGTTATAATAAAATATAATCCACTAAAATTAATTACACTAAAAAATGATGAAAAGATATTAAACCTTTTTCATGTCGCATATTATTAAAATTGAGATCAAGGAAACCCTTACTACAATATAATTTTTTTTAAAAATGACTATAAAGAGAGGGAATTTAAATATACTTAATATATCAGTATTAAATGATAATTCATGATTTTATATATCAGAAATACACTATATATAGCTTATTGTAAATTTTTGTGCCTAATAGAATGTGAAAATCAATGATGGAAAATATGAGAAAAAACCTCATACCTCTATTTATGAAGAAACATAAAAATTCAGAGAATCTAATATCACAAAGTTATAAATATTTATAACTTATTTCAAAACCAAAAACAAAAACCTTTTCATTCAATATTTTCATAACCAGTAATTATCAAGATAAACTCTTCTTTTTTCACTTGTGGTGTGTTGTTTTCAGATATTTTTAAATAGTTTCATTATAGCAGTGTTCATATTAATATTATATATATTCTTATTCGTTACTAGGTATCTGAAGATAATATTTATTTTGTGTTTTAATAATTAATGATAAATTTGAAAACATTTTATTAAATATATAAAATCTAAAATTCACTGATATTTGTCAACAATATTTATTATTTAAATGTATTTTTAATAAATGTCATTTTGGTCATAAGAATAGTATTTTACAGAAATAAAATCATTTATATTCATTTGGATCAATATTCATTTGTATTTAATTGGTAACCAATGAATTAATTATATAAAAATTTGTAAAATAAATATTTATAATTTAGTTATTCAAAATTATTCGTACCATTCATACTAATAGGTTATATCTTTCAGGTTAAATAATAATAGTTTATTTTTCTTTGGAAAGACAAGATATTGTGTGCAAAAAAAGTTATCTAGGAAACATAGTGTAATGTAAAATGAATGATAAATCCGGGGTTCTGTGTGATGAAAAATAATCTTTGAATTTAATTTAACATAATATGTCATTGAATTAGAATTAATTACAAAAAATACATTCTTTAAAACATTATTATGTTATGACTAAATTGGTTTGTATAAATTTGATAGAATAAAATGAAGAAGAAAAAATAAGTATTTTATAATACTCAATTAGGGTACTTGAGAATTCCATGGAATCATCATTGGAAATGATTGAATTATGCTAAAAAATGGTGATCATAATCTTAAGAAAATGTTATTGGGATCAGGGATGATAAATGTATGGTAAATTCACTAAGAAATTTTAATTATATTTTATCTATGAGGATGTGAACCTGTTTCAAATTAATAAGTGAATGAAAATGTATTTTTGTGAGTAACACATACATTTTCAATTATTTAATATATATATTCACGTGAAAACCGAACAAAAGTTCTAATGTGGATAGTAAAATGATTATGGATCAAATGTAAATTCAAAATCCCATTTTTTGAGATGAATACGACTATTTTAGGAATTTTTTATCTTTTGAAATTAAAAAGATGTACCTTTACAATGGAAATTAGTATAAAAACCACAGATATTAGTTTTAATGATAGATATTATGATTATGTATTTTACCTAATCTTATACTTTAATTATCAAATTTGGGATTCATTTTATCAAATAAAATTTATAATAATGTGATATGTAAATTATAAAATATAAAAAATTAATTGAGATAAAATAGTTTTCATGGAAACAAATTTTTTGTTCATATAAATTATATATAATATAATCTTATCATGATGAAATGAATTAAACGCATAAATTTATTTATTATAAAAATATAATGGTTATATGGATTCCATGGAAATCTAAAAATGTATATACAATGAAAATATTTGATTCAAAGTAAATATTGAATGTAGTTTCTTTTAATACAGTTGAATTTTAATTAGATCAACAAAAATTTGAAATGAGGTTTAGAATCTCAAAAAATATTTTAAAATGATTATTTTCATTCTACATATTCATATTTTGTCTATTAAAAGGGGATTAAATGCTATTATTCATACAAATATATATGGATAAATTCATATAAATTAAAGGATTCATGAAAGCCATATTTCTCAACCCTGAACATAATTGGTTATAAAAAATCACACTATGTTCTATTTTATATAAATAATTAAAAATGAAATTAATTTTAATTATTTTCACATTGAAAAATCAAAAAGTTCATTGTTTTATTTGAAAAAAATATAATTTAAAATGTTTTAATTAGAAATGAAATTATCACTTGTTTTGTGTAATTATTATTATTTCATATTATGTACATACTAAATTTCTCTTAAAAAAATTAAATTATACTACATATTTGTTCATTAATAAAAATTTCATAAAACAAAAAAGATTATCATTTAAAATAATATTTTTTATTGAATAAGAAATTTCTAAATTGTAATGTATTTTATTAAACATTAAATGTAAACTAATTTAACATAATTCATTTTAATATGTAAAATTTCATATATATTTATATATATATGTATATATAATTAATTGATAACATAGTGAACCATATCAATTCATTCAAAATCAACAGATCAGTTTTAATTTGTATAAACAATATTTATAATTTATCAAAATATATCAAGGTTTCTTTTCAGTTCAATTTTTCTTGTTGTGACTGATATCAAAACATTACATCTGCTTGGCAATAATATATTATTATCTATAGGGATACATTTTAAAATTCTCCAAAAATGTTTTTCATTCATCAATAAATACATATTCAAGAATTAAATCCAATTCTAACTCATTATGTAACTAGGATTGTTCACATTCCATCAAATAATTTCAATAACATTATAATCATCAGTAGTTTACTATGAACAAGTTGATCAACCATCAAAAAGTCATAAAATTCAATTCCAGTATCATATATGTAAATTTTTATATAATTTTTTATTCACCATAATCACAACGTTGAATCTTATCACATTACATTATCACTAGAATCACATTGATAATATCAACAGTATTATCTATAGTCTATGGAACTATTAAATTTAATAAATTCTAATGAAATAAATATTTATATAAACATCCTATTTTTAAAACCTTCATATCATTATTGATCATCCAATCCATCAAACTGATTTTTTCCATTTTGTACAACATTTATTGAAAAAAATTCATATAAATAATGGAAGTAGAAAATCATACATTCAGTCATCATTTACACTATGTGATTTTACCTTTTTGTATTTTAGAGGTGACCATCATTGGAATTTAAATTGTCATAGAATCATGTGATGGAATGAAACATCAAATACATTCCATAATCTTATGTCACTATGAATTATTTCATTGGAACAACATTATTCGTGTCATCATGATTATGGACATTAATAATACTATAAATAAGAACACCATCCACATATTGACATGTTTTTACACCCCTAGATGTCTTATATCCACATTGAAATAAGATACAAGACAAAATCAAAGGGGATTCCACATGAAGTTATAATTTATGCTCTATATTTAAATTCATATTTTAACTAAAGATGAAGCGTGTCAGGATATGTAAATGATGGTGGAGGAATGTAATGTTTTTTCAATTTTGAAACAATGACGATACCACGATATTCTTACCTATTGGGATTAGTATAATATAGATATACTTTTTGGATAAAGATCTAATGTGGAACTCACATTTAATGATTATGCCTTATTTTATTGTTTATCGTCTACGATATCATGTACATCATCATCCTAGAGGATGATCAACAAAATATTTACATATATCCTAAAATTGATTCAATGTTATAATATCATATTTATGTTTATTGATATTTATGATTTTCCCTTTAAATTGATTTAATATAGTTACACTTGTAATATATGGTGATTAATATATTAATATAAATTTATATTTTATGATACCATTAGTATATTCCCCAAACATAAGTTAAAAACTCTCACCCCTTTACTACTTCCTTTACAATACAGGAGAAAAATCATGAATTCATGTTATTCCAGTTAATTAGTTACAATTCATTTGGGAATATCCTTTATAAATGAATTCATTCTACGATTGGGTTATTTTAGTTCTAATTTTTTTTGACCATTATAGATTATAGTATGGTGTTATAGGTGGTTATTATAAATTTATAAATGGGATTATCAAATCCTTTTGTTACGAAACTCAATGTTACTTGGGATTTAATTTTTTTTATTATATTTTATTATTAAATTTATATCTCTTGAGATTATCTATATATGATAAAAATAGTTATTAATTGATGGTTTTTTAATAATTCCAGTTTCAAAAGAAGAATTTAACTTGATTGTAAAGACCCAAAAATTTAGTGGAATTTATTTTCATAAATACATGGGAATTTTACGAGACTACGAAAATTGACAGCGCATGATTCCGAGGCCTGTGTGCCTGGAATCAATTTCTAAAATTTTGTTCAGGAATGTTCATTAAATGTTCGGGTGGGTTTTTATAACATTTGAACCGGTGCTCGGAATTGAAATTTGAGGACACTGTTGAACTTGCATTGCCAGTATTCGCTTTAGGAGACTTTCACTTCGATGACAGTGGGTCGATAATAATAGTCAGTTTTTGGGTTTTTGTGAAAAAAAATAAAATAACGTGAGCATCACATTATTTTTATTTGAGATTCCATGTGGGTATTTGGAGGTAGGTCCCACTGGATCTATAACCTCCATGTGGAGGTTGGAAGTGGGGACCACCAGGACATAACCTCCCATGAGAATTTATGGTGGTGGTGACCACCACGCCTCAACCTCCCATGTGTGGTTAATGTTGTGTGGACCACCCGAGACCACATAACCTCCCAATTAGAATAATTGGGGTATGGACCACCCGAACCATATTAATGGGAGGAATGGAAAATCTCTCAACAACCCTCATTATTGAGGTGTATCCCCTTGTCCTTATCTACCATTTATGGTGCCACAACCTCCCCTTTAATTATTTGAGGCAACACATAATTTATTATGCCAAATCCTATCCATTAATTAATTGAGCCATCTCTTTTAATTAAACACTACACTTTTAATTTTAATCCCAAAAATCAAAATTAATATACAATCTATTATTTCGAGGGGAAATCTATTCACTTTGGTAATTTGGATGGAATATTGGGGAGAAGAGATCGTGGTAGAATTAGAATTCTATAATGAAGAACCCCATCTCCCAATGAAAAATGAGGAACACATTCTTCCAACAAAGAACTCATGTAAGGAGTGTCATTAACTTCTTCCTTAGTGGCAACCGATGTGGGACTCCTTCGATGACCGACATCCCACCTCATCTTCATCAATGAATTGACGCACGAGCTCGTGATTGAAAGTGTGCAGTGGACGTGACAAACAATGATCTCCTCCGTCTTCTTCCACTAGACTCCATCGACGACCGACGATCAAGTTAGGGCATTAATTTGAGTAATATTACCTTTATTATTCTCTTCTTCAGTTGGAAAGAAATCATTGCAGAAGTTTTGAAATAATTGAAGTTCATCTTTCTTACTTCTTGATGAGCCAAATGTTACCACCCATAATGCGGAGGGTGCACACAAAACCAACATGGCCCAACCCATCCACAGTTCAAGTTTTTGATGATCATTTTCATGGCGACGTAACAACAAATAGGCGTTGAAGGTGACGATGGCAACAAGAAAATTTCACGCTTCCCACGACCTTTGTGAGCTGCGCCGTGCCCCATCCACGCTTCACTCCATGCCTAACTGAGGCCCTCCTGCCGAACTGCCCTGACTGCGTTGTCCGCCAACCGAACCGTCCAACACATCCCGGGCCTGACCGACTTTGGCTTCCCCATCCAGCCACCGGCATTCCCGTGCCACCCGGCTCCCAGCCACCGTCGGCCTTCTGCGCACCCCGGCCGAACCCTACCGTCCTGCACAGGCCCAAGCCATACTGAACCGTGCCTGCTCGACCGCCTTCCGGCCACCCGCCGGCCCGCCTGCTGGCCAGCCCGACCCCTTCCTGCTCCCGGACGCCCGACCTCCTGAGCCGCCACAGGGCCGACCAGGCTCCCTGGCTGCACCGGCCTGCCATGCCGACCCGCGGCCCCCCTTGTGGTGGTCAGGCCAAAACGGCCCTGCCGTGCCCTCCGGCCCGAGCTGCGCCGGGCCGCACCCTCGCAGCGCTCCGTGCTGAACCTCACACGTGGCCTACTGGGATGGGCCTAGTGGGCCCGTCCGAAACTAACTGGCTGGCCCACCCAATGGGACGATCTAGACACAACAGGTCAGACCGGGTCGACCATGACTGTGTCGGACAGGGTCGGTTCGACCGGGTCAGACCGGACACAGGCCTCTACCTACCCATTACTTTTGTTGGCCATATCTTTGGCACAATATGACTGTTTGATGAACCGTCAACAGTGCTGGTATTCTTCATGTGCGACGGTCCCTTTTAATATACCCCACTAGAGTTTGGGGTTAATTTCAGATATTGTCATGTTGGATTGTGCACGAATCCAACCGGGCGCTAGGGACTAAAACTTTACAAAATCACAGAACAAATGTCCAATTGACAATCCATCTATTGCGTTGAGACTCATATGATGTGGCAGACCTTTGAGCTACTTTAAGTGGTACTTCCTGAAAGATGGAGTATCGACCTGTAGCTTGTGGAGCAGATCCTCCCGGAGATGAGAGAGTATAGTGCGTAGACCTTGTCGCTAGCTAAGACCTGACGGCTGCTGACTGATTCGACTTGGAGTGATTCTAATAGCCCAGTGGGAAGCACCATGGTTTCACGGCATACCCATAGTGGCGAGTTCCTTAGTGTCACGACATACCCAGAGTACTCGATAGGAGGATTACCTCAGTAGGCTATGAAGGGGAGAGTCGGGGTGACATGGAAGACCCATGGTGGGGAGCGTCTTGGTGATGCAGAAGACCCACGATACTCGACAGTAGGAGTACCTCAGTATTCCAAGGTTAGTGGGAAGCACCATGGTGATGTGGCAGGACCACTTTACTCAATAGAGAAGGAGTTCTCCAGCAGTAGAGGATTCGATAGTGTGACTGGGGATGTTACTTGATACTACCCCTAGAATAAAATCCTTCATTGATATGAGTCAATAACTTTTGTGATTACCTCATGATTGAGATGGATTACTTGATAACATAGGTATATATATAGGAATAATCCTATGTAGTGTTATCTGTTGATTTCATACTTTCTGGTCTATCCTTGTTGGATTTGTGAGACCTTGAGGGTCTTAGGGTTCCTACTGAGTATCGTTATACACACACATACACGGGATATACCCGCACCTATTTTTATTGGATGCAGACGACAGACAATACTGATCGAGGATGAGTGTACTTGGACTGGATGGTACCTATAGGTGGACCACACGGTGTGACGGTACACGGAGGAGACTAATGGACGTGGAGTGCTGTGGAGGATCTTTGCACATACCCTTCAAGAAGGATTTCCCGAAGGATGATCCACGAGCCTTTTTCCCTTTTTCCAGTACTTGTACATCCAGTTCCATGTACATTACGGTTTTATTTGTAATTTCGGCCCCAATTTTACAATTCAACACTCCTTTTTTATACATTTTTATTTAGTGTTTTGTTTCCAGATCGTTCCCTATTGTGTGAGTTTTCATGTCATAAAGCAAATACCATCCCAGTTTAGTTATTTATGCCTTTGGTGCTAGTCTCTAGCCCATGTCCTATGAAAGGCGGGCTTGCGGTAGTCATGGCATGGGCCCCGAGGGACGGATCGTGACAAATTGCTATCAAAGGAGTCAATTCTACCATAGAATATAGAACTTTGATCATTTATGTCAATCAATACTGTTAAGGGTATTGTGCGTGGTTATCATTTTAGGGAGTCTAGTGTTGGGGCGGTGACCGACATATCTATACACAAGGACGCTGACTACTTATTTTCGACTCAGTGCACGAAAACACTGATTGCGTGTGTGTTTTCAAAAGTTTTCATTAATTCAGCTCAACCCGGTCAGATCACCAGGTATAATCTTAGACCGTGTCGCATCTGCTTCATTCAGGGATGCGTCCCCATGGAAAACCATCTAGGACACTGAGATTTGTAAACACAGATAGCCCACTAAGCAAAGAGGCCTCAGTGCAGGGCCCTGTTCTAGTGGAGGCACCAGCAGTACCACTACCTGTTGGGCCACCAATGCCACCAGCCCCCGTAGTATAGGATTCACACTTCTTGAGAACATAGCATGATTTCCAGCACCAGAGGAATCCCAGGTTCAGTGGAGAGACAGACCTGCAGGCAAATGAAGATTGGATGGAGGCTTTGGTGAGAGTCTGTAGACTGGTAGGGACACCAGCCTACCTTATGGTGATCCTTTTCGCGAGTCTTCTTCAGGAAGTAGCAGGCAGATGGTGGAGCCTGATTCTCTAGGTTCATGATGAGGCAACACTATTCTGGGCAGACTTTGAGATCCTGTTTCAGGTGGAGATTGTCTCAGCCACCCCACGTGTAGTGCGAATATAAGAGCTACTTCACTTTTAGTACGGCAGCATGATGGTGGCACAATACTCAGCGAGGTTCGCCGACCTCTCATGCTACTCCACATATATGGTACGAGACCCATTCTTCAGGTCTTGGACCATCGACCAGGGTATTATGTGAGTTATCGGGGATTTTATGATCTCTCTCAGCATCCAGACCTAGGCAGGGGTGTTGGAGAAAGCCCTCTTAGTGGAGAGTTTCCTTGCCGATCAATCTCCATCAGTGAGACCCACGACTAGGCGACATGTAGTGGAGTATTCTGCAGCTGGGAGTAGACAGATGTTGTACAGGTCCAAGAGGACCATACCCATGGGTGGACAACCGCATGACTCCAGATTGGTTGTGCAGGGCACCCAGGGCAAAGACATACATGCAAGGAGCAGGCAGTGTTTCACATGCGGTGGGCAGGGTTACATGGCTCGTGACTGTCTGACCCGCTGTTCAGATGATATGCAGATGGTCGAAGGACCACCCAGGTAGAGATAGAGATTCGATCAAGGAACCCCACAGGGAGTAGATGGATGTGGAAGAGGAGCTGGTCGTGAAACTAGCGGTGGACGACGTTTCGAGGTGTTTCCGCCCCCACCACTAGGATGACCACCCCGACTGCAGGAAGTAGGTGGACAGGTGAAAGCTCAACTCCAAGAAGCTGAGTCTTACAATCATGGGGCTACATAGATGATTCGAGGTACGGTTTGTGTCTACTCCACGTTACCTACAGTTCTTATTGACACAGGTTCTAGTCACTCTTAAATTTCCACTACCCTCGTTTGGAGCTAGGAGATTCCGAGGGAGCCGTTGGCTCTATCCTTACAGCTAGAGACTCCTACGAGATCAGACTCAATGATTACACACTAGTTCCAGTAGTGTGAGATTACTCTAGGAGGTGAGCGCTTCGACTAGAATCTCTTAGTAGTGGTGTTGAGGCCTTACGATGTCATCTTGGGTATTGACTGGTTATCTACAGTCCATGCTCAGACTGACTCTTTTAGGAGCAATGTGCAGTGTGTCCACACAGATGGGACCGGGATTACCTTCACCAACAAGAAGGGATCCTTTGAAGCATATGACAGACTTACTCAGAGAAGGGTGAAGCTGATCACTCATTAGCTGGCATGCCTTACCCTCATAGCATTTCATGAGGAGAGTCAAAGTTATCTTATAGTGGTGGACCAGTACACAGATGTTTTACCTGATGATGTTCTAGGACTACCTCCTCGTAGAAGGTTGGACTTTTACATTGTCATATACCCTGGGACAACACTGATATCTACAGCAGCATATCTGGTGCCTCCCGCAGAGCCTCACGAGCTGCAGGTACAGCAAGAGGACTTGAATTAGATGGGATTCATCCGGCCGAGTGTTTCTCCCTGGGCAGCCCCGATTCTGTTCTCCATGACGTCAAATAGGATCATGATGCTTTGTGTCGAATACTGTCTCCTACCCCAGGTGGCCATGAAGAAAAAGTACCCACTCACGAGGATTGAAGACCTATTTGATCAGTTGAAGGGATCACAGTGGTTATAGAAGATAGTCCTCAGATCAGGCTATCACTAGCTCAGAGTTTGAGACGAGGATGTGCAGAAGGAAACTTTCAGATGTCGGTACGACAACGTTGAGTTCTTGGTTATGCCATTCGTCATATGCAACGCTTCCATAGTGTCCATGGGACCAATGAACATGATTTTCCCACTGTACATCGATTTCATTGTTGTAGTCTTCATTGGCGACATTCTGATATACTCAACTACTGAGGAGGAGCATTCATTCCATTTTCTGGTAGTACCAGACACATTAGGAGAGCACCATCTTATTGGTAAGCTCTCAAAGTGCCAGTCTTGGATCTGAGAGGTTCACTTATTGGGACACATCATCTCAGAGGCTTGAGTTGTAGTGGATCCAGCGATTATTGAGGTGGTACTTTCATGGGATCCACCCATGAGTGTGATAGTGGTTCGAAGTTTCCTGGGTTTGGTGGGTTACTACCGGATGTTCGTTCCATATTTCTCCAGAGTTGCAGAACCACTATCATCCTTGAAGAAGGGGGGGGGGAACCCCTTCATGTGGTCGGAGAGATTCCAGCAGAGCTTTCAAGAGATGGGGAAGAGGCTAACTAATGCCCCATTATGAGGCTTCCAGAGGAAGGAATATGGTATGTAGTCTAACACGACACATCAGGGACCAGACTAGGGTGTGTCCAGATGGGGTAGCAAGCAGTGATCACGTATGGTTCCCGTCATCTCAGACAGCACGAGTAGAACTATGCTACCCAGGAACTAGATTTAGCAGCAATGGTCTTCACCTTGAAGATGTGCCGTCACTATCTGATGGGAGAACATTTTACCCTGTACTCTGATCCCAAGAGTCTCAGGTATATCATCTCTCAGAAGGACCTGAACCTGAGACACCAGCAATGGATTGAGTTTTTCTAGGACTATGATTTCGAGATATTCTACACTCCTAGAAAGCGGAATGTAGTAGCAGATGCACTCAGCAGGAGATCTGGTATTCAACTGTTAGGTGAGGCACTAGAGCATCTGGCTGCTTTGCAGATATCCTTTGTGGATAGAGATGGAGAAGCTTTCCTTCAGTACCTTACAGTCACTACCCCACATCTTCAGCAAGTTAGGTAGACACATCATGGGGATGCTGGCTATGAGATACGACATGATCAGATATCCACATGGCAGGAACCTGATAGATTTTTTGAAGGTGGGGAGCACATAATCCTTTTCAATGGACGTACTATGGTACTAGTTTCACTTCAGAAGGATGTGTTGATGGAGTTCCACACATCTCCTTTAGCGTTACATCCAGGAGTGGAGAAGATGTATCAGGACCTTCAACAAGAGCACTGGTTTCCGGGTATAAAGAAGGCAGTAGCAGTGTTTGTCTCTCGATACCTCACCTATCAGCAAGTGAAGGGAGAGCACCAGGTAACAGCATACTTGGTTTAGCTTTTAAAGATTCTAGAGTGTAACTGGGATGGGATATACATGGACTTCTTGATAGGACTTCCATGTACATCCAGGGGTCACGACTCGATTTGGGTGACTGTTGAACGTCTCACCAAGTCGTCCCACTTCATACAGATCAGAGAGTAGGGTATTATAGAGATCTTGGGACACCTCTATGGGCAGAAGATTATGAGGCTAAATGAAGTACCTTCATCTATTGTCTTCGATTATGATGCACGGTTTACTTCCCGGCTATGGAAGTAGTTGCAATAGGCTTTTGGGACACAACTTCGTCTGACCACTGCCTTCCATCCTTTGATGGATGGCCAGACTGAGTGGACCATTAAGTCCCTTGAGGACATGCTGCATGCTTGTGTCCTTGACTTCGGTCACAGATAGGAGGATCACATTCCTTTGGTAATGTTTTCATACAACAAAAACTATCACTCCACCATAGGGATGGCACCTTTCTATGTGTTATAAGGATGACCTTACAGATCACTTTTGTGCTGGACTGACCCTGGGGAGTCAGAACTAGTGGGACCAAAGATGGTACGGGCTACCACAGAGAAGGTTCAGATTATCCAGGAGTGGATGAAGACTGCACAAGGAAGAAATAAGTCGTATGCTGATAGGAGATGGAGACCTCTAGAGTTTTAGGATGGCGACCACGTCTTTCTACGGGTCTCACCTCGATGAGGTTTATGGAGATTTGGCCGAGGTGGCAAGTTATCTCTGAGATTCATCGGACCATTCCAGGTAATAAGTAGTGTAGGTGACGTGTCTTACCACTTAGCTCTTCAACCTTAGTTGCACCAGGTGCACGACGTCTTCCACGTATCTCAGCTAAGGACATACGTGCACGACACTTCTCACATCATCGACCATGGAGAGCTGGACGTCGATGATGTGGTGACATTCACGGAGGTTCCAGTGGAGATTGAGGATCAAAAAGAGCGGGTCCTACATGGATGGTCAATACCTTTGGTTCACGTTCGCTGGCAGCACAGGAACCTCTAGGGGATCACATGGGAGCAGGAG
Source organism: Viscum album (assembly GCA_963277665.1). NCBI lineage: Eukaryota > Viridiplantae > Streptophyta > Magnoliopsida > Santalales > Viscaceae > Viscum > Viscum album. The sequence goes on from OY728128.1 coordinate 233,714,671, forward strand.
GCTCATATGCGTGCTCAGTACCCCCATATGTTCCCTTAGTCCGAGTTGTAGCTTATAGGGACATAAAACCCTGAGGTGGAGAGAATGTAAAGATCCAGAAATTATGTGGAAATTTTTTTCTTAAATACGTGGAAATCTTACGAGTCTTTAAAAATTGACAGCGCATGATTCCAAATCCCGGTGTGCCTAGAATCAATTTCAGAAATTTTGTTTGGGTATGTTCAGTAAACATACGAGCCAATTTTTATAAATGTTGAACTGGTGCTCAGAATCATAATTTGAGGACACATTTTAACATGATGCACTGGTATTTTCTTAAGGAGACTATCAATTCAATGGCAGTGAGTCGAGAATAAAAGATAGTTTTTAGATTTTTGTGGAAAATAATAAAATTAAGTGAGCTTCCCTTTATTTTTATTTGATCCACCATGTGGGTGTCTGGAGGTGGGTTCCACTGGATCTATAACCTCCCTGTGGAGGTTGGATGTGGTGACCACAAGGCCATAACCTCCAATGAGAGGTTATGGTGGTGGGTACCACCACCCCTCAGCCTCCCATGTGGGGTTAATGTGGTGGGGACCACCCGAGAACACATAACCTCCCAATTTGAATAATAGGGGTGGAGACCACCCTTCCCCTATTAATGGGAGGAGAGAAAAATATCTCCATTCCCCTCATTAATGTTGGGTAACCCTGTGACCTTCACAACCATTTACTATTCTACCACCTCCCCATTAATTATTTGATCCAACACATAATTTATTATGCCAAATCCTATCCATTTATTAATTGAGCCACCTCTTTTAATTAAATGATACAATTTGCATTTTAAACCCAACAATCTAAAATAATAGACAATATATTATTTTTGAGGGTATATATATTCCCTTTTGATATTTGGGTGGCATTTAGGGGAGAGGAATGCTTGGGAGAATTAGAATTCTCCAAAGAAGAACCCCATCTCCCAACGAAGAACGAAGAACATGTTCTTCCAACGAAGAATGTCGGAATAGAGTGTCTTCGTATTCTACCTCATAGGTAACTGAAGTGGGAAGTCGTTGAAGAACGACATACCTCCTCATCGTTATCAATGAACCAACACATGAGCCTAGGATTGAATTTGTGCGGCAGACGCGACGAACACCGATCTTTTCTGTCTTCTTCCACATGACTCTGTTGATGACGAACGATCAAAGTAGGGGATTAATTTGAGTAATATTACCTTCCATAGTCTCTTCTTCAGTTGGAAAGGAATCATTGTAGAAGTTGTGAACCAATTGATGTTCATCATTCTTACTTCTTGATGAGCCAATGTTACCACCCATAGTAAAGAGGGTGCGGGACAAACCAACAAGGCCTGACCCCTATGTCGTTCTTGTTTGTGATGATCTTTGGAATGTCGACGTAACTATGAAGAGGCGTTGAAGGAGACGAAGGGAATGGGAAAAGGATGTGATTCCCATGGCCTCTGCGATCCGCACCGCACCCCGGATGCACTGCACTCAGGGCCGAAACGCGGTCCTCCGGCCAGGCAGCCTTGGCCGCACCGTCTGTATACCAAACCGACCGAGCCACCCAGCCTGCACTCCCGCCGGTTTCCCCGGTCGCCCGCCGACCTGCCCGTGCCGCCTGGATCTTGACCACCGCTAGCATTCTGCGCTCCCCAGCTGAACCTCAACAGCCAGCACTGGCCAGAGACATGCTAAACTGGGCCTACACGGCCGGCTCCCGGCCACACGCCGGCTCACCTTCCAGCCTACTTGTCCAGCTCTCAACGGCCCGTCCTCCTGAGCCATCACCCGAATGAACCGGCACCCTGGCCGCACCGGCCTCATGTGCTATCCCATAGCCCCCCTCGTGGCGCCCTTGCCAAACCAGCCCAACCACGCCCTCCAGGACGATTTGCGTCAGGCCGCACCCTCGTGGCACTCTAGTCCTAACCGACCCCGAGCCCAGGCCGAACCACCCATGCGGCCGTCTGGGCGGGGGCCAGGGGGCCAGGATGAACCTAATAGGCTGGCCCACCCAATGGGTCAGGCCTGACCCAATAGGTCGGACCGGGTCGGCCGAGACCAGGTCAGACTGGGTCGTTCCGACCATGTCGGACTGGACACGAGCCCACTACCGAACCTTGACATTCATTGGCCATATCTTTGGCACCAGATTACCATTTGAAAAACCGTCAGCAGCACTGGTATTCATCGAGCACGACAGTCCCTTTGAGTATACACCACAAGAGTTCGGTGTAAAGTTGAAATATGGTTAGGTTGGATCGTGCACAAATCCATCCAGGCCCCCGGGACAACATGGCTAATAACTCACAGACCGGGCGTTCGATTGGCGCACTATCTATTTCGTTGAGACCCCTATTATGTGGCAGACCTTTGAGATACTTCTACATGGGACTTCGTGACATTTAGAGTTTTGACTTGTAGCTCGTGGAGCTGATCCTCCAGGAGACGAGCGAACATTGTGCAGAGACCTAGTGGTTGGATGAGGCCTAACGACTGCTTACCAATTCGACTCGGAGTGATTCAACTATCCTAGTGTAAATCACCTTGCTGTCTTTGTTGACCCACATTGGAGAGCGTCATGGTGTCACAGCAGACCCACGGTACTCAACATGAGGAGTTTCTCAATAGGCTACGAGGGACAGCGCCTTGGTGACGTGGAAGTCCCACAGTGGGGAGCGACTTGGTGACACCGCAGACCCATGGTACGCGACGGGAGGAGTAATTCGGCAGTCCATGGTTAGTGGGAAGCACCTTGGTAATGCGGCAGGCCCACTTTAATCGATAGTGGAGGAGTTCTCCTACAGCCAAGTTATCGATAGTGTGACTATAGATGTTAATTAAAACTACCCCTAGAATAAAATCCATGTTTGAGCTGAGTCAGTATCTTTGGTGTTTATCTCATCATTGAGATGGATTACATGATAACATTGGTATATGTATGGGTATATACCAAAGTTGGGTTATCTTTTGATTTTTTAATTTTTTTTATCCTTGTGGGATTTGTGAGACCTTCAGGGTCTAAGGGTCCTTACTGATTATCATTATACGCACCCCTGCATGGGTTATACCCGCACCTCATTGTGTTGGATGCAGACGAAGGACATCGCTGACCGAGGCTGAGTGTACTGGGACTGGATGGTACACGGAGGTGGACCACACGTTTTGACGGTACACGGAGGATACATACAGATATGGAGTGTTGTGGAGGCTATATGTACCTACCCGTTAGGTAGGATTTCACAGTGGATAATCCAGTAGCTTCTTTCCCTTTTCCAGTACGTGTACTTCTAGTTTCCATGTACTTTACCATTGGGCTTGTATTTCGGGCCCCTTTTAACTTTTCAGCACTCCTTTTATATACAGTTTTATGTAGTGTTTTATTTCAGCTCATACCCTATTATATGCATTTTTAAGATATAATGGAAATGCCTTCCCAGTTTAGGGATTTGATCCTTTTGTGCTAGGTTCCAGCCCATATCCTATGGAAGGTAGGCTTGGGGTAGTCACAGCATGGGCCCCGGGGGATGGGTCGTGACATTGAATATCTTTAAAATTATATGAAATAATTATGTGTAAATGAATTTGTGTGTCTGTGAAATTGTTCTTAATGGGAAGAATTATTTTTAACAAAATTGTATATAATGTTTTGAGAAAACCATTTTCAGAAACATTTCATAATTATTAATAACATTAAAAATATGATCTTCAATATTTCAAAATTTTACTATCAATTATGTATTAATAAATTGATACTAACATGGTTCTCTTGATAGATATATTTATTATTTTCTAATTAAAATAATCATCATAGATGAGGACTAACCCATCAATGATAAGCCTTGGAATGAAATTACTTATATATATCTCCAAATTTGAGAGAATTAAAATGATACGGTTCAAATATGAGATATGATGGTTGGATATAGACCCTTGAGATAATATGGCTTTGTGTTTTTGTTTCTACATTTAGTCTTTCTCCACCAATGTGAATTGATATTACTTTATGGTAGAGATAATGTTAGTTCCATTATTAATTAAAGGGTGGATCATTTTACATAAGAAGGTGTGATTTTTTGACAAATCATCCCTAAGGGAATGATATATTGGTTGTTCAATGATTCCAAAAGGGAATTTGAGTTTATTTCAAGAATTATTATACGTGAATTGGATGATGTTACCACGTATAAATTAAACATTGATAGATTCTATGGATATTTGAGTGATTATTAAGGGATTTATGATCAAATATTCATTTATCATAAAATTGAAAATATTTTTGAATTAAATAAATCATGATCATTTACTCCTAAAATATATATTTCAATTAAAAATGAGTATTTAATATGGTTTTGGATAGGGGATTCGACATGAAAATAATTTTGGAGAGATTGATTAGTGTAGAGCCAATTATAAAGGCATGAATACTTCTAAATAGAAGTGGAAAATAATGTGATTCCTTCCATCCCAAACCATTAATCTTTGTCTAGTGATATACTTCCACATGACCACAACCACACATCTATATATACTAGATATAATCAAATAGTACTGTGGGTCATGGGTTTTAGAAAGGAGTGACTATAAAATGAAAATAAATTGAAAAAAATGAATATAAATCCTAAAAAAATGCACAATAAGTAATAAGAATATTTTCAATAAATATACATAACCATGATATATCTATCAATATTTATAATCATATAAAATATATGGTAATAAAAATATATATCAATAGATCTCCCACTATGGTGATCACGAATTCAAATAATATAGTGAAATTAAATATAAATGGGTGATACTACCATCCGTGAGGGGACATCAATCATAGTATTCGATCTCTATCAGATCTATCAAAATTGAACATGGAACACCATGTCCATACCCTCCTAAATCACTTGATAAAACATGTACTATGTGGGTTTCTATATTTTATAGCCTCCTTAGAAGGGTGTGAAAAAAACATAATATGTTATTGTAAATTGTGCCCATATTTTACATGTAAATTATAGTACACACTAGTTGTTTATTCATCCAATTGAATTAAAAATAACTATATAATAATATAGAAATAATAATCAGATATTCATGGGTTATAAAGAGACATTAGAGATCATTTATACATTATTTTTCTCATCTATTTATGTCTCTGAGCAGAACACCTTAATATATAACCCAAACACAAACACAATCCTCTCTCAGAATCATGTATCCACATATAAAAACTATGGGGTGTTTCTACATACATAGTAGATAAAATATTTTCTTCAAAAATAGGGGAAGAATCTCTATGTTCATAAAACACATGTTATGGAATCCTATGGATAGACACTCCTCACATGAAAATGAAAACCTCTGGAAACCCATGGACAAACCCACCCTTCCTAGAAAACACAACATATTAACCCCACGAGTAGACACTAACCTCCTTGTAATAAAATGATCATCATCTGAAAAATACCAATGGAATTATAATATACATCCAAGAAGCTTTTTGGACCACTTGAAAATATAAGGGTTCTCTACAACCTTCCATGAAAATTGCCATTTCGATCTTAGAGGAAGAACCCTCCTATTGGGAAACAAGTACCATGATATATAAGTTTGGGGTGTTCCGTCAAGCTAATAAGAAACAATAATACATAACTAGAGACTGAAGCATATTCCAACACTCTTAAAAAAGTCACATGAATATCACACAATAGGGTTATCCTACTTCCTCAAGACCATCACATAAAAAATGAAAAATGTTTTTTATAACCCATACAAACCACACTAGTTCATCAATAGTGTTATATCCACATGATTTTCACCCCATATCATTAGTCACTAATTTTGATTCTCTTAACCTATAATCCATGCCATTTTACCTGTAAAATAATATTATAAATATAAATTATTTTTTTCATCTCACATATATGGGTTTATTAATGTTCCCTCAAAATCGATCTAGTAATTTCTCTTCGAATCCCATAAATTTTTATATCCTATATTCCCTATCCATCCTGATCATCATATTTTTATTCCAAAACCTCAATACCCTCCCACATCATTTATGCTATGTTATCAAAAAATAACAATATCCTTCCCTTAATAAATTTATTGAAAACAATTTTTTGAGATGTAAATAAAATTTAATAAAACACCCAAATATTTTTACAGAGTGTATATTCTTAAATAATTTCAATTTATTTGATTGATTACTCAGAGCCTAAATGAAAAGTACAATTATATATTAATATGACCAATAGTAATAGTAATGTGAAAATAAGAATAATAACCTATCAAATGTATGTAAAAATGTCCAGAATCTCATAAATGAAGGTATAATATTTTTATCTCCTGGATTAAGTTAACAAATGTTTAAAAAATAATAAATTATGTGTTGTTATTTTTTTGAGGCAAAATTTTATATTTATAATTTTGTAAACAATATTAATATTTAAATTATTTCTTTTGAAATATAGATTTATAATTCAATATATTTTATCATGATAATAATATTATTTTATGTGACAATAAATAATTTTCAAAGTGTCATAAAATTAGTTATAATTTTAAAATCAGTATTCTTTGAATAGATTATATATTTAATAAAAAATTAAATTTATAATCATTGTTATTTTTTTCAAAAAGAAAAAACAGGATTTGAAATTTACAAGTCTAAATATTAATGGTTTATTTTATGGAATTTGTTTTATAGATGAAATTTTAGTGAATAGTGAAATATAGTAATTTACGTTAATAGTAGTGTATATAAATTATTGATTCAGGGATGTTGTATGGATAATGAAAAAACCATTAGTTCAATCTAACATGGAATATATACGATATTTGGTCTCATTAATCATAACTATTTGTAGTTTTTATCCAAAATTATAAAGCAATGAATAAAATAATAAAGAATGTTAATTTCTTCAACTATAAATATGTCCCCTCTCCACCTATTCTCCTCACACCATCTACGAATTAGATCACTATTATATTCTAAAAACATACTCCTAGAAACCTCTTCCCCATGAATAAATATCTTATGGTATTTACTGAGGATCAAACCCAAGTGTCTAAAGGAGGTTTCTGAGGGGGAGAAATTAATGAGGGAAATCCTTGTTTGTTCTCTTTTAATTTGTTATCTTTTCTTATCAAATCCATGATTCATTTATCCAAACACGCATGATAAATAAATTATTATATATATAATTTATCTTTAATATTATCTTGTAATATCCTTCATTAAACCTCTTCTCCTCCCCCTTTTATTTTAAAAATGAAAACATCATCCTTAGTGTATCGATTTACTGCCATCATGGATGATGTTGTTTCGTTTTCCATTAACACCTTCGTGGTTTGTCATAAAACCATTATAATTGTTAAATATGATTATATTGTACATATTTAGGGTATTATAATGTTTTAGAAACAAGATATAAAAATTATATTAAATAAAGTGGTATGTGTTCATAACGACCATAAAAACAACCAATATAAATTTAATCATTTTCATTAACAATATATCTGATTTATTTTATTAATATAATATAATAAAAATGATATATGTGATAAATTAAATATATTTAACCTCATTAATAACATATAATTTCAATTATAGAGAATAATTCACATTTTACAGGAACATCCATACATGTTTAGAATCAAACAAATTCAGAAAACCATAAAAATAAACTATCCCAAATTAAAAAAATGGAATTTTATGTCCCAAAAAAATAAAAACATGAACATAATAATAATATAATAAACAAAATATATTAATAAATTGTTTGAAATTAAATAATACTTTAATCTAATTTGATTATACAGGGCACTAAATACAAGTCAAGAAAGGTGACAAACATAAGTTAGGGTATTTGTTAACATAATTATTAATTATTAGGATAAACATATATATCATTAGATATGTTATTATAATAATATATATTAAATAATTATTTATTGTTTTGTATTTTATTTAAAATTTTATTTTTGGGATTTAAATTTGTCACACATGATTATTAAATTTATTTACCCACAATCCAATGTTACTATCAACGAAAGGGTTTTCTTATATCAATTTTATTTCTATGAGATATTCCACATTCAAAACACTTTCCTTTTGTGTGTTTTTTGTATATTTACCTTTTATTTATGGTCACCATTCTTTGAATATTTCATTAAATATTAAAATTTTCTTGTATCATGGATATAGTTTTTATCTTAGACGAAAACCATTTTTTACATATAGTGTTTCAGTATAATAATTTTTTAACTTGAGAAATAACTATAAATATGTATTTTATACTCAATATGGATATTCTGATAAGTCATATTGTCAATTACTTACATCAATTTGTTAATAAATTTTTTTACCTCAAGGGGATGGTGGGGCCTATTTATAGATAGCCCCTCTAGGCATCAAAATGTCTCATGAGACAAAATAGTATTTGAGAATCCATTTTTGTTAGTCTCCAAGAATATTCATAAATTCTTTTAGTGACATACATAAACCATAATTTAAATATCTTGATGGCAGTGGTTCGTGTGGAAGATACATGATGTCTAATAATTAATACTTTTTTCATTTAGTGTTCAATTACCATTATCTATGACAATTTCACTATAACCGAATCTAAGGATATATTTTTTATTCTCATGTAATTGCTTAAATGGAATGTATTTTTCAGATATTTACCATATAATATTAATTATTCCATATTTTTTATTCTTCACCTTTATAGATTCATGTTTTCTCTATATGTAACCCTTATTAAGCTTTTGAAATCCACTTTTTACTTGTTTTTCATCCCAAGGTTATAAAGATGAAGTCATTAAATATGATTCAATGAAGAGGTTTATTGTCATTAAATGTTTTATGAAAAAATATTACAAAACTAGTAAATATTCATAGCATAATCATTCAATTACAAATATAAGTACTGTTGGATTTAAATTTTCTTGAAACAAATTGAATATCATTTTTTATAATTAAAAGTCGGAATAAATATATCATTATCAATAATTAGAAACTTCACATAGAATATATGATAATTTATATTGTTGTTAAATGAACATAAAATTTATGTCAAAGATGGGATAAATTGATATATTTTCAATGAACCATTTTCATATTGTTTTTGATTCTATTGAGAAATAATTACTTTAAAAATATGTGGATTCTGAAAATATTATTATGATTAGTACATGATAGAAATATCTTATACGTATTAGTTATTTATAGTACGTAAAATATGTTAACAAAATTTCATATATTTATATTTTTTTTATGATTAATATGTCAATTTATTTTTTATATAAAAAAAATATTATTATTTATGATACATGGGTTGATAACAATACCTTTATTGACTACAATGGATGATTTTTCATTTGAAACTATAAAATATATTTTATACACTATATTGGGTGAACCATTATGTAATATCTCCTTATTGAATTTTATTTTTATATAATTTCTATTATAATATCATCTTCTCTAGGAGTAAGCATCTGGAACCTGTTAAATATCTAAATAAACACTGATGAAAAAATGTGCACATAGAATTACTTTGAAATTTTGTAGGAATCATTTCATTAAAAAAACTCAAAAAAATATATCATGGATATTAATCATTCCTTACTAATATCAAATTTCATTTAATAATTTTGAATAAGTGTTAGTGGAAAAATATAATTTGTTTGGTTTCCACTAAAAAATATGAAAGTTAATGAAAATATAGTTGGTAAATGCTACAAAAATGTATTATTGATGTATAAAATTTTTAACGTGTTGAATTCCCACTATATGAGGGAGTTATGTTATTGGATTCTTGTATCAACACATTTTCAAAATATAATTCTCTTAAAAAAACAGAAATAATTTATGACACAGATACTGGATACTATAATTTTACTATAGTTATGATTAACACATTTCTATAAATGTCTACAACATATTGATATTTGATAAGAACTCATTTCATTCATCCTTTAAAAAAATTATTGTGTTTGAAATTATTGAATTATATTTATTCAAAATACGGTTTTGGTGGATGTGTTATTGATAATAATATATTTGGTGGAGATTATAAAAAATAAGCCAATGACCCATAACCAATAGGAATTTTAGAGTATGTAGTCTAAATAAATTATAATATAACCAAAGGATTCATTATTCAATGAAGATATTATTTCATTGAATGAAGTCTATATTTTAGTTGGCCATCATCTTTATAAAACATCCATAATACTAATAGTAGATGCATCAATCATTATCTGCATTATTAGCACCATTTTTTCACAAACACAAAATCTATGAAATAATAATTCACCAACAATCATTGAACATTGTTAGAAAGATCAGATTATATTCATCCATATCATGTGGAAAAACACCTCCATCTATCTAATATCAATACGATGTATACCACTATTATCCAACTACATCATATTAACTGAGATTAATCAATAACCTATACAAATAAAAAATATATTAAAATCAAGTACCAACACATAGCCAATGCATTTTGGATGACCTCAATAACATCAATACCATGGTGTTGAATAATCATAAATTATTTATAAATAATATTTTGTACCACATAAGTCCATAAATTAAAAAATTATTTCACAAACAGTTGATGAAACATATCTCTTGAACTGCACTATGTCCCACCATATTAATTATAAAACCTCCAACATCTTCCCAATATCAATCTAATCTCCATAACTCCAATCTAACTACATCAATAAAAAATAATTTATATTAAACTTCAACTGGTACACATAAAATAATATTATAAAAAACATAGACCTATAGACATCTGAGTAACATTGGATGAACTCAAAGCCATTAATTATTTTACATATATATTCACCCAAAATATCAGTAATTACTATACATAACAATACATAATAAAATATGTTTGTGAAAATGTATTAATCGATGGAAAATTTGGATATAATTCGTTTTTTGTTATTTTGAAGGAGTATGTATCAAATCTTAAAACAATGCATACCAATATAGAGAATTTATATTGATTTGAATTCAATTATAATGGTCTGTGAAGAATACATAACACATACAATGCCTTCACGCCTTACCACTTTTAAATTTGATTCAAATGGGGTGGTTGTAGATAATTATTTTATTACTAATAAAATTTTGTATGAAATAACTGAGTAATTATAGACATTATTTGGGATACATATGAATAACCTACAACTTAGTATGAATTAATTTAAAAGGATTGAATCTACTACAACATGAGGCATTGTTTACTTACATAACATGAGAATGTATTAATCATTAAATTCCAAATTCTAATTCCACAACCATGGATCCCATTAAACTAAAAACATTGTGGGAGTAATTTGAAATTTAATAGGTAAATATAAAATCAAAACAACTATATCATGAAACCTAAATATAAATTTGTAAGGATTTGAAGATATAAATTTTGTAGTGAAAAAAACCAATTATTATGATACAATAAGAATATATGTTTGGAAATTTACTTTTTATGAAATTTTATGGGTAAAATATTATTTTATGACATGTGATACACACACCAAATAATTATAGAATCTATAAATAAACAAAATATTAAATATTTGAAATAGTCCCATGTGAATGCATTAATCAACTATTAGTGTCTATTGAAATATCTAGTTGGTGTTTTCAATGAATTTTTAATTAGAGGGCATCAATAAACTAGATCAGAGGACAAATGAAGAAAATTTAATAATGTAAATGGGTATTATATAATGGACTTATCTGGAAAAAATGAGCAAGCTAATAATTTAGTAGTGAATAAAAACTATGAAAAACTACAATGTTAAAATTTTATGGTAGAAAAAATAAATAACTGATGAGTCATTATGTAAATATTTATTATTAATGAAATGGTGAATGAGTACAAGTTTCCCTAATATATGAATTCTCTGTAATAAGAGAATGTAATTGGTAAATGTAAAGAGAACATGGCCAACACCTAAGAGGTGGAGTAGTGAGGAAATTAGAAACATTTTGAAGATGATCCTTCACAAGATTTGGTTACAATGCCACATCCTATTTTTTTGATTTCAACATTCCCCCTATATATTCTACATCCATTATCTTCCCTTATGAATAAGAATATTATGATCACTAGTCTAATGATGAGTTTCAATGAGAATCATTACATGAAAAACGTTCAGGTATAGTAATAGTTCAATTAACAAACACAATTATGTTATAGAATCATATATTTACAAACAAAGTGAATGTAATGTGAATACAAATAATAAATATATGAACATATATATGAATATATATATATATACATAGTGATTTTAATATGAAAAAACTAACCATGGGAATAAAATGTTGACGTGATTAATATGTTAAAAATTGAATGTTCACATCAGAATAGGACATTATAGATGAACCAATTTTCATTGAGAATTAGTTAATGACTTTATGATAGAAACACTAATAAAAGAGTTATTCCATGAACAATGTAATGATCTTATATAAAAATTATTTCCAAACTGAAATTTTTGGAAACATTTTTACATAACATTGTTAAATTCAATTACAACGTTACTTCTTAATGCATTCTTTTCTATTCAATAAAAATTCATAAAAAATTTAAATATTTAATATTATGTTTTAATGACATGTTTTCATAAATAAACCATAAAAACTGATTAAATATATGGATGTTTAGTGAGATATCATAAAACCCAAATATGTTGAATAACATTATAAAACATGCTCAAAGAATTATTAAAAATATATATCATTAAATTAGTATAAATTGTAATAGTGAATTTAAATAATGTGGAAAAATAAATAACAATATCCATTTAATATACCTAATAGAATATGAAGAAAATGGTAAATATAAATTAAGAATCATGAAATTAATCTTCATTATCAATGTTCTACTAGAATTTTATCTAAAAGAATAATTAAATATTGTAAGTAATAAAAAAACATGATTCCATTAGACAAATTATTTATAAATTAATATCATGTGAATCTAATTATTTGTCTCCTTTAATTAGGAGCATCTTTTCAAAATTATGAAGTTGGGTTCAAAAGTGGTGACAATGAAACAATATTATTGAAAATGGCCAAACCAATAAATTTATAGAAATACGTGAACTATATATTTTATATAGAATCATCTACAATATGAACAAAAAATGTATTTCTTGTCCGTTAAATATTATGTGTGAACTGAAAATATATTGGATAATCTATTGAATATAAAAAATGAATTTTTATTTTTAGTACTCCTTATATTAAGTAAAAAAATAGAAATGATCAAAATGAAAATTTATTTTCTTATTCATAACTGTATATTTAATTTACCAAAATACTATGTGAACTGCATAATTTTATGAATTTAAAATAAACTTGCATTGTATATAAACCATTACAATGGAAAAACCAATACATTTTCAAAATAATGACTCGGTTAATTGAAATTATTGAAAATGAAAATGAATTTTTATTCACACAATGTATGTACGCTCTATTGGTTTGCCTTGAAATGTTTTGGTCAAACAAAGGATTTTTATATGTTTGTTAGTTTAAAATAGGATATACTAAAAATAAACATTCTACATCAATTCTAGCCAATTAGACCAAAATAATTTTATATTTTTATATCCTTTCATTAACTTGGAATTTTATAAACTAAAAATATCAAATAACATGTTTTGATAACAAACTATATTAGATGAAATTATTTAAAAGTAATTGAATCTCAATTTCTCCTTATAGTTTCATAAATTATTTATAGCCTGTATCTACAGTGATATTGTTTCGAGTTGAAACACCACCAAAAATTGCTATAACCACAATATGTATATCTAAGTATACATCAATTATATGAGAATTAAATTAAATGGATGAGTAAAATCCATATAAATTGATGGATAAAAATTATGCGATTGAAAATCCATAGTTAGGTGAGAATTTTATCTACACAATTCCTAAGTTGGGAAAACATAAAGACATATATAAAAATGTATATAAGGATATAAATATTAACTAAATCAGTGAAACATGTCATGAATAGATGATGGGTCAAGGAATTAAAAATAACATACAAAATATCTTCTTTTAATTGATCATAAACTTCATCTACAATTTAGTTTGAAAAAGAAATATCTTATATCGGAGTTTCTGGCTACAAATGATATAAAAACAATAACCTGCAAAAAAGGCCTCCAAAAAATGAATTTTGATTGATCTTGTACTTATAAAATTATTTTTATAATACCAAGATGATGTAATTATTATATCTATACACTATATATATATACTTCCATCACAATATTTTGACTCCATTAAAAAATAAAAATATCAAAAAAACCAATTACTGATTACAAAAATTTAATATTCATACTAATTTAGAAATAAAGAAGAAAATATATATTTTTTCATCCTTCAATTGATGAGTAGTAGAATAAATGAAATCCTTTGTTTTTTGTTTTATATATAGGAGTCATAAATTTTAAATAGATCTCATTAGTAAGGGATGGATTCTCAAAATTCCCCATCATGAGAATCCAATTTTATTTAAGGGTGCTACCTCAAACTCGCATTGCTACCATTGAATGAATCTGAAAATACATTTTGACCAACATATAATTTAAATAAATATAAAATATTAAGGTAGAAAAAATATTTACATCAATGTGTCATGATCACTCATGTTCAATTCTACGATTAATGTTGACATAAAAAATATAATTATCATATATGGACACAAGGAACATAAATTGTCAAAACAACAAGATATATGGAAAAAATTTAATTTATATGTTAAGTGGATTTAATACCCTAGATGTTAACTGAACATTTAAACCATTAATATAATTACAGATAGTGATATAATTTCGATAGTAATCTTATAATGAACTAATAATAATTCAAAAAATATTGTATATAGTGGATATTGTATGTTAACATAAATTTAACAAAATTTAAGAATATAGACTAAGAAGTATTTTATGTTCATAATGTAAATGAAATTATATTAGTTATTTGAAAAACATTATTTGATATAAAATTAAATCATGATTAATTTGAAATTTTACTACTGAATGCATACTCTATAAATGAATTAATGGAGAAAAAAATATTATAGTGTTTCTGATAAATTGAAATAATGTTTAATACATTGAATATTGTACTTAACTTGGTATTTTGAAACATCATGTTACTAAATACTATATATGATAAAGGCTACTAAATCCAAATTATTTTATAATTTTTGAATATATAATATACAAAATCTTAATAATAGAATTTAGGATGAATGTGTGTACAAATTCAATGTGAAAATATCATTCTATTGTTGAAAATTCATAGTTATATATATATATATATATAGTATAAAATATGAATCATATCATCATGAATACGATACTGTACAATTTGTGATATTTGGTGATCAATTAATGTATACCCTATTTTATAGATATAAAAAATGAAACAATAATAATAAATGCATTAAATATTAAAGAGAAATATAAATATTTATTTGTTTATAAAAATAATATGATGTTAATAAATCCAATGGAGTGATAATGATACATATTCAAAATTAATTACCTATTAAACTATCCTTAGGAACCCTTCTTCTAAATTACAAAAATAAAAGAAATAATGTTAAATCAAAATAGTGTAAAATGTTGAAAAATTGATAATTTTGAAAAGGATAATCCATCATGGGCTTCATTTCAAATCCCACTATAGACCTCATTTCCATGTTTCATTTCAGAACATATTAAAATTACATTTATTTCAAAAAATATAAAATGAATCATTTTTTATATTTTTATAGACATTATCTATAATATAAAATAATAATTTAAATATCTTAATTAATAAATTCATCAAAAAATAAAATTTCAATAAATATTTACTTTACTACATCTATAGATATTCAAAGAAGAATATGGATATAATATACTCAAGATAAAACATATTAAAAAAAAATTGAAATAGAAATACAAAATTTCAATAATGTGAGAAATATTTGGAGATAAATTCATTCTCAATTTAAAAAATGAATTAAATTTTTTGAAAATAATTATTATAATATTTCAAATATTATTTTTAATATTCATTTTTTTATTAAAATTATTTAGTAGATCCAATAATTATGATACTTGTATAGTGATATTAGTTAGGAATAAAACTAGTTCATCAACTATGATATATATTTGGAAAAAAGGGAATGTGCATAAAATGAAAATGGTAAAACAACTAATCCATCATGGGATTCTTTTGAATACCCCTTTTAGAGCCCATTTACATGTTATGTTGGAGAACCATTTCCAAAGACCATCAATACATTATTAATAATATAAAACCAATGTTAAATACATAAAGATGTTATGAATTACATAAAAAAATTTGAATATATTATTTCATAAAGGCATCAAAACATTTATATTATTCAGAATTATTTTTTACTAAACCTACAAATAATAATATAATAAGATTTATATAATATGCTCATGTGAAAAAAATTGACAGAAACGGAATAATAACTCACTTCTTTACTTACATGGTTATGTCCATCAAGATTACTACTGTTGTAGTATCTCAAAACTCCAACATCCCCATTTATACTATTTGTCTCATGACTGACTTATTTTAAAGGTATTTTTAATTTAATATCCATACATTATTTGTTTTTGGGGTTTCCCATGCATTTTGGTGGAAATGGTGGGTATTCAAAATTTTGGCCAATCAGTGATATCATTTATATATTTAAAAATAAAATTTAAATCATTTATAACTCATTCATTTTTCAACATTTTTCATTGATTCAAATTATTTCATGGACTTTCCGGATCTATTAACATCACCAAAATAATTTGGACCCTTTAGATATCCATAATCATGGTGGATTTTGGATATTATTTAAGGAATATGGGCATCCAATAAGCCAATTTATTGTTAATAATTTTATTATTTAATATCATATTCAAGATTAATTATTATTTAGTGATTATACCTCTCAAGTGGTCCCACTAAACATAGGCTCACCCCCATTATCTTCTCCACCTCTTTTTAGCTAATTTTCATCACAGATTAGGTTAAAACCCCTTAAACTTTCACAATTCTTCCAGATTGAAAAGGTAATTTAATTACATCTTAAATCCTTGAATTTATAATCTTTTCCAAAATTTCATTTCTCAATTGACCTTATATTACTTATTTGAATCTCAATTTCATTTTTGGCTGTTGAAAATTCATCTACAGGTATCATTGCGGATATTTTTTCAGGACCCCTTAAGTAAGTGGGTCCCATTAATTCTTATTTCAATTTTCATTGGATTTCATTCAATTTTATTATGGTTTCTTCAATTAACCATGAAATTCCTAATGTCCAGAACCTAGGGTTTCGAACCTATGATTTGATTCTGGATTTCTTGGTCTATTATTTTGGTCTTAGGCTTGATCTGAGTCCCTTGTGGTGCGACGATGTTGCGGTTTGGTTTTCACCCAAATATTTAAGGGTCTCATTATTGTGGTGGGTGATTAAAATGTGTATGAACTCATTGTGACTTAGATAGTGGTGTTTATTGTATTTTCTTGTTTATTTAATTTGATTATCTCTTCAAAAAATTGGTTTTAGTGTTATTTGTGAAGAAAATGAATTTTAAGTTCCATTTTTATATGAAATTGGACGTTTTTCATAGAAATATTTTATTGGATCATCTAGGGCTGCCCTATTGTTTTTTAGTTGATTTTATTTAAATGTATTTTGGATAAATATCATGTTTTGAATTTTTATTCCCTTTTTTTGTTGTAGTGAAACTTTGTTTTAATGGTGTTTGTGAAGAATATAGTCATTTAGTTATATATTTGTGTGAAAATGGGGGTTTTAAATAGATATAACTTAATAGTTAAAATGAAGCTTCCCTGTAACTAAATTGTGGGTCTAATTGAAGGGTATTATGCTGCTATCTCTGTATTGGGTAATTTCGGTGAGCACATGGTATGAAAGGTGGGAATTTCAATGAGTTTTGGGTGCAAATCAATATGAGATTTTGAGAAGTTGTTTTATTGGAAATTAAAACGTTTTGTTGTGTGTTTTAAGTGGATAGAGTGTGTATAGATAATCTATTGGTTCTATAATAGTAATTATGATTTTATATGAAAATATATGTTTTTAGTATGCTGAAATTGGTTTAGCATAAATGGGGGAGCCCAGGCACCTTGGTGGCCGGATATGCACTAGTAGGGCTACTGATTCAGATGGGTTCGGTCTTTGTTTCACATAGCATTTTTGTTAAAAATAACTCTAACTAAAATGCATTGATGATGATTAGGTACCACTAGGTTATGGGAATTCTCCCAACTAGTGGATCATGCACAAGAAAATATTTTTTGCAATGTTTACATTACACCAAGGTACAAGGTACATAAAGCCTGAGACTGTCTAGTGCCAATGTGTGCTCTGGGTTTTGGTGCTCGTAGGATTTTGGGTATATAAAATTGTATTAGTATGTGCTTATATGAAAATTAATGTATATAAAATGCCAGATATAAATTTTTTATCATTCTAAAACTTTTATTTTTAAAACTGTTTACAATTTAATGGTGCATTTGTAGGAAATTGTCATATTTTCCCTTACATATTTAAACAACATTATTTTCACCTCCTCTTGAATACACATTGGAATCATTTGGTGGAATAGTATTGGGATTATACTAACACACTACTTAAACCTATTGTGTCTATTTGGACTTGATTATGCTTGACTCAGGTAAAGGAAAATCCTTGGATGAAGGCAGTTTGGGTTGTCAATCCCCTCCTATGGTGTTGTGTTTTGGATATAGCTCTGGGGTGATAACCCATTATCGTGTGGATTCTTTGTGGATATTTTACTGTTGTTTTCATTTATGATTGTAACTATGGTACTTTATTTAAAACCATGTATTCATATATGGATTGTTCTTTTTTCTTGTTTTTCATGAAAATTAAGATTCTTAATACTAATTGTTTTTAATGTATTATGATTTCATAAACGGGTAAATCGTTCCCAATACAAATTTATTGATACCTTGGAACTTGTGCCAACCTATGGTGATATAGAATGACCATTGGGAATTGTCAGGGTCTGGATTTTGTGCTAATATAAGTGGAAAATAGATTTGGTTTGTGAAAAAATGGTATCACATAAGGTTTCTATTTTTCAGTTACAGTAGTATTTTAGGATGCTTCACGCTAGGGAAGAGTGAGGATTTTTGTGACTTGGAGTATTTTTCCTGAGTAGGGTTCTTGGCACACAACTATCTTAGAAGACCATGAGTCACCAGGGGACATTGGATTTTTTTACTTCACTTACAGGTGAGGTGTGTGGGTTGCAGACTATATGAAGACATCTATAGGGGGGAGATTAGTTGTTTCATTTATTACAGTAGTGTGTTTAGATTATTTAAATTTGATGTATTTGATTAAAATTTTCATAATTGTGGTATTGAATATTGTTTTGTGACAATTGAATTTTGTAATTACATGAATCCTTGGAATGCTCACATGAACCAACAGGATGATTATGAAGAGAGTTCTCCAATCCAAATTGATCAGAGGCATGTCGAGGTTGTGGTCTAGGTTGTCCAAGCTCAAGGATAGGGACCATATACTATTCATATTCCTGTTATAGAGGATGATATGGGTCCCATAAAATATAAATCATGAGAGATTATGAAAAAAAAGCCTCCAAAATTTTGAGAGTGAATAGATCCTCCTGAATTAGAGGATTGTCTCGAAAAGATCGAGAACATTTTTGAGTTCATGGATACACCCAAGGACATCTGGGTGACGTTTTCCTATTTTCTGTTGGAGGTTTCTAGCCATAAGTGGTTGGAATCCATTCTTCAAACTGTGAAGAATAAGCAGATGCACATGGGAGATGTCAAATCTATCTTCAATGAACAATACTACCCCAAGGTCTTGGTATATACCAGGTCCCTAGAGTTCATGGATCTGGTTGAGGGGAATCTATCGGTGATGGAGTAAAATAACAATATCACTATTTTGGTTTGGTATGATCCTCAAGTAGTCTCTAATGAGCATGTAAATGACCATAGGATTGATAAAGGCTTCCGACAGAAGATATACTCTGAGGTCTTCTTGTGGAAACTGAGGACCTATGCTGAGGTGGTTTAACATGCGTTCATGGTAGAGGTTGACCATATTGCCAGGTCTAGTTTTTATGGTTCAATATAAATAGTGGGAAGTGGAAGCTCTTCAGAAAAGAAAAAGAAGTAGGAGGAACATGTGAATAAGGGAACTAGTTGTTCAGGACACTCTTCCAGGAAGTTTTCATCTATGGATTATAAAGCAATATCGGTCATGTGCCACTAGTGTGGGAGGCTAGTGCACATCTGACCAACATTCCCACTTGCTCTGAATACTTGTTTTTAGTGTTGATGTATGGGGCATTTTTAGAACATCTGTGGGGTGGCACACTAACTATTGAGTGGGGAAGAGTCAGTGGCCTCAATAGGAGTTCCATCTTAGTTAGAGTCATCAAGAATAGGTGGATCTTGATTTGATGGATATGTTGGTAGGGATGTGTTATCTTATTGAAAAAGCTAGTTCAGGGCACAACCACTGATTAGTGGTCATCCTCAGGAAGAGACCAGACATCTTCATGTAGTGGATAAGGCACCAAAAGGATAAGAGGCCAGACCTTCAATAGTTTGAGGAACATTTTTTATCATAACATCCATAGTTTCTTATAATTTTAATATTATTTCCTTAGTTTCATTCATTTATGAACATTTTGTGGACACACTGAATTTTTTGACCGATTTTTTGTCTTTTGCGAGGGTGCTGGTGATACCGCTCCGAAAGAAGGAGTTGGGTTTCAGGTGCCCATTATGTGTGAATTCCCTATCAGGGGTTGAGATAGAGTTGGAGATTTTGGTCTTACATATGGTTATATAATACATGATACATGAAAATGATTGGATGGTATACTTCTAAGAACATATCAATTGATACAGGCACCAAGTGAGTTTCACGACACCTGATGGGAGTCGTCATATTTTTCATGGAGAATGGGATCCTCGATCGGGTCGCACAGGACATCCCCTCCTAGAGTTTTGAAGTCATATCATACAGTTATCATCACATGTGCAAGAGGAAATGGATTTTTTCATTAAGGTGCACTACCTCATGTATTGAATGTGTTTCCATAGGTATTCATGGATTATTTTTCAGGTTTTCCCTCGGAGTGGGATGTGGCGTTCTCGATTTATCTTTCACCGGGAACACAACCGATATCTCTTCACTCATATCATATGGTCCCCACAATGCTAATGGAATTAATGATACAACTGGATGACTTAGAATCCAAAGGATTTATTTGTCTAAGCATCTCTCATTGAGATTCTCCAGGGTTGTTCATGAAAAATGATGGTGGATCCCTCTGGTTGTACATTGAATTTCTGAAGCTAATAAAGTAACAATTATGAAAAAAATACCATTTTCCTATAATAGATGATTTTTTTCAATCATTTGAATGGGGTAATTTGGTTCAAAAAAATATTCTTTCATTCAGGATACCATCGGCTCAGGGTGAAAGAGGCAATTAACCCGAAGAGAGAATTTCGAAGCAGGTATGACCACTTGGATTATCTGGTCATGCCCTTCATATTGACTATTTCCCCAGTGGCCTTTATGGAAATAATTAACAGTGTGTTACATTAGTATCTCAATTCTTTTTTCATGCTATTTGTGGATGAAATGTTAGTTTATTCGGGATCCGAGGAGGAACATGAGCATAACTTACTAATCGTTCTAGGAACTTTTTGAGGGCATTGCCTTTATGAAAAATTGTCATAGTGCACATTTTGGATCAAGGAGGATAATTTTATGTGGCATGTGATCTCAAAGAATGGGTTTTAGTGAACCCCAAGTAAATCATTGTGGTCATGTCATGGGAGAAAATTACGAATGTGTTTGAGATCAAAAGTTTCTCACACTGGCTGGTTATTAACGGTGGTTTGTTCGGGACATATCTCAGCTTGCATCACCGAGGAACGTGCTCTCTCAGAAAGGGGTGATGTTTTTATGGGTCCCAGAATGTCAATAATCCTTGCAGGAGCTGAAGAAGCAGTTTACTACCACCCCCGTGCTGATTTTCCTTATGGATAGGAAGGTTTATGTGGTCTATTGCGACTCTTAAAGTATCTGTCTTGGGTGTGTTCTTATGAATGATAATCACATGGTGGTGTGTGGATCTCTGCAACTCTGACCACAAGAAATGAATTACCCCCACTCATGAAATGGATTTGGATGTGGTGTTGTACACTTTGAAGACTTGGCGTCACTACCTCTTTGGGGAGAAGGTTGTGGTCCACACTAATCAAAATATATTATCCTATATCTTTTTATAGAAGGAACTCAACTTGAGGATGTGTCATTGGATCGAGTAATTTCAGGGGTTCGACTAAAAAATTATGTATACCCCAATTAAGGGTATCATGGTAGCTGACTCCTTGAGAATAAGAGTTCCAATGCAATCTGTGAGGAATTCCAGTGATGAGTGGAATATGATAAAACAATTTTCCTCAGATGAATTTGGAGACCAAGGATCAAAATAAGGGTGCCTTTAGGGAGTGGTTTTACTTAAATCCTTCCCTACTGGAGTTTATTCTACAAGAACAACCTAGTGGTGATTTTTGTCAATGGATGAAGCAGTTTCTTCATGGTTGTGAGATTTCCCATGATTGTTCTTCATCTCCTGAGGGAATCTTCTGTTTCAAGGGTTGTTTATTAGTGTTATTTACTCTATGGGAGGTGGTGATTGAGGATATCCCCTAGTCACATTGGGATTTCCATCCTAGTGAAACCAAGATGTATTATGACATACATCGGATGTTCTGGTGGCCTTGAATGAGACCAAACATCGCTGATGTTGTGTCGATATGCAACACATTACAGTAAGTGAAAGAATAACATAAATGGAAGTCCACTTTTCTCCAGAAATAACCCATTCCTATCTTGAAGGGGGAAAAGTTTTCCATGGACATAATTTTTGGATTACCTCATACAACTCAAAGGTAATAATTCCATTGGAGTGGTGATTGATCATCTGAAAAATTCATTCCTCTTCATTCTGATTAGAGATACAACTATATTGGTTGAGTTGGGTTTTTTGTATCTCTAGGAGGTGGTAAGGCTCCATGGTGTGCTATTAATATTTGTCTCAAATAGAGAACCATGTTTCACCTCTCGGTTTTGTTATGGCCTTCATAAGGCCTTGGGGTCTTAGATTAAGATGAGAATGACATAAAATCCTCAAACAGATGGTCAGACATAGTGGGCCGAATAGAATATGGTTGACATGATCTATGCACGTGTTCTTTAATTTGTAGGTTCCTAGTATATCCATTAGAGATTGGTTGAGTTTTAATATAATAATAGTTACCAATCCATGATTCGAATGGATCCTTTTAGGGCCCTCCATGGTCAGCCTTGTCACCCCCCATGTGTTCGGATGAGGTAGGTGAGACCTCACTACTAGGGCCAAGTCTTGGGAACGAGATCTCTGAGAATATCAACATGATCCGGCAACACCTATTTCCATATCAGAGTCTCCACAAATCATATGCTAACCATAGGCGTCGAGACCTAGAGTTTTTTGTGGGTGACATGGTATTCTTGAAAGTGTACCCTCGTCTTGTGCATCGTTGATTGGGAATGAATGGGAAGCTAACACTGCAGTTTGATAAAAATTTTGAGATCACCAAGCATATTGGAAAGGTGGAGTACAGTTTGGTCGCACCTTCTCACTTGACATCTACCCATGATGTCTTCCATGTCTCCGTGTTGAAGAAATACAACCCAGATCCATCCAATGTAATAAATTTGAAGGAGATGGAGATTGTTCATGAAATATCTGTTTTGGAGCAGCTAGTTCGAATAGTGTACATCCAAGAGACAGTGATTTAGAGAATGTCTATTCCACTGGTCTAGGTTTATTGGATGCATGGGAATGATACAAATGATACATGGGAGTGGAAGTCATGGATTGAGGAAGAGTAATAGTTCATGTTTTCTGATCAAGCTTAATGATGACTTTTCGGGATGAAAAGATTTCATGGTGGGGGTAAATTCCAAATACATGAATTTTTTAATGTGAATTCTTATTAAATTTCCATTATTTATTTCTTTTTAGGGGATTCCTAAGAATTTTGGTGGAACAGGTGGGTTTTAAAAATTGGAGCCGAACTGTGAGCCCATTTCCAGATTTAAAAAATAATTTTGATTCATTTATATCTTTTTAATTTTAGATATTTTTTATCCATTACAATTCATAATTGGCCTACCCTAACCTATTGACACTATAATATCAATTTAGACCTTTTTTAATACTTAATCATCGAGGATTTGGGTTTTTATTTATAGAATTTGGCCAATACTGAAGCCCATTTCCATTCTTTTTAAATTGTTAATTTAATATCTTATACAATTTTAATGATTTTTCAGCGATTACACCTCTTACCCGAGCCCACTAAACCTAGTCACTCCCCCATTAACTTCTCCCCCTCATTGGATCTAATTTCCTTATAAGATTTTGTTGAAGAATCTAAATCTTTCACAATTCATCTAGATTTAAAAACATAATTTTATTCCTTCCTAACTCCCATAGTTTATATCTATTTCCCCCATTTATGTTATAAATTGACCTTATCATCCTTATTTGGACTTCAATGGAATTTTTGGATGTATACAAATTTTGATACTCGAATATTTGGGGCGATTTAATCAAGATTCCTCAAGTAAGTGGTTCCCCATCATTCTTATTTCATATTTCATAGGATATCATTCAATTTGATTTTCGATTCTTCCAATGTCCTTTAGATACCTAATTTATAGAAAGTACGGTTTCGAACCTAGGGTTTTTTTCTGGATTTATCAGTATATTATTTTGGTTTTAGGCTTGATCTAAGTCCCTTGTTGTGCTGCAGTGGTGCGGTTATATTTTCACATAATGATCCAAGGGTTTTCATTATTGTGGTAGGTTATTTCAATATGTTTGAAAACCATGTGAAATATATTTATGTTTTTATAGTATATTCATTGTAATATAATTTTATTGTTTATGCAAAAATTGGTTTTAGTGGTATTTGTATTGCAAATGAATATTAAGTTCCATTTTATGTGAAATTTTGGCTTTTTCAACAAAATATTTTATTTGTTCATTTGGGGAATCCCTATAATTACATAGTTGATTTTATTGAAATGTATTTGTGGTTAGAATAATATTTTTAGTGATTATTCCCTTTAGTTGTTACAGTAAAATTTTTTGTAATAGAGTTTTTTATGGATTTGGACTTTAAGTGCCATGTTTGTGTGAAAATGGGGGTTTTAAAAAGATATAACTTCTTGGATCATATGGGGCTGCCCCATAGTTCAATTTTTGGTGTCATTGAAGTGTATTGGGATGGTATTTATATCTTGGTGGCCAATAAGTGTTCAAATGTTGTAAAACTAAGGATTTGGAAGAGTTTTTGCTGCAAAACACTGTGAGCATCTAAGATGTTTTTATTAAAAATAAAAATGTTTAGTTGTGTGCTTTAATTTATATATAGTGTGTATAGATACTGTACTATTTTTTATTACCATTAGTGGTAATTTTATATTCATATATATTTATTTAGTATGGAGAAATTTTTTGGGAACAATGGGGGAATCTTGGGTACCTGGGTGGTAGGATATTTACTAGTACAACTAGTGATCCAGATGGGTTTTGTCCCTATTTCACATAGAATTTTGGATAAAGACCACTATAACTAAACTCTATTGATTATGATTGTAGACTAATAGTATATGGGTATTCTACCTACTAGTGTCTCGTGCACGAGAATGGATCTTTTCAATTGATACTTTACACCAAGGTAAGAGGTTCATTAAGCCCGGGACTTCATTGTGCCTACGTGGGTTCCCAGTTTTGGTTCTCATTGGATTTTTGGTATTTAATATTCTCTAAGGGTGTTTTTGGATAAACATTATATTATAGATAATTTATTATTTAAATTTTTTAACATTATGAATTTTATATTTTGAAAACTGTTTACAATTGAATGTTTAATTTCTTGGAAATTATTACCATTTTCCCTTACAAATTTAAACTGAATGATTTTAACATTATATTGAATACACATTGTAATATTTGGGTCATATCATTTTTGGATTAGGATCAAACAATAATTACACACATTGGGTATAATTACAATTGATAATGTTTGACTTATATAAAGGTAAATCCTTGGGTGAATGCAGTTTTTGTTTGTTAGTCCCCTCCTATGGTTCATTATTGAGGAGACGGCTCCAGGGTGGTGACCCCTTATAGTGTGGAGTTTTGGGGAAATTTTCCTAATGTTTTCATTTAGTTATGGAACTCTTATTATTTAAATAATACCATGTATTCAGTTTTGTATTTTTTTAAAGTCTTGTTTGGCATGAAAATTTCAAAATCTTATTATTGATTGATTTCATTGTTTTAAGCTTTCATACTCTGGTAAATCATTCCCAAAAAAGGTTTTTGATACTCGAGGACATATTACAACCCTTGGGGATAGGTAATTCCCTTCGGGACATGTCAACAAATATATTTGGCACAAGTATTATTGTCGAGCAGATTCAGTTCGTGACACTATTGTCTAGGTTTTTATCATCCAAGGGATCTCTAATATCAAAACAATTACATTTCCATGGTTATAAGTATCACATTTTATTCCACTTATTACTAATTTCCACATATAAAATAATCATATATTATAATAAATTGATAAAGAACCTGTTTTTTTCATTTCAATCCATTCGTAGGAACATGCTGCCTTAAAATAGTTGATTTTACAATTTTATATTAAATGTATCTATAAATTATTATAATAAAATTTTCATGTGATTTAATGGAACTAGTGAATGAACAAAAGGAATTTAGATACATTTTTGTGATCAATATTTTTTGGGTATATACCGAACCAAAATATTTTTAATAAAACCATTATGTAAATAAAAAGGGATGTTCACATAATGTCCAAGCCATAGGGGCATAATATAGTTCTTACACAAAAATATCTATTTTAATTAGATCGCATCCTCATGGTTATATTTAATTGAATTGTGGGTGCTAAACTCAATCTCATTAAAACAAATATCTATATATTCAAGTGGAATCATTTATTCTTTTAACAAATATGAACCCGTATAAATTTAATGGATCTAATATGAACATTTCTAATAAAATTCAATAAAAAATTATATTATTAAAATAAGGAATAAATAGATAATATTTATTTTAGGGGAATAAAATAACTTATTTAAAAATCATGATCCTATATAATTAAATTTTAAAAAATAATATGATAAAATATTAAAAAATGTAACCCTTTAAACCAATATAGAATGAAAAAATTGGGGCATAAATATAAACTTTTTACTACAATAATAAATAAATATAAACAGGTATAAATATTATTTTTAATTTAAAATACGAAGGAGAACCTATTAGATGAAACAATCAATATGTGAAAAAACATCTACAAAAACAAATCATCATACATATAATTGATC
Organism: Viscum album; assembly: GCA_963277665.1. Classification (NCBI taxonomy): domain Eukaryota; kingdom Viridiplantae; phylum Streptophyta; class Magnoliopsida; order Santalales; family Viscaceae; genus Viscum; species Viscum album. The sequence continues at coordinate 233,742,290 of OY728128.1, forward strand.
AATGAACATTTAAATCAAGGTGCAATTTTTTCATTTTCCAAACATTTTTCCTTGATGTCCAAATAACATATAAAACATAATATAATAAAAATAAAAAAATTTGAATTATTTATTTCTATAAATAGTGCTAGAAAACATGCGTAAAGGTAAAAATAATTTTATGGGTTGACACAAACACCGCCTTGTTAGTAGAGAACAATTTTTTAATATCAAAGGAACCATGGAATCCAATGTAGTCATTATGAGAATACATTTTATATCAAGTTATTTATTATAAATGGTTTTTCGATTTCAAATAATTATGCCGACGAATTGAAATTTATTGGAGTATATGAAAAAATGTTTTCTGTATTTTGGAAAACAACACATCATTGAGATGGAAAATTTTTAGATCATGCCACATTTAATAGGAATTGAAGGGATGTGTACAAATGATAAAGCAATCTCTCACATTATAAACCTGTGAATCAACGAATGAAAAAAATGAATGTATTGGTTCAGTAACACAAATCAAAACTGAAAATGTTTAGAATTTTTTTATAAGAGGTTATGGGTGACTATTTAATTCGACTCAAATATGTAACTATAAAAAATATTCCCCCTTATAATGCATTGGAATTATTTTTCATAAAATATCAGAAAAATCAAATTTCACACTTAGGTTAGAAGAAAAGACCATAATAAATGTATCAAGTCAAAATTATTCATATTAAAAAAAACAAACATAATAAAAAAATTCATAATATGATTTTATAAATAAAAAACTAGAAAAATTCTCAAAAAATATTATTATTTGAAATGAAGATAAGAATAACAGATTAAATATTAGAATTAAATTAGAAACGGAATGAACCAATAATAATGTGGAATAAATTTTAAAATATATATAAACTATTATATTAATCATAAAAAATTACCAATGAGAATGATATATATATATAATTATAGATAAACAATATTTTAGATATTTCACTAATGGAAACATAACCTGTACCCCTGATTTTAAACATTGGGTATAGCCCATGAATTCATCGTTATATCCTTTACCCATGGTTTCATGAACCGTGGGCTCCTGAGGCATCGACATAACAGCTATGTTATACCCACAGTTTTGTAAATCATTTGTTTAGGCCCAGACCCCCGTGTCACTCAATATTCAATCGTTTCATTCACATACACATATAGTTTTAGAATAGTGGGTATAACTTTGAAAGAAAACAAAGCTATGAGATTCAATCCCCAGGCCGCTCGTTTATACATCACACTCTTAACAACTAGTCCATTTGTAATATTTGATTATAGATATATATTTTGTTATATATTAATTTAAATAGTGGCTATAGGTATTATACTGTGATAATTGGTGTTCTTGGGATAAATATTTCTGCACATTGAATTGTTTTTCACGCCATAAGGCGAGAAATCTATAGAAATGATATTGTAAAACTATGGGTTGAGATATTCAAATAAATAAATCTATACCAATAGTTTTTGATAAACCGAAAGTATATGACTTGAAATAATTACACTATACCCATGGATTGGTAAAACCTGGGGTATTGTGGAGCCTATACCCATGATTTATGGAAAATATGGGTATAGGGTAACATACTATACCTATACCCATAGTTTTGGGAAACCGTGAGTATAGGGTCCCTTAGAAAACTTATATGCATGGTTTTACGAAAAGCGTCGGTATTAGGGTTCTTATATTGATGGTTTTGTTAAAACTATGGGTATAGTTTCTCATACAATACCTATACCCACTTTTTTAGAAATCCATTCATGTAGGTACATTTTCAAATAGTTATTTAAATCTAGTATTATTGACCATTGATTTTAATTTTCGAGAAAATATTTCTAGTATGACATAAAAGAATGACCTTCCAATAGTGTTTATTCTAAATTGTATCTATTTATAAAATTCATAATTCATATAGTATTAAAAGCATAAAAATATAAAAAAACATGGATCTAGGAAATAGGAATAGCTTACAAAATGGACATAAAACTCAATTTTATGAAGACCAGATATAAACCATGAACATGAACACATTATATTACCATATTTATATGATTTCCAATCAGAAATTACTTATAGTAATGTGTCTATTGTTGATATCATAGGTAACGAATCCACTAGAAGGTGCTTTCTTTTTTAGAATATTTACACTTATAAAATGTTCTTGTATGTGAAGTAAAATAAACATGATTAATGAAAAAAATGATTGAATGTCATGTAATTTCATATTTTAGTTTAGAAGATGAATTTATATGAAGAGTTTTTAGATTGAATCTCTCATAGAAATACGTATATAGTGACTGATTGTAATAGAAATAAAAATTGACAAACAATCAGTTTTGTGGAGGATATGGCATGAATGCATAGCTCTTAAAAACAATAAATCTATGAATTAAATATCACATGTGTAAGAGGTATAATCTTGAAGAAGCGGATAACCTTGTTTTTCTTAGGTGTGATTCAATGGATATGAGGTATGCATATTTTTTTAATAGATTCTCCGATCAACATAGAAACATAATGATGGATTAAAATAAAATTAGAAAGTATAGTAGAGGGTTATATGGGGGGAAATATCGTGAATCCATATTGAAATTGATAAAGGTGATGTAATAGGTAGATAGAGAAATAATAATTTATTTTGAGGAAGGTTTTTGTGAGAGTGATGGTGCTCTGTGTAGGAAGACGGTAGTCGACTGCAAATGAAATAAAATCAAGAGAGGTTAAGGATCATATGTGGAGGTGATGGTGTTTTTTGGTGTAAAGGCACAGGCAGAGGCATGGAGGAGGAGGTAGTGGTGGAGGAAGATGGGTTGGAGGCAGACTGTCTATTGGGGAGGAGTAGTGGAATTGAATGATTGAGGGAATCAGTAATATACAATGGTGGAAGAGATAAATGTGAAGAATATTGAGGCAATGTTGGAGGAGGAGTCATAGTTGGAGGTATAAAAGTAGTGGAGGAGGATTATTTTTTTCGATTGATGGGAGGACATGATGAATTGAAGAAGAGAAGATGTGGACTCTAAGTGGTGAGAAATTTAAATGTGTGACCATGGTGAAAAGTAATAAAAATGGATTTGGAGTTAACAAGTGAAATGGAAAATACACGATTCATTATATATAATAAATTTAATAGAGGAAACATGTATGTAATTATTTCATCAAGACATCATGAATTTTCGATCATTCATGAAATGATATCTTTTACTGATTGAATTTTAATAAAATATCTAATAAATCTAGGACACTAGGGTCAGGGTTGATACAGTTGGTATCATAACAAGTTTACTAGAATCATTGGGGATTAGATGTTATGTAAACATGATAAATATAACAATTCATTATAGTGAATTGTTTATTTAAATTCTAATTATGATTATCTTCTAACATACTATTTGAGATTATTTGTTGGCATATCCTAATGGAAGAAAGGGAATTAATACCTTAAGACAATGTATGGATATCCCCACTGAAGAAGGAAACATAGTCATTATTTGAGGTGAGCATATGAAGACCATATTAGGAAAAAATACATAGGTAATGATGAATAAACATAATACCCATTTGATGGATCATTCAATGTTATATTATAACTTGTAATTTAGTGGAAATAAAAATCCAGTGGTTCTTGTGTACTGGATTATGTCCATGAAAAATATATTTATGGGATTTGGATGCAATGAAAAAGAAAAGGTAGTGTTGTAGTATATTGTCTCAATAGATATGGTGATCAATAATTGGAATTGATCAAAAATATTAAAGAGTAAGATGACATAAATCACATGGAGTGGAAATCCTTGAATGAAAAATTCATGGATTAATATTTCCCTTCTTATAAAAGAACTTAAATTAATAGAAAATTTCATATTGTAAAAAAAATACAAAATATTATTTTGCATATTATAAAGATACATTCAAAAGACAATCGAGGAATGATACATATTACATACATGATTTATTAAAAAATATTTATCAGGTATTTCAAGGTTTTAAGCCATGCCTCAGAAGGGATCTAACTTCTCATAAAATTTCATCATATGAGATTTTTTTTACCATCAGTAATTATTTTTATTTACCATTTTTAAAAGGTAAATCGGGTATGTAAGGGTAAAAAATAATATTATAATAATATAAAACAACCCTAAAACATGTCTTAATTCTATTCTATGAGATATGTCCGACCATGAGAATCCTTCGGTATAATTTAGGACCCTATGGAGCCACATGGGAATGATAATGACAGGTTATAAGAATTAATTTAAAATAAATAGAAATATAACATAAATATGTATCTTTTATTAAAAAAATTCTATGGAAATAAAAATGATATATTTGACTATAAACAGTATCTATAGTGAGTAATATATTTCCTATAAAATTTTAATTTAATTATAATATTTAGAAATTAAATAAAAAATTCATTACTGACAGAATGATGAAGCAATGATAGGCTTATGAATTAATTATTCAAAAAATGATATTATAAATATGAAAATCAATTTAGTTTGAATAATTTTTTTCCATAAATAAAATTTAGAATAAATTTACATGGTAAGGATGAGATAATTCCTTTGGTTAGAAGGGATCATGATTTTATTAATTTAAGATAAATCAACTATCAAATAATGTCAAAATTGATATAAAGGAGTTTTTAAACAAACAACTATTTTATTAAATGATATAATAGTCCTAAAAATTAATGATTTAGCCAATTGAGTTTAACAATGTTAAAAATATCATAATGATCCAATTTTGGTTATATTTCCATTTTATTGTATATAATGAAACCATATATTCTGAAAATACAACAAGACAAAGTATTTGATAATATTTTAATCTCAGTGTAAAATCTAAATGATAAGGTAATTATTGTGACCATAATTTGTCTAAAAGAATTTGGATAAATGTATTTCAACCCATATTCATCTTATACTTTATATTTATCACATTGGAACTATTATAAATCAAAAAATATTTTATTATAAAATAATATTTTAAGACATTATTAATGTGTCCCTCCTCCCACTAATAAAAGGCCACTAACTATACCCACTTACACACATGTCTCAAGCCCCATGGATTATTCATATTCAACTCAAATAATCTACCAAAATATATCCCTTATGCCAAGAAGCCTTAATTAGGGAATAAGGAATTTCATGAAATCCTTTTCGCTCAAATACAAAGACGATACCTGATTTAGAGGTATCGTCTTCCCCCCAACACCTTTCTATTATTTTCATTATTCACTAACTATTATATTACTACACTATGATTACACAAAATAACCATTATACTCAATATAATAGTATTTTATATGATATATAATTAATCATCACATACACACACCTCAATCTAGATGATATAGAACATATTGTTTCATTGTACAACGAACTACTCCCTCACGAAACAATGATTGTTCGATTTCCTCCTACCACCACTCATGGCGTCCATTATGGTAGAAATATATTTATATATGATATATATTATATTTATACTATATCAATCCGGTTTTTAGTTTTTATTTACTACATACTATAATGCTTTCCATAATGTGTAAATTTGATAACTTCATTTGAGGAAGTGCATACTGCCATCCAATCAATGTGGAATGACTCGTTCATTCCATACATAGAACGTATAAAGGATCTCAATAAGGAAACTATTTTACATGTATGACATAGATGTTATAATATAATTATATCATACCTATGTATCACTTATTTATCATTAATTTTATATGGAAACAAATGAATGTGTCGTTTATGTGTATGTATGACCAACAGTCTTTGTGAACAGTGCATTACATTTATTTTTTAAAATTTTATAGAATATAATAAATATATATATAATAGATATATATGGAATTTATATCATGAGAATAATATTTGAGATTATGTAATTTTGACGACGTGGACAATTTCCGTCAAAACAAGTTCATTTTCGACTCAAGTACCAAATATCACCAAAATGAATGATATGAACATTAATAATTATGATATTGTTATAAAATGGGAAAAAGTTATAAAAAAGTTATAATAAACTTAAAATGGTTCTAATACAATTATAAATTAGCTTTATTTTGTTATTAAAGAAGAACAAGGAACATATGTGATGATTTGAACTCTGTGTAACGGGATGTCTAAACGAAATTTCTACTCATTGGGTTTTATGGCTACTAAGTTTTTTATATTATACAATGATTACCTATGGAATGATTATTTATATATATTAATATTTTAATTTACACTTCCAAATATTCTGATATACTATTTCAACACATATTCACTCCATTGATAAATTCTTACATCATTTATAAGAACATTATAAGGGTAATATTAAATCGTTCTCCATTCATTGAGATAAATATCCATGTCATTGTTTTTGTTTTTCCATGAATATGGGTGAATGAACAATGATTGTTTTACTCTTAATATCTACTTATATTTGGTTTATTTATTTTTTTCACACATAAATATGTCATAGATTTATCCTTAATCTTATAATGTGATCTTTGTAAGGGATTATGTCTTAATCTCCTTTAATTGAGGCATATAATGATATTGTACACATTTAATATCCTATAAGGTGTATATACAACCATTTTTACAGTTTATATTCTTAATTATGATATTTTTCTAATATTTAATGTTTTGATTAATGTTATTCTTTAATTTTTTTATTAAAGTCTTTTCTCAAGTGGTAATGGAACCTAACTAAAATATCATTTTAAATTTTTGAATGATTTATTCTTCTAAATCATTATCATTAATGACCGTGTTTTCAAAATGATTTTAAGGAATTTCTAAACTAAATATTAATTAATTATTTTTAAAAACAACGTTATTGGTTATCATATTATCAGAATATTTTAGTAATTAACTCTGATTTATTAATAATATATTCTAGCTTTTATTTTTTTCATTTTTTAACTTGATTATTTCATTGAATTTTCATCACTCAAATGGTATGATATTTTTAATAATATTCTCTTCTCACATTTATTTATGGGAGATATCTTATTCAAAACAAATTCCTTATATGAGGTTTTTTTTATATTTAACTTTTTTTAGGATAATTATTAATTTAATATTTCATTTAATTTCCATATTTATTGTGTCAAGGATATGAATTGTTTCTTATCATGACATAAATTTTTTACATATGATTATTTCATTTAATGTTTTCTTAACTCGGAAAATAATTATAAATCATTATTTTCTACAAATTATAGATATTTTAAAAATTCATATTTTCCATCAATTGAATTTACAAATGAATAATTACTTTCACAAGTAAAAATAATTGGGGCCTGGTTATAGATTGGACATCTATGTATCAAAAGGACTCATGAAACAGAATAATTGGGGACAAACCATTCAGTGTTTTTTTATAATAGAATTAGACATGTTTCTGTTGGAATAAATAAAACATATTCTTAATGGTCATTCTATTTGTGCTTTATATTCCATATACAAGAGGACCAATAATTAATCATTTTCCTCATTACATATTCAATTACTATTATCGATGAAATTTTCAATGTGACAGAATCTACATATGGATTTATTTTTATTTTCAGTAAATTTGTTAAATGTATGTGTTTTTCGATTTCATACCGTTTCATGAAAAAATAATCTTTATTTTTTATGATTCACTAATTATTGATTCATGTTTTTAGTATATGTAAACATTAATGAACATTATAACTCACCCTTTTACTAGTTTATCATCCCCATGTTATGAAGATGTAATATTTTAATATGTGTCAAGAAAGAATTTTATTTTCATTTGTTATATTATATGTTTAATTTAAAATTTTATCATGGAACCATTTAAATACCTATTTCATCAAGACTACAAAATTTATCAATAATTTGTGATGTAATCTATCATACCTATTCCATTTTAATAAAATAACTATAGATGCAAGGCTACTGGGGTTAGTATTATTATTTTAATTACTATTGACTAATTCATGGGTCTCAAATAATGTCTATTTTAGGAGAAGGAAAATTACAAACATAGTGTAAACCCCTTATATCATATCTCACCATTCCATTGTATACAAATCCCACTCCCAGAAATCAATCATGTTAGTCACAATGAAACTGATCTCTAGTCCCTCACACATACTCGTCTAGCCCAATAAACTCTCATGATTATATTTGTCTTACATCATTATCAATGATCCTTTATTATTCATCTAAAACATCTTCATTTCCAATGTATTGATATGATAAATTTTTTTCACTCCATAGTTTCCACCTATCTAAATTATCATTTTTTTAATCAATATTTTTTCCAAAAGTTGTTAAGGATTCATGCTAAACAAAATTCCCTATTATATTTCTTGGAACCGACATACATACATAGAAATTTTATTTAAAATATATTTTTTTAATTTTAAAATTTTGATCTACTACTATTATGATAAAACACATTACACTACAACAAAATAAAATCCATTATCCATAACTAAATATATATGGAGAACATACCACATTTAATGAAATATCCTTTCAAAAGTTGTTTGATAGCCCTCACCTGAGATCATCCCATTATAGCAAACCATATTAAATTCCCATGGAACCTCAATTAATGAAATATTATCCAATTTAATTTATTAATTTTTTTTATAATTACTTTAAATCATTAAAATTAAATTACTTATATAACATAAAAATCATTAAGAAACCTTTTCATGTTGATACCATGAACAAACACCCTCAAATTCTCCATTCCAGATAGCCCAATCAATTATAAGATATTTCTATATTATAATTCCACAATTTCAATAGGTAATTTAATATGATCCTAAAAAAACACATTGAAAATATAGTTTGTGACATACCATTTTCAAAAGTGAGTGTTATTATCATCCGAGAATTTCATCTAACATAGTAAAAAAATATATCAGATTATTTCCATGTTATTATAGTCAAAATATTCTCTAAACAATAAAATAATAATGAAAACCCTGTCAGTAAAAATATAAAGGAAGAAATGAAGAATAATGGTTGAATTAAAAGACATTATTTAAAGGAAACTCCACCAAAATCAAATCATTCATATTGAAATTTGACGACATAGTGGGAGGAGGCCCTCCCAAGTCCATCAAATGTGATGTATAATAAAGGGTAGGTTTAGTGTTAAATACTTTACATAAAATAATTATATATACAATTTTTAAATAATTCTTGTCACCCATATTTTTATGATATAGTTCTCTACATTATATGTCATTTTTTAGTTCTCGCTGATATCGCATATCCCACACCCAAATAGTTTCCACAAAAATTAATAATATGGTTGACTTCCATGTTGGACACTGCTGAAATGAAATTGTGGGTTTAATATAAAATCCATAAATCAATTTACTAACCATGTCCTAATATCATTGAACAAACTAACTTCAACCATTCACTCGAATAGTTCCCCCAAACTGTTAATTAACTATGTTCATGGAAAAGATGTTTCAATAATTTTGGACTTTTTATTACACTCAAAATAATTTCTTGAGCACCTGATACAACCCATATTCAATGAAAAAAACAAAATTCAACACCTTGGGGTTTCTAAAATTATGAATTAAAATATGAACCCATCATTCTAAATATAACCCCTTCTATATATCAAAAAACCTCCCTCTAAAAATAAAAAAAATGTAAACTCATGGTGTAATTACTATCTCCCCACCATAGCAATTTATGTCCCCATAAATTCTAGTATTATTTAAACATCCAATCCTAAAGTATATCATTCATTAATAAAATAACTCATGTTATTGTACTTTAGAATGATAATTGATCTATTATGGATATTCATTGATTTATTTTTTCATGAAATACTATAATATGTTGTATATGTTTATAAATATCTATACCATCAAGATATCGCTCAATGGTACCCATATATACTGAGAATCCATTGATTAATTAATTTATTCACCCATAGACTCATGTTTCACTCTCTCTAATGATTATATACTCATATTGGGAGGATTACAACCAATGACTATCTCCTACTTTAGAACCACACGTAAAAATTAATTTTCCATTACCCCAACAATCACATATTGTGGAATCAATATTGCCACCCCTATTTAATATGAGATGAATTTACATTGATTTTATGGAGGACTATATTTTAAGACAAAAATTCCCAACCACAAGAAAATCATCACATCACACATTCATGATGTCTCAATTTTCAATGGTTTCATAAGACAATCAAACACCCACACTGACATTTGATCATGGATTTTGGTGTAACTTCCTATTTATATCCATAAATAACCAGACATTTAACTCAATATCACCTAGAAAAATAGATTAACATCAATGTCACAAACCCTAGAACCACAAAAACTCTACATAACTTAATTTCAATACACCAACTCAATTTAATACCACATCAATATCATAAATTGGGTTTTCATGTTGAAACTAAATAAAATCAGATTCATCATCACACCAGCATCCAAATTCCACCATGAACATCACAGGATCAATCTAATACTATTCAAAAAACGGTCCAATATGAGTGTACTATAACCATGTAGAATTATCCATCCATTTCTACATGTAATCTATCAACAATGTCATCACACTAATAATAGAGAAACTATTTGAAAAAATAGTTACTAATTGGTCAAAACACACCCAAAACATCATCCACATGAACTATAAAATTTTATATCCTTCGTGAGGGTCCAAACATCTAATATTATATGTCACACTCATCTTCATAAGACATCCCTTATACATTGTTCTTAAATACCAACATCAACAAGATCATATTTTACTTTTTGACAATATGTGCCATGTAACAGACTCAAGATAACTATACCATGAATCCTCTAACTCTCTCTAATTACCCCACTCACAAAAAATGAATATTTCCAATTACACAAATATATTCAAGATACCATTCTAAATATTGTATCATAATATCAATATGACCTATTCTCACACATAGATGTGCTATAATCAATAAATAATAAGAACCCTGAAAAACTTGATAAAAATTACCCTCCAAAATAAATTTTTTTAATGAAAATATATGAAAATGTTAACTTTACACGCCCATTTTAATGTTACCCATTCATGGGAAACACTAACATATTCCAAATCATTATTAAATATTATTTTCTTCAATTTGAATAGGTTCATTCTCTTATAATACCAATCCCTACAACCCATCTCATGATCACATAAGTATAACATCATCATATAAGTCTAAAAAAATTCATCAAGAGATATTTAATATGAAATGATCATATATGGTCATAACTCTCCTGTCAGGAAGAAACATATTTATTTTTTATAATGCTACTAAAAATCCACCATCACTATGATATATCAAAACTAATTAGGAGAATGGTACCAAATAATTAGACATATACCACCTCGAATCTATTATCATTATATTAATTGACTTAGATTACTAAACATAAAAAATGACCCAAATTTATGTAATTCTTATCTGTACATAACAATAATATTCACTCCATAGAATTATTTGTGATAAACTACTAGCCAGTAATTATTCCAATAGCTAAAACAATGAAAGGTTCAGAACAAATCCTATATCTAACCATTTTATGATCATGGTATATAATATCATCATGAATTATATCGTAACTCAATAATGTTAGGCATCCCCCTGATCCCACCTACTATAACAAATCATTGATACCATAACCACATTTTTTTACTTTTCGTCATCAATGCTTATGATGTACCCCTACCTATTCAACATATTTTATATCAACATAAATTCACCAATATATCATTGCAATGTATTAATCCAGACATCCCTCATATAATGAAATCACAATATCAGGCTATCCCCTCAATATATTTACCATTTTATATGTCTAATTTCTCACTAATATTAATAGATCCGTGTTAAAACATTATATTCTTTGACTAAATCCATAATTTATATCGCACACAGGTTATAAATCTATGGATAAATACCTTCTACAGTATTAATATCACATGAATAGTCACATGGATAATCACCAACAATAGGGATCTCATATAAATATACATATCAGACTCTAAATTCTAGAAAATACCCAACCATGGAACATATACACATCAAGAAAATTCATACAAGGCTAACCCCATAGTGGATCACAATAATTTCTATACAAAAAAATTTATATATATATATACATATATATCTGTGTGTGTGTGTGTGTGTCTGTATACGATGACCTATACCGAGTATAACATAGTAAAAGAGTTCATTTTAGTTGAATTTATCCATTATCCTAAAAGGTAATAAGTATGTTGTATTTGTCACATTTAGTATGTGAAAATAAATTCAATCAATAATATATACCACAACCCCATAGTGGGAATTTATCACCAATGCATCCAATGACTCCACAAATCTACTAATCTTAACTACACATCGATTATCGAAGAGAGATCACTATTTTATCTTGGATAATTCCTTAATAAAGTCCCCATGACCCATCATCTGAATAAAAAATATTATGTTCTAGCTGTGTAGTATTTCACCAATAATTTATATGTTTATACATAAAGTATGATATTATGGGGACCATAAATATCTAAAACCTATCTTGGATGATATTAATCAAATATAAGATAGTGTATTACATGAGAATACTTTATCAAAATAAATGTCCTCATTTATAGGAGTCCTCTTATAATTCAAGAGGAAAGTATCCTAAATCCAAAATTAAAATCCAATTTGAATCAAACTATGTATTGTTATATAACCATAAAAAATAAAATTTTGTTTTTTAATACCATATAAAAAATAAACTAGAGTTTCAATTAAATATAATTTTCACCACACCATCATAACCTCCATTACATTATCTAATGAATCTATGTCTCTTTCCATCAATTATTTGAAATAGTATGTTAATGAAAAAGATGATATGACACCACTTTTTTTAACGTACATCCTCAAGATATAACCAAATCAGGAAAGGATTTGTTACATGACCGTAGGGGAACCTACCTATATGCTATATGTTTTCAAATTATAGTGAGAATATATGTCATTACTTTCTAGGGATGACATCATCATATTCACGTGATATAACCAAACAAAAATAATGAAATAAAATAATCAACAAGAAATATATATACACCATATTAATTGAAACAACCAATGTATATCAAGGGAAATTAAAATTCATAAAAAAATCATTCATGAATACCTGAATATATTACTTACACGGATGATAACAGATAAACATAAATGATATATATGAAATAAAAAATGGAGTAATCGTTTCATTAAGCCATACCTAATTATCAATCTCCATATTTCATCTATGGTATCCAACGTTATCATTAAACTAAAATAATCTTCCTTACCGTACACAATAATAAATTAGATTTACATGTGTGCCTAATTGTTATGGATACTAAAGCAATATATAAGTACAACTACGATGGTAATAAATAATTGTGTTACACAATTATCTAGAAAATTAGTGTACTAAATGTAATATAATCAATTTCATGAATAAAAAATAACTATATGATTGTACGTAAATAATCCTAAACAATCCTCATATTCTATGGTGATTCCCAAGATTGAAAATATCTTAATTTTATAGTGTTGAAAAGCACCTCAACATAATTTTATCATCATGAAAATTGGGGTTTACATTATTAGTTATAGAAAATATAAATCCTAAAAAGGAAAATTATGATCTTGATGAAACCCCACCTAGGAAAAAATTATATTAAATATTGAGAGAAAAAACTCCTTGAAAAGAAGAAATAGCCTCTAGAGTCTCGTGGGTAGGATATCAGCATCTACAAACCATGTAATCTAGAATCCAATGGGAAAAATTTCCACCCTAGAAAATTTTCCAATGAAACTATGGAAAAATTATCCATGCATAATAAGAATATTATAATCTAGAAATATAGGGGAATTTCTACACAAAAACAGGAATCATGTATCATCGTATAGAATCATTAGAGGATGGATGGACACTATAAGGAAACTGGTCTTCCAGAACTCATGGGGAAACTGTCAATTACTAGAAATATGTAAAATTATTTGATAAATAATGGTAATGATCACTCTAATTTGGGTTGCATTTAATCTCATCTAGAAATATTTGGGTATTATCAAACCCTTATAATAAGTGTATATAAATCAATCAATGGGTTCATCCTATATCCACGGGACTATCACAAATCACACTCAAAATGGGATTCACATCCCAACCAAAATATAATCATCTTATCTCATCAGATATGACCATTTAGGTCTTCCTCGCATATAAATGTATTCATTAGTTTCTTCATAGTCTCTCAATGTATCCCTCAAGACCCACCCAATATAACATTAATATAATACTATAACCATTTGTATCCTTAACACACCAAATTTGGGATCCTCTAGAGATCTTCAATCCCATCTAGTCTCTAATAAAATTCAATAGGTAATAATAATAAACCATTAGTGTTTCCAAACCAAATGGATCTATCCCACTAGTTTTAAAACCATATTTCGAAAACAATTCCCTATCATATATCATAATCTATAAGACAACTTGAGTATTATCCCATATATTTTGAACAAAACAATTTTTAAACATAATATTAAAATTCATGAAAAAACTAGTTGATATGTGATTGGGTCTCATATCTCACCAATAATAAGAGACACACAAATTTATTCCTAAATAAAAAACATCTATCATGTACCACTGATCCATTGAGGATATATACCACTATTAAAAATGGTTTATATAAATATACAAGGCATTATAAACATGTCATAAATACCAATATAACATTCCAAATGTACCCAACTGAGATAGAATTAGATTTTAATGAATCCCCAAGTAATTTTCCATGTAATCAAGGTGAAATCTGAGATAGTTATTTATATTCCACTAATTTATTTATCTTGAGAGTGTATATTTATTTAAGTTTCCTTTTTATAATATATCCGTAAATAAATTTTTGGTCTTAGAATATTGAATAGTGAATGGGTCTATAGTGTGACTTTTAGATTTTATGAATTGTAGAAAATTTTATTTTAATTTAAAAAATAATTATTTTGAAAGACGTGGTCAAGCATTGTGTTGTGGATTCAAATCTATTGATACAAAAAAATGGTTTTATTATAGGGAAATGATTGAGACTACCCACCTGATTCCCAAACATCCCCCTCTAAACAAATCCCCTAGTCCCTTGACTAACCCCATATTTACCAATTACCCATCACCAACAAACACAATCCCAAAATAAAACCAAAAAATATATACAAACTATAAAATTAATTGATATGTAATTCAATAACATACTTCAATATGGAATAAAGTCCTAATAACAAAAAGAGCCCCCTCTCCCTATAAAATGATGAGTAATAAAACATATAATGTCCATGATGTACCCTGAAAACCATCCACAAAAAACACAAAAAACCTAAATAATTAAATATACATTTTCATTAAATGTTGGTTAAATACGTAACAAAATCCACTGCATGAAAAAACATCATCAAAACAACATGTTCACTTCTTATCAGAAAATTTTATAGGTATAAAACTAATGACACCTATCATATTAAATTATATAGAGCATGATATGGTGAAATTCATCAGAATTCCATGATATATTTTCTTTTTATAATAGAGCAGAAATAGGAAATTGTTTTTGGATACTGATGTGGAGTATCATAACTCAAAATCCAATATATTCTCCACCCAAATCACCATATTAATGTAGGAATCAATGGAAAAAATCTTGGTGTACCCCCATGGTCCATCTCTGATGAGGTAGAAGAAGGATAAGAGTGAGAGTTAAATTATCTTGAGTGAAAAATATAATTTTTTTTATTTTTATGAAATTATTGGAACCTTCATGGTTACGAAAAAACATTCCAAACGATGCACCAAATATTTTATTCACACTGTATGAATCCATAACCATGCATGGTTTGAAAACATGGAATACCAAATACTACTCCAAACATTTAGATATCAACAAAAATACTATATGGTTTTCGTTAATTACCTACAACCATGTTCTAAACACGCCCCAAGCCCCTTTGGATAACGACATTACATAGTTTATTCACATAGTTTTTCCAAATTCTATGGAAGGAATTCATAGAAAAAACCCATTTCAAAAATTTTAAACATTCATACGAGGATCATGATATTTAGAAGATAATTAGAAACACCAATCATTACCTAGCCCATATACAAAAAGTATCCATGATTTTCTCTAACAGAGATAAATTCATCATGTATCATGCTTCTCAAAATAACATCCACATCAGAGATAAATATTTAAACTCCATATAAAATTAAAATCTAATAATTACATGGGACTATAAAACACCCCTAAATATTAAATATAATCACCAATAATACATTCTAGTATTTCAACTCACAATTCCATTTATGCTACCCACCAATTAAAAATCAACTCATTACGTTGTACTCATGAATAATAATCGATCTTCAAATATGAATCTTCAATCATGAGGTGCACTATTTATAAAAAATTAAGCCACTTGTTTTTTATTATATCTAATATTCAGATGATTTTCAATGACACACATATAACCCATGACATCATGGTATCAGAAATCAGTTCATTATCACATTAATGGTGTTCCCACAATGATACACATTTTTAAAGGAACAAATTCTATATCATAATGCAACCCACTATCAAAATCACCTAGTCAAAGAAATTTTATATATCCCAATGGAATGTATGTGGAATTTACATCCCAGAAAAAATGAATAAACATTTTAAAAATTGAAATCCTCACATTCTTGATTTTTTTATATAATAATCCTTTAGAATAACCAATGTATTATCCAACAACATTCCCAAATTATAATATATGTTAAGGAATAATCCTAGTTCCACAATATTGTGGAACTGCGATACATCTCTTAATTCCATTATCACCCCAATATAATATTTTATTTTTTCATAAAATTATTTAGTCCACAATTACAACAAAGGTTTTGTAAAATTTAGCGGCCTTATGGTCACAGAAGAAATCTCACATATACATAAACAATAAGATCCATGAATTTCTAGCAGACACATTGACTCTCATATCTAATGCATTATAAAAAATTCATTCAAATTATTAATATCTTCCCCTAAAGTATATTAATCCTTATAATGAACCCAAATATAAGATTGTAAATACCTTAAAATTTCAAGGAAATTTTTTTCTTAATTTTTTTTGGGATTTTAGGAGTACGCCGTTTCTGACGGCACCTGATTCTGAGGCCCGGTGTGCCCGGAATCAACTTCTGAATTTTAGCTTGGGTACGTTCAGTGAACAAACGAGCGAGTTTTCCTAACTTTAGAACCAGTGCTCCGAATCGAAATCTGAGGGCATCAATTAAATTGTAGTGCCGGTAATTGCTTAGGAACACCTTTTCCGATGTTAAGTTTTCCCAGGAAGGAGTTGTGAAAATTTGTGGATTAAGAGTAAAGGGAAATAAAATTGTGCTACTAATTATATTTCACATAAGTGGTTAAACCCATGTATGGGAGTTGGTGTGGAACCCACTAAAATTATATTTCCTCATGATAAGAATTAGTGAGGTGGGGCCCGCACGATCCCCACACCTTCAAATTCTCTAACCCCCTCCACATGAGTTCTAAATCTTCCACATTTAATGATGTGACTTTCCCTCTCCTCTCATTTAATCAAGCCAACTCATTAAACGAATTGAGTTTTAAAATTTTGAACTCATTGCATGACTTAATAAAATAAGTGGAGCTTATTTTATTTTTGGGATAGTTTGGTTGTGTTAAAGATTGGGAGAGAATACTCAAAATCTTGAGGAATCTTCATCTTCTTCGTTGGAGAACGCAATGAACGTCAAGACCTCAATGAAGAATGGTGACACCGCAAGGAGTGATCGATGTGCCACTCTTCTCTTCTCCGTAGCTGGTGTGAGACACCATCCATCTTGGACGTACGCTGATTCCGTCAACCACAACACCGTCTTTGACATCATTGTTGAGGTAGGGGGTTGTTTTAAGTTTGTGATTATTTTTTGAATTCATTGTTAAATATTAGCCGCTTGCTATCGAATTAATGGGAGGAGGCCGGACCACACAAACACGACCGACCCTCCTTCCCATTGTTGTTGTACTTCATTATGATTAGGAACGAGGTGACGGGGTGTAACAAAAACCGTGCTGGAATGAGGGAAAATGTGGCGAAGTAGGGTAGCGCCATCGCACCGTCAAGTCCAAGCCGAAGGATGGTCCATGACCAATGGCGGGCTACAGCGGAGGGGCACAACGTCGTCGCGCCACACCATATCACCTTGAAGGGCCGCGGTCGTGGCGGGCTGCGGCGGAGGGGCACGACATCGTCGCGCCACGCAGGTCGGAGAAAGGCTGTGGCCTAATGTCGCGGCAGTGCAGGGAAGGGCGGCCGGAAATCTGGCCGCCGGCGCAAGGGAAGGCGGGACCCGTGGGGGTCCTGTAGCGGCTCACCGGCTGGCAATCACGGCCAGCCGCAATCGGGATGGCCGGGGGTTTGTAACCCCTGGCGGCTGGTAAAAGGGCGGGCCCCCTCGTGGGAGCCACCGTTTCAAAGCGAGGGGGGAAGCATGCCCCCCTTTCCACGTCCACTCGGCCAGCGCCAAACTACCACGCTCGGCCAGTGCCGAGTCGCCTACGCAGGGCCGGACCGCCCGCGCGAGGCCGAACCTGCCGGGACGGGCCGGACCCCCACGCCGGGCCGGGCCGCACTGACTAGGCCCGGCCGCGCCATCTGGGCCGGGCCCCGCAAGACAGACCTGGCCGCACCCAACCGGACTAGACCTGGACCCAGGTCGGTTCGACCCAGTTCGGGCCAACCCAGCTGGTATTAGTCTGGGTCGGACCGGTCCCAAACCCCCTATTTTCGGACAGATCCGTTCAAACGCCCATAACATGGGCTACATAATTACGATCGACGCACCATCTATTGCGTACTGATCCTTGAATCGAAAAGGTTGTTTTGGTATATTAAAATCATGGTCTCAGAGAACTTTTTGTACGGCCGGGTTGGTTCGAACATGAAACCAACCGGGCCCTCGGAGCGGAAATGCTTATAACTTGAGCTCCGGACATCCGATTGACATGCCGTCGACTTTGTTGGATTCCTATTATTGAGACGGTTCTTTTGGTTCACTCTGATCTAGGTTTGGATGCAGTTGGAGTACAGTCAGGTTGGTTTTAGCCTAAAAACCAACCTGGCCCCTCAAACGAAAAAGCAAATAACTCTCAGACCGGGCATCCGATTGACGCGTCGTCTATTGCATTGAGTTCCTATTGATGAGATGGAAGTTTGGGATATATCTACTCTGGAGTACGTTCCAGTTGATGTATCAACCCTCTTGGCTATTAGAGCGGACCCTCCCAGAATCGAGCATGATGTTTGCGGGAACCCTCGAGCTGGTTGTGACTGCGACGACGATGACGACTGTATTGGGATCCTCCATGGGTTCGACAGCGACGACGACCATTCTGGAATCCTCCGTGGGTTCGACGGAGATGACTACTGTTCTTGTATCCTATGTGGTTCCGGCAGTACTTGACTACTGTTCCTGTATCCTACGTGGGTTCGGCAGTATTTGACTCTGTACTTGTATCCTACGTGGGTCCAGAAGAGTAGTTGGTCTTGTATCCTTTGTGGGTCCAATAGCTTACCTGGTCTTGTATCCTTTGTGGGTCTTATAGCTTAGATGAATCAGTGGAAACATCTGATCATCTCTATCGTCTTATGAAGAAGTATACCTGTGTGAGCTGAGTCTTGACTTTCAATCACTATCTACGATATGATTGTTTTTCTATCATGTGTGGATTGGGTTGTGTTATCCTCTGTGGACGAGATCGAACTTGGGATTGGAAGATGGAGCCGAACTGGAATTGATGACTTATGTATATGTATGGAAATATACCTAAGTAGAGTTGGTTGTTACTTCGTGTTTGAATCATTCCATTGTGGTTTATCCTTCATGGATTCTGGGTGACCTTTGGGGGTCTTGGGGTCCCTACTGAGTAGCATATACTCACCTATGCATGGGCTATGCCCACACTACGTTGTGTTGGATGCAGACGATAGACAACGCTGATCGAGGTAGGAGCTCATGGAGCAGGACGGTACCTGGAGGTGGATCACTGGATGATACGTACACGGAGCGGACAGCGGGAGACGAGGAGCTGGGGAGACTATCTGTACCCACCCTTATGGTGGGATTTCCAGAGGATGGTTTGATGTTGCTGCTTTACTTTTCTACTGTTGTACTCTCTTTTTAGTTGTACTTTACTTTCAATTGGGTTTATATACTGGCCCATTTACATTCCATCACTTACTGTTGTACTCAGTTTACTTAGTGTTTACTTCTGCTTGAAAACTCTGCGGGGTTTGTTTTCTTACATAAAGGCAATGTCTTCCCTTATATCAGGATTTATGCCTTTGGTGCTAGTCACCAGCCCTTGGCCTATGGAAGGCGGGCTTGGGGTAGTCACGGAACGGGTCCCGAGGATGGGTCGTGAAAAATTGGTACCAATGGAGTTCGGTTCTACCGCAGAACTCAGGACTCTGATCTTTCTTCTATGTGAAGCAATTGTGTTAAGGGTATTGAGTGTCGTTATCAGTCCAGGGAGTCCTGTGTTGGTGCGGCGGCCAACGTATCCATATACCAGGACCCTAACTTCTGATTTCTGACTCAGTGCACGAAAACATTGATTGCATGTGTGTTTCAAAAGTGTTCATTGTGATTACTTTTTGTCAGCTCACCGTGTATATTGTATTGACCATGGCGCACATGTCTCTTTTCAGGATGGCCCCAAGACGACATCCAGCTAGGGTTTTGAGCTTTGTGTGAGATGAAAGCCCACCGAGCGACGAGGCCTCGATGCAGGGCCCTAATACAGCGGAGGCACCGGAGGTACCTCTACCTGCTGACCCACCGATGTCACCAGCCCCAGCCGCTGAGAGTGCACATCGCCTTAGTGCACTGCAAAAGTTTCAGCATCAGTGACCGCCCAGGTTTCACGGGGATATGGACCCTCAGGCAGCCGAGGATGGGCTAGAGGCTGTTGTATGAGTTTTCAGGTTAGTGGGGACACTAGCTGGCCTCATGGTGAACCTTGGAGCGAGTCTCCTACAGGCGGAAGTAGGTAGATGGTGGAGACTGATTCTCTATGTGCACGATGAGGAATCTCTTCTTTGGTCGGACTTCGAGATCCTCTTCCGCTCAGAGTTCGTACCAGCCACCCTCCGTGCGGTGCGCATTCAGGAGCTACTACAGCTGCGGCATGGCATCATGACGGTAGCCCAGTACTCGTTGAGATTTACCGATCTATCGTTCTACTCCACGGACATGGTACGAGACCCATTCTTCTGGGCCCAAACCTTCAATCAAGGATTGAGGTATGAGATCAGGGTATCGATGATCTCCCTTAGCATTTCGACGTAGGCAGTAGTACTAGAGCGAGCCCTTCTCGTAGAGAGATTTCTTTCTGAGCCTACACTAGCAGCGAGACCTACCACAGGGCGGCATTTTGCTGAGTCTTCTGTAGCTGGCAGTTGACGGATGACACAGTGGTCCTAGAAGACCACACCATCAGGAAGATGACATCAGGACACTAGCTTAGAGGTGCATGGCACACGGCTCATAGCCATTCTTACGAGGAGCAGACAGTGCTATGCATGCGGCGGGCAGGGCCACATGGCTTGTGACTACCCGACCCACCATGCAGAGGAGCAGCAGATGGTTGAGGGACCACCCAGGTAGAGGTAGAGGTTCGATCATGGTGGTCCGTAGGGAGCAGGCCGACGAGGCAGAGGAGCTGGCTGAGCAGCAGGTGGTGGCCGATGCTTTGAGGCTCTACCACCACCACCAACAGGATCTCCACCCCGACCACAGGGAGCGGGCGAACAGAGGCAGGTTCAGCTTTAGGCAGTGGAGGCCTACGACCATGGCACACCGGAGATGATTTGAGGTACTATCTGTGTCTACTCCACCCTTGCTGCAGTACTTATAGATGCAAGAGCGAGTCATTCTTTCATTGCCGCTGCCCTTGTTCGGAGATCGGAGATTCTGACGGAGCCGTTGACTCGATCCTTACGGCTTGAGACTCCTACGGGAGCAGAATCAATGATTATCCACTGGTTCTGGAAGTGTGAGCTTACTGTAGGAGGCGAGAGCTTCCGCTGGGATCTTCTTGTATCGATTTCGAGGCCTTACGACGTCATCTTGGGAATGGATTGTTATCTACGGTCCATGGGCAGATCTACTGTATTAGGCGCAAAGTGCGGTGTGTCCACACCAATGGGAGTAGCTTCACCTTCACCGGCGAGAAGGGAGCCTTTACAGTGCATGATGAACTCACGTAGAGGAGAGGATAGCCGATCACTCATCAGTTGGCTAGCCTCATCCTAGGAGCAGTGGACATGCAGATTCCGAGTTTTCCTATAGTGGTGGATCAGTATGAAGACGTTTTTATTGATGACGCTCCAGGACTACCTCCTCATAGAGAGGTAGACTTATATATTTTCATGTACCCCCGGGACATCCCCGATATCTACTCCAGCATATTGGATGGCTCTCACTGAGCTTCGAGAGCTATGGGTAGAGCTGGAGGACTTGCAGGGAAAGGGATTCATTTGACCCAGTTTTCACCCTGGGCTTCCCTGATTTTTTTCACCAAGAAGGCGGGCGGGAGCTTGCGACTGTGTGTCGATTACCATCACCTGAACCAGGTAACTATAAAGAAAAAATATCCACTTCCGAGGATTGACGACCTCTTGGATCATCTCAAGGGCGCATGGTGGTTCTCGAAGATAGACCTCCGGTCAAGCTATCATCATCTCAGAGTTCGAGACGAGGATGTGCAGAAGACGACATTCAGGTGTCGGTATGGTCACTATGAGTTCTTGGTTATTTTTTTCGGCGTAAACAATTCTCCAACAGTGTTCATGAGTCTCATGAACATGATCTTCAATCCTTACCTTGATCTATTTTTCGTAGTCTTCATCGAAGATATATTGATATACTCAACCACTGAGGAGGAGCACGCCTACCACTTGCGGGTTGTTTTGGATACACTCTGAGAGAACCAGCTTTATGGTAAGCTCTCGAAGTTTCAGTTCTGGATACGTGAGTTCCACTGCATGAGGCATGTCATCTATGATACGGGAGTTGCGGTGGATCCTATGAAGATCGAGGAAGTGCTAGCTTGGGAGCCACCCAAGAGTGTGACGGAGGTGCAGAGTTTCCTAGGTTTGGATGGGTACTACCATAGATTTGTGACAGACTTCTCCAGAGTTGAGGCACCACTTTCATCTTTGACGAATAATGGGAAACCCATCGTGTGTTCAGATAGATGTCAGCAGAGCTTCCAAGAGCTGAGACATAGATTGACCAGCGCACCTATCTTGAGGCTACCAGAGGAGGGAGTAGAGTACGTAGTCTACTACGATGCATCAGGGACCAGAATCGGGTGTGTCCTGATGTAGGAGCAGGCAGTGATAGCCTATGGATCACGACATTTGAGGCAGCATGAGAAGAAATACGCTACACATGACCTAGAGTTAGCAGATGTATTCGTCGCTCTGATGATGTGGCGGCACTATCTAATGGGTGGGTGCTTTACAGTCTATTCTGACCACTAGAGTCTCAGGTACATATTCTTGCAGAAGGACCTGAACCGGAGACAATGGAGATGGCTTGAGTTCTTCCAGGACTATGACTTTGAGATAATCTATACACCTGGAAAAGGGAACGTAGTTGCCGATGCTCTCAGCAGGAGGACGGGAATTCAGCTACATGGAGAGGCAACATAATATCTGGTCGCTTTGCAGATATCCTTCGTAGATAGAGATAGAGCTGCATTTCTTTAGTTGCTCACAGTCACACCTCCACTTCTTCAGCTGGTTAGAGAGGCACAACATGGGGACGTTGACTATGAGACGCAGCATGCACAGATATCCTCAGGACAGGAACCTGATGGATTCTCGGTAGGAGGAGAGCACGTCATCCTTTTCAGAGGACATACTATGGTTCCTGATTCTTTACAGGAGGATATGCTGAGAGAGTTTCACACTTCCCCTTTAGCGGTACATCCAAGAGTGGCGAAGATGTACCCGGATCTCAGATGATTGCAATAGTGGTCGGGTATGAAGAAGGATGTAGTAGAGTTCGTTTCATGATGCCTCACCTGCAAGAAGGTGAATGCAGATCACCAGGTACCAGAAGGCTTGGTACAACCCTTGGAGGTCCTAGAGTGGAAGTGGGACAGGATATATATAGATTTAGTGACTAGACTTCCACGTACTTCCAGAGGACATGACTCCATATGGGTGATTGTTGACCGAATCACCATGTCAGCTCACTTCTTACCTATCAGAGAGAAGGTCTTAGTGGAGAGAATGGGACGCCTCTAAATTCATGAGATCGTAAGGCTTCATGGTGTGCCATCATATATCATCTCTGATCGAGATTCTTGCTTTACTTCCCGACATTGCAAGGGGTTGTAGGAGGAATTCGGGACACAGCTATGTCTGAGAACCGCATTTCACCCTCAGACGGATGGTCAGATGGAGAGGACCATTCATATTCTCGAGGACTTGCTCTGTGCATGTGTCCTAGACTTTGGTTGCAACTGGGAGGATCACCTACCCTTGGTGGAGTTTGCGTACAACAACAGCTACCACTCCACCATTTGGATGGCACCATACGAGGCATTGTATGGCCGACCTTGTAGGTCACCTCTATGCTGGACAGACCCTGGGGAGTCAGCACTTGTGGGACCAGAGATAGTCCAGGCCATGACAGAGAAGGTCCATGTCATCCAAGAGCAGATGAGGATAGCTCAGAGTGGACAGAAGTCTTATGCTGACAGGAGGTGGAGACCACTAGAGTTTGAGGATGGTGACCACGTTTTCTTGTGGGTCTCACCTCGACGTGTATTTCAGAGATTTGGTCGGGGTGGAAAGTTATCTTCAGACTTCAACGGACCATTCTAGGTTCTCATCAGGATATGAGAGGTGGCTTATCACCTGGCTCTACCACCTCATTTGCACCGGGTGCACGACGTCTTCCACGTATCTCAGCTGAGGTGATACGTGCACAACCGAATTCATATCTTCAACCCTGGGGAGCTAGACATCGATGACGGGGCGACTTTTGCGGAGATCGCGGTGGAGATCGAGGATAGAAAGGAGAAGGTCCTATGTAGGTGGTATATTCCTCTAGTGTGCATCATGTGGCAGCATGGGAACCTCCAGGAGAGCACTTGGGAGCAGGAGGCTCAGATGCGTGCACAATACCCTCATTTGTTCCCCATGTTTGTGATGTATCTTTATAGGTACGTAAATCCCTGAGGTGGGAGTAATTTAAAGGCCTGAAAATTTGAAGGAATTTTTTTTTCTTAAATTCATTGCGATTTTACGAGTACACAGTTTCTAATGGAACCTGATTCCGAGACCCGGTGTTCCCGGAATCAACTTTTGAAGTTTAGCTCGGGTACATTCAGTGAACGAACGAGTGGGTTTTCCTAACATTAGTACCATTGCTCGGAATCGAAATCTGAGGGCACCAATGAAACCGCAGCGCTGGAAATTGCTTATGAACACTTTTTCCGATGTTCTGTTTTCCCAGGAAGGAGTTTTCAAAATTTATGGATAAGAGTAAAGGGAAATAAAATTGTTCCCCTAATTTTATTTCACCTAAGTGGTTAAACCAATGTATGGGAGTTGGGTCGGGACCCACTAATATTACATTTCCTCTTGATTGAAATTAGTGAGGTGGGGACTACACGAGCCCCACCCCTTCAAATTCTCTAACCCCCTCCACATGAGTTATAACTCTTCCACATTTAATGATGTGAATTTCCCTCTCCTGTCATTTAATTAAGCCAACTCATTAATTCAATTGAGTTTTTAAATTTTGAACTCATGGCATGACTTAATAAAATAAGTGGAGCTTATTTTATTTTTGGGTTAGTTTGGATGTGTTAGGGATTGGGAGAGAGTACTCAAAATCATGAGGAATCTACATCTTCTTCGTTGGAGAACGTGAATAACGTCAAGACCTAGACGAAGAACGCCGACACCGTAACGAGTGATCGACGTGCCATTCTTCTCCTCTCCACAGCCGGTGTGAGACACCATCCATCTTGGACGTACGTCAACACCGTCAACCGCGACACCATCTTTGACATTGTTGTTGAGGAAGGGGATTGATTTAAGTACGTGATTATTTTTGGCGTTCATCTTTAAATATTATCCGCTTGCTATTGAATTAACGGGAGGAGGATGGACCGCACAAACCCGGCCGACCCTCCTTCCCATTGTTGTTGTACTTCATTATGATTTTGAACGAGGCGGTGCAGTGCAACGACACCATGCGAGAATGTGGAAAAACACAATGAAGGAGAGCGGCACCATCGCACCGCGCCGACAAAGCCGAAGGATGAGCCGCAGCCAAGGGAGGGCCGCAGCAGAGGGGCGGGACGCCGTCGCGCCGCGCCGGAGCACCGTGAAGGGCTGCGGCCGGAGCGGGCCGCGACGGAGGGGCGCGGTGAAGTCGCACCGTGCCGGTCGGACAAGGGCCGCGGCGGTGCAGGGAATGGCGGCTGGAAATCTGGCCACCGGCGCAAGGGAAGGCGGGACCCACGGGGGTCCTGCAGCGGCTCTTTGGCCGGCCATCACGGCCGGCCGAAATCGGGAAGGCCTGGGGGTTGGCACCGCCGACAGCTGGAAAAAGGGCGGGCCCTCACGTGGGGGCCACCATTTCAACGTGAGGGGGGCAGCACACCCCCCCCCTTTCCACGTCCGCTCGACGAGCGCCGAGCCGCCCGCGCTGGGACGGACCGCCCGCGCCGGGCCGAACCGGTCGAGCTGTGCCATACCCTCGTGTAGGGCTAGGCCACGCCAGCGGGGCCGAGCCACGCCCAACTGGGCTGGACCCGGACTCGGGTCGGGTTGACCCAGTTCAGGCCGACCGAGGGGGTATTGGACCGGGTTGGACCGGGCCCAAACCCTCTGTTTTCATACGGATCCGTTCAAACGCCCATAACATGGGCTACAGACCTACGATCGACGCACCATCTATTTCATAGAAATACTTGGATCGAGATGTTTATTTCATTATATTAAACTCAAGGTTTCAGAGAACTTTGGGTATGGCCGGGTTGGTTCGAACATGAAACCAACCGGGGTCTCGGAGAAGAAAACCTTATAACTTGAGCTCCAGACATCTGATTGATGTGCCGTCAGCTTTGTTGGATTCCTCTTACTGAGACGGTTCATTTTGATTACTCCGCTCAAGGTTTGGATGTATCTGGTGTATGGTAGTGTTGGTTTTAGCTTAAAAACCAACTGGGCCCCCAGGACGAAAAAGCTAATAACTCTCAGATGGGGCATTCGATAGACACAATGTCTGTCGTGTTGAGTTCCTATTGATGAGACGAACTTTGGCATATCTCAACTCCAGACTACGTGTCAATTGATGTATCAAACCCCGTGGCTCGTGGAGTGGACCCTCCCAGAATCGAGCATACTTTTTGCGGGAACCCTAGAGCTGGCTACGACTTCGACGATGATGACGACTGTACTGAGATCCTTCGTGGGTTCGGCAGCGACAACGACCGTACTGGAATCCTTCGTGGATTCAATGGTGATGACTACTATTCTTGTATCCTATGAGGTTCCAGTAGTACTTGACTACTATTCCTGTATCCTACATGGGTCCGACAGTATTTGACTTTGTACATGTATCCTACGTGGGTCCGAAAGAGTAGATGGTCTTGTATCATTTGTGGGTCTGATAGCCTATCTGGTCTTGTATCCATTGTAGGTCCGACATCTTAGATGAATCAATGGCTACATATGATCATCTCTATCATCTTACGAAAAGGTATACCTGTGTGAGATGAGTGTTGACTTTCAATCACTATCTTTGATATGATTGTTTTGCTATCCTGTATGAATTGGGTTGTGCTATCATGTGTGGACTAGATCGAACATGGGCTTGGATGTTGGAGGCAAACTGGAATTGATGACTTAGGTATATGTATGAGAATATACCTAAGTAGAGTTGGTTGTTACTTTGTGTTTATATCATTCCTTTTTGGTTTATCCTTCAAGGATTCTGGCCGACCTTCGGGGGTCTCATGGTACCTACTGAGTAGAGAATACTCACCCATGCGCGGGCTATGCCCGCACTACGTTGTGTTGGATGTAGACGATGGATAGAGATGATCGAGGTTGGATCTCGTGGAGATGGATTGTACCTAGAGGTGGATCACTGGATGAGACATACACGGAGTGGATGGCTAGAGTTGAGGAGCAGAGGAGACTATCTGTACCCACCCTTCAGGTAGGATTTCTAGAGGATTTCTCGGTGTTGCTACTTTACTTTTCTCCTACTGTACTCTCTTTTCAGTTGTACTTTACATTCAGTTGGGTTTGTATACTGGCCCATTTACAATCCATCACTTACTATTTTACTCATTTTACATAGTGCTTACTTCTGCTTGCAAACTCTATGGTGTTTTTTTCTTACATAAAGGCAATGTCTTCCCTTATATCGGGATTTACGCCTTTGGTTCTAGTCGCCTGCCCTTGGCCAATGGAAGGTGGGATTGTGGTAGTCACGGCACGGGTCCCGAGGATGGGTCGTGACAAAGATCTAATTAACTATTACCCATGATCTCATCTAAACCATGTAGGTTCACAAATAGTTAGTAATAATTTTCACAACATGAATAATGATCTAATTAGTTGTCAGGTTTAACATAGACTCCAAAAACGATCAACATAACTATATTTAGTTAAATGATCATAATAACCCTTTCCTTGACACCACATTACTCCAATTGTTTCACCCTTTATTACAATTCTGAACATCCCCCATGACCATAATAAATCATAACATAAAATTATTATGCTTTTATATCCTCAAACATAGACCACGTCTACGAAAAATATCAACAATTTATAGTTCCCCACACATAATCAATGACCTTGATCCATATACATTTAATTCTAATTCAGTGAAAATAATTTTAATCATAATAACAATCCAATCACCCAGCTTCCAACTGAGCATCATTTGAAAACTAGAACCATCTAAATATGATCTACCCCAATAAGATCCAACCATATAGGATTATGATTTAAAATATCATCAAATATCATACCCAAAACTATCATGGAAATTAATAATACTCATATTTTTCAATAAAGCTGAACAACTTCACCAAAATTACCTCAACATATTTCCCTCATGAAAGAGAACAATGTATCTATGCATATAACATATATTTGATTCGAACTACCAGGGAAAAATATCCTAACTATAATCATCCAATTGGGTATTCTACCTAAAAGGAATTCACAATACCATATTGACCCTAATTATTGTTACCCTCATAAATATATGTCACCCCATTTGTATCATGAGATACATCTCAAATCAATCAGATGCCCCATAAAGAACATAAATATAATCAATAAATGTTTAGATCCCCAAGAAAATATATATATTTTAATAAATTATAATAAAAACTCGAAATCCATTGCACCCGCTATAGGGTTCTCATATACACAAACACAAACACACACACTCACAGACAGACAGACACACACACACACACACATATATAACTCAAGAATCCCATGTCTGTTATCCACAATCTAGGAAACAGGTCTTTGATGAGATTCCACACACCATACTATCCTTTTGAGGATCATGATCTCATCAATATATATATATAAGGTAATAATTAAATGATAATTTTTACTAAGAACACCAAAGTAATATTTTCCATTTAATTATAATGGAACTATGAACATGTATGTAAAAATACATTATTGATGGTTTCTGTAACCATGTCCTTTCCATATATCAAGACATTATAAAAAAACATCCCAAAAGGGTTTTATCACATATTCATTTAATGCATGTACCAACCAACAATTGTCATTATACATATATTATAAGAGGGATTCAATAGTTTTTAAAATAATACATCCCATCCTAAATAATAATAATTTCCAATATTTTACATATAGGTATAACATGAAAATTGGAAAATATTTAATATATAATATAAATATTCCACACCATGACCATATAGGTTTAGTGTCTTTAGAAATTGGGATACAAAAACAAATTGTAAAAAAATATCTATATTATCTCCCACTTATTTCATCACAAGTAGATAAATTTTTGAATCATCTTACTTAGTCAACTTTTCCATGACCCAAGGAGTAGAATCATATGAATGTGTGATCTCATGTTCTCAGTAAGGGTAAACATGTGAAATATTATGTAATTCATAATCAAAAGAACCAATCATTTGAAAATCTTATCCTGATATATTAGATCACAATAGCATGTCATAGGATGAATCATATAATTCAATGCAATTCAAATAGTCATAAAATAAGACATTATATTTCATTTCAGACACACATAATCATATAAAATCATTTCATATTAGTCATATCCCTTTTAGAATACAATCATAGTGGAAAAAGACCATTACTGAACTCAGTTTGCTCCTCGTTCCAGCCCTGTATTATTGAACCATATTTTGATGAGGTTATAGTCATGTATGTGTCATAAAATAAAAATCATTACATAATTTTTTGGAGTAATATATAGGTTCCACCAATATCATAATGAAACCATTCTTATGTGTTCCACAAAAACATAAAAACATTCACCATTGCATAACCCATGAAATAAAGTGGGTTTCTTAAAAATCATTCCCTCATAATTGATATAAAACTTTGATTAATTCCACCATAAACATAGTAAAATAATACTATTAATAGGTTCATAAATATAACGATATGAAAAGAGTTTCATCTTATATGGAAAATAATTTTTCAAAAACAATTGAAAATAACTCACAAGGAAAATATCATTTCTTCTTCAAAAATGATTTCCATCCTCCAAAAGCCCTAAAATTATTGAAGAAATAATATTATTTGAAAATAAAAATATAATATTGTAGGGTATAAATCAGGGATATAAAATATTACAAATTCATAAAATCCATTCAATCCATAGAAGTTAAAAAAAACTCTTCTCGTATTTTAGATAGAAATTTCAAAAAGTACCTCATACCATAAATGACAAAAGATTCCATTCATAATATTTAGTAAAAATTACCCAATGGGTAAAATTATATAAGGTTAAATATAATATTTATAAATTCTTGGTTTAGAAACGTGGACATGGATTATAAATACACCCTAGTAACCATTTTGAGGAAAAATTGTGATTTGCAAAGTTATCCATTACCTTTGGCCCGATATGATTCATCTATATCCCAAAATCTTGTATAATGATATAAATAGTGGTAATTATTTATTCATAAATCATATTATTTTTTTGATAACATTTATGATCATATTTTCACCTGTTTCAATGTAATATTTCATTGTTACTCGCTATTCAGGTATTTACTAGTTTATGTTCTTATGAATGTTTTATCAGATATGTTATTATTAATAATTATAGTTTAAAGTTATATCATTTAAATCATGTAATTTGTATAATTTATCTCATATTTATGAATTGTTTTCATTTATATAATCATTCATTAATGTAGATTATGTTGAACGAATCACATGGAACCGTAGATACGGTATGTCCTAAGTACACACGAGCGACGAAAACGTTCCCATAATTGTTGAATGTTATTGAAATGGATGGTGTGTAGTATTTTATAATTAATATAATTTTATGTTAATATATATATATATATATATTTATTAATTCCATCATTATACCCATCTATGTAAGGTGGTGGGGAAAAAAATTTACACCACGGTGTGGAGACGGTAAGCCATACGTATGCATGTGTGGTGTTTTCATTTTTCATTGGACGGGTAGAAGGTTGAAAATGGATATTTAATAATAATAATGACATATCAAAATATAGGTACGGCTAGAGTTAATACTTTATAATTAAATAACTCTTGAGGGAAAAGTATAAGAAGAATTTTTTTTAATGAATCGATAATTGATATCACCTCTTCTTTGATATGCCTCCTCTAAATATCCACTAAGGGAACTAGAATTTGTCTTTCAAGAATAATAATACCACTAGACTGTTTGAAGGATGTTTATAATGTAAATGGGTATGGTATGGTCGATCATTATGTCTCAAAATGAAGCGATGTGTTGAGAGAGGAAGTGCCCTATTATAATTTATGTGAGGGGAACTTTTGGAGACCTCAAAAAATATTAATTTATAATAAAATCAAACCCTACATAAATAATCAAAAATTCCCCAATTATGTGTATTAAATTATATAGGGTTGTAATTTCTTCATCCAATATATTTTAGACAAGTTTTTATATCAATTTAAGTAGAAAAGTTTTATTTAATACTTAGTTAATCTATTTAATTTTAAATTAGGGTAAGAAATATTAAATTATTAAAAAGGTGAAATAAATAATTATTTGTTGTTATTTAGACCGTAAATAAATAATTCAGGAAATTTTTTAAAATTTAATAAATATTATATGTTTTTAATGTGATTTAATATTTTTAAATAATTTAAGAAAACCATATTTTTTCAAAACTTGAATAATGTCAATTTTTACACTATTTAATTTATTGTTTTTTAAAATATTAAAATATGAAGTAAACCATGATCCAATTACTTTATTAAATCCCTAATGTGTCAACTTAGTTTTTAAAATTAATTTTACAAAAATATTTATCCAAATTTATATTTAATAAAATATTATTAAATATTATTTATTTGATATTTTCCTTAATAAAATAATTACTACCTCAATATTATATAATTATTACATATACATATTTTTTGAAGAAAAAATAAAAATAAAATATTAGGATGAATATAAATACATTAGAATTTGGAATAATTCCTTTATTATAATTTATATTTTGAAAAAGACAACATCATTAATGTTATACTCTTTTAGAACATGAATGTGAAAAATTTAACTTCACTTAAAAAAATAATACAATGGTTGTAATCTCTTCTATATGCATCTAATTGGTCAATAAGTATATCCATAGTTTCTTATGGTTGGGATATACATAACCAATATGTTTTGGTCATGGTTTTTTGAATTTATATGTTTATTTATATTTCAATAATAATCATTTTAATGATTTCTTATCAATTAAATAATTTTTTCCTCATCAAAGTATATGTCATTAAGATAAATATTTATTTCCTAAATATAAAAAAACAATTTAATTATAAATAAAAGAAATTTTCTTTCAAATTTCTATTTTTAATAGAATTTATGTTTTATATAACCTTATATTAAAAATAATTATTTATTAAAGATTGAGTGAGGAATATTTTAGTTTTCATTAAATAAAATAAATTAAATGCATTAATTTCATCCAATTAGGTTCCAATGAATACCATTTCAACTCAAGGATGTTTTAGGAAAAATTAAAATCATCTAGATGTATTATTTTAAATGTTTGGATAATTTAATAATATTTTTTTACCTTTAATTACCTAATTTAACCTTTAACA
The DNA here is from genome assembly GCA_963277665.1 of Viscum album. Lineage (NCBI taxonomy): Eukaryota > Viridiplantae > Streptophyta > Magnoliopsida > Santalales > Viscaceae > Viscum > Viscum album. Next base: position 233,775,870 of record OY728128.1, read on the forward strand.
ATGTTAATAAATTTTTCCAGAGTTAATATTCATATTTCTCAAAATTAAAATAAATCTATATACATAATTTGGAATTATTGATATGAAATATCAAATCCATTTTTCAAAATTAAAAACACATAATTTTTAGTAATTAATTTAAAATTAATCTCGTTGGTGAAAGGAAAAAATGTGTTTAAAAATTAAAATATTTCAAATGATTGAAATGTTTTTACATCTGAATTTAATGTGAAATTATTTACAATGGCCTTAATTTTATTGAATTGGAAAAATATATACTATTTATTCTTTTAAACCAATTAATAATGTAATTTAACCATATAAATTATTTATATGATAAAAATTATTTTCTATTATAATTTAGCATATTTTTACTATTCTTTAATCCATGAATGTTATCCGAAAAATATCAGAAATTCAAAAAAAAGTCAATTTTAAAATCCCACATAATAATAAAATGTTTATATGGTCATATACAAATTATTAATGTTTCTAAATGTAAATCTAAAAGGGGATTGTCATTGAACGATGTAAAATTAACAATAAAAAATATGTTTTATACATTGAATAGGGGTTTCTTCATACCCTGTGACTAAAATATCGACTAGATGAAAAAGAAAAATATTTTATTAAGCATATAACACATAATGGATCATAAATAAAATTTGTATTCACCCAAAAATATTCTTCATGAGTGTTAATCCAAGTGTGGGTAAAAGGAAAACTCAATATGAACCATAATAATGGCTGATATATAATTGGCCAACTCTTTTTCGTGTTATTAACACTATATTAATCTATAATAAATCCATATCCACTTATAGTAACAAGTCATGAAATTATATGTAGTAAAACCCATAATCCCTACGTTATCAAATCTTTTGGATTTTATAACATTGTCTAGCATATCCTTAGTTTTAGTAATATGGTTATGTTTCCTAATTTATCTTATCCTAACTCATCTCAAAAATATTTATACTATATTTCATCCTATATCAATCATATTTTTCTAATATCTAGTAGACCAGAGATGATAGTTATGTTATTATATTTGAACTAGTTACAAGGAATTGCATCTCAATGGATAGAATTGTACTGTATAGTTGGAAAAATAGATACAAAATTGAATATAATATTTATTTTAAAATATAAAATACCACAATGTATTTTCATTTTTGAACCACTATTATCTACATCATATCAAGTTATATCAATCAATTTACACACACTTGTATCATAATGAACAGATGTAATGAATGGGTTAGATTCGAAACTTAGTATGGATTAGATTCATCTGAGGATATCATGATTAAATAAGGCATACTCATTATGGTATGGAAAATTACTAAAACAACGTTATATTTAATAAATTACATCATGATGATTAATAATATGTTACAAATTAATAATTTTTATATTATTCCATATAAATATTAAAATAATCTTGATCCATTACCATGGTATCATAACTATTAAAATAATGAAATTTTAATGAAAAATGATTTAATAATGATTGAATTTATAATTTTTATAACATACCTCAGAGGCCTTGTTCCAAGACATGTAAAATTAAATATATTCCAAATTCAAATAAATATACCTAAATTGGTAAGGCCATATCCAAGTACAAAATATATATTTTTTCATGAGACAAAACATTACATCTAGGGGTTATATAAATATAGGTAACACCCAAAAAAACACAAATACATTCACATTATGAATAAACATATAAACATAATCCATATGTATTATTAATAAAAATGCTCTATATATAGGAAGAACTATCATATAAAATGTCTATAAAATACTTAGTAAATATGATAATATTTCATCCATAAAAATATAGTGGATGATACGAAATATTCATACATTAGTAAGTCATTATTTTTAAAAAATGACGTTGATATATATGAATAATACATTAGAAAATCGCCACAAAAAATTCATGCTGAAAATTTAGATCTCACATTGAATAAATTATAAAAAATATAACAAATTCGAAATTATTATGGAAAATATATATTTAAAAATATACTTCAACACACATAATAAAATATTTACATAATTGAGTGAAAAATGTTATCATAAATAATATTAATTCCATATAAGTATAAACAATTACATTCCAAATTTTGTTAAAAAATAAAAAACAGCTATCTTCAGAAAACAACATGACAATTAATTTTTAAACATTATGTAAAAATTAAAAAATGGGATTTAATTTTGGGAATAATAATTATAATATAGTAAAAATATGAATCATAAGTTTTTATAGATTATATAGAAATGGAAAAAAATTACAAATTTAATAAAAAATTAATGTTGATTTTTATTAAAAAATTATGTGAGTATTTACATAAAGAGAAGAATTTTAGAGGGAAAAAATACATTTATAAAAATAAATATAGGATAATAATTTATAATGTTTATTTTGTTGTATGATAAATTTTTTTTCCCAGTGGAGCTATATGAAAAAACGATCCATAGTAATGTTGATATCGGAAAATAAACCTATACCTTAGGTCCAAATGATTTTGTACATGTTCAATTTTTTGTTATATAAAATATATATTTATTATAAATTTATTCATAAAACATAATCAATTGTATTATATAAAATATTATTGGCCTACAAAATTCTCTCTCCTATTCATTAATAATTATGTGTTAAAATCCCTCTTTTATGTGATAATTGCATCATTTCTCATGCATGGTTTGGTTGGTAGTTCTGGTCCTTTTACATTGATCACGATTACATAGTCTCAAAATTTTAAATAAAAGTAAATATATAATATATACTTATTATATATTTATTTATACAATAACATATAGATAGATAAATTCATTACACTGTTCTTGAATATTATTGGCTATATATTAGAATTTTAACCCTTTTAACATTTTGATAGATGAATTGAATGGAATGTTAAAAAATAATTATCCTTTATGGGATAATTTTGATATCATATTTATATCATATTTATAAAATAAAACCCTATTAAAATCCATTTAAATATGTACAGAAAAATATATCCCATATGCTCGTTGAGGTTATTGTACACATGTACGAATGAAATACATTATAATTTTCTGATAGATTCGATGGTATGATGAGAGATTTGATATTAAAAATTTAGAAGAATAATTATTTCATCAATATCATATATAAAAATAAAATTCATTACTATTACAATAAACGAAATATGTTGATGTAAAATGAATTTGATTTCTATATAGAAATGGGGAGTCACACGTATATATGAGCAATACCTACTTGTCCAATTTAATAGAAAAGATTATGGATAATAGTCCTTTAATAATACTCATAAAATTTAGGAGTATTTATTATACAGAATTTACTATATTATGATGGAAACCATTTATTTATTTGATCTAGAAGGATAAATAAAATGAACATGGTTAGCTATAACGATCTCATCTTCTCCAAGAGACCATCATTTCATTATTTCAAAACAAACCTATCATAATTTTATTTGGAAAACCAAAAAACTAAAAAACATTTATATGTATATTGATAAGAGAAATTTATTGGTATTTTTAATGTCATGTTTCTGAAATTTTAGTAGAAAAGAGAAATGTGGGGGTTCCCTTTTATAAGTGATGCTAGGATAACTCTTCTGATGTCATAAATGATTAAAATGTAGTATAGTATTTCTAATGAAATTTTTTTCATATTGGAATAATAATCACATAAAATGTAGTATATTTTTTAAATAACATCATTAAATAAAATATTTTATTTTATATGTCATATTTTAGAACCTATCATTTTGTTTGATCCTCTAATTAACCTATTATAATGGAAATATGTGTATTGAATTATTCATTATTATAATGTATTAATTTTACTTATAATTAAAAATTTATTCCAGGAATGGAACATGGATGAAATTTAAGACCATATATAATTCCCCATATACTAGTTGATGGTTTTTATAATTTTAAAATAAATAATAAATAATTATACTAATAGAATATTATTATTTTTATTTTTTTCATATTAGTCATTTAATTCAAATTTAAAGAAATCTAGAAGAATATGTAATTAGATTATCATACATTATCACATCATTAATTTTTTATATGAATCTGTAAAATTCATATAAAACATAAAGAACACAGATTATATTAATTTTTTTTAATCTATTATATTTTTTCTCCAATAAATGAATATATATTGTATCAAAATTATGAATGTATAAATAAATTATATTGATCAAAATATATAAATAAAATACCATTAGTAATATAGTCTAATTATTTATAATTAAAAATTAATTTTCACTCATAACATCCTTTTATGAAAAAGTTATCACATAAGAGTAATTTAATTATAATAGATCTACAGTTTGTATTTTTCTTTTCCTCAAATATAAAATATGTGATATTCACGTAGTGTCTTCAATAAATCTATATTTAGGTGATAATTGAATAAATATAAAATTTCCAACATGAAATAATGACTAAAATTTAAAATGGTGACCTTAACACTTATTTTAAACCTTTGGTAATCCAGATTTAACATTAACTGGGGTGATAAATTTCACAAATTTTATTAATGACAATTTATGAAATAAAATAGAACTATTTTTCAAAATTTAACATTCAAAATAAAAATATGGAATTTAATTTACAATATTCAATTTCATAATGTGTAAAAAATTTATAATTCATTAAAAATCAACAGAAAATGAATTGTCTTTTATAATGAAAAATTCATTTTAAGTACAAAATTGATTTCATGAAGAAACTGTAAAATAAAATTTATTATAATGAATATTATTGAAATAAAAATACAATTACATAAATAATATTCATTTTAAACAATCTAAAAATACTAAATAAGAAAATTCTTCAACCAAATATATTATTTTTCATTAATCATTAGAGACTCAATAATTTTAGAAAAATTACAAAAAATCACTTTCAGAAAATTTTTACTTGATAATTTAATAAATGAAAAAAATTATCATATAATGATTATATAATATAAAGTCATTATATTATATTATTTTCTATTTTAATTCAATAAGAAAATTTTTTAAAAAAAGTATGTTTTAAGGAAAAAACATTCAATATTAAAATTTGATTACATATTTACTAAACAATATTCAATATTTTTTTATTCAGTAAATACTTTATATATATATATATATCATAAAACAAATAATAATATTATTATGTGTCAATTAAATTTATATGTTATTATTTTCATATAATATTATATCATGGATTCGTTAAAATTAGATTTTCCCATTTTAAATGATCGAAAACATTGTATACTTTTAGAATATGAGTGTTTTAGAGAATATATATTGAAAAATATTTTCTCTGATAGGAATAAATAAGATTACGATTTATTTATTTTTATATTTTAAATTCACAATTTAAAAAATAATAATCGTACTTCACAAGGGAGATTTTTCAGTTGCAATAAATAGTTTTTTTATAAAATTTCATAAGTCATGAATTAAAAAAATAAAATTAATCTCAATTAAGATAAGCGTGACATATATGGTTATCATTTCAGCATCACATATAATACTATGATTAACTTTTTAACATCTATACATATTTCTGAAGGTGAAATATTAGGATTATAAAATATGAATATACCTTCAAGTATAAATACATATATCATTTGGAGGAGTAAGAAAAGAAGGTAAAGAGAGTTTCCCTTGAGGGGTGGTGTGTTATTACCAATAAATTCTGAATAGGTGTTGATATGTGATTATTAGTTACATATGATAAATATTATAACCACATATAAATGTGTTAGATGTGATTTTTGGTACACCATAAAAATTATTTGTTTTACACCGTTCAATAAATCCTATTCTTGGAGAACTAAGTAAATTATTTTTGTTCTATTTAAGTTAGATTTTTTGCTTCCAAACATTATATTTTGAGAGAAATTAAATTTTATAAATAAATAAATAAATATGTTCATCCAAAAAATTGAATAACACTTGTAAGGACATCATAATGTTACAATTTTAAATTAAATGACACCCAGATTCACCTCACTTTCATTATATATTTTGATCTAACATATGATATAGGACCACCATGTTTTTATTTAATATTTAATCATGATAATTTATTATTTAATATATATGAAACAAATGTATTATAATTATTTAATAACATATCATGATAAGAGTAGACTATACGAGATGTTTATCGTGATGAATAAATTGAAAAAACTATTGACGAAATAGATATACATGGAAAGAATATATATTATATTGAATGACTAAAGAGGAAATCCTAATTTTTTTATGAATCAAATGAGGAAGAACATTCCTGTCATTAAAATATAATTGAATATTATGGTGCTATAAATGGACAATATGAATCAAATATTGATTTTAATAGAGTTGATGAAAAATAATTCAATGTGACAAATAATTTAAAATAATAATAACATAAAACCATGAGATTTTAATATCAATAAAAAAAATTCATGTTTAATTAGATGGTTTTCATGGATCCATATTATAATTAATTAATTAAGTAAATTATTCCAAGAAATTTGGTGACAAATTATGCACACCTGAATGATTAAATTAAAATTAATGAATAGATATCCAAGGGCTCAATGATTTTTATTAGCAAAGAGTTTTATACAATGAATGAATCATAAGATAAAATATAGAACGATATAATAATATAATTTAAAATATCATTTAAAAGAAAATTGGGAAACATATTTAATTAATTATAATATTTTACTAGATTCTGACAAAGCAGAATGGAAATAGAGTTAAATATTTGATAAAGGCCATAAGATAACAATTTAATATATTAGAAGGAGTTTTAAAAATAGGAATATTAATTAAGAATTCCATGTTAAATGTGAATCTAAAAGGATCAAATGGAATGAATGTTCCTTATTAACGTTACATAGAGGAAATGAAAATCCTTTTAAGGTACTCAATATTGATGATTTGGATAATTAATTATTTTTTAATGTGATCGCCCAAATAGAGATTCTATGACCTGGGGAATAACATGTTAAAATATGAAGACCCATATGTATTAAATAATGAGACTTAATTTAAATATAATTCGTAATTAAAAATGATTGTTGGGTGACCTAATGATCAATTAAAAATTGATATGGGAGATAAATTTATAGGACATTTAATATCAATCAAATAAATTATGGAAACAAATGTTGAATTATAAATGGAATTTTAAAGGACATCTCATAGATAAATAATCAAATAGAAACAAATATTTTGTGAATGTTTTTTAATAAATCAATAATATATATATATATATATTGTAATATCAAAATATGTGTTTGTATTAGTGGTTTCTATGTTATACCATATCTTTTTATAAAGAAAAAATTTAGTTAATTTCAAGTTCGAAATGGAAGGAAATATCATAGTAGTTATTTCGTCATATATGAAGGGAATTTTTTTTGTTCTATTGAAAATAATACAACTGATAGTCTAGATGGTAATTTTAGAATCAAATATAAATATTGAGGTATGTTTTTTTGTAAATATTTAATTAAAATAGTATATATTGAGGATTTTTTCAAATATCATAAAAAATATACCTAATGAATTTCTTCATGTCATGATATGAAGAAAGGAAACAATGAGGAAACCATATACTCTTAAAACCGGTAGAAATTAAATTATTATTGAATGAAAATTTATTGGGTCAAAGAAGTGATGAAATCAATGGATGAGATATGTGTTAGAATTTCAAATCTATATGAATAAAATATCTAAGGATAATTTTGTATAGTATTATTTATGGATGGAGAGGAGTCAAACATGGAAATTAGAGAAGAACTAGGATTCTATCATAGTTGACTAAAGGGGTAAATTAAGAGGAAAACATAATTCAAAATAATTTAGAGGAATGCATGTGAGGAGAGAAATATTATTTGTTAAGGATACCTTATCTCTGAAAAAGGATTATTAGAAAAGTTTGAACAAAATAGAGGGGAAAATGGTAAATGAGCAAGATGAAAAAGGATATGAAACATGGTAATGAAAGACCCTAGTAGAAGTAATGCATTTATTGTATAGTGGAATAAAATACTGATGCAAAGGTATGAATAAAACATTTAGTAATTGTTTTGGTTAAAAATGACATCGACATGCCATGAACCGAGTGTTTCTATGAGGTTCCCCTCTACACATATAAATTATTGCAACAATATATTAATGATGTTATATTTATATAACCTGGAAATGTCATCAAATGTGAGAAAATATTTTAATTCATGATTTACTTGTAACAACATGATGAACGTTATAATGTAGATAATAATAAATCTAAAATGGAAATAATGTGGGTAATTCATAAAATTGTAACATTATTTATTCAATAATGAGTACCCGAAAACTCATATATTAATTTCCTATTATTTAAAAGAATGTGAAGTGATCAATGAGTATTATAAGTCCATATCCATTGGTTTTTAAACATATTCAATATTCAACAAAACTTAAGAACACTAATTTTTAAAAAATTGGTTCTTATAGTTAAATTAAATACTCAAAAATGTATATACAGATGACAATAATAATTTCATTTTTTTAAATATGGAATCAATGTCTACGTACCTCATATGAGTGAGGTTAAATATAATTTGATTCATAAAAAATCATGTATTTTATGTTTAATAGATTATATGGACATGTGAATTGGATACTACACATATTTTTAATGTATATATAGAATGATCTTGGGTAACCATAAGTCAGTTTACAAGGAAACTCTTCATGAAATATAACAACATTAGTTAAATAAATTGATGGATGTGACTATGTTAAATATAAAATAATTATGTTACTAAAAATATATATTTTACTACATGATTTAATATTTTAGAAATCATGAAAAATCAATGTCACCTTATAAAGTGTTTTATTCAATCACTAAATATCATTTTGATAAATATATCATTTGTGAATGAATTATTAATATATAATTTGACATTTAATGTTGGAAAAAAATTATTAGAATTAGTTAGCTCTACTATGGTCTCATAGACTACGTTGAAATCATTGATTTTAATAAAGATTATGTGTTCGAAATATCCAATTTTGTTGAAATGAGAAGAATATGAGTATAATAATTTAAAAAATAAATGAAGAATGAAAATATATGTTTTTTCTAATATTAATAAAGACATGAAACACAGTTGGGTATATTTTTCTCCTCAAATATTTGGATTTTGATTCTAAAAAAGAATATCTGATGAAGATACATGTGTGAAACAATATTATAAATGGAGGGGATAAAAAAGTTAAGAACCAAGAGAATTAAAATATTTTTATTTTATATATCAATGGTAGAATATTTATTTTTTCCCTTTATTGTTAGACAATAAATGGTGATAAAATTTGGTGATAATAAATCCATATTGTGGGATATTTGTTTATAATCAAACATTGTGTAATTAATGTATTGAATATAAAATATGAAGATGGAGAAAGATAAGATCAATGGTGTCATTGGGGAAAAATTAGTTTTCATTCAATAGTATCATAAGTTATGCTTCTGAAAATGGATTAGTGTAGTTAATTATGGGTAAATGTATGAATTTGATATAATGGGATCATTGGTTGTCAATTAAACAAACGAGTAGGTTTTTTTAAATACTATTAAAGATATTTAAGAGCATATTATCATGAATAACCATGAAAATGGTTGTAGACTTATGGATTATAACAATTAAATCATTTCTAATTTCATTGGTACTATTAGAAATATAAATCACATTTAATTATAATAAAAACATGAAAATTATTTCCTTCAACTACAACATTTACCCCAATTGTCAAAATTGATGATGGATGAAAATAATTAATAATAGATTGATTTTAAATATTTCACTACGAAATAGTAATTAATTGAAAATAAAATTGGAGATGTAACATTAAATGAGAAATTAAAATTATAAATAGTTTCTATTTATATTTATTTAGCATAGGTTCTCATTTGGTATTATGGAAACTCCCTATTCTTATATATTTCAATAGTAATCATAGATAATCAAATTTTTATCAACTGGGGACCATATATAATGAATTTTTTCTATGATAGTATATCACAATGTAGTAGGAGAGGATTCCTTCAACATAATGCATGACTTGATATTCCATCGATCATCACAACACTATTATATTCCCTCATTTATTTAGGTAGATATATATATATTCATTGATGTGAGTTCGAAAAAATATTTTATTCTTTCAATATTGGAGTCATAAATCCTTCATTAATTTTAAGATAATTCTAGAATAAGATTTATCATTTTCATAAATTAATTACCAATAAATATATTTCGATTTAATCCTTCTATTATTTCATTAAGAATTCTCTCAAGAAATTTATTAGACATGGAAATGGAATTATCTTCCTGGATCTTCCTCACTCTGTCTTATATATATCTAAAATGTTAAATTATGATGAAATGTCTTTTACATTCTCTAAAAATTTCATGTTTGAAATAATAATCTAATTTATTTCAACTACTAATACAACTAGAATGACAAGACCACCTTCAATAGCCCAATAATCAATGTATTTTTATTGTTTCAACTTCTTCCACACCCATAAAATATTGTAATGCATGGAATTTTTTTAATGATATTAAAATTTTAAAAAATAAATGAAATAAATAAGTAGAATATTATTTAAAAAAATCATAAAAATTATTTTAAATATATAAAATATTCTAAATCACATCACTTCGTGGAGTTAAATATTCCTTCAGGATCTGGTCCTTACATCTTCATGCATAAAAAATTTTGGTTCCATTAATCATGGCATGGTGCCATTATAATTATCTGATCTTAAAATTATATGAATATGTTCACATTATATAACTAAACATCATAGTGTTAGATTTATAATTATTATAGTTCCACTATGTATTCCCAATGTGGTCTAATGACAAATGGTTTTGACTCATCTTCATATGTCAATGAAGCTGATGTTTTTGAAAGTATCTCACTACAGTTATTCCCTGTCCAATAGTCATGTCCCATGTCCATCAATCAGATTATATGAAATGAACCTATAATGAACATTCATGAAATTAAATTTTTTTTTCAAAAAATCTAATTAGTCATGTATAATTTCTAGATTCTTTTTCACAAAGCTATATCTATGTCATTTCATGTGCCATAAATCTCAGAAAACAATAAAACTCACTAAAAATAATTCATGTGGTGACAACTATGTTATTGTTTCTTCAAGAATCATCCCAAATATTATATTGTAATATATCCTAATATTATGAAAATAAAATATTATATTCCATATATGATAAATAATACACATTTTTCCCCAAGGGACACTTATCAAAATTCAATATCCATAGTCCATGTTGTAAAAATGATCAGTCCAATTATTCACATTAAAAAAACATACAATATGAAATAAAAGACTCACACATTCATTGTAAAAGTATTTTGAATATCATTCATTTCTAAATGATAATATTAAACTATAGTAATAGTATGATGCATTTATTCAGGGATATAATTTTCAATTTTCCAAATTTTAGAAATATATACCTATTATCTTAAATAATGATTCAATAAACGATATAAAAAACTAAATCTTCTAATAATTCAATTCACATAATTCACAAATTTTCAGCCATGAAATATAAGATATCAAGGAGTAAAACTTATTTTCACCATTACTAGGCCCATGTGATATTTTTTCCAAATTAATCCATTATCAACATATATTCATTGATTCTTATAAAAATATCCATAAATTTTCAAATAAATCCAACAAAAAATAAAATTGGATAAAACATTATCCCTGGTATATTTTTTACCCATAATATCATTAATCCTACATACATTATGACCCAACAACGTTCTAAGGACATGAAATCATGAATTAGTTATTTCTTCAATATTTCACATCAAAATGGAGAGTTATATATATGAAAAATTGAATCCCCCATTTAGATTATGAATTCCATGTTTATTATTATCCAAACATTATGTATTATATTTTCCCAAATTCATATAGAATTGTACATGGTTTATTCATCAGACATACTCACCCTCTACAAATTATCCTCATGATGTATCTCTTTAATTATCTCCACATAGAACATTTTGGGGAGTACTGATTATTTTCACATACTATTAATCCTTATTAAAAAAGTTAATTATCTCCCCTATTTTCAATTTAATTATTTTCATCCCATTTGAAACAAATATTTTCTATCCCAAAGAATATGATCTATCTACCATGTTATATTATCCATTCGAAATATTATATTTTTAACTAATAAACATATGAATACGTTTAATTTTATTGATTTTTTTCCTCACCTGCCTCTATTAATATTTTATACAAAATAACATAGAATTTATATTTTTTTGAATTTTATCACATATTTTTTCCTCAGGTTTCATTGATACTCTATATTCAGACATTATCTAGTATTTAACATGATGATAAAACATATTTTAGATAAAATTTTGTATTCATATTCACCAATATAGAAACCAAATATTTGATTAAAAATTACAGTTCTGATATATCATCTTTGAATAACTTCTTTAGGATGGGGAAACCCATATTATCACTCATCATGATTTAATATTATTTCTAATCAGCTTATGTATTTCACTTAATGACATTTTGTTGTAGAATATAACACAATTAATTAAGTAATTGAAAATCCTTATAAGGATAATGTATTAAATCATAGTTTATGTAATAGTAGATTATCTCAAAAACTAAAATATTGACTTAAACATCACACACTTTAGTAATTGAAATAATAAATTTATTTTTATGATAATGATAACATACTACGAACATAATAACACTAGAACCATGATATTAGGAAACCTTAATTTTATAAATAGATTTTGAGAAAAACTATATATTTATGAAATAGATACAACTTATTTTTACAAAACATGATTTAATAGTTGATATTTATAATTATTCTAAAACCAAATGGATTGTCTTTCTTCAAATCTGGCAAGAAATATTTTTTTGTTAATCACTAGATATTCATGTATCATCTTACCTTTTTGTTTCATCATCTTCAATTAATAATATTACTAGGGGAAATCATATTGGTAGTTATATATTATTCATGATTTTTTTTCATGAATGTATTATATGTTACATCTTTGTATTATATAAATAAATAACAATTAAATCACCTAAAAAATATATAATTATCTATAATTATTCATTATTATTATTGGTATAATGTTATAACTTATGTTGTAGCATGATATTTCTTGTTAATCATTAATTACATTTTGATTCCATAAGATAATTAATGTATCTTTTCATATGTCATGTAAAATATATTTTATTATTTAACATTTGAACATATTAATTTTTAAATTTGAAAAAAATATAGTTTCAAAAATGAATTCATGGTTTTTTAACAACCCGTGTTATTTTTTATTTTTCAATGACACTATTTGATATTTTTTAGGACTCGAATTAATAGTTTTACTAATACAATCTATCACCAATATTTAATTTATCTCACTCTATCTTATACATAACATTATTATATATAATAAAGTGTCTTTTTTAGCACATATACTCCCATAGACCATATCTCATAATTTATCAATAAGAAAATTCAATTTTATATTAGATTGTTTAAACAAAAATGAAGTGTTTTCCATTAAACATCCTCATTTTGAATAATATGGATGGCCATGGAGAACAACCCATTACCATAAAGATATTTATAATCCTATTAAGGGTGATTTTTGGATGAAATTAAACAAAATTTATTCTAGATGAATTTTAAATAATGTGTTATCTTTCATTTCACCAAAACAATATTTTTATTTATATTATTTTCCCTTGTACAATATTCCTCCAATAATGTGGATTCTTATATCATAAAATGTGTTTCCTCCTTAGTAGGAGGGATCTATCACATGTATTTAAATTATTCCCAGTTTTTTATTGTTGAATCCTCTATAGAATGACTAATATCTATCATATATTATCATTAAAGTATTTAATTAACAATTTTTTTCAATAGTGATCATTTATTTATTTTTCCCATTAATTTTTTTTAATATGGTTCACATTCCATATATTTCATCGAAGTATCCTTATGTTCCTCCCAAGAGGGTGTCCTTGAGTATACCATGATAGATTCTTCAATCAAAATATCCAGATATCCACATTTATCTCACATAGTGGTAAATATGTTTTCTATAATGGAAATACTATTTACAGTGAAATATCAAATCTAGTTTTTTATAGAAATGGGGTAATTCCATATAAATCTATTATAAAAATTAATCCATTAATTTATAGTAATATTTCAGTAAAATAATTTTTTCCATTGAGAAAATGAGATACTAGACACACAATCAAGGTGTGTATGATTGTCTCATAGAAGTAACAATTTAGAGATACCATTATTTGGGAGACATTACTTCTATATTTAAAATGAATAATTTTTTTACATTATATTTACTTATTTGTTTTTAATGATTATTTTATTTTGATTCCATGAAATAACTTTCTCCCTTTTTCATTTTAATTCTTGTTAATTACATAATATATTTGATTATTATGCCTTTCTTTTTAGGATATCAATTTATTTTACTTTCTTTTACATTCATATAATTATTTTTCAATCATCGTTCACTTTTCATTAAATAAGATGAATTATTTCATTTATTTATATAACCATTGATATTTACCCTCCTATTTCATGTGAAATCACATCATAAATACCTATCTTCCCTATACCGATTGTTTCATATTCAATTATGTCAGCATTCAAGGAATCATTGAATCTACTCATCCTTTTTTTTCACCTTTGAATGGTCCAAAATTAATTCAGGATCCACATCATCTATAATTTCCCATTTTTTATGAAATTCGTGTATGTCATTGATCACATTTTGAACTCAAAATCGCATTTCAATATAAGTGTAACTTTCTGAATTTGATACTTTATCTATGAAAACGTTTACCATATATTTAGTATGGTAACTCATTCTCTATAACATTCTATATTTTCCCAAAAAAAAATTATAGAGCAGAGAACATGAATGCAGTAACCGAATAAATATTTTTCTATCCAAAATAATTTAAACATTATTATTAGGATATTATCTGTCATAAAATAAATAAATTATACTACGAGAATTGTAAGACTAGAACAACGAAGGATATATTTGACATAACCAATATAAAAATATTGAATAAAAATATGAATTTATTTATGATAACCATCATAGTTGGTATAAATAAAAATTTATCTATTAAAAATTTATTCTATATACACTGATAATCAAAATATATCATGAGATTTAAATAAATTTTAGAACCCTTTGGCCCAAATACCACATTTTAGGGACACGTTTTTATAAATAACCCTCAAATAGAGGGGGAATCTACATGTATAAAATTTAAATTATTTTCCATATCTTTTTACTTTTTTATATATTTATCATATTCCTTTATTATAGAAAGATTATTATTTTCTCATTCACAAACACTATTCAACATTTTTGGTAAATTATTTTCTAAATGTAAAACATAAATAACACAACCATACTTCATGTTTACCCATGAATGATTTATCCCAGAATCATGTAATCATTATGTTTCATATGAACCCTATTTTAACAAAATATTTAATAAGTTTGAAAAAAATTATTAGGAAACTAACACTATTTATTCATAGGGAACTCTATATTCTTAGGATATTACACACTAATTAGAGTCATAGATATAAAAGTTGATAGATTTTTTTATATTTTTTAATTATTTTTGAAAATGATAGCCTAAATGTATTCATCATAAGTATCTTCTTGCATCATATCTCATAATTTTTTACTCTATTGAATTTAAATTTTTTGTGATCCTATAGATTCAATGTCAAATGTGATTCTTTCCATTGTATGATAGGGAAAACTACATAATATACAAAATTCATTACCACTAACTTCTTCGAGATAATGATGGCCCTAAAAAATAATTATCTTACTTCATGAATTCTTCAACAATCCAGTTATTTTTATGTTATAATTATTCTACTTCCATGGGATATTAATATTATAATAAAATGGATACGACATTGTAATTATATATCTGGAACTCAATACTTCCATCTTCTATGAAAATTGAATATTTAAATTTGGACATATTTATTTAACATTATATATTTAATTTCTAATATGAAGAGTATTATTATGCTATTCTAGATATACTAAAATAAGTGTTATAATACCACATAAATATGACCATTAATTAACGGTTTGGTACTTATATTTTTTTATATAATTCATTATGATCATAACAATTTCACCATATGATATAATTTGGATATAAAATCTATAATTAAATAGATTAAATCATGGAAATCTCATTTCATTGGTCAATATTTAAATTATTATCAAATATTACTGATATTATAAAAACAATCTCTTAATTGTGTGTCATTTTCCAAAATGACGTCATCCTATATACCTTATCCATTTCTAATTATTCTACCTTTATTTATAATATAATTACCCTAAATTCTGATTCATAGATACTAAATATTTTTATATGAGAATTACATATATTTCACAAAATCATACATGTTGATTTAAATGTTTTAGTGACATTGGATAATATAATAATGTTATTTTTATTTCATCAATGGAGATCAACAGATCCAAAAGGGATCATCCCACATAGTAAAAATACAATACATACCCCAATTAAAATGATTCATGATACATGGGGAATTTAAATATATAAGAGGGTAGGCTCAAATATTGATTATGGGTAAACAAGGGATATATATATAAATAACAAGATCATAAGGGTATAATAATATCAACATTCAATTTTAAAACCACAGCCTATATAACAAATATCAAAATCATGATTCAATAAATGAATATTTGTAGTTTATAAGACCAGAATGACAAGTAAATTAATGAAAGTGATCCATGAAATTATTTAATTGGTATTAGACTTAGAAATTTGGCATACACACATGCATAGAAAATAATTTCATTAGAAATCAAGGATATTGTGATAGATATATTTGAGGAATTGATTCAGTTTCAAAACCATCATAGTTTACAACGTTAACTCGCAATAACTTCATAGTGGATAATTTACATTATTGAATCAGGTTCACTCCATATTCCAATCATTGACATCTCATGATATAAAAATCTAAACACAATGAACTAAAAAATGGTATAGGTCCCACACATAATCATCATTCCACCAGAATTAACTCATAGTATGTTTTAATAAGAATCAACTCATAGTATAACCCTTGTAGGAGAAAAAGGTTTTATAAACATCATTCCAACAGAATCATAATCCATTTCTAGATATAATATGAATTGTATACCATTATTATATCCCATATAATGAATTGGTATATAAAAAGATGACATTTTAAAAAGAAAATAATATAGAAAAAATGTAACATTTCTAGTAGAGATAATACATTTTATGAAAATATTATGTTGAACCAAATAATTCC
This sequence comes from Viscum album, assembly GCA_963277665.1. Classification (NCBI taxonomy): domain Eukaryota; kingdom Viridiplantae; phylum Streptophyta; class Magnoliopsida; order Santalales; family Viscaceae; genus Viscum; species Viscum album. Next base: position 233,793,403 of record OY728128.1, read on the forward strand.
TATATAAATTTGAAACACATTCTCTTGGAAATATTATTTGGAATATATAATAGATTATTTAAAATTCATTTCAAACATTTCATAATGAGAATATCTTCAATGAAAAAAATACATAAAACTGTAAAAAAATTAATATTCTTTTCTTTGAATATAAACATTAAAATTTATAAAGGAACCCTTATTGAACATAAATTATATAAGGTCAGAAAATTCTATTCATTCCTTTCAGGTTAAAATAATGATTTTTTTATTTTTTTAAAGAAAATCCAAAAATGAATAAAATAGAAATAAAAAAATACTTTTCAAATTTTTCTCTAATATGTAAATTTTTTGTAATAATTTCACTTAGAATAATATAAAAAAATTTCAAATATTTTCAAAAATATTTTAGAGAACATTTTTTTAGATGGAAAATGATATTCTAAAAAAGGGTGAATTAATGCCATATTTTCATAAAAATTAATTCTCAATTTTTTATGTTCTGATTTTTTGAATAAAGTAAATATTATATTAAAATTTCATAAATAATCAAGGTAAAATAATATTTATGATAATTTTAAAAAGATAGATCATAATATTACAACATTAGAGTCTAAATCATAAACAAAACTAGATAAATGATAATATTGTAACATAAAACTGTAATAAATTTTTTTATTTTTGTATCCTATGTTCAATGAATGTGGGATCCTAATATTTTTATATAATAGTCATATTTTTTTATTATTATCATAAAACAAATTCATGTTCATTATATAAACTATATCAATGAAATACACAGTGAAAATGAAACGTGTCTTAAAGAATATAAAAATTGAATAGAAATACCTAAATTTATATCTCATCTTCATTATTATATGTCTAAACCTACTATATGATAAATATAATATTATTATTCATACATTTTTGAAAAAATCATGTTTATCATACTATATGTGATTTATTAATTACTATTTATTACATGATTATCTATAAATATTTGTTAATATCACATTTTGGGTAATGACTACTTTTTTTATGTATGTTCAATTTTTTATTTCTAATCACATTGAACATGGTTACATCATCTCCATATTGGGAAATATGATATAAAGAAAGAAATATATTCTATATATATTTATTGATATTAGTCCATAAAAGAAAGATATAAGAAATGAATTATCCCATCATTGAGACTATTGGCCCTAACATGTATGAAAAATATTTCCATTTTCATGAAGGATTGAATGAATTAAAGGAAAATAATATATTAACACTATAAAATATTTTCAATTTTATATATATCACCTATTTTTATTATTATTTCCTTCCATTTAATATTTGAACAAATCTTTTATCACTCCATGAGTTGAATATGAATTTTTATAATTGATGAATCAGTAAAATATCACAAGATAAAAAATTTAATGAAATTTAAATAACTCCGTCTATAATTGTAAAAAATGGTCATGACTTGTTATCCAATATGGATTAACTTTCCTATTTGGAGGATAGACATGAATCCCAAAACCTAACCTAATTATAAAATTAAACCATATCATAAAACGATAAACTTATTACCATTAATAATTATTAAAATACAAATATATAAGCTGATGTTTACCAAATTTCCAAAATGAACATTTCGTTAATCCACTAATAAACATGAAACACATATTATTTCTCACTTAAGTAACATGTGAATAACATAAAAATTTATTCTCCTCAACTATATTAATAACTAATATTTCCATGAAACCAAATTGGAATCATATATTCTTCATTATTCAGTAAATAAAAAAAATTGTAATGGATATATTCATTAAATAAAAATTTCTTATAATCATCATTAATGATAACATAAAAAACGTTGTGAACAAAACATTCATTACTACCAAATTTTTATGTACAATATAATTTACGTTATCCATATAAATCATCCCTCTCTTACAATATAATTATATTTACACTATGAAACATTTTGGGTTTTCTTTCCCCTACATATCTGTTTTTCATGAAATAATACCATTCCATTAAATAAATTATCTATTAGATCAACAACATATAACCTAATATTTAGATCACTTAATAAAAAAATTATGGAACCCTCAATTATGGTTTCAGATGTCTATTAAACAAAATAAAAAAAAATAATATAATTTTGTTAATATTAATACATAAAATCATCATTCATTTGACATTCATCAAAAATCATAATCCATTATTTATTATGTTATTCAGTAACACTTATTTCCTTTCAAATTTATTTTTTAGTCTCTTCATCATCAGTAATTTAACCCTTACTCAAACAATATTAGTGGACCTCTTTATGAGAGTTACATTTATGACATATATTTTTATAATTTAAACTATTTACACATTTGAAATATTAAACCATCAATGATATGTTATATCGATATTTATTATTATATATAGTGTTAACTAGAAATTTAATTGTATCCTAAAAAATTATTATATTTTAAACTTTTTTCCACAATAAAAGATATCATGTATTTTATCTAGACATTCTGTTGAGTGATTTTACCCATATTATCAACATATAAGAAACAATATCTTATTTCTACCATTGTTTCCACCACCAAATTTATTAAAAAACCATTTTCATTATCTTCTTTATGGAGTTTAAGAGTTTATTTTGGTAGATAATTTTATTCATATATCATGAAATTTATTATAAAAAATCATAATGTCCTTCAACAAAGTCATTATACCATTTGGATTTTTATCAACACATCATATATCAAATTACACATTAATTTGATTCCTTATAGTTCCTCTATTTACTATAAATAAAAATATAAATGTGTAGGGAAATATTAATTGTGGGGAACCATATAATCTTGTAAAATCACTTATATGACGTTTTAAATCCCAAACCTTCTATTCAAATTATGGAACCATAGTCATAAAGTAGGAATGTCATTATAATCATTCAAATACTTCATGGTTCATCATAATGAGTTTGAGAATATCAAACTAATATATCTAGAGAGTGTTAAACAAAGTCTTTAGAAGTCCCACTGTTATACACCATGTGATGATTGAGTCTGACTCAATTAACTATTTTTTATGTAATTAACCGATGGAAACTCTCTGATAGAGCCACTATAACATTATGTACCTAGATAGGGATTTAATTTCATGAAAAATACTCTCTCAATGTTTTACCAATATTCTTAAATATTTTCAATACAATGACACAACAATATATTTATATTTAGACATGTCCTTTATGATCTCCATAGTATTTTGACATCGTCATTTACAATGTCTAAATAACCCTTCCACTAACAATAACTATTCAAAACCAGGATTCCCGTACATAGAAATTACATATTATTAGATCATTATTAACTTCATCACACAAACACATGTCTTCAAATTATAATGCTTTCTGTACTTTGGTTATTAGACACAAAAATATATTATTTCTTGAAATATGTCTAACATATCTCCTAAAGATATTTACATGTATTACTCTTGTTATACACACCCTACAAAAAACAATTTCAATAAATTGGGAAAATGTAATTCAATAAATTGTGAGATATGATGCTTAGTATAGGAAAATAGGGTGATAATTAAGAATAAAATGTGAATAGGGATATGAGAATAAAAGAATAATATTTTTAAACTATACCCTTCATAAAAATGATCAATATGTTGAATCATAAGAAAAATAATAGATGGTCACAAGACATGAATCATAAGAAAATAAAATAACGTGATATAGAATATAATAACATTTCCTTATGACATGTAATTATAGAATAAAAAATTGTAGATAAATAATTTTTGTAGTATCCAAGGATCACATACAAGGATATCATAGTGGAATCTGTTCAATCCCAAAATCATCATGGTAGTCAATATTTAGATCCAACACCATCAATATGGAAAAATATCATTACTGAGATGGGTTAACTCTCTATTCCAATCATTTATGTATCTTGAGATATAAATCATTACTCAATGACTTTCAGGAAGATATTCATCCCAAACATCTCATAATGAATATCATACGCATGTGTGTTATATGATCATAAATCATTCATCCTATTATAACCCATGAAATTAAATGGAATTCAGAATATATCACCAAATTATTACCTATATAAAAGAGACAAATATCATAACAATATCGTTATGTCATCATTTCAAAACTCATGAAAAAATTTAGGGTTCATAAAAATTTCCTCAATATATAACTCATGGGATATAAACATGTTTTATATAAATAATTACACAATAAACATGAACCATTAAGAGGAATAATATGATTGTAATACTTATATAATAACCCTACTATGGAATATGTACACCAATATATGTAAAAATATATTGAAAATTATTTAGAAAAAGATCAAGAAAAACTTCTTTTAGAAATTATCTTTTAATTTAAAATTAAATTTTAAAATTATAAATTTAGAAAAAAAAATTGAATTCCATTTCATTGAAAATAAACATTAAAACATATAATTGTATAATTAAAAACAAATTAAAATATTTAGTGAAGAAAATATAAAATTAAAATTGAATTAATAGGTCAAAACATAAAAAATTCAAATCCCATTTTTTTAAAAATAAATTTAAAAACATATAATGAAATATTTAAAACAAATTATTGGTTATGATGGTGGGAAATTCTATCCATGTCATAAGTATTGAAAAAAAATATAACTTTTATATTTTGGGTATCATACAAATGGGAATTATTTAAAAAATGACTTGAATATTCCATTTCATTAATTTATAAAATATAAAAAAAATGGGTAAAAATATATTTTACAAATCATATGAAATATTTTAATATCATTTTTTATATTTTTTAGAAAACATGGGTTTTCATGAAAATAGATTTCCATACAAATGTAGAAATATTTATAGATTTTCTTACACATATTTTTTAATTTTAAGTACAATATATCATTAAATACCAATATTAATGAAAAATTCAGTAATAAATAGATTATATTTAAATTTAGTGAAATTATCGAGAGGTATATCATAAGAATTCCACATTGGAGACCTATCCATAAACAATCCTTATAAAATATTATATTCTAACATAAAACCATTTTCATTTCCATAATATTTGAATCTTAAAGACCATGAATGATTGATAGTCAAATGGATATCTAGTCATAATATTTTAATGGGGGATCTTCATAAAATATATTCTTGGTCATAATATACACCGCATCAAATAATTTTTCTTGAATACAACATGTGTCTCAAAAAAATAAAATCTAGAGTAAAATCCATTACTATTTGTCTCGAATCAATTCATACACATTATAACCTCATGTATAATAAAAACATGATCATTATAAAAATGTTAATGTAACATAATAATATGTATCATAGCATAGGATATTTACTTATGAAATATTATTACATGTTATTGAAATTGTGTTCCATGTAAAAACTCCTTTTTTTGTTTATGAGATTACCATTTTCTATATGACTAGATTTATAATGGTCTAATAATGTACCTAAATCTTATTATTTTATATATATATACATCATGTATTTACGTATACTACTCCATATAAGTTAGATATATAAAATGAAATAAATCCTTTATGGAAATGATAGTGATATGTATTAATGAAACCTATTTCAATATTCTCAAAGAATGAAAATAGTTGAAGAAAAATAATATATTGAAATTATAGAATAATTTTTTATTTATATTAATTTCAAATGATAAATAATACCACATTTTTTACATTCCTTGTAATGAATGAATGAATCACATTGCTTTATGAGGTAGTTGTCCATCATACACAAGAAAAAGGTTATCAAATTCCTATGGTTTGGAATATAAGTTAAAAATGAGATTTATTGAGGAACCAATAATAATAGTATTTTTAATATAATTTATAATATATAATGAATTAATTATTTTAATCTATGATAGGTGGTTATGGAAAATTAATTGAATTGTTTTGTGAGGTGGTGGTCTACGGTACTCATCTATAATGATTTCATTACCAATTTAATTATAGTGGAGAAGGCCTTAGGTTATTAAATAAACATAGAAATAACCATCGATATTGAGCATATTGGTGTATTTATATTTTGGTTGTTATGACATAATTTATTTTTCTAGAGAATGGTTAAAAATAAAACTCATTGTGATGATAATTAACTTCACTTAGAAGAACCTCCTTTGGGACCACTTTTTAAAGACCATAGAATTGTTATAACGGGTGGTCCAGAAGATCTAGAACATGTAAGAGGATTTATGTGAGGGATTTTGGATTGTTTTTTCAATTTATATGGATAGATAAGTGTGAATATCTAAATTTTAGTGGTGGTGTTTTATATGTGGTGGAATTTAAGAAAATTTGAGTCTACTCGAAAATATAAAAAACAATAAAAAATGATAACATCATTCAAATTGGAAAAACATATGGGGGCCCATATATTATTAAATGGGACGATTATTTTGGAAATAGATATATCATAAAGATTTATTTAAGAATTGTGTCATTTTAAACCATTATCATTATATTCTAAAAACCAATAAACACATGTTATGTTATATACTATAACTAATTTTTTTCACTATTAATTATTTTAAAAAATGATATTGAGATTATTAGATAATATAAATTAAACTAAATAAAAATATGAATTCCATTATTCCAAATAAATTTTAACAAAGTGGTGAAATATTTTATAAAATTTATCCCAATGATAAAATAAAAATGTGGATTTTCAAAAGGAAAATTGTTCAATAGATTTCAATTTTTAATATACAAATTAAAATAAAATTTACTGTACTGAAATAACTTGGTTTTATTGATATATAGTTTTTAAAATTTTTCATTTCATAATTCTAAATAAATGTGGTTTTTCATAAATTCATTTTATGAAATAAAATCTTTTAACCATACAAATATTCTCCACTATTCATTATCAAATTTAATTTCATAGTACATTAAGAGTATTTACCATAATATAATTATTAAAGGAGGATTTCCAAATTTAATTTATTTCTTTAATTAAATTTTACAGTGGTTTAAATAATTAGTTTTTAAATAATTTATCCAAATCCAACAAAAATGATTTTTAGATAAATATTTTATATTGTTGAATTTAATTTATTCTTATCCTTAATATAGAAGAGACATAAGAAGCGTGTTAAACATTTAATTGAATATATAATAGCTATGCTTCATTAAATCCATTATTCAAATGTAATTTCGTTATCTAATTTTTTTTAAATAGATTTGGGCACATAAAAAGTATTTTCAGAAAATGATTTCCATTATATTAAAAAGGATTTTATTTTTAGTTATAACAAAATGGAAAATAATTTTTTCATTAAATATACTTGTGATGCGAATTTTTCATAACATTTTTAATATTATTCGTACCTACCATAAAACGTCTATGTGGAAACTATGAAATTAAATAATATTATTTCAATAGTATTTTACAACTCATTTAAACTCAATGTTTTGTGTAATAGAAGGCACACTATGTTTTTCATGTAACATAAGATAAATGAACTATTTTTTGTAAAATAAGACAAAACCATTTTTGTATTTAATTCACGTTTTAGAAAATGTTTCATGTAAAATGAGATAAATTCAATTTATCTTGTAACATATGCAAATTCTATTCTTGTGTATAAGAAAAAATATGATGGAGATTAAATTGGATTAGGAAGAATAATATTATTAAAACTCTCAGGGTGTTAACAAAACAAGTTGTAGTGTTGATAATTATATAAAAAAAACAGAGTTTTTCATATTCTCAATTACACATTGATTATTGATGAATTATATTTCAGTCTGTCATTTATTTATCCATCATATTATGTTATAGTCCCTACCTAAAAAAAAGAACATTTTATCCAGTTCTAATTATCCTAATGATTAAATAATCGTAGCCCTTTAGATTTTTTATGTGTAGTTGTTTTGTAATAGTCCATTAAATGATATTGTATAGTTGAACTTATAACTTCATTTAATCTTATTCTAGGAACTGACGCCTTACCTCCACATTAACCATGGCCTACCTAAGTTATCTTCATAGAGAGATGTATATGTCATTGTGTACAACATTATACTCAAAAACCATATAATTTATACAATGAACATTGGAAACATGAAAATAAATTTGTATCATTAATGTCTAAAAACCAAAAATTTCAATCTAAAATATATTATATTTTAAAAAAATTATTATTGTGTTTATTCCATGAAAAATCATTAACATTTTTTTCCAAAGGGGGGAATTAGCAAAATTCTCATTCTCTAGGAAATTTTGTGAAATAATGCCTTATATATTTTCATATCCCTTTCTTAATATTTATCAATTTCTTACAATGATTAGTAGAATAATTTTATTTTCCAAAAACTAAATATGAATAAATATATTCAAATTTATCTATCTTTTACTCTAGTCATGGAGTGATTTATATTGTAATTTTATGATTATGATTATTTAGAATCTATATAATTTTTCACCAATGATATAAAGAACATCAATCCTCATTAGAAGATATCTAAATGCAATCAACCATCAACAAATCTATAAATGAAATTATAATTAAATTACAATGATATTTAGTTAGATTAAAGGTCCTAATTAAATTTATCTGTAGGTAAATCCACATACACCTATTCTCTATGTATTCTATTCTCATCCCATATTATTCAGTTTTAGACAAAAAAATGTCACAAAAAACATTTGTATCCAACATTTTCTCCCTATTGTTTTTTATCGCAATCATCAATCCATTCTCAATCAAACACTTTCAAAGGCCAAAGGATGATTATTAATGATTCCTTTTCACCATCCTTTACCATCATAACTAAAAGGTACATATAATAATTATTCTGTCACAATTTTATGATTATAAATTAACGTTTATTTTCAAAAATATAATTCATTTCTGATAGACACCCGGGCATATATAATTTTTTACGGCACCATTATTAGATTTATTATTAATTTTCTATTAAAATTATTTATAATATTTATTAATGATCTCCACATAGATCATGATGTGAAATATTTATTATTCAAAAATAATATAGGATTATAATAAATAAAAATTATATTATATAATTATTTCATAGTTTTTTATCTAAATATTTCGTTTCACCAAACAATTTTGAAAATACTAATAAAAATTTGTATTTTTTCATCAAATAAAACATATAATAATTAAATCCCCACAAAATGATCAGTTATCCTTCATCACATTCACGAACTGGTGTCACAAATAAATGATAAAAAACTATATATTCATGATTAATTCATGAATACACATCATGATACTAATTATATAAAATAACACATAAAATTAATATACATTATTTCTAACACCAATTATTGTATATACATGTTTGTGACCTCTTATATTAGCTTCTAATCAGTTTTAAAGGATGAATAAATTACAACATACACCATTCAAGCTTCATTCCCCATATTCCTATATATATATTTTTTAATCAATTTTCATAAAAAATAAAATTTACCAACTAAAATTGAAATATTAAAATATTGGTATATATATCAAGTGAGAAGATATTTTGAGAGATAATAGTTTATGTGAATAAAACTAAAGTTATTAATTTCACTCACATATATTAATAAATATTAATAGCATATTATTTTTAAAATTTTCAATATATTATATGAACTAAGTAACAATTTCAAATAAACATCAGAAAAAACATTAAATAACGATTCTAAGAGAATATACCTATATTGAATAAATTGATTTGACGTGTTTGTTTTAAACTAGTTATACCACATGATATTAGTTATATTTAAAGTATACAGTGCTTTTAAATTTTCATAAGTGTCATGAAATAAATTTTAACCACATGAATAACAACTCTTAAGTGAAATTACATCATTACACTATATCATTAGATTATATCAAAATATGAGTACTATTTTTTTGAAATTAATTATTCTTATAATTTTTTAATTCGTTTTGTTAAAATATGATACAACATGATTGAAAATAATGAATAAATAAAAAATCATGAATTCTTCATCATTGTTAACTACTATAAATTATCATTCTCAGTCGTCTGTTTCCACTTCAGATATAGAATTGTATTATTTTTTGTTGTTCAATAACATCTGGATAATAATGGAACATTAACATACATCCTTATAGCCACAAAAATTCTATATTATATCATTCACTAGTTTATCTTCTTAAATTTATTATGTGACTATATATTTCTAAATAAATAGATATATTGGTTTCATCAAATCACATTGTGTGATAGATTTATCTTCCACACCATTCGATATTTTTTAGGTCCAATAAAAAGCACTAAATTATTAAATTATGCAAGAATTGTTTTAGGTATCTCTTTCTAACTCATATACATCTACTTTATGGATAATATTATACTTTAAAATTTGATCATATAACCCCATTTTCAATATATTCTCCTTATTCTTTGAATACATATAATATATATTATAAAATTTCGAATGGAAAGAGTGGTACTTCCTATGACCTAATGTTAAAGAATATTGTTTTCAATGATGAATAATCACTTTAACTCTCAATTTATTAAAAACCATCCAAAATGAAATTTTATAATACACCCTTCAATGATTTTGTTAATGATTCTTTATCTTGTAATATTTATCTTCAATGACTTGGGAGAAAACAGTCTTATGATACTATTCAATGTTTTACTAGATTGACCTATTTTGTAATTTGTTTCATCATTTTTTATCATTATAAATCTACCATGGGAAGGATCAACCGCATGTGTTTACCTCATTAGAAATAGTATGAATTAAAATACACTAAGGAATTTCTCATATTATCCTTTATATTTTTCCATAAGATTAAATTAAGATTATTATTTGTTATTTGTTATCTACATGTTCCTTTTAACATACCATTTAAATGGGGCCTCATTATTTGTTAGTTATATATTTATATGATACTTCCTAGAAGACTATTCTATGTATAACATTATAGGTTTTACATACACCCTTATTTGTGAAAAAACATTATCACCTAATGTAGTAATTATATTGTTTGAAATGATAAATTATTTTTTTTGTGAAACTGATATTTATATTTTTTAATGGAATATATAAATTATTTTAGAGTCTTTTAAATTAGTTCCAAATATATTATGAATCCATATATAATTTTTTGGTAATAATAAATTGTATCCTAAAAAAACATGATTTTTGGAATTTTTTGGTTATATATTTTAATTGAATAATTACTTATTCCATTAATACATAGGGAACCAGAAACAAACAAATGATGTGTACAAATATTTTAAATAAATGTCACATGAGAGATAACATCATTTGAGATACATTACATAATAATTTACATTATTAGTTCCCAAATATTTTAATTATGTATATTTTATTTTATTTGTCTAATTGATTTTGTATCTAATAGATAGATTTATGTCATAATATTTCACACAATTTACATTATCTTAATATATATCATCATCATGGGATACTATATTTACTGGAAAGACATTTCGTTCAATATATATCCCTAATCCGATCAATATTTTCTTATATAATGAATGTTAATATTCATAGATTCAATAATGTATTTCAACGCTTTCCTCCAATAATTATTTTTAACTATCTCTTTTTCATGTTTTTCATTAATATCACTTTGAACAATTATCAATGAACGAATTATGTTAAAATTTTCCATCAAGGACACAAAAAAATATACAGTAACTTCTGTTCTATATGAAATAATCTAAAATTATTCTTGAACTTAATAATGAATAATTTCCCAAAGATCCACCATTTCAAATAAGGCGTTGATCTATATTTCCCTTTTGTACAAAAAGTCTCCTGATTGATTACTCAATTCGGTTTCCACATAATCCCTGTAATTCCTAACTCTATATATAATAAGTGGTTGTAATATATTAGTATATGTAAACCCTACATAAATAAAATTTCAAAATGAGTATATAATAATATGGTAAAAAATGATATTTCCTTTGTATTTCTATTTTTATTGGAATATTTTAATAAATTCAAGGTATGTTAAATGTTTGGTGATGAATTGTGTATCAAATTGTTAAAGGATAATGGATATTACAAAATAATTATGTGTAATGATGTTGATTTCCATGAATATACGTATGAATAGGCTCAAGATTCATCCCTCAAACCTGATAATTATAGAGATAAACCTCATGTCCAAGAGATGTTATAGAATCAAAGTAAATAATAAAATAGATACAAGGGAACTAGTGGATTTATATAGATATGGTTATTGAATATTTTATTTGAAAATAAGTTTTATATTATTGACAAGTGTAAAAATTATAATTGGTTATAAGAAGTCCATTAGTCAATTAGAGAAACCATTATTTGAATAATTATAATATTGTTTGATATATTAAATGATGAAATGATTATAAAGGTTTTAGAATATTGATATAATGGATAATATTGTAAAGGATGTTAAAATTCATGATACACTCAACATGAGTGTATAAAATATGTTTTTGACCTTTGTTTTTGAGATGGTAACAAATTAAAATGGTTTTCTAAAATTATAATTGTGATATTGATTTGAAAAAAAGTGCATGGTATGGGATATAACTACACTGATAAGGCCATAGATGAATTTAAATAGAATACAGAGAGTAGATAAAAATTAAATCATGTATAGATTGGGAATAAAAATAATTAATGTTTGATAGATATATTCCTGTAATAGGAAAAAAAATTCTCACAATGTTTTGAAAGGAACCTCATAAGGATAGAAAAAAATAGTATGTATTATTTAGAAAAACATATAATATGATTGGGAGATAATGATTATAAGATAGATAAAATAAACATAAATATAGTAACATTATATCATAATGTTTAGACATTTTCAATTTGTTTTTATTTTATCTACCGCATATTATTCAAATAGCTCATAATTCTCAATACTTGAGAAATGATAATGTTTCCAAAATTGATGATTCATATATTCAAATGATTTATGATGATGCTAAATCCATGAATTCATGAAAAATAATCATGATGAAATTTTTTTCTATGATATAATCCTGATATAGGGATTCATTGGACAAAAAAATGTTATAAATGTTATAAAATATTTTTAATATATTCTGGAAGGAGAAAAATATATATATTTGTTTCGTGGAATTTTCTAATCTTATTATGAAACCGTCTACTAACTATTAAGATCATCTCTTGATGAAAAATAAATTAATTGACCCATTTTATATGTGACATTTATTTTTAGAAAACATTTATTATTATATTAAAATTTTTTGATGTATATATATTTTATAGGAAAAAAACTCAATCTTGATGAATAAATATATCAATTCTTATTTCAGAGAGTTTTAAAAGAATTAATGTGCGAGAGAGTATATATTGATATCATTATGGAAGACTAAAATGATCTAACTAATGTGAGAAAGTAGAAAAATTATATCATAGGAAATTGTTTATAAGATTTTCTACGTGGATGATATATTTTTTATTACATTTAATATATCATATATTTACATTTATAAAAGATAAAATTAATACAAATCAATGTTACTGCAATTACAATGATATCAACGATAAATAAAAATATAATAACATGAATGAAAAAAAATGTTCTACTCTAGTGAGTTTGGAATGTGAGTATTTAAGAAATACTAATGAAGGTTTCATGGATGAAAAATTATATTATAATGTTATCTTAATTCCAAAATAAAGTATTCAGTTAATACAATAAGAATTTTTATTTACATACGTAAGGATTAGAAACTATCCCCTGGTATTGTTAGTTCTGCTGATGTATGGAGAAGAATATGATGCCATAGTCATATGAGGTGTTTCATGTTCTATGAAAGATAAGACCTATATATTGAATAATTTCATCCACAGTAATGATTTAAAATTAATTTAATTAACTTTATAATTTCATTATAATTATACTTAATGAGAAATTTTTGAAAAAAAATCCATAGTGAATGATTAGAGATCCCTAATTATTTGAACTGGTTATCGACATCATTTCTATGTTGCATTCAGAGTGGCCAACCAACATATCCAAAAGAAGAAATGTGTACCTTTTAAATAATAGGGACAATGTAGGTTGTATTACTACTTAATCGCACGTTTTACTGATAAATTGTTATTTCAGAAAGTATATCATGTTTTTCTATATAATATAGAGATGAAATATATAAGTGATGTGATTCAAATGATATAGAGAGACAAGATGAATTGGTGTTATGATATTATACTGAACATGTGGGGTGAAATATAGTTCACATGAAAAATATATTTTTTATTCAATTCATTAATATAATTAACCCACCTATACAGTATCAGGAACATTAGTTTATGACCATACTAAACCTTAAAACTATACATTGATTATATGAATTATGGTGAAAAATTATTTTGTCTATGAAACCTGATCCCAAAAGGTGTATGTTTTCCACATCTAGGATGAATCATGTAAAATAAAAATTTCATTCCCAAAATTAATTACATTTTTTTATTTTTTATTTTTATGTTTTCTTATTATTAATGGGATAAAATTTCATTACAAAAAACAATGCCTCAAAACCAATGATTATATCTATTTTATGAATGTATTTGAGTTTAGTAAATAGATTATCCTAGCATGATTTACCCCCTCAAACGCTATTTTGTATGTAACACTCTTCTGTAAATAAAAAATTGGTCGAGGAGTGTAGGCTTCCACAGAATGGAAACCCATTTTTCAATTATTCCTGATATTAGAAAAACATATATCTCAGACTAAATAAAACCTTTTATGATAAGATTCTATTCAAGAAAAAGTTATGTGTTCAATTGATGAGTTTTAATAATGTCCATAGATTAAATCATCATTATACATCCTTTTTTAGTCATTATGAGGTTTTGGATATAAAATCAAAAAGGTGAAGAGAAAAAAATACTAAAAGGGAAAAAATATAAAAAAGCTAATGATGAATAACCGCTAGATAAAGGTTTTCATAGTGGTAATAATATTGATAAATATTTTGATTAGTATTCCTCAACATAATCTATCGCAAAAATCGTGGAATATTTCATCGATGAAACACTATGTTATTTTTATCCTTATGTGAAAATTATTTTGTGAGTGTACATATCGATGTTGTCATATTTTTTACCTTAAATGAATGTGATTCCTGATGAAATATAACCTATAGAGATTTAATTCTATTATTTGGAAGATTAATTGGTTAGGAAACTATGTATTTTGATACCCTATAGGGATTAAAAATGTATAAAATATATTATCTGATATATGAGGAATAATATTATTTAATTTATGAAGTCTTGAAAAACATCATTATTATAGTTTGGTGTTTATGAAATTTTTTACTAATAAATTCAATACATTTTGAAATCTATTGAATGATTCATTTGATGAAAAACTGATGAAGATGGAATATATGAAATTACAATGAATGATATTGAAATGAAAATATTACATGAAAATGTAATGTTGGATGACAAAGATAAAATATTTTAAATAGAATTTTAATGACGTATATGATCAATTCAATGTTAGAATATTTTTTATGGGATTAAATATCAAGATATTAAAATAAAATTACACATTATAGAATAAATAAAATTAAAAAATTACATCAAGATGATAAAATATGTGTTTCCTTAGAAATTGTTGTGACCAAGTATTCTTATATATATATATATATATTTCATAATATTATATAAATATTCAATACACTAAACATACACATTCAAGATTACCATAATATATTAAAGCAATTGGTGACTAAGTACACGATCTTCAAATTCAGTGAGTGAACTTCAAAATATCCCACATTGAACATCCTCTTTATAACACTTTACACACATAACCAATATAAAATCATTCATAATATAAATCGGACTGGAAAAATAAGAAATTGTGAACTCGAGTCCAATGTAATGATAAAAAATGGTGATACATAAGTATAACAATAATATATGGTTATGAGAATATGGGAATAAATTTTTAAATCCATACCATGTATATCACTGATCAAAACTATGACTTCGGAAAAAAAGATCGGATTTTCATAATATTTGAATAAGAAGGGAATTTATGAACATGATCCCAATGAGAATAAAATTAGAAGAATATGTAGATTAGTTTCATAAAAATAATTGTATATATTTTTGAACATGTATAAGGTGATAGAGGTTCAATAATTTCATTCTAGAAATGAAATCATGACATTATGAAACAATATAGACATATAAATAGTTCAATTCATAACATTATGTACATGAAATATTTGTACATTAATAACACTATAAAATTGTAATATGTTTTTTCTATAATATAATTAACATGAAAACTGGTTAGCACATATATTTATGAACATGTATTAATTTTAAGAAATAATCTTATGAATATGTAATTATGAATAGATATAAAAATGTTTCGTATGAGTTATCCATTATTACATAATTAATTAGAGGTTGATATAAGAACCACCTATTACATAAGGAAAATTATATAAATGTGTTATATCAGATCATAAAAATTTAAACAATTCATAAAACATGAAAATAAATGACTTCCATAAATATTTTTTCATATCATAATATTTGAAAATGTTATAGGTTTCATAAATACTTCATCATGTCATCATATAATAACCCATTCAAGAATAATCATGGTTCATAATAATTTTATCATGGTATAACCCATTGATGAGAAATAGGATTCATAGACATATTATCATGAAAAAACATACAGATATTGAATAATAACTATATCATTAACCCATATCCTCAAAATTCAATATTATATAAAAAAATATATCATGATATATAGAATATTATTTTTAACAATCATGTGGAACATTTAATGAGGAATATAGCATTTCATTGAAAATTAAATTTAAAAATATAATAAATAACATTTTTAGAAATTATTTATTATAAAATAACCATTAAATATTATAAGTAATTCATTATAATTAATAATTTTCTTGACAGAATAAAATTTTGATAAAGTCAAGTATGTGAAATATATTCCTTTCACATATTTAGTAAAATCAAGAGGATTTTTTTGAAAATAAAAAGAAAATTCAATTGAAAAACAATGTAACAATTTTAATTATATGTCAAAATGTTTTTTAAAAAACCATTTAATTTGTGTAATCATTTTAGAAAACAATTTAATAAATAAATGTTTTGAAAGAATTTTTTTTCAACAGAAGAGAGAAATAAATACATTTTTTCTTAAAATCAATATATTGAACTATTGAGTACAAAATGTGGAGAATGAAGGGGAAAATGTATTATCATGAAATAAACATAGGAAAAAAAGGCCCATTTGTTTCATGATAGTTAGAAAATATTATTTCATTATTGGAATAATAATTATGAACAACTTCATAAAATGATGATACTGTAACATAAAAACATTTCCAAACTGGTATCACTAAAACATAAGACCCATTAAAGGTAGATCCTCAAATGTATAATTAAATATAAATATTCATTAGGATAATAATCATATAATACATTCATGGTAATCATGTACAACAAGGAAATGATAATTATTTTGCTTATGGAATGAGTCTCACATATGTAAAAATTAAGACGAAAATCACTTACAACTCTAGTAATCATTTGAATCGTCAAAAAAAATATAGAATCAAATTAAATAATCCTCCAAATATAATAAATATGTAGATATTAATTATAGAATATGTAAAATGTGTTATATATAAACCCAAAGGTAATAAGTGTTGATCTTTCATATGTCACCCAGAAATAAAATAGATACACAAGTAATCCCTTACATAAGTCTCAACATCCATCGTACACGTTCAGGAAAATAATATAATTAAAATTATATTATAATATGTTTTTTACAGAACCATATATTTATAATAAAAAATAATATTTATTTATGAACATCACATACCCTTATATTAACAATTCTTTATTCAAATCATGTTTCGAATAATAACCTCTTGTCTTTTATATATGTTTTGATTTGCAATATTAGGTCATTTAAAATTGATCATTTTCAAAAATATAAAGAAAAATAATTATTAAATAATAATAACATTTACAAAAAATTATACTTTTAATACAAATAATATAATATGGTTATGATAACATAAATACAATACAATCATGGATATAGTAAGTACTATGTATGCATGAGTAACGTTTTCATTTTCCATTGCTCATTATGGAATATAGGTAACTAATATTTTATATATTAATATTGTTATTAATATCATAAATAACATAATATTTATTTTAATTTAATTATATATATCATTGACATGGTGATGTGTTGAAAAGAGAGAGTTACATCACAATACGAAGGTGGTTTTGACACACACATGAATGATGTTATCATTATTAAATGAGTGAAAAGGTAAGAAGTAAAATGATATATAATATTTTCATAATGATTAATATTTGAAAAATATCATTACAATGTCAATTTTATAACATATTTTAATTGAAATTATCTTTATTATATTCAATGATTAGTATTATTGAAAAAATAATCACAATTATTCATTAATATGATATCCGCCACACAGACGAGTGACATCAGCATATCCCGTATAGAATAGAATGTAATATATATATATGATATAATGAGAAAAATGATATAATTTTATTTATTAATATCATATATATATATATAGAGTTTATTTACATCTAAATACCCAATCAAGGGTTGTGGTAATTAGAAAATGAATGAGGTCAGTTTGCAGGTCAATAAACCATCGTACACTAGAATGATGATTTAATAACCAATTTTATAGATAAGGAGATTTTATACATAAATAAATTATTATAAAAAATAACATAATCTATATGTTAATTATTTTATTATATGATAATGGTTTTATATGAATATTTGGATTTGGATGAAGAAATAATCAAAAAATGCTTGATGAAGAAATTTTCCTCCTCTAGGGGTTCCTCCTTAGGGATACACCATAAGATTTCAATGGATGGTGTTGTGACAATAATAAGGACTATTGTACAATATTTGGGATTTTTATGAATTTATTTGAGTAGTTATTTGATGAAAGAGGGTTTTATGGTGTTAATTTTACATATGATGGTGTGTATATTTTATGTGAGGTGACCAACAAACATGTAATTTTTAAATTTAAAAAGGTGTTCCCTTGTTTTATACAACAATAAAGGGTCAAAAATGGAGTATCATTAATAAATACATAATATATGGTTGAAATAGTCTTGGTAATTATATTTTAGACAAGTTTTATCTAATTTTAACCCTTATTGTTGTAGTTTAACCCCTGTTAATGCATCTTTACCGTAACTGTGACAATTAATTTTTATTTTTTTTATAATTCCATTTGTTTAAAAATTATATTGAACATATAAGATGATATAAATTATTATGACTCTAAATATTGAATAAAATGTTTCTAAATTCAATAAATATAAATGGAAAATTTTAGTTTAAAACTTATACCAAATACATGATGAGAAATAAACTTTTCAGATAATTTTTTTGAAATGTTTATTATGTAGTATATATCAAAAAACAATATTAAAAAGGTTAAAATTACCTAAATTTTCTTAATAGATTTATAATTTTACTAATTTAAATTTATATTTTATTTAAAATATAATTTTACATTACAAATATTATAAATGAAATGGTAGTTTTCAAATACAATTAAGAATTTTTCAATAATCAAATAAATGAATTATTTTTAGAGGATTCTCAATAATATATCATAAAATAATATATTCATGATTATTTAGAAAATAATATATTCATCTAAATTGAAAAATTTTAAATCATTAAAAAACTATGTTTAAAATAACTTCAACAAGAAGGATATAAATATTCATCATAAGTAAATATATTTTTATGAAAACAAATGGTTTTATTATTTTGTCTTGTATAAAAATTATATAAGAAGAATATTAAAATGTGTTCGCATTATATACTATATAAATATAATTCTAATCACTCAGAAATAATGGATTCTCAATTTACAATGGAATAAATAGTTTTCATAAACAAATTCCATTATTTCAAAATAGTATTTATATCCATTTTGAATTAATATTTCACAATAGATTTAATATATACACATATGTGTAATACATTACACTTTCTAATAAAGTGAATAATATTGATAATTGTCTTTCTAATGAAATGGATATGACTATTATTTTAAATAAAAACATTTTGTTTGTATTTCATGTGTGGTATAAACATTATTTTTCAAATAAAGGATGGTACACTTAGTACCATGTGTAATGAAAAATATCAAAATGATTAAATTTATTTGAAATAAAAAATCACAAAATCTCATTTTGTTACATTCATCCCCCAATGAAATAAATTTTCTTGCTAAAATTTCCACATTGGTACCAACAATTGATTATTCTTCTTCCTGGTTGTATCCTTAGGTTCTGATGTAGCTTATTTAAGCTGGCGGTTTCAACAAAAACGTTCATCAGATAACTGTTCATGTTTCATATAAAATTCACCATAATCACTATAATTTCTATAAGTTATTCCTTATATGTAATATCATTCTCAAAATTTACAAGAAATGATTTTATTTAATGTGATTGAATAGGTATTTACATACTTAAGAAATATATTTCGAACACATCCAGAATCTGATAATGGTTCAGTGGAAGCAGAAATAGATATGACCTCATCCTGATGTGCTCATGAATCTCAATATCATTTATATTAATAGTGAACATATTTCCATTTTATCTAAAAAAATTCATCATTTGGTTGTGCTTTGATCAATATCCACATCGTAACATACAATTATAATATTTTTTTGTATATATTCCATAAATACAAAAAGTATGTATTCTCCATCATTGAGAGAATAAAATGTCATTCAGAAAATCATTAATCAATTATAACCTAGTGATTGCTATCCAATTTACTTATTTATATCATTTGTCTCCTTATCCGAACATCATTATCTAATCATATAGATCATATTAAGTGTTATCATCCATTAATTTAAATAACAACTTTCAATTAAACAGTTTTTCTAATCCATATATACTATTTATCATCTTTTTAAAAAAAATCAATGAAAAAATTATATTGAGAAATAATAATATATTTCATTATGTATATAAAAAATATAATATTATTTTATATGAGTTCACCAATATTTCCACATCCTGTAGGATTTAAATGATGATGTAGATTCCAGAATACAAGAGGAGGGTGTGAGTTAAAAAATTTAAAAAATTCCTTTGAAACTTTTAAAGATGGTAATGTTTAAAAAAGTAAAACAAGGTAAATTCATTAGACCTCTTAGTTCTACAAACGTACTTGATTCCGAAAATGATGTTCCAGAAATGAAACATAAGAAAAGTTTACAAAGATAATGATTCTACCTAAAAGCGTATATAATCTTACTAATCAGAGTATACAAGTACAAGAATGTATAAGATAGTTATACTTTACTTAACAATCAAAATTCTGTGGAAAACAAACTTGAAAAAATAGAAGTTAAATGTAAAAATATTTTATCCCAAAGAGTTGTCTATCCAACACCCTTGGATAAGGGTCCCTTGATTTATAATTTCACAGAAGACTATCTTACCCACAACATGGTAAGCCCTCAATATTAATATTGGAGTATGTCTTTCTATCCCCGCTTGCCCTCAAACTTCAAGGTAGTCAGGACCTGTGTCTTCATATCCCTGGAAGCCCTCAACCTTCAACGTAGTCGGCGCATCGTTCTTCCTATCCCTAGTATCCCTAGAATTTACTTAGAAACATTTGCAGTCACAAGAATCAATTCTGAAAAATATGTTCAGTACACACAAAGCATGAGATTCTCTCTCTAGAAATCACATCAGCATGTAATCTATAGAGTTTTGGAACAGTTTTGAGCTCATTCAAATGAGCTCTTAATTTTAGGTGCATTTCCAACGGTTGGCTCCCTCCTCCAACGACCATATATTTCCATGATTTTTAGCAGTACCAATACACGTGTCACTAAAACAATGATTGGTTATAAATAGATTATATAACATCGTTTTATTACTAAATAAAGAGTAAGAAAAATATTGTTCTCAACCAAATTCATTTTTTAGAGTACATGGAAAAATAAATGTTCGGATTCTTGCAAAATAACCATTCGGGGCCTATAAAACATGTATATTCAGATTCGGTCTTCAATAGAATTCGGAACCTGAATTCTATAGAATTTCGTAACCTGAATTTCATGGAAATTCGGACTCTAAATTCTGAAGAATTCGGAGTTTGAATTCGGAGAAGTTGGCGTCTGA
Organism: Viscum album; assembly: GCA_963277665.1. Classification (NCBI taxonomy): domain Eukaryota; kingdom Viridiplantae; phylum Streptophyta; class Magnoliopsida; order Santalales; family Viscaceae; genus Viscum; species Viscum album. The sequence continues at coordinate 233,815,717 of OY728128.1, forward strand.
ATTCCATGAATTCGGAGTCTGAATTCATAGAATTCACAGTTTGAATTCATAATTATTTTGAGTCTAAATTCATAAGAATTCAGATTCTAAATTCATAAGAATTTGGAGTCTGAATTCATAAGTATTTAGAGTCTGAATAAGAATTTAGAGTCTGAATTCATAAAAATTAGGAAATCGAATTCAGATCCTGAAAATAGAATTCTCTATATCTAAGTATTTATAGGATTTCTAGGTTTTAGATATGAAACCAAATTTTACACTTAGAAATAAAAAGAGTTATATTTAGTGATACTAAAATATGAAAAATTAAAATTCATGGTATGGATAAATTTCCTTGGGGAAGGAAAATTTTCCTTATCAATATGACACTTATTGAAAATAAAATTTGCATTGTTATAGAGAGTTTGTGATATTAAAAACATATTGGAATGGAAAAGTATTAATAAAACCTTATTGAATCAACACTTCCTTCTCAAAATATTATATAATTTTCATAGTCTTATTACTCAATAAATATTTCCTTTTTTTTGTTTCATTCCTAGTCTCCAAAATTTTAATTGAAAGCCCATTTCACAAACAACCTTTTGGATTCCCTTTATGTGAGTTCCCCTTATGACATAATATTAAATATTCCCAATACATTTAAAATTTAAATCATTTAGTTGTTAATAAAACCATATAGAGACCATTCTTATGATCTATTACATTAATGGAAATTTAAATTTTCCCTTGGAGATTAAAAATCACATTCCGTTATTCAATACATATTAAAAATATTCAAGGTCTTCTGAGGCATTCCCAGTATTTATTTTTCCCACATTATTAACATATATGAATTTGTGTCTTATTTCCTCTATTGTGTCCCCACTAAAACTCTCAATAAAATATTTTTGACTTATTTAGAGAGTCTAAGAGATCATTAAGGTGGAATATATATTTAATATATTTTGATAATTGATTAGGAATAATGACAAAACGATTTCACATAACTATAATACCATTTAATTTCTCCCCAAAAAAATGGGATTAATATTTCATATTGATTCAGTTCCTTCTAATTCTATCCATTTAATAAAATCCAAAAAATCATACTGTGAAAAACTGTAATCATAGTGCGGTACCACATTATTATGTTATATAGAACATATAGAATCTATATCCGGATTTGTTTTTTTCAATTTTTGAAACTTTATGTTTATCATAGTTTTTTATTTTTCATCACTTACTTAAATAATTAAATATGGAACATTATGTGTATATTAATTTCTGAAGAATGGCCCATATGAATGTCAAACTGATATTGTAGAAAAACACACAATCATCCACTATGTGATGATTGATTCCATTTCAATGTGCATTAATTGGAGTTATTACCCATAGGTACATCTTTTTTTGATCCAAAATAACTTGTATTATATATATAATGATTAAATTTCATTGCAATGACTCACTCTATCCTTTAAAAATTTCAATGATATTATATTATACATTAACACATATATAGAATTTTTCTTAGAGAAATTCATAGATATATATTTTAAATTATCCACGTGGATTTCACTATAATTTATCATTATAGTTTCCAATGTTTTCTAAAACCATTCTATAATACCAACTATAAATAGGAAATATTATCATACCTAGATTTTATATATTACTAGATGAATAAAAAGTACATTACATAAGAAAACACTTGAGTAATATAATATTTAAGTGACTTTATTGACTATGTACACATTCATCTAATTTTGGAAAATATATTACAAATATCCCATAATGTTCAAAGAAATTAGTACACTTAAAAAACATAACATACATAAATAAAAAATTCATGTCTTAGTGCAAGGAAATATATGTACTTTTGAGCTTAGATTATCAGTAATGGTTAACTAGAGAGGTACATTATTACATCATTAATATAAGGTTATGTTATCATGGGAAAAAATTTCAAAACTATAACCTATATATTGAATATCACAACTTTGAGTCATGGAATAACTGATAGATTTTCTAATACATTAATCATGAGGGAATTGAAGAACACGATACATGAGAGATTTATAATGGATTAAGACATTGATTTATGGAATACACATCAATAAATAAAATTCAGAACATGTATAAATGGATAAATGAAAAATTATTGTGTTATAAATATGAAATTAAGGCCTTGAATAAATGTATAGACATGAATACTGGTCCACACATGACATTATTATCATGAAATATAGGAATATGTTAAAAATTTGAACATACAATCTAGTTCATGCATAACATGATGAAATATAAAAAGTTTCAATATTAACATCATAAATATGTAATCACGTTCAATCATAACATTGTGAACATGTAATTTTGTTCACACATAATATATTTACTAATGAATTATTTATTTTTAACCAATTAACTGGAGGGTGGTATATTTATGAATTTTTACACAATGAAAATCATATATAATATTTCCACAATATCCCAAAACATTAAACATATCATAAACCATGAAATAAAATTAGTTTATTGAAAAAAATGATACCATAACCATTGTAAGAGGGATATGTTTCATAATAATTTCAGAATTTGATCATATCAATACTCATGAAAAATGTGTGTTTTATAAAATAGATAATGGTAAAACCCATATAAGAGAAATTGGTTTAAGAAAAATCATTTAATAATAAAACATTCTGATAATTAATAATAATTGTATCATTGCTTAATATACTTAGTAAAACATATGAAAGGTAAAATTATAACATTATAGATGTATATTTATTTGGAAGATAAATTTTAGCATTTCTGTAATAAAATGTATTCTTTAGGAAAATAATTTTTTTTTAACAATACCTAGTTTTTTTCATATACAATTATTCTAAATTAACCATGAAAACATATAAATATTGATTAAATGAAAATAATGGAAATTAAGGTGGGATGATCAATTCATTATATATATGTTAATAAAATATTCGTTTTCAAATTTTTATAATATTCAAAAAGGTATTGTTAAGAAAATGAAAAGATGTTTCATTTCATAAAACATTTAAGACAAGTAATTCATTATTAAAAACTTATATAATAAATCATATGAATAATGATAAATAAATTATTCAACACATATGTAAAAACCAATGATTTGAATGGAAAATATTTTTCTCCAAATATAGAAATAAGAACATTTTTTATAAAAAATCATGTGCTGGAACAATTGATTACATAAATAGATTAAAATTAATGAACAACATGTAATTTAATTATTCAACTAGAGAAGAATAAATTATTGGATTTCTTGATTTATATATTATAATATTTCATCATCAAAAGCATAAACATGATCATTCCTCATAAATAATGATTTTGTAACAGAAAATCCATATCACTTTCTTAACATTGAATCAAATGACCCATAAAAGAGTGATGGAATAACAGAGATTTTAATATCAATATCTCCAAAGTGAATCATAATAAAATAGATTAATTGGAACTATACACAACACATAAATGTAATACCTTGTTAATATTACATATATCTCATAGAAATAAGAGGAAGATACTAGATATAAAATACCATAAGTGTCAAATTAAATCATGCACATTAAAAAATCAATTATAATGAATATAATACTGTTATAAATTTACTATAGTACCATAATTATATATATTATTCCATATATTATTTACTTTAAACCATTTATTATAGGTTTATTTACTATTCTTTGTTGAAATAATATTTTGGGTAGTAACTGCTTGGTTTTTCATATAGTTTTGATTTTTATTTTTCAGTCTATTTACACAGATCATTATAGTATTCTACAGGATAACAATGAAAAAATTATTATCATATTTATTCACTAATTATAAAATTACTTTTTGTCAATAATTTTTGTTCTCATAATTGAGTGATGTTATGATCCTTGATATGGTTGGATGTATGTACGAATGAGTATTGTTTATATTTTTCACTCTTCACTTTAGAAAGGTGGAAAGTAATATTATATAATTATATAATGAAAATAAAATAAAAAATAAATTATTATATTATTCAATTTACATATAAATATCATTCATGATTTTTAGTGATGAAGAACGATAGTTGCACAGCTCTAGGAATATGGTTGACCACACATACATGAACGATGTTATCAACTTTTAGGGAGTGAAAAGTTAAGAAATATTTATATTATATAATATATTAAAAATTATAAATACTTATTTAATATCCTAATTATATCATATATATCACATATATTCATTAATTTTATCCTTATTATCTACAATGTAATGTTTTACTGAAAAATAAATCACATCGCTTCACAGTGTAGTTTATCTACCATTCATATGAGAGATATTATTGTATCTTTTAATGAACAAAAGTTAAAACCATATAAAAATAATGATGAAATTGTTATAATAATTTTATACACATCATATATATATATATATATCGTTCTGTGTTATATTAATCATCATAGTCATCCATATCATATTGTAAAGGAAAATAGTTGACATTGGTTAATGAGGTGGTTGTCTATTGCAGACATGAAAGCTGATTTCGAAACCCATTTAATGGATGTGGATGTGGTCATAATTCAATCCCATCACATTTTAAAATATCATTATATGGATGATACTAGAGTTATTATATCATTATAGAGCTATAAAAACATTATGGGGTGATGTAAGTAATATATTAAGAATGCCTGATATAGAAAGCTACCTCTTCGTCAGGTAACCTCTATATGTTTTCTACAAAATCTATCCATGGTTATAATTAAAATAATTATTCTATTATTATATAAGTAGTTATAATATTTTTTCATGTATTTTATATTCTAAAAGTTTCTTAATGTGTGATGATGATTGGATTATGGGTGGCCTTTTATAAGTGATGGGCTTGACCACTTGGAATTTTTTAAAAGAAAATTGTGTACCGATGATTTTCACATGAAAAAATTGGTATAGAATGGATAAATATGAACATATATACATTATTGGTATAAATATTAAAATAAAATATATTATATACAATTTTTATTATCATATTAACACATATAATTTTAGTTTCACTTCTAGAAATCTAATTTTTACCTTAACCACAAAAATAACATTTTAATATTTACATTATTCATATTGGTAAAAAAATTATGCTAATATTACTAGAAAATATATATTTCTATTATTCACTTAAATTAATCACTTTGTTAAAATTCATTTCACATAATTGGAAATTTTTATTTCTTTAAATATTATCATAGTCACGATGAGAAATATGGGATTCAAGGAAAAAATGGTCAAAAAAAGTAATGGTTTGTATATCAAAATTATATTAAAAAAGAATCGTATGACCTAAATTGGATTATATGATATATAATTATATATTTTTAATTGAAACCCAATTTAAAATTAAATTTTACATTATAAATATTTTAAATAAAAATAAAGTTTTCCATTGCATTTCAGTATTTTAACCATTCATGAAAAATTATAATTTTCAAAAAATTCCCAATAAATATTGATCAACTAATTTTTAAATGAATATTTATTTAATTATGTTTCTTTTCAGTTAAATTTTATAATTGTGTCTGATTTTTTTAAATATTTGTACAAAAGGAAACAATAATAAATTATTAAATAATACAGTTTTAAGAACAATATTTTATTTATTATTAACTATTGTACAGAAAACAATTAAAATTAATAGTAACAAAATTCATTGAATATATAATTTATAAATATTAATAAAATTAATTTAGAAAATGTTTTTTAATTTAAATATTTTGAAATAAATATTATAATTTTATGAAAATAATCATTATTTTCAATGATTTTTAATTTTCAATTTGAGTTACTTTTCAAAAATGAATTCATTTAATATACATTATTAAGCTATATATTTTATTAATTTAATTAATACTATTAATACCTACCATTATTATAACTTGGATATAATAATAATTTTATATAATATTGTATTTATAGTATTTCATGTTCCATTTTAACTTAGTGATGTGTGTAATGAAAATTATAAAAAAGGATAAATTTACTTAAAGAAAAATTCACAAAATATTGGGAAGAATATATTCATATATATAGATTATAAATTCATTAAGGAGGTATATTGTATATAATAATCCTTGAAAATCATCTGAAATAAATACCATTACCAACTCATATAAAAGATACCCACTGTTCTACTTTTTCTATTTTCACTAAATCATTTTTTATTAAAATTGTAGGGAAAAAGACAAAAAATTAAAAATCATGTTGGATAAAACATCATTCAAATTAAAAAAACCAGCAAGGTTTTATATATTATTTCCTATGAATATAATATCTCAATATAGATTTTTTTCTCCATACAAAAAAAACATGTTACATAATATGGACACATTGAACATACATGAAATGGAAAGAGGTTTGTTTGGTAATAATGTTCCTTCCAATTTTTTGAGAACCTAAAAACGGTGTATTATAATAAAATGTTATTGTAAGAATGTTTGTGAGGATATAATGATAGTTTGTAATGACTAAAATCATGTGTAAACCATCTTTAGAAAGTCATTTTTCAACAAAAAAATTACATTCTCATAACACTACTACAAAACCGGCATTTTACAATACATTAGTAGCACTAACCACATGATCGAAATTAAAATCAATGTTATTTTATCAGCATTGATAAATCATTGATAATGGTCCATTTAATAAGTTCTAAAAAAAACACTGATAAATGAACAATTTATTAGTAGTTTTAAAATGACTAATAAAGATTCATTTATTATTGATTCTAAAAGGGATGATAAAGGACATTTAACTAGTGACATTAAAAGAATTGATAAAGGTGTCCTTTATCCTCACATTTAATGGGGATGATAAAGGGTTATATTGTAGTGTTCTATAACAAAACACTATATAACCATTCAAATGTGCTACAACAGCACATCGTAACACAAAAAAAACACCAGATATCAATAGAAATAAGTAAAAATAAATGATTTAAATGAAATGAAATTTACAAAATAATCAAAATAAAAAATCACTATATTATAGAAATTTCAAAAAATGGATAATATACGGACATAAACAAAAATTATTACATACAATCAAAACGATCAATGTTCTATTATATTTTAATCTCAACCTAACTCATGAAATTTCAGAACAACCCATCCCTACTTGAAAAAAAGGATGAAAATATATAAGAAAAAAATATTACATTAGTAATAATATATGGAAATAAATTAACATAAAGTTTTAATTTTACTAAATGTTTTTTCAATTTTATATAAAAAGTTTCAGATTAATTCATTCTAGTAACATTTTGCATCAGTTTTATATTCAGATGATTCTAACACATCTCAAATAAATTTTATAACATTTTACTAAAGTATAAAAACAATCTGAATGTGTATTCTTGGTTTTGAGTATATGAGTTCTCTCTGTTACTGAAATTCCATTTTAAAATGGAAACATGCACTTTTGATTCGTTCTCAACATATCATGTATAATTTTTCTTATGAAATTGATTCCAGCACAACAAAAATGGCATATAAATAATTTTGATAAATTTTCAAAAAAATGTGCATGTCTGATCAATTTTTATTCAGTGACACTTTTTGTACTAAAATATTGATTTTAAACTGATAATAGACACTTAGAGTCATACCAGGATGACTGTATATCAGACTGAGGAACCTCAGATTACTATTTATATAAAATGACGTATTGATTTATTATGTAATGTATCTAAAAAATATAAATGATTTTTCATGGTTATGAGTAAGAAAGTTGTCCATTTTACTGAAATTTCTTACAATTTTAAATAAAAATATGCACATTGAGTCATACCGGTACCACTATACATTAGATTAAGGTGAAGATAATTATAATATTTCCCAAATTAAATATGGATGGTATTCATAAATATTAAATAAATATCGGAATATTTTTTCTTGGTCATGATTATGTAAATTTTCCGTTTTACTAAATTGTCAATTAAAAATTTAAACTTGCACTTTGGCTGATACTGATCACATTATATATCATATTAAGGGGCTGCAAATTCATACACATAAAAAATGTAAAATGAATTATTTTACTAATACGCTAAAACAATGTTATTTCTTTTTCATGGTATTGGGTAGTTCAGTTGGCCTTTTTTCAAAAAATTGATGACAATTATAATTAAAAATGTGAACATTAAGTCATATCAGTCACACCGTATGCCAGATTAATGTTTCACCTATTCCTAAATGTCCCTAATTACTTATATATTATTTTACTAATGTCTAGAAATTATATTATAGTGTTTTAATATTATTGAGTATGTCACATGACCATTTTAATAATATTTGACTTAAAAATAGAAACACATATTTTGACTAATACTGATCATATTGTGTTTCAAATTGAGATGAGTCTAATTCCTACACATAAAAAATTACATATGTTTCATTTTGATAAATTATTATAAAATGAAAATCTATTTTCTTTGTATTGATAAGATCAGTTGACAGCTTTACAAAAAATGTTTTTAATATTTAATAAAAACACGATGTTGGTGTCATACCGGTTACATTGTCCTTCTTATTGAGGTGAGGTTGGTTTGTGAATTTTTAAAATCACATATGGATTATTTTCCTGAAGTATCAAAATAATATGAATGTTTTTTCTCAGTTTTGATTGCATCACATAATTATTTACTAAAACTTATTTTTAACTTGAAACACACACATTGGCTTATAAAAATAACATATTTTATTTGTTTCACATGAGATTGATTCCATGAAATCATAAAGAACTGTGTGTTGTTATCCTAAATTATCAAGAAATATGTATGGTCCCCTACGCTAGATACCCAATAGGGGGTGATCAGGATATGAAAAATTAAATCCACTCTTGATTTGATTTTTTATTAAGAAAAAACACTCTTCTCTCTCCTTCCCATTGTAGAGTATAACGAAATCTAAAAACATGTCCATGAAAAATAAATTTAATTTTGCTCACCCTCACTGGTATATGGACAAGAATCATACACTTGTAATATACCAATGTACCAAATCCAATAAAGGCACACTAATGTTTAAATGTTCAAAGTGAAATCGTTGTCCCTCCGGGTACAAATCCATTCAAAATGTGATAATTCACTACTCTCTCAACTAATGTGATCATAATACATTATTAGTAGATCCACTAATGGTTTAAATACTCATATGTCCTATCCTTATCTCTAATGAACTCATCCTCCACTATATGTTGATTCCCAAATGATGTCCCACTTCCATCCACAGATGAATACATATTTACTAATGAACACAGGGAAATATATTTCAAATGCTTTTCATAATGTATAATGTATTCGCGAGCCCTCATTATTGAAAAGAAGAAGGGGTCCTTCACAAAGCACCTTATTTCACAATGATCAAAATGGACATTTTTGATTCTCTTTCCTCTTCACAATGCTCACTGATTCTTAGTGAAGTACACCACTTTCGTGATGCTCAAACAATCCTTTGCGTAGTTCAGAAGATTCAGTTGCCTTTTTATGTCTTTTTTTGAAAAACATTCTTTAATGATTCATATAACATTCGGTTATGTTATATTCTTCACGAATGACTTCGTATACCTCCTTTAGGGTAATTTTTGAACTAAAAGACCTATAATTATCATTGAGTCTCCCTTTTCATCATCATCTTTTTTGAAGTTGGTATCCTCATATTTATAGGCCCGACAATTTGTATAGCTCCACATTCTCTGGCATGTTTTCCAGATCCCTCTTCATCACGCAACTCTATTTGCGATGATCCATTGGAATTTCCCATTAACAAAAGCCCATTGTAATTGTAGATCACTCCATCTACACAGAGCCCATCAAAATCATGAATCTATCTACCATAGACCACGGAGAACGGTGTCACCGACCACGATGCTCCATTTTCGTAGAATCTAGAAGCTCTTCCTATTCGTGAACACTTCTCCTAGAAACCTTTTCTCATATATGAGACACAACTCAAATATCCAATATTCAAAGAATTCAATACTTTTCTATATATATTGGATCTTTCTTGAAATCCACTTTTCACAATGCTCCCCAAACTCCAAAATTGGGACCTGAGAAATGTGTATAACACAGGGAAAAAAATGCATCCTTGTATTGATTCATTTGTATGGCTTCCAGATCTTCCATTCCATTTTCATGGTTCTTTATCAACTCTGATTTTCAAATACATCTCTGGTACTTGAAAATTCACCATGAAAAAACATTTTTTTTCAAGAACAACATTTATCATATTCAAGTGTGGATGATTCTAACATGTCAAAAATAACATTGGTATCTTTGTCATAAAGTATCAAAAAAATATGAATATATTATCTTATATTTGAGTATGTATTTTTTTATTACAAAAATAAATGCCAATTTAAAATATAAAGAAGTATTTGCGGTTATACCAGTAACATCGTGCATCAGATTGAGGTGAAGTTGAATCATACAAATCCAAAATTCTAAAAAAATACTAACTTTCAAGGTTACCAAAATATTAATTGAATTTATTTTTCCAAATCCCAACAGATTCTTAAAATCTTTGAAAAAACCATATAAACTCGAAATAAAGAATATACCTTTATAAGAAAACAATTATTTTGAGAAATACTAAAAAGAAATTAATTAAACATAAATATGACAATATACATTAATTTAATGGAAAATTGTTTTAATGTACAAATATCAAGATTATGTATATGATTGAGCAGTGTAGGGAACACAAGGGAATGTTATAAATGTAATCACTTCAGGGGTGAATTGTTATGAGGTAGAAGACGTTTATGTATGTTTGGGTGAAGAATGGAATATATCACAGAAATATCACCTCATCTCAAAAAAATAATCATGTTTTATTAGAATATATTATTATTTTACTTATAATAAAATTAAATTAATTATTCATAAATATTAAATAATAAGTTAATTCTATGTATAATAATTTTGTTGTGAAAACATAACAATTACTCTTGTAATTGGGTAGTGGAATCTTTGTTTCACTCCATACAGAGGAAGATGAGGAAACATAAAAGGAAGTGATAAATGCACCACAATAGGATTAAAATATTTTCAGGGTGATAAATCACGACTCTTAGAAAAAGCACAAAAAATGAAACAAAATAATCCACATAAATAATAAAACAATTACTATGTGAGTAATGAAAAAAATAAATAAATTTAACATATATATAATTCAATATATTAATTATATAGACAATGATTTTACTATAAAAACATCAATATTTTCACTATAATTGATAAGAGTCATCATTTTTACTCTTCATCAAAAGTAAGGGGTGCTATCTTGAAATAAAGTGATAAATTCATCACTACATGGGTGAGAAGGTTTTAATTGGGATGAATTTTGTCGAATTATGCTGCACATCAGAATGAATGATAGATAGAACACCCCAACACAAAAAAATCCAACTGTATTAGAAAACAATAATTATATGAATAATAAAAAAATTATATAAATTAATCATAAATATTATACTATATATATATATATTATGTACATTGAATTTTCTGTGAAAACGTAAAAATTACCTAAGTCATTGTGAAGACACAACATCATTTTCTTCCTTTAGAGGTGGTGGAATGAACGTGAAATAACTTGATAAATGCAAAACTACATGAATGAAAATGTTTTGATGGAGAAGGATAAATGTTGGAAAGAGAACCCTAACTAAAAAAAGTATCCACATGAACAAGAAAATAATTATTATATATGTAATACAAAAAAGAAAAAAATTAATCATAAATATGAAACAATAAATTAATTCTTCTGAAAATTATTTTTCTATGAAAACATCTATATTTCCTCTATGAGTGATTAGACACAGCATAATTTCACTTATTTCAAAGGCATGAAACAAGGACATATATCCTATAAAATAAAAAAACACTCCACTAAATATGGAAAACTAAATTAACATTTCATTCTACTGTTTGTGGTTAATTAGAGAATTTATATCATAACATTACCTTTACATCCAACTAGACATTTTCATTAATTGATTTTTACTCTTCCCTCATGTGTAGAAGATATTGTCAACATGAGCAGTCAGAAATTTAATTTCTATTATCATAATTCATTAGAGAACATATAATATTATGAGGAAAAAATGATATAAATCAAAAAACCATTTACCTTCTCATTGAACCCTCTTTAATTTTTAAAGGATTAAATGATTTGATTCCTCTATCAATAATCAACATTCCCTCTTGGTGGTCCTATCTAATGTACATGTCATTTGAAACATTTAGACCAAAATTAACATATTGTGATGTACTAATGAAAGGCACATCTTTGAGTGAATTTCAATCTGACCAATATTTATTTTAGTCACCAGTAGAATAATTGACCTATTATTGTTTATCAGTTGAGAGACATAAAATAAATTCACTTTTTGTAATGCCATTATGAAAAAATCTTCTTTTCCCATTTCATGTTAAATTAACCTTCACAATGACTATATAATCAATTTTCACTCCATTGATATTATTTACCAATTTTCAATCGAAAATTTTATCATGAAATGTTATATAATCTAAACTATATATATATTATATAATGCCAAAATATGACATATGATCATTAATTTGATTTCGATCATTTGAACCCAATATGTGCATCACATCATCCACAATCAAAACACCTCTATTTTTCACCATACTGATGTCATCATGTTATTTTTTATAGAACATGTAACCATTGATAACAATTCTAGTATAAGATATCACATTTTCATTCAGTCATCTAGTTATCCACTAAATTATTTTGTCATTGGAATTATAATTTTAAGATAACTCCTTATAAATTTTTTATCTGAACTATCATATAAATTCTGGATTATGTTTGTTTGGTATCCATCCTTCAACCCTTTATGGATTGAAATATCTAGGAATTTATTTGAGGGATTCAATGTATGGATCAAAAGATTCACTATTATATAATATAAAAATATTTTCTTTTTCCAACCATGTCAAATTATTTGTAACAACATATCTTCTAAAAATCCCTTCACCCATAAGGTGCTTACTATGACAAGACATTGTGAGGCCATTTCTTTTAACATTTGATATGTAATTAGGAGAGAATTTAAAAACTTCTTTAAAAATATATTGTTCTACAATAAAACATTCTAGATGAATTGGATTCATGACTGACGCATTCTAAATATTCATATAGCATTCAATGGGGGTAATTCTATCATTAATTGAAAAACAACATAATTGAACCTCTCTGACCATGTGAACCATCAGATATACAATTAAATAAATGAATTATAGTGGAAATAATTTCGGCAATTCCCCTAATCATTATTGGAAAATTAATAGGGTAAAAAACTTTACAGAAAAAGGATTTGAAAATGAAAAAGATTATGATTAATGTATGTGGTATATTTTGAGTCAGAATATAATGGATTGAAATAACCAAAAAATCAAGGATAAAATCAGGATAGTCTTGTGATTTTAATACTTTTATCTTCCAACTGGCCATTTAAATGATATTTAGTGATTTTTTTTAATAAACATGTGGATTTGTTTCACTACTAAGGAAACAAAAACATTGAAAATATACTTATATAGATAGAGTGTAAGCTGTCAAATGAAGAAACATTCTCATTCTAACCTCACCTAGTGTAAAATCTTCCATTATCCCTATGTCAATGAAGTCCAAAATAGCCAATATTGAAAGTTTAGTTTTACAATGAATATTTATTAATGTGCCAATAACAAAATCAAAAACAATTTTTCCCACATTCATGACATCACAGAAATGACTAACATACAAAAAAATATGTTAATTCAAAGAATATGGATCTATTCTTCCAACACGATTTAATAAGGTTTTTTAAAAATGGTTTAACAAAGATAGTGTCAATATTTTTTAATCTTTTGTATAGTTGATCACACATTACAAGATACAGTGTTGTACCTAGTTTGATAATCCCATTGAATTCATTAATATAGGATTTGTATTTATATCGATGATGTAAAAATTTGTGATGCCCTAAAAACATAATATTTGGGGAATGACTCAACCGAATTGAGTATTTGTGTTTTTCATAAATAGGACACCCCATCATTCTATTAATCTTATATCCTGATAAATTTCGAAAAGTGGGTATGTTATTTATCATTTCATACAACTAGGTCTTCAATGATAATTCTTAATATATATTAAATTTATACATTGTAACACCTATATCCCACATAAATTTCATATCATTTATCAATGGAGCCAAATATAAATTAATTTCATTACTGGGTTGCTTCCTTCTAGATATAAATAAGGGAAAAATTTATATTAACATCATGAATAAACACAAAGACAAGTGATAATGGGTTTCCCACTACATAGTTAAAATATGTCTTTTATATTCATTAATAATAAAATGAGGCTTCATCCCCAACCTTTTAAAAAAAAGATGAATGTTTCTCAACTCATCTCCAAATTCAAGATACTCGTTATCAATTATCTTCCACTGAATATAATATGCTGGAATATGTTGGTTAAAATCATTAATTATTTTATCTTCAGGCCAAGATAATTCTAATGTAGATTCTTGGAATATGTATAGTCTTCTAAACCATTGAATGATAGGAAATTACCCAAAAAATCAAAGGGTTTGATTCATTTTTCTTGTGTTGATGTGTTTCACACGTAAGGAATTTTATATGTGATTGATGGTCCCTGAGAGACAATATAAAATAATTTTTACTAGAATATGTTTAAATAAAGATCACTCCCTATTAAAGTGATTTTATTTTAGCAGCATATGTTCATCATGGTAGTTCATTTTCTTCAGGTTTCATATTTCTCAAAAGAACAACTAATTTTGTAAAGCTAGTTTCAATCCGTCTACTGCCAGATTTCAAATTATATATCATCAATATAGTTGAAAATATTTTGTATTTAGTATAACTAGTAGACAATGGTTTCTTGGAACAACATTTTAACAGAACAAACTACATTATACAGTCATGATGGTCATCATCAATTTCCATTGTCATTTTCTAATATGATCTCCCTGATATGTTACAATGGTATTCATGTGAAGTGATTCTTAAACAATTGTATCATCCAAATTTATGTGCATATTCAGTTTTCCCCATGTTTTGTCAAACATCATTTTTAATTGATCTATACTAGGAGAAATAAATTATTCTTCCAACTCTTCTATACTAATTTCTTTTGAATACCAATAATGTAAACATGAAAATATGAAATCATAAGGGTCTCCTACATGCTCTCTTGTAATGATGATACACTCATTATCTCCATATTCATATTAGTTTGTCGAATTTTTAGCTTGAATCCATTTTCATTTCATTTTTGGCCAATTGGGTTCATAAAAGAATAATTTTACAAAATATATAAATAATTATTCATAAGATATTAATTATAAAATGTTATAGTTCCAAACAATTATAATAAGGGAAACTTGACATTCTATTGTTTCAAAGAATTACATTTTGTTGAAGAAAATGGGTAATTGAATTTAAAAAATTAATTATTCCACATAAAATATTTCTTAAATACCCAAAACAAATGAATATATAATATAGGTAATTAAAGGCTAATATGAAACTAAAATTTGATAAACTAGAAAAATAAACTCTCAATCAATCAAATAGATGAAATAAAAATTTATTAGAATAAGTAATATAGCAATATAATGAATTATTACATGTAAAATTTATAGTATATCAATATTTGAAAATATCATTAGAATCATTGGATGTCATGTCATCACACCGACCCATCCCAAGAAAATTGAATGGACTCCAACTTGATATAAAATTAGTAATTACTAATGGAATAAATGAATAGGACGTTTAAATAAACCAAAAATATTGTTTTATCATTATTTATTATGGTAATATTATTTTTATATTGAAAATGGTGATTTTTTGAATTTAAAAAATAAATTTAGATATAATATTGAAGCTTAGATGAATTATTAAAGAAACATTAATTTAATAAATAAGGTTCTTTTCATAATAAATATATAAAAAATAATAATATGGATATATTTAATGTTTTTGTCAATGATGATGACATCATATTTAGAGGTCTTAGAGACCATCGATGATAATTATTTTCTACAGTATCAATTATCAATGATTAAATATTTATTATTAGTGTGTTGAAATTTACTTTAGTATATAGTGTTCTCATGGAATTCATGTAATTTTTATTTCCCAATCATTGTTTGTGAGGGAAGTGTTTTATAGATTTCAAATGGATGAATGAAATCCATCTTGACACTAATTAATTATTTAATAAAATTTCCAAATTTTTTGGATGGAATTAAAATCTATATCATGGAGTTTATTATATTTTTTATATGCAAACATTTTTTATAATGAAGAGGTTTGAAAAAATATTTTAATAAAAGAAAAATATATATGTATCAATGTGATATCATGAAATACTATTTTTATTAGTTAAATACATTCTCTCTAGGGGTGAAATTCCTAGAAATATAGATTTATGAATAGGAAATTATAATGACTTATTGCGGTATATCAGTCTCAAAAAACATGAATAACTAGAAAGTGGTAATCTCCAAAGAATATTTTATTTTAAATTATTGTGTGGTGGAGTAGGATGATGATGAAAATTAATATTTTAGTTAGAAAATAGTACATCTTACCAATGTATAATCTTTAATACATTCAAATTAAAAGGTTTTATAAATAATGTTGGATTAATCTAATGAAGGATAAAAATAAAATAGATTAATTCAAAACTATAGAGTCATAGTAATTTGAAAATAGATATAATTTGAAAACTAATCCCAAAAAAACCATATATAAAACACCATAGATGGCCCATGATTGTGTCCCAGTAACATTCTCAACCCCATTGATCATGAAAAATGCACCAGGGCATGAGAAACAACATATTGGAAACAATTTGGCCCAAAAATATTAAAACTAGTAAAATTAAAATTTGAATAAAAACATCCACGAGGCATCAAAACATTTGATTCCCACACTAACCTAGATAAGTAGAGAAAGAAGATATGAATAAGTATAATAAAACAGAAATAACAAAACCTATATTCAAATCCCATTCACAAAAAATCATCAATTTCAGTTTCTACAATTTCACATTTATGGAATCCAATTGATTAAATAAAGAATAAAAAATATATACGATAGATTTGGAAAATCAATTATGGAAATGTAATCAAAATAAAAAACCCACTAATCTCAATGTGTCATATAGCATAAATAAACAATATACACTCTATTGGGGTAAAATAGTTAAAAATAAATTAGAAACTGAGAAAATTGGAATGCCTACCTCTCCACTATACACTCACTGGACCACAAATAATGGCATCGTCATAGAAGAAATAAAATACAAAAAATACACAATGAAAATTCAAATTTCTATATTTCTAGGTAAAGGAAAATACAAGAACCTATATGGAAACCCTATATTAAATCGAACAAAAACTGTTAGATGAGATGTTCGAGATGCAATCGAGTGGTGTGATTCGACGTTCAATTCAACGAGGAGGACTACCTTCACCGGGTGGATTCTAAAAAATTCTTCTGATATCACGATGGGTTCAAAAATAGTTATGGGTTTTAAATTGGACGTAGAAACATTTTTTTCCCTTAGATATTAAAGCTGAAAAAGATATTTATTTATCATTACTAAAACAATTTCCGAAAAAATCCATATTTTTCATCACTTATTACTAAATCACAAATAAATGTTTTATAATTATAATTAGAAATAGAAAATTGTAAATATTTTTATATAACTATTAAATATATATAAATATTAATATATTAATTATATTAATTATTAAATATATTTATTATAAGGTTATAACTAATTATTATTAATAATATAAATATTTTTTAAAATTATTATTCATCTCATTATTAATATTTATATAATTATAGATATTAATTTAATATATGTATTATATATATTCAATATTTAAGTAATTGTTTTATAAATTTAATGACTATTTAAATTAATATAATTACTTATTTATAATTATTTAACTATTTAATAATTATAATTATTTATTTATATTTTTAAATATATAATTTTATAAATATAGTAAATGTATATTTATAAATATATTTATTTGTAATTATTTTTTACAAATATTTTTTTATCATTATTATTGAATATTTAAATTTATTGTCATGAATATATGATAAAAATGAGTGAAATTGAAGAAATTAAGAATATTTACATATTAATAATATTGAAAAGGCGATATTTTTTATATGTATGAATATATATAAAAATTCTATAATTACGTATAAGTAAAATCAATATAACTTACATTTGAACTATGTTAAATTGAAAAGTAAAACTATATTCAATTTTATGTGGTGTACTATATAATAATAAATACCTATAATTCATATAAATTTTTAATCATAAACAAATATTAAATCAATATATGACTATTTAATGTAATGAACATAAATATTTGTTTATATATAAACCAAATTTATATACACTAAAATATATAAATATATTTAATATATATAATTTTACCACAATTATTATAATAACCATCTAATTAAGAAAATATTTAATATTTAACAATATATAACCAATTTAATCATTTTTACCTTTAAATATTTATTTAATTTTTTTAAATATTTGTTAAATAAATTCATTTTTTATGTAAATATTTCATTTTAATTAATCAGACCTTTATCTGTGCTAAAAATAATGTGCTAATGAAAGGTTAAATTTATCAGTTCTTCCCTTAGAACTGATAAATACACCATTTATCAGTTCTTTTTTCTAGTGCTGGTAAATACGTTTGTTCTTAAGCAAGGGGTTTTTTGTTGTTTAAGAAGTGTTATGTATATCCGATATTGTTTTTTAAAGATGAAATATTTTTGTCCATGGTTATTGAGATTCATATAATAAAGATCCCAAAAATGCATACACATATTAAAATTTTCTCTTATAAAATAAATTCAATAATTACATTAAAAGATACATGCTTATCTTTGGAAAGAAAGTAATGTTTAATGTTGTGAAAACCAAACTGATGGGGAAGGATGAGATGGGTGTCACCCCAAATTGAATACAATACTAATTTGGTATGAGAGGACATATAATGGACTACTATAAATAATCCATTGAAATAATATATGGAAGGTTCGTGTTGGAATCCAGTAATGAATAAATTGAGGAGATAAATTGCATGATTTGATTGGTGGATGATATATTGACCCTTAACCTATAAGCCCCTTGCTAGATCCTATAACCATTACATTGGTATAAAATACGTGTAACTCAAATCCCATTGGGCCAAATAGTCTACTAGTTTTAATAACATATATATATATATAAAATTCGTGTATTATAAATGTATTTTCAAATAAAAGCATAATTTTTTTAAGGATAATAAATTTATTCCATTTAACATACCCTTTCATATCATTCTTAGAACATATTTCATAATCTTGGGGAAATAAATTCTAATAATGGTGACTTTAAATTATTATTAATGGTTATTATAGTTTACAAATTAATTAATCTACAAGCATAATAAATATAGAATGTTATATATATGAACTGATATTCCATGTAATCATTAAACTATGATGGATGTGCATAAACTATATGAAAAGGTGAATAACTGAAACACATTCCATTAAAATAACTTGATAAAGAAAAATCAATATAGAAATGTATGAATGTAAAAACAAATTACATTAAATCAATAAAAAATGAATGAAATAAATACCTATGATTTTTCATAGTGAAGATACCTTGGAAAATAAATAATGAATCAAAATTAAGGCAATGCTTAATTATTGGACATCATATGGGTGGTACAACTAATTTCTCTCATCTGAACCTATCAATGTATTGAGTGTCTATATAATGCATGGTCCCCACCCATCACTACATCAAAAAGTACTTCCTTAAATAGAATAAATAATATTACATATCAAATATCATTATTGAGTAATGGAAATATATTTTTAATTATTTTCCTTGAAAATCAAATAAATATCAACGTAAACCCCAATTATAAACTTCATATATTTTTTTTTAAATAAACATATATATCGACCCTAATTTTTCTTGCATTATTATTATGTAATTTCAAATATGAAAAAATAAATAAGTTACAAAACCTGGATCTCATTTTTTAGTGTATGGGTAATATTAGGACCATAAATAATAGTTTAAAAATAAAACAAAAACATTTATTTAATTCTTTCTTCACTAGCTTCATAGAGGTATTCACATTATCCATAGTACAATTAATCAAAAAATGATATACATAAAAAATAGGTGATCTAAAATCCAAATAAGAGGATAAATAAAAAAATGCCACAATATAAAATAGGTTGATCTTAATCATTATCATCATAACATAGTCATATGATCATATTCATTTGGGGAAGAATTACGAAAAGTAATGGAATGTGTAAATGCATAAAAATGAAACATCGTGTCTTTTTGGTCAACTACCACACATAGTTTTGAACTATTCTACCATAATATTAATGATACATTAAATTTAATCATGAGATAAATTACATTAGTCAATGAATTGGAGGTCTATATAATGTTGGGTGCACCTGTCACATCATAACATTTACATTGCACAACATAATTCAAGATTCACCCATCACATCACAACATTTACATTATCATGCAGGCCACATAGAACCCATATAAAAATTAAACATAAAATAACCCATATAATGGAATGGGTTTCATTTCATAAGCATAAGTTCCTAAACATTGGGTTTCCAAATGAATGATTTAATAAGTTACTTGTTATAAGAATCATTAACCATGAGTGAATAAGAAAAAATCTTGATTAGAAAAACGTGTGTTTTTTCATATAAGAGCTCATTTTGAAAACATTATGTTTTTCATAAAATCATTTAGAAAAATTAATATCCTAAAAAGGTAATATAATAATTGTTAAATCATATTTATTGAATATTCATACTGAAAATTGGGTGAATGATGGAAAACCCAATGAAAGAGGGTTTGGCTCAATAATTCCCATTACCTTATGCCTTAATGCTTTATTCACATTAATTTCATATATAATAAAATTAGATTGATTAATTTACAGATCCAATACATTTTATACACGAATATGATTCATTATGGTTTTATTATGTTCATTTATATTATTTTCAATGAGTTATAGAGTTCAATTCCATCATTTGGGAGTGTTTGTTTACATGGTTTTCATGATTGGTTTTCTTGTATACTAGAAAAACTATTTTTGTTAAAGTTACAAGTGGTCATTTTAGGTTAATTTTGGTGGGATTTCGATCACATAACATTCATTTTGTTTTATGTTTTAGTAGTATGTTTAAGTATTACTTACAGAATATAAAAATAGTTATAAATTAACAATTATACTGTATTTTCAAATGGTTAATGGTTATATTTTTTTCCTTGAATGTGTTAATGGAAAATGAATGTGCATCACCCATGATCCTGGTAAATTGACACATCATGGGTGACGATTTAATTTTTACAATAATAGATGGAGAAAATAGTTTGATGATGGATCATTCATTAACAAGATATAATTATACTATATAAATCATAATACATTTATCATGTCTTTTGTATAATATAATATGAGGATAGGAGAATAAAAAATATGAATGAGAAATTAAATTAAAAGAAAAAGGAAGAAGATTTTACATGTTCAATATCTCATCCTTGAAAACCTCATAAGGGAAATTATTTTGGTATTTTTAGGAATACACGAGATTTTGGAAGTGTGTAATGGGATTATGTTGCGTTTTGGTTGTAATTTGGGAAAGTATTGTTGCTTGATAAATGATTGATGAAGAGAGTCTGAGGGGTTTTATTTATAGTGTAGGAGAGGGGGGTTTTCATTAATAAATTCATTAGTTTGTTGTTTTTTATGAAGTCTATGAATAGTTTTAGAATAATTTCAAAATATATTTAAATAATTAAGGATGGTTTATGATTAATGGGATTAAATAATACTTATATCAAAAATGACAAAAATATTATTTATCATTTCTAAAAAACTATAATATTTTATAATTCATATAAAATTCAATTATTTCATAAAAAACCTAATAAATCACGTGACATTTTTTTGGACATGTATATTTTAAAAATGAACACCTTTTTATTTAAATTCAAATAAAAATGAGTACTTTATTTGTCAATTAAAATAATCATTTACTTGGAAAATAATTTTTTTAAATATTATTATTTTTAATTATTTAAAAATGTATATAAGGTCTCATTAGTTATATTAAAATAATAAGAAATTAAAATATTAATTTATGAATAATTTTTTGGAGAATAATTTGTTTTAAATTATTCAATTATTCAAATGATTTAATTAAATATTTATGCCTTACAAAAATTAAAAAACATAATAAATAGTTGTTAAAACATTTATTTACTTAGACTATTATATAATTGTTCCATAATTTTATTTATTAGATGCCCAAATTTTATTTATGCATCAATGGGTGATGTTACTATTCATTTTTCTAGTTTAATACTGATTAGGTTGATATTACTATTCATAATGTCAAGTTACAATTTCATTGATATTTCTTAATTAACTTAGATAAATAATTCTTATTTTACTGATTCATCATTTATAAGTATTTTCTATCATCTCTAGGTGAATTTATGAGATTTATACAATATTAAGATACTATATGAAGTAATAAATTCCTTTGAAAATTTTTTGGGTCGTTACATTCATCCCTCCTTTTGTAATTCCACCCTATAAATATTGTTTTACAAAAAACAGGTGAGGGTACTTTACCTTCATCGACTCCTCCATTTCCAATGTTTCTTATTAAAATATACGTTTCCTCCAAAAAAACATATAAAAGGATGATTTTATTGATGCATAAAACCATATAGCAACAGTATAGTGACTTTTCCGGTAGATACTCATAAGTGATATTAGCTTCCAATTATACCTCTTATATGTTTAGTACATCTGAGGGATCTAGTATGTTCTTCCTCATGAGTGATGCATGGACCACACCATGAACTATTTCTATATTTGGTGGAAGTGGAAGCTAATATGACACAAATCCTATGTAATAAATGATCTCAAAGGGGAATTGTACCTTGTAATTAACTTCATCTTCATTAAAAACATTGGGCCCTCTTCTATGATGATATTCGAAGGAAGTATTTATCACTAGTGATGAATTATAAGTCCCTTCATTGGTTGTTAATATAATTATTTTCTTTAATTTCGCATATTTGATTTCTAGATTGATGGATTTAACCTTATCTATAATTTATTGCATTAGATTAATTCCATGAATCATTATTTTGAAACTTAATCCTAAAATGTTTGATTTATACATCCCTTTCCATATAGTTCTTCATAGGGATCCATATGATTTCTCGAGTGGCAACTATTGTTATATCAAACTCATCATATGAGAGATTATGATCACATCCACTGTTGAATTATAAAGTGTAGGCACGTATAATATAATCATGCATCTAGATAGTCCTTTAATATTGTAAATCAGTTTGGGGGGATTGGTCATGATGAAATTTAATTCACTACTCAAGTCTTGTGGAGTAATCCTCTAGAATATAGATGTTATCTCGGGAGTTCAATTAGATAAAATTTAGAGAGGAACTGTATACATTCTCACTAATTCCTTTATATATATCATATCTTGTTGTTCAAGTGATAGTTCTTACCAAATAGATATAACATGGGAAACCATGGTCAGTCAGTCCTCCACAACCCATATCAAATAATTTCCATTGGAAGTATTTATGAGACCCCTGATAAAGTCCATTGTTACATTATCGTATTTCCAAGAGGGTATATGAAATGGTTGCATCACCCTTTTTAATTTTTCGACACAGTTATAACTTCTTACCAAATCAAGAACCTTGATATATAGTACACAATCTCCTTCTTCAGGTTGTCACACAATAACAATTCCTTGTGATCATGGTATATCTTGGTACTCCCATGATGGAATGAGAAAGTTAAGATATGTGTATTCTCTAATAGACCATTCATTATCCTAGGAGATGAAGGCATATAAAACCTCATTCAACATTGAATCACACCATCATTGTTGATATTAAACACTTACAGCATCCCTTACTTTACTGAATTTTCCTTCATTTGTAACTCTAGATCGTCCCTTTGTGACTCCTTAATCGTCTCTTGGATATATGGTTTGGAAATAATTTAGGATAGGTATGAATTATTTCGTAATATTATGATTTCCATTTCCATCATTTGCATGTCCATGAAGATAGGGTCTTTCTCAATCTGCAACATAGATCGAGTAGTAGTATATTTTCTTCTAAGAACATATGCTACCTTGTTTTACTTTCCTGAATGATAGTGAATAGAAAAATTGTTTCTTTTGATTAGCCCAAACCATCTCCTTTGATTCAGGTTGAGATTATTTTGTCTGAATATAGACATTATGATATTGTGATTAGTATATATGTCACACATTTCCCTATTAAAGAAGTCCTACCAGATTTTCAAGGGAAAAAGCACAGTTGTTAGCTCCAAGTCATTAGTCGTGTGGTTCTGCTCATAGATCATGAACTACCATGAAGAATTGGCTATGAAATTATTATTTTTCATCAGTACATTTCCAAATCAATTCTTTAAATCAAAACCGTATATCACAAAACATTCTTTTCCTCTCGGTATCTTGAGTACATGTGTAGTGATCAACCGTCTCATCATCTCCATGATTGTTTCCAAAAATTCATCTATCCATACATACATTATAAATGAAACATCATGTTATAGTAGTCAACTACAACACATAGTAATAAAATGCATGTGGTGTGGCAATGCATAAAAATGAAACATCATGTCTTAGTAGTCAACTACCACACAAGGTAGTTAACAATGTTAGTATAATTTTCTGGCATATTTCACTTCTATCATGAGATAAATCACATTTACCAATTCATTTTAGTTCTATATAATTCTAAGCACACCCATCACATCATAACAATTACATTGCACTATATAATTCTGGGTGAAACCATTATATCACAACATTTACATTATCATTCATGCCACATAAGACATATTTCGAAATGGATCATAAAATAACAAATAGAAATGGATATGTTTCATTTTATAAGAATAAATTTATAAACATTGGGTACTAAAATTAATTAGGTAATAACACACTTGATATAATAATCATTAACCATAAGTGATGAAGAATGAATCTTGATAAGTAAAAGATGTGTTTTTTTTGAAAGAAGAGTTAATTTAATAAAAATTATGTTTTTCATATACACAAGTATAAAGTATCTATATCCCATAAATGATAATATGGTAATGAATAAATTATATTTATGTAATATCCATTCTGAAGATTGGGTGAAAGAGGGAAAACCCAAAGAAATAGATTTGGGATCCATAATTTCCCATACCGTATGTAAGTGTTCATTCTCCACATTAATGTCTTTTACAATCACATTTGATTCATAAATTAACAAATATAGACCCTTTTATAAACTTATTTTATTAATTATTGTTTTATGTAAATTTATTTGATTCTTGATGAGTTATACTCTTTAATTCCATTTGATCAGGAGTGTTCTTTTTCATGGTTGTGACGATTAGTTTTATTTTATATATGAACAAGAGTTCATGTAAAATTCATAAAAATATAAAAAAAATTATTATATAATTTTAATAATAATAGATTTTTTTAAATGGTATTATAAATAAATTGGATATTTGGTATGAGGATTCGTCATTAGATAAATGTTAATGATGATTTGTTTTAGGTTAATTTTGGATGGATTTCGATCATATTAAATTTGGTTTGATTTATATTTTATTATTATATAAAACAATTAACTTTAGTAAATAAAATTGTTATCAAATAAAAATTAGAATCATTTTTAACCATTTAATGTTTTTATTTTCATCATTAATGGTTTTGAAAGAAAATGAATGTGCATCGACAATAATGTTGGTATATTGACTTGTCATGGGAAATGATTTATTTTATAGAATAAAAGGGTGATAGAATGGAGTTTGATGACAAATCTTCATTTATATGCTTTAATTACATTATATAAAACATACAAGAGTTTTAATTCCATACAGATAATATAATCTGAGGATAATAGATGAAAATAAATTAAATTGAAATGAAATTTAAAGAAAAAGGAAGAGCAAGGGGCTGTGAGGGGTGGAATTTTTAGTGATGGAGAGGGGTGCTTCTTCATTATTATATTCATCAGTTTATTACTTTGACTCAATAGTATGAATATTTTTTGAATGAACAATCAATATATAAAAATAATTTTAGGTTTTTATATATTAATGTGTATAAATCATCCATATGTAAAAAATGACTAGTAATTAATTGTATTTATCATTTATCGAAAATTATCATATTTTACAACTCATCAAATAAATTTGTATTTCTGAAAATCTAAAAAAGTAACACTAATAATTTTTCAAAATTTATAATTCAAAAATTAATACCATTTTATGAAAATAATTTTCTATATATGATAAATTTATTTCTTATTTGAAATCATCAATTTCATAGAAAATATTATTTTTGAAGTTATAACTGATTTTATAACACTTTGTAAATTTACTAAAGAACACATAATGTAATCTAAAAATCACATGAATTCATAACATTAATATTTGAAAAAAAAATTGTGAAACTATTTTAAATTATTTAAATAATCTTAAAATTATTTTTAAATATTTATCACTTACATAAATTCCATCACATAAAACATATTTATTTATCATTTATTTACATAGACTATGATATAATTATACCATTATTTTATTTATAAGATGCCTAAATTTTATTTATACATTCACGGGTGAGGTTATTATTTATTTTTACGGTATAATATGCATAGGGGTTATATTAATGTTCCTATGGTCGTGTCACTATTTCATCCGTGTAGGTTCTTTAACTTCTAGAAATTCTTCTCATTTCATTAATTCGTTATTTACAGTGATTTTATTATGTTATATAATATATTATAGTAGATTTATAATATAATTAATTATTATATGAAGTATGAAACCCCTTTGATAAATGTTTTGGTCGTTATAACATATCCATGATAAATTTTATGGATTATTAGAGAAATTTAATTTCTAATTGATAATAGGAAATTGAATAATTTAATGACGCAAAAAATGGAATAAAGAAGTTAATGTCAATTATATCCATGAAAATTTCATTCATAATCAATCTAAAGGAATAATAAGGATGTTATCAATACAACATATCTCATGTGGAGTAAAATAATGGGTTTTGTCGTTGATGAATAAAAATAATATAAGAATATCAACTAAAAAAATCGATGATGAATGTATCCTTGTTATTTTTTAAACAAATTAAATCACTATGATTGGAAAAAAAATTGAAAATAAAATCCTTATCATATATCCATTTAATATTTTTAATGATTATTTGTTGAATTGAAAGTGGTTAAATCCAAACATTCAAATCATGATAAAAATCACATTATTTATACATGATTAACATGTTTTAAAATTTATTTATTCATAATGAGTGAAACTTATTTTGAAAAAAAATTATAAAATAAAAAATGTGATAAAAATGACATTAATAAAACACTTTTAAAAGGTAAAACAATTTATTTTTTTATTTATATAGGGTTTTTGATGAAAATTGGATCACCGACAAAGGATAAAATCGGAAAGGGAATTTCTTGAAAATCAATTTTATAAAATATTTTTACTTCCAAAGAGAAACAAATGGTAATATTATATAAATAAGTTCATGAATTTCCATATAATAGAAAAAAATTTAAGGATTTATTGAATAATGTCAATATAAATCCCTTTAATGCAATTTATAGAACAATCAATCCTGATTGGAATGAGATAGTGAATTAAACCCTTATTATTATCATAAAGTTTGTGAGATAATTAATTAGTGAATTTATTATATATATATAATGTAAATACATATAAAAGAAGTGTAAATACATAAATATATATTAAATTTCATTTCACACATAATAATATATTATTAATGATAATGATGGAGTAATATAACCTAATTAAAATGAAATAGGATGTGAAATAACATTACCGAATGGCTATATTTATATGAAAAAACAATACGTAAAATAATTAAAATTAATTCTTAAAATATCATTAATAATTAATTAGTCATGATATTACATGTCAATGTTGTATCGTGGACACCATATATAAGAAACTAGTTTCACAAAAATGATGTATGCTATAAAGAATAGAAATTTAGTTGAAGTATCTTATTCATTCATAAAATATGAATTATAATCCCTATGAAATAAATAATTTCAAATTAAAATATATTTTTAATTAATGTAAACGTATTCCTGATATAAAATATAATATGAGAAATATATACACCAAAAAATTAATTAAGTGGTAAAGATGCTGGATACCTCACAGAATAAAATGTTAGACAAGAATCCCTTACCTAGCATTTCTTTATAGGTGAATGTCCATTACATTCAAGTATAATGTTTTTAGACATGTAAATATCATTTAAAAGAACCATATTTATATTAAAATTTTCATATTTTATCTTATTATAAGTTGTCATTACCCATTTCCTAATAACATTTCATTATTTTGACTCTTTTGTGTGTTAATTGACTAGTTGGTTCGAGAAGGTTTTGACTTTTTATTTGTTGTTACTATTAATTAAATCATTATTTAATCATCCCCAAAATTTAAAACAATATTTAGAAATCATATATATACATTGTATTTGTATTTTTAATAATACATAATATATTTATATAGGAAATGAAATTCTTCGTTCATGTGGAAGGTAGGGAAAATGTGTTCATGAATGCTACATCAATTTCATTTATATATTTAAAAAGTGAATAATAACATGATATATATATATATATTAAAATTATTGTTTTAAAAATATCACATATTTTATAGATACCATATTTTTTGTTTCATGTATTTCGTGAATGAATCACATTGTTTTAAAGAAATGGTATCCCACACATACAAAAAATATGTTATCATATTCCCTCAAAATGAATCTAAAAAATTAATGTGTTATATAAAAACTCTATTATATTATATTCATTAAAATTATAATATATATATACAATACTTGTATAATTATTCCATCCTTGAAATGTGGTAAATGGATGAACAAATGGCATTGGTTCTCTAGGCGGTAGTATGCCGTAGGCAAAAATGATGATTGCCAATCCAATTTAATGAACTTGTGGGAATTTTAACGAATAAATATTTTCATAAATAAACAATAATATTGATTATTTATTGTTTATTACATAACCGTGATATAAAATTAATTTTTGTGTTGGAATATTAAATTAATTATAGGTGATCGTTCGATAATGTTACCTCTTATATTGGTAACTCGTTTTGGTTTACACTATATTTCATCATTGGGATTCTTTATTACATCGGTGAGGCTTATATGATGATTTGAGTGATGTTGGGATATAATTTTTTTATGGTATATATGAACTAGAGTGGTTGAGAAATTTGAATAAGTGGAAGGGGTGGCTTCCTCTTATAGTAGAGGATGAGTGGCCTTCTTGTAAATTTTTGTAAAGGGAATTCAACCAATGCTTTTCCAATTTATTTTTAATCCAAAAACAATAAAATTAGATAAAATTTACTATGATGTATATGATTAATATCCAATGTATTTTAGAGATATTTCTAGATCATTTAATTCTTTACATTTATGGTTTAGTCCATTGTAAAACAAATTTTTCCAAATCAATGTATTGGATTTTAATCACATTTGATAATAATTTTCGACAAAAATAACATTACTATTTTATAAATTATAAATTATTATTATTACAAATATTTAAAACAATTTTTTCACATTTCTATTACATAATTTCAAGAAAAATGAAAAATTAATCCTACAGAGTAAATAAGAATGTCGGTTTTTAATATTAAAATTTAAATTTTTTTTGTTTCAATATCTAATTTCATTTTGAAATTTAATATAATAACATGAATTTTATTTAATTATTTTAAAAAAAATTAATTACATTTTAAGGAAAATACAAAATATAATTAATCATTATAAATAAATTAGATGAGAAAATGGTTTTCAATTAAAATTTAGTTTATTTAACCATTCATAAAAAAATGAAAAATCCTAGAAAAATACCAAAAACATTAATCATAAGATAACTATGAAGATACTATATACATAATGATGTATATTTTTACATATAAAATTTAAAAAAATTCCAAAACATTGTTTTAATAATTTTTATCCATTATAAAGAGGAATAATTTCCATAAAAAAATATTTCTTATTGTGAAAATAATCTAGGTTGTTCTTATTTCATTCATATAAAATCTATTGGATGAATATCAAAAATATTTTACTGAATATATAACATACCAATTCCATTAATAACATTAACTAGTATTAATTAATTTAATTTATTTGGATAATTAAAATTTCTAAGTATAAAATCATTTCCATTATATTCAATTCATTTTTATATTAAATGATAAATAATTGGCCACATATTAAAGTATTTTATGTATTTATGATGATAAATTTTATTATTTTAATTATACAATTCCTGATAACTAATTTTAAAACATGATTATAAATTATTATATTAAATAATAATATATTATTGATCTATAAAACTCAGACTTGCGTGTATGAAAATCAATCGATGAATGTATTCTTTTTGTACAATGTAATATAACTCACTACTATGTGAATTGTATGATAAAAATTATATTAATTTTATTTGAAATAATAGATTGACCATAATTTCAAAAGATGATATATTACTTTATATATTTTGTGTTGGTCTTCATAGATTATATCGAATTAAAGTTTCTATTTTATAAATTTTAGGATGATACATTCTCCTCACCTTAAAATAAACAACGTCCTCACAAATTAATAATGATCCTGATAAAAAAGGGTTTTATATTTGATGATTCCATTGTTGAAAAACCCACAATATAAATGAATTTATAATATATCCTCATAATAAGAGCAAATGCGAAGTACAAATGACACATAGAATTCAAGCTAACCAGGAATCTATATTAGAGAACATTAGTGGAAAGTGGAGATATATACATGAAGAAAAATTTAAATATTTATAGGTACATATTGAGTTATTTTTTCATGGTAGATTACTGAACTGGTGGGTGAATGGATTATCTATAAAAATATATGTTAAAATAACACTCAATTAAAATCCAAAAAATGAATAAAACACAGTTAATCAAGGAAATACTTTTATAATAGTTAAACTATTCAAATAACTTCTCATAAGACTGATTAATTATCAGTAATATCAATGTATGTTATTGATACCACTTTTGAAGCTATTCTAATATGGAAAAGAAGTTATAACATCTATCCAAGACTAATTATCGATGAAAAATATAGTTTTTTTAAATATATAGTAAATCAGGGAGAAACATAATTAAAAACATAGCTGATATAACAAGTTGTTATGTATCAAGAGGAGAACTAATCCACTCCACTTGGTGATCACCTTCCACAATGAAGTTTATTTTAAAAAACGTGATCCAAACCCAGGAACAGGGTAAAAGAAATTGTAAGGACAATCTAGGTCATACGACATCTTCCACTATTCTTCATAGGAATACCCTACCAACTCACACAAGGTTGTATTCCACAATTTTCCATGGGAGTAAAAATATTTAAGAAGTGGTTATATGAATGATATCATGTAATCATTAGTTTAATATAGGATAGAGTGTGTGTATTTAATACAAACACAAAAACACTGCTCAAATGGTAAAAGTAGTTCACAACAGTGATTAGATGGTGATAAGGGGTTAGAAGTGCTCTGAGTGCTATTCTATGGAGTGATGGGCTTGTAGAATTAATCAGATGCAGTTATAGAGACTTCTTGTGAAAAAATAAAGTATGGAAAGTCTAGTGCTCTGGTTTCCAGTTAGATATAGCTCATGTTCTAAATGGATTTGGTAATGCAATGTTTATTTTCATTGTGGTCTATAGTAGTCCATCCTAATGTATCGAGAGTGCATTGTGATCTCTTCTGTTGTATCTCATTGCATGTATGAGTTCCCTTTTTCAAAAAAAACTCGCTCTTCTACTTCTATTTCTATATATTTTTAAATCTATGAATATTTTCATTTTTAATTACAGATGAATACATTGGAACTGACATGATGCATGTGTTCTACAACTCAGACCTCATACTATCAGGTGACATGTAGTTTATCATGAAATAGTGTCACTTGGAAATGGTGTCACCATGAAACGATGTCTTCTACAATGGCATTGGGCGGTGAGACAGTTATGATGCCACATTTTTTTGTGATCTGGAACTGGTAGTACATATATGGTGTTTGGTTAACGGTTTCTGGTCCTTTTCCATCCTTTCAATGGTGTCTTGGTGATGTTTGCAAGGAATCAATGTCACAGACTTCATGAGAACAGAAACGGGTTATAGTGTCTGGTCACGATGTTTAGGTCACAGTGTCGGGTCATGGTGTCTAGGTCACGTTGTCAGGGTCACAGTTTCTGGATCATGGTGTCTGGATTACGGTGTTTGGGTCATGGTGTCTAGGTCACTTTTCCATAAATCAAGAACTGGTGGCAGGCTCGCAGATTCTCATACTTAGTAAAAAATCTGTAAAATGTCTTAAAAATTAATATTCACCTAATGAATTAGAAATTATCAATCATATATGAAATTATTATATTACAAAATTATATATAGATTAAAATAACTGAACATTATTGATAGGAATCAGGATTTGGGAATTTTTATTTAAATCATAGGTAAACCAATCGTATCTACACATGTTATGAGATAGATTAATATGATTAATTGGATTTTTGATCATTAAAACATGATTAAAACATGAGGAGTCAAACAATCTCCACCAATTGATAATCAAAAATCATATGAGTTAAAGTTTTTTTCATAGTGTTCTTTTCTCCCCCATTTTGTATTGTTCTCCACCTTTTTGGATTATAAAAAATATTTTTAAAAATAATGAGAATAAATGAATTTATAAGATAATAGACAAAAACATTTCACATTTCATTATATGGAAAGATATGTGGAAATAAATGGACTAGGAAGAAGTACAAAAAAATCCATATCAAGTTACAATTTTCACTTTTCTACAGTACTATATGACTTTCTTTCCCCATGGAAACAACATAAGAAGGAGCCTCATGAGAATATGTATATGTTGAACATGGATGTGATCCATCCTTCTGATAATGAAGAGGTTTCCTTTCAAAAAAAGGGTTACAATGTGGGTTTGGTGGAAGACCAAGGAAAGTTTTGTTCAAGGATAAAAAGTATGTTTTGGTGTAGAGCATGAGATACAGACATCGAGGTATAAGAATAATCATTGGATAAAGAAGGAGTTCATCTAGGTTGTAATGGTGTAGCTGCAAGAGCCACAATAGTAGTGCTATTCACATGAAGATAAGGCTTCAACAACTAAGTGAAATCAATAATTATCTCACCACTATAAATCATTTATTTCTTGATATCATCTTTTTTCTCCATGAACATGTACAATATGATAGATTTGGTAGCCTAGAACCAACTACTTTTTTACGTTATTCAATAATAAATACCTTATCACATCTTGATTGTTCTTCTGCGTGACAATGCTTGTGATAATGTCCTAAGGAAAAATGTTGCATTAAAGGTTCATAGTGGATCCCTACAATGATGTGAACCCGAAAGTTCTATAACACTGTTCTTTAATATATGTTCTATGGCCGGACGATGTTATTATAGGGACACAAATAATACAGGCCATTAGGGGTGGGGACTCATAAAACCTTGAGGAACCTTCTCATGGTGTGCGACCTTGGTAATATACAAGAGGATATAATGCTAACGAGACCCATCAGTTGGAAATAAACATTTCATAGTGTCATTGGAAGTTCCTATCTGCGGATGTGTGTTTTGGTCCTTAGACTTTATGATTATTATTAATGGATATTACAACTCATGCACTTAGATGTATTGACGAAAACTATGACAACACACTGTTCGCCGGGAGGTAGGATACGTTGGGTGTGTCACAAGTAATACTACATTAATAGATAATGTGAGAAAGGATTTGTCCCTTCTATTCCATAATGTAAGTAGATATCTCATGCCCTTTGATGGAATTGATATAGCCTAAATAAATCCATGGCCATGGTAAGGTTTGGGTGAGTTCAATTCCAGCAAGTCAAAGAAAGAATAATTGAGCACATGGGTTGATGACAGTAGTATGCAACCCTCTTGATTCAAACTATCATGAAAAAGGGATTATATTACATAGTAAACATTCGTAGGAGGTGACACATCATTGCCGCGTTAACTTCTTTCTCTATGGGTTCCATGGAGTGTTTCTAGTCTCTAACCATGGACATTAGGCAGGCTCCACCTAAGGCCACTTAGAAAGAGGCCTAAAGGGTCACACACAAATCATGTCCATGTATCTCAGTTAAATATTAATTTAACAAGTTAAATAAATATTATTCCCGACTGTTGTTTAATACTTATTTAAGAATTCCTGATTGCATTTATTTCGACACTAGTTATTCAAGAGAATATATTGTGGGTGAAATAATATATATTTATTAGTGATTAAGGTAGTTGTATTTGTTTAACAAATGAATAGCTATTACTCAAGGACTAATTAAAGTGGTGGATGAAATAAAGGAAAATGGAAAATAAAAATGCACGCCATGTATATTAAATATACACGGCCTGTAGTTTTATGGAAAATGAGTACATGACTTGTATTAATGATTACACACTATGTAGTTTTTTAGTCAGGATTTTGAGGATGTAATTTTGTTTTATTAAATGATATTTATTATAATCAGCGTGGGTTCATGTCAGGGAATTAATAATTCAACCTGGGGGTTTTCAATAAGAGTTAATGAAATAAGTAAAACGTGTAACGCGTTTATTTATTTTCATAACACTATAACCTGAAACCCGATTATAAATATCCTCACTACCCCAAAACTTTTCCCCGATCTTTTTGCACGACAATTCTGGAGAATTGTTTCTACGCCGAAAGAATTACTTCCTCCAAGAACGCTCTCAAGATCGAGAGAGATCCTCCTCCATCGGATCAAGGCGATCGAAGGCTGACATCACAAGAGAAGGATCTTCCGTGCAAGAACCTGGATATCCCTTCGGAGACATCCAGAGATACGTGGAGCATGTGTGGATCACCGCTAGAGGAATCCTACACTTGGATTCTACGATGAAAAAACTGATCACATCGGATCATGACTGGAGACATTAACAAAATAATAATTACACCAAGGTAATTCTTGTGAATTAATTAAATTAATTATAACCAATATATGATTATCCTATATCTATGGTTCTGAGACTCCATATTTGGTTTTTCGTTCTTTGTTCTATTCTGAAGATCTGGTGTTTTATATCGTGATGGATCTCATTTTGAACGTTGTTTAATGCTAAAATCCAAGTTGGGCACTCCCAGCAACGTTCTTCCACTACGCTCGGAACCTAAAAGTGGTATCAAAGAGGTCATATCGTTGATTATAATTATTTATTTTTTCGATGGTGATTTACGCTTTTAATAATTTAGTTATTTCAGTTCAAGTTAATCATTCTTTAAATCTGAATCTCAACATCTGTTCCTCATCTGTCATTTCTCGTTAACCATACATAAACAACCTTTTCTTTTAATTTTTTATTAAAATAAAATCGAGGATCTCATCCAGAGGAGCCAAATGTTCCTGGACATACAGCATGAGAATACACAGTGTGTATTCAGAAGTACACACCGTGTAGTCTATGTTCGTGCATTGGACTGGTTTTCCAAATAATGTTGTGTGTTGATCATATCTAAGTAATTTATGATACCTTGGGTTGACCAAAAATAGGTGGCACACGGTTTCTTGATTACATGTTGTGTGGTCCAACAAAACAAAGCGTGTAGTCCCATTGGGTTAGGGTTGGACAGTGTACCCCGTAAACTGATTGCCCAACTGGAAACTGTGTGACACTGAAACTACATGGTTTGTGTCCCACTGAACATTCCATGTACTCCAAAAATTTCTCTATGTACATTAACATTTCATGTCCCCGGGCGTATACTTCGGATAGACGATGAAGAAAAGTACATGTCGTGTAGTTAGAACTACACGTCGTGTACTCACCCAAATTACGCAGATTTATTAAAATTTATTATTATATTATAAAAACCCTTGAGACGTATACCAAGTTTCAAGCATAAATTTGAGGCACAACACGTGATATGAGTTTTATATATATGTGTTAAATTTAACATCTGTGTAATGAACAAGAATTCTCCGGATTTCCTCCAAGGTACAACTTATGTACAAAGATAATTTTAAATGAATTTATTTGTTTAAAATTACGATGGATGAGAATCTCAAGGAAATTCAGAAAAGGGTTTAACATAAAAGGATTGATTAATTAAAGAAAATTAATTAATTCGAGCATGATTTATCTTAAACAAGAACGATTAAAGAATTGAATGCTAGTTTTATTTATGGGTAAATATCATTGTATTAATGGATGATCATGAGCTAGACCAAGACCTTTGTTTGTGATTGGTTTCTTTAATTTATTTAAATTAATATTTTTGGCATGCGAGCCTTCTCCTTATTAATATGTAGAACTTGTGTGCCCAAGGATTCTTTTATGTAAAAACCCATTTTACCCCTCACATGTGTGTGAGATTAATGCATATGTAATTGATAGAGCTCCCAAGATAATGGAGGCTGCTCAAGTCCAGAGCCAAGGTGAGACGAATCTAAGGAAATACAAAGGTGGATAAGTGGAAAGCTATAAACACGAACCCGAATGGTTCAAGTTGTTTCTCCCCTAGGTCTTGGGTTCATTTATCAACCGCTTGATAAACTAAACAAAAAAAGCCCATTATAATACCATTTATATTATTCCTATCAATTGCATGGTTTATATATTGTGGGTGTGTTGTCACGATCACACTATCAATGAATTAAACGAGCATGCAATATGGAACTAAAATAAAACTGGCTTATATGTAAATATTATCTTACACATGGTTAATCACTTAAGTATATCCCACTTAATATTAAAAATAATTTAATAAATGGTAATAAATTAGAAATTTATGTATAAGGATAAAATCCCTCAATGAAATATTAAGTCGGTATAGCCTTCCATAATCTTGGTTAGAATCGAAGCATAGCTCAAATTGCATGACCAAACCAAGTTGGGGTGCTTTCAATTATCGGGGAATTGTAATTCATGGTTTTGGTTGACTTGACTTGGTTCGCATCAAGGGTTGATTTCCATAGAAGGACATAGTGTGACCAAGAGGCAAAGTCTGAGGAAATCCAAAATAAAAGGATTTTAGGATTGGGGAGTCCACTCAGCGGATCATGGAGCTGCGAGTTAATGCATTTGACATTTGGAATGCCTACCTAAAACCCTGGAAGTTTCTTGACCAACCCTTGTTGGGGTAATGCGAAGTGAAATATGGATCCTTACCAATAGAATATTCTGAAAACTAAATATTATGAAGTCAATGGTGAGGGCTATTGGATTACGATAAAATAGTAGGAGACTAATAAGTATTAATTAATTAATTTGTATCAATTTTATGATAAATTACTAACCCATTTCTCATCTTAATTTGTAGAAATGGCAAGAAAATGACTTCAAACATATCATTGTGAAACATACTCGAGAAGGAAAACCATCTCACTGGAACCAATTTCCAAGAGTGGCAGAGGAGTTTTCACGTCATCCTTCGCCACGAATGGAAACTGTATGTGCTGGAAGAGCGTATTCCAGTTGTGCCTGGAAAGGAGGCCAGTGATGATGAACTATCTCTCTACATGAAACACATGGATGATACCACTAATGTCCAGTGTTTCATGCTATATTCCATGTATAATGGGATCTTAAAGAAACATGAAAAAATGGATGCGTATAGCATGATGTTTCACCTTAAGGATCTCTACCAAGAGAATGTGATACATGAGAGATATGAGATCTCCAATGCTTTGTTTACAACTATGCTTGGAGAGTCTGCACCAGCTAGGCCTCATGTAGTCAAGATCATTGGCTACATTGAATGCCTATAAATCGCAGGGATTTAATTCCCATATGACTTGTGTACATATCTCATCCTATCATCACTTCCCAAGACCTTATAAAGATTTATTGTGAACTAAAAAAAGAGCAATGATGAGAAGAATATATCGGAACATCTAACCTTAATTCGCCAGGTATATAAGGACATGGGGCGTGACAAACCTGTAGTCCTTTTGGTGAATAAGAATTAGAAGGACAAGGGAAAGGGACAAAAGACTTATAAATGGTCAGAAGCCCCCGAGCGTCGTCCTTCAATGAAGGGGAAGATCCAAAGGCAGGGCAAAGAACATGAGGCAGTATGTTTTTCATGTGGCATGCAAGGCCATTGGAATATAAATTGCACCCAGAAGCGTGGGGATGCTAAAGTGCGTTCATTATCGAGGGTAATCACTCTATTACTACACAATGGGTATTAGATACATCTTGTGGGGCTCACATATGTATTTTAATGAAGTAACCAAGTATATTTAGAAGGATTTCTAGAGGAGAGGTGGATCTTCGAGCTGCCAATGGAACAATGATGGCTGCATTGGCTATTGGTGATTACCACCTCTCATTGCTGACTGGGATGATTTTGGTTTTGCATAACTCTTATTATTGGCCTAATGTTACCAATAACATAATTTTTGTATCTTGTTTGGATATGGATGGATTTATTTCCATGTTTGGAAATAATGGTTTTCTCTTTTATAAAAACAACTTATGTTATGGTATGGCACATTTAAATAATGGTTTGTATGTATTAAATTACAAAAACAAAGTGTTGGAAATCGATAAAGAACTCAACTCACATGACTCATACATCACCCAGTTGTGGCATCATCGTCTCAGTCATGTAAACGAGATGCGCTTGATAGTTCACTACCAAGATATCTATTTAGACTCTACTGAGCGAAAACCACTTGATAAATGTCAAGCTTGTTTACAAGGTAAAATGACCAAGCCTCCTATTGGTGCACACGGATTTATGTGGACCATTTCCAGTAGAATCTAGAGGTGGATATTCTTACTTAATTACTTTTACTGATGATTTAAGTAGATATGGATATTTCTACGTAATGAGGTATAATTCAGAGTCCTTATAAAAATTTAAGTAATTTAAGAATGAAATTAATAATCATCTTGGAAAGAAGATATAGAAACTTCGATCAGATCGAGGTGGAGAATATCTGAACCAAGAGTTTATCGATCTTCTAGGGGAGTCTGAGATTCTATCGTAGCTAACTCCACCTTATACACCACAGGGGAATGGTGTTAGTGAAAGAGGAACCACACCTTGTTGGACATGGTGAGGTCGATGACGAGTCATGCAGATCATTCATTATCCATTTGGGCATATGCTTTACAAACTGCAACATACACATTTAACCGAGTACCAACTAAGGTGACAAATGGAATTCCATTCGAGTTATGGGATGGAAAGAAACCCATTTTTTCGCAAACACTTGTATGGGGATGCGAGGAGTTTGTTATGGCCTTCTCAGGAAACAAACTATGACCCTAGTGCATAAGGTGTATCTTTACAGGATATCCTAAGGAAACGAAGGGATATTACCTATATAACCCTCAAGACAAGAAAGTGATTTTCACTAGACAAGTCGTCTTTTTTATGAGGGATCACATCCTCAAAAAAGAAAATGGGAGAAAGATTGAATTTGATGAAGTTGATGATCAAGATACATAGGAGTTGGTACAAGAACAAGTTCCACAGGTCCCATGGAAGAGATTCTTGAAACACAAGTACTGCATAGGAGCTCATGATAGGTAAGGGAACCAGAGAGATTTGGATTCCTAGTCACCAAGGATGGTGAATCATTATTGTTTAACAATGATGAATCTCTCACCTACAAGGTAGTAGTAGAAATCTCAAAAGATTCAAGATGGATAGAAGCTATGAATTCGGAGATGAATTCCATGTATCAGAACCTAGTCTGGGTTCTGGTCAATGAGCCAGTTGATGTAAACCCTATTGGATGCAAATCAGTATTCAAGAGAAAAATCAACATGGAAGGTCAAGTTAGAACCTATAAAGAAAAGCTAGTGGATAAAGGATTCAGAAAACGTTAAGGAGTTGACTATGATGGAAAATTCTTTCCGGTTTCAATGTTCAAATCCCGAAGAATCATAATTTCCATAGCATCTTACCATGACTATGAGATTTGGAAAGTGGATGTCAAAACAACATTCCTTAATGGGAACCTTCAGGAAGATGTCTATATGACACAACCAGAAGGTTTTGTGACACTAGATGAAGCCAAATGAGTTCGCAAGTTGCATAAATCCATTTATAGATTAAAGTAAGAATACAAGTCATTGAACATTCGATATGATGAATCCATAAAGGAATATGCGTTCATTAAAAATGAATGTGAGCCATGTGTTTATAAGCGGTTCAATGGGAATGAGATCATTATCCCAGTAGTATATGTTGATGACATTTTGCTTATTGGAAATGATGTACCAGTCTTATAGTCAGTTAAGGATTGGTTGAACAAGTGTTTCTCCATGAAGGACATGGGTGAAGCAGCTTACATTCTAGGGATCAAGATCATTCGTG
Source organism: Viscum album (assembly GCA_963277665.1). NCBI lineage: Eukaryota > Viridiplantae > Streptophyta > Magnoliopsida > Santalales > Viscaceae > Viscum > Viscum album. Next base: position 233,856,514 of record OY728128.1, read on the forward strand.
ATAGATCCAAAAGGATGCTTGGACTATGTCAGGGTACATACATTGAACAGATACTAATGAGAGTTAGTATGGAACAATCCAAGAGGGTATTAGTTCCAGTGTTAGATGACCTATATCTTTCTACGAAAATGTGTCCACAGACACAACAGGAGCAAGATTTAATGAGTAAGATCCCATACGCTTCGGCTATAGGATCCTTCATGTATTACATGTTTTGTACTAGGGATGATGTTGCCTATACACAGAGCATGGTAGGAAGATATCAAGGAGATCCAGGAGAACAAAATTGGATTGCTGTTAAGACCATCCTTAAGTATCTAAAAATAACTAGGGATATGTTCCTGGTGTATGGAGGAGACGAGGAGCTTGTTATCAGACGGTATGATGGGGCTAGTTTTCATACATATTAGAGAGATCCGAAGGTGCAATCTGGATATGTTTTCTATCTCAATGGGGGAGTTGTGAGCTAGAAGAGTTCAAAGTAGCCAGTTGTTGCCGATTTTACTATGGAATTAAAATAAATAGCGGCTTCTAATGTATCCGAAGAAGCCATATGGATTCATAACATTATCCATGATCTTTATGTGGTTCCTAGCATTAAAGACCCTATCACATTGTATTGTTATAATACTGTAGTGGTGGCTCTTGTAAAAGAACCAATGTCACATAAACGGGAAAAGAACATACTCTGGAAGTATCACCTCTTGAGGGATTTCTATCAGAGGGGTGAAGTTGTAGTGAGTAGAGTGTCCTTTGAAGAGAACGTGGCAGACCCCATGACTAAAGGCATATCTCAGTCGAAGCATGAATATCATGTGAGAGCTAGCGAGTTAAAGGTTGTTAGTAGTTGGCACTAGTCCAAGTAGGAGTCTATTGGATTTGGTGTCCAAGAACCAACTAATTTTTACTTTATTAATTAATGAATTCCCTATCACATCTTGATTGTTATTCTGCATGAAAATTCATTTGAAAATGTCCTAAGGACAGTTGTTTCCTTAAAGGGTCCTAGAAGATGCCCACTATGATGAGAACCCGGAAGTTTAATAAAACTGTTCTGGAATATATGTTCTATGATAGGATGATTTTATTTGAGGGACACAAATAATATTGGCCATTTTCCATGAAGAATCATAAAAGATTGAGGCATGTTCTCATGGTGTTCACCCTTGGAAGTATCCAAGATGATATTATGTGAACGAGACCCTCCAGTAGGAAATCCACATTTCGTAGTGTCATTGGATGTTCCAATCTATGGATGTGTGTATTGGTCCTTAGACTTTAATATTATTATTAATGTGTATTAAATCTCCCACACTTAGATGTATTGAAAAAAACTGCAATGACACACTGTTCTTAGTGAGGTAGGATACGTTGGTTTTGTCACGAGTAATATTGCATTAATAGATAATGCGAGAAATGATTTGTCCCTTCTCTTCAATAATGAAAGTAGATATCTTAGGACATTTTATGGAATTGATATAGCCTAAATAAATCCATGTCCATGGTAATGTATGGGTGAGTTCAATTCTGGAATATCAAATATAGAATACTCGATAACATGGGTTGATGACACTAGCATGAAACCTTCTTGATTCGAGATATCTGGACCAGGGGATTATATTACATGGTAACTGTTCATAGGAGGTGACACATCATTGTGGCATTAAATTATTTCTCTATGGGTGCCTTGGCGTGTTGTTATACGCTAACTTTGGACATTAGGTAGGATCCACCAAATGCCACTAAAAAAGGGGCCTAGAGGGTCACACACTAAGTGTGTCAATGTATCTCAGTTATATATTAATTTAACTAGTTAAACAAATATTATTCTCGAATGTGGTTTAATAATTATTTAAGACTGCCTGATTGCATTTATTTCAACCCTAGTTATTCAAGAGAATATATGGTGGGAGAAATAATATATATGTATTAGCAAGTAATGAAGTTGCATTTATTTAACAAATGACCGGCCATTACTCAATGACTAGTAAATGGGGTGGAGGAAATAAAGGAAAATGTAAAATAAAAGTACATTCCATGTAAATTTAATATACACTCCATGTAGTTTTATGGAAAACGAGTACACGTCATGTGTTAATGATTACACACCGTGCAGTTTTTCCAATTGGGATTTTGAGGATGTAATATTGTTTCATTAAATGATATTTATTATAATTATCTTGGGCGCATGTCAAGGAATAAATAATTCGACATGGGGGTTTTCAATATGAGTTAATGAAAAAATAAAACTTCTAACTAGTTTATTTATTATGATAAATCTATAACCTCAAACCCAATTATAAATATCCTCACAAAAGCAACACATTTCCCCATTTTATGTGCACAAAAATTATGGAGAATTATTTCATGGCTGAAAGAACTACTTCCTTCAAGAATTCTCTCAATAACGAGAGAGGTCCCCCTCCATCGGTTCATGGCGATCGAAGGCGGGAATCTCAAGAGAATGTTCTTCTATGCTAGCACCAGGAGATCCCATCGAAGACATCCAGAGATACATGGAGAACGTGTGGATCACTGCTAGAGGAATCCTACACTTGGATTCTATGATGCAATAACTGATCACATCGGATCTTGACTGGAGACATCTACAAAGTATGAATTCCACCAAGGTAATTCTTATAAATAAATTAAATTAATTATAACCAACATATGATGATCCTATCTCTACGGTTCCGGGACTCCCTCTTTGGTTTTTCGTTCTTTGTTCTATTATTAAGATCCGACATTTTATATCATGACGAATCATGGTTTTAATGTTGTTTAACACTAAAATAAATGTTGGGAAATCCCACAAATGCGCTTACACTGCACCCAAAACCTACACAATAGAGGATTGAAATCATTCATCTATTAGACATGAGTCTTGAAGGTTGGAGTGACAGGAGGTATTTTCAAATTCTCTACAAGATATTTGAAATGATTGGTCGTATCATTCATCGGGATGGTCTTATTAACGTTGAAGTCCATTTTATTAGTAATTTCTTCATGAGAATCATTTTAAATATTTGAATGAATCATCACCAAATCAAGGACTCTTTCACTATTCATGACAATCCTAGATAAGATTTCCTTATAAATGCCATATAACATTGATTGAAGTTCCTCCATAACAACAGTTCTAAGCAGATCACTATCAAAATATTTGGATGAGTATCCAGGGGTATTAGAGGGTATAACTAATGAAGTGTGGGACTTGAGATGATTTAGAACATTCTGTAGACATCGCTTGTACTCATCAGTCAGTTTTCTGAGACCAACAACAAGATCATGGATCTCATGTATTATCTGGATGGTTCTTTCATCCACATTTTTAAATATTTATGTCATGTTTAGTTGAATTAGAGAAGAAAATTTCTATTGAATCTTACCACAAACATCCTCAACAGAATGAGAAATATGAGCTTGTACTAATGGAATCATTTTGTTTTCTTATCTTCAACCATTCCTCAAAATGACATCACATCATTACTCAAATTATTTATTTCAATTTAAACCTCTTTTATTTCATGAATTTTTTTTGTGGAATCTACCACATGATTTTCTCTAAATTAATGGAAGCATTTATTTTACTCTGAGTGGTCACATGAGCAGGTTGTGTGTTCATTATCTTTTTATATCCAACTAATAAAGTATATCCAAAGGCTATCAGATCACTATGAATCATAGAAGAACAATGTTCTAGATAAGTTTTAGGAATAATAACTGAGACCGGTTCGGGTTTTTTTATAGAGATTACATCTGATGATAAAGCCGGTTTCAATTGAAACACAGTAGATAGGTCTATTCATTTAACCTAGGACTCATGGGAATTATCAACATCAATGTAGCTTGGAATATCATACAAGGTATCCATCATGCTTTCATCAACAGAAATAGGAACATCCAAACATTATAGACGATAGTGTTAGCCCCCCTAAATAGTTGTATCTCTCACATGACAAAGAAATTCAGTCCACTAACCTATTTCTATAAATTCATCTTTAATATCCTATTCCATTTCATTTCTAACCAACTGGAAGGATTGTTCCATTATTTCCATAGCAGATTGTATAGGTTCAGTATTATCATGTTCCTCTAAATGTACTCCAACTGCAGCCTCTTCATCAAGATTCATTTCCTTTTATATATGCTTCTTAAGTACAAATCTTTCTCCTAAATTAACAACATATTATTTTTTTAGAAGCAGGTTCTTATTCTAAATCATCATTTTCTTCAGTAAAAGGTACTTCCTTCTCAAGTATTTTTAGTGGAATAGGTGGACTAATATCTTTTTGTCCATGAAACTTCCTTCCATATATGAAATAGATGCCTCTTATTCTTCTTCAACATGATAGTAAACATTTTCATCCGGTACAAAAACATGATCATATTTTTTTTTATGTCTTGAAGTATGCTCAAACAGATTAAAATATTCATATATCCTTTCATTATATTCAACGTAATACAATTTCCACATATTCAAGCATATTTTCATCCTTTTGACTGTAACATTTGAGATATATAATTCATAGTCTTTTATGACTTATTCAATCAGTCCAACTATTACATTATCATACATCATTATAGAGATCAACCAAGAAAAGAACATGGAGGTCGGATTTGGTGTTTTCTTAATCAATTCAAACATGTGAAGTATAACATACTTTCACAAATTGATAATGTGTAGTTTTTTATAAGATGTATTAAAAATGTATCTAGATACTTGAGTGTAGAAACCCCTTCTTTCCTTGGAAACATCATATTCTGAATGAACTTATAAAACTACTTTTATTCACCATCCATCTCAGCATCAATTGTTTTTTTCCAGTCTAGCATCTCAAGGCTGCTTCTATGAAAAAGCTATCTCTTCGAGGAGGAGGAAATCTCTATTAGTCCTCAAATGTTCATTCATGAAGTATCCAAAAGTAGGAATCCCATAAACATTAGAAAAAATGGAATATTTGAGCATTAATATATCTTGTTACAACAAAACCATCTTTTTCATTGAATGAAAATTGGACAAACATAGAAAACTAAGAATCAATATTTGGATAAATCATGCATTCTTAATTTGTGAACCAGTTCAGCCATCCTTTTTATTTTTTTTATTTTCAAAACTAAGGACATACTTGTCATCAACCACTTAGGATAGATCTCCTTTTCTGGTACTACTGTTCTATGAACAAGATTCTGGATCAACGGTCCTTTAGGAGCTACCTTCGGTGCTCTATTTACATTATTCATAGATATTTTCTTCTCAGGAGTTGATGAAGTTGAGTTTTTCATCATGGGAATTCAAAGAGTTTTCTAGCTAGAGAGATTGATTACCTGCTAATGGAAGTCATACGATTTGAAAGAGAGGGGTTTTCGTTTCGACAAAAGATAGCTCGAGTAAATAAAGGAGTGACGGATATTTTGTTTTTAACATTTAGGGAGTTTGAGCATTGCTAATTCCAAAGCACATAATAAAAAAATAATCCACATATAGATAGGGATAATAATATATAAATTAAATGAAATAGTGTCATTATGGTGAGACATGGACATGGTGTTATGGTGCGACTGAAACAATTTCTCACGGTGTCAACATTATGTTGTGACACAAAACTATGTGACCACATCAGTTGAAGTAGTAATTAGAAGACTATAACTGAGAGCTAAGAACTGTGAGATTGTAAAAAAGAATCATTTACATCAAAAAATGACCTATTGAACTATGGGAGTGGGAAAATAATTCAAAGATAGTGATTTGTGAAACCGTAAATCATAAAACTGTAAACTGTGAAATCGTAATTTTTTAAAAAATACATTGTCTACATGAGATTTTATCATTCCTAATTCATGTATTATGTAAACAATACTTTCATAATATAATGTTTAGTGAATTTATCAGCAATCGGATAATCAGTTCTAATGAATTACAAAATGATATCACATTTTTGATAATGGTCTCTCAAAATGTAATGTCTTACATCAATATATTTTTCTGTGGAATATGAAACAAGATTTTTTGAAATGTTAATTACCCTTTCATTGTAAAAATTTATTGGTAAAACCCTGAATTGATATCCATAATCTTGTAATGAGTGTTTCATCCAAGAAATTTTTTTACAACCACTACCCATAACTTTGTATTCTGATAAATTAGTAGACAATGAAACAATGTTTTGTTTCTAACTACACCATGATACTAGATACTTTCCTAAAAAGTGACATGCTCTAGAGGTGATTTTTCTATCTAAATTACAACCACCATAATCAACATCAGAATAGCTCACTAACTCAAATATTTTTCCTATAGGATAGGGTAGTACTAGACTGGATGTTTTTTTAGATATTTGTAAATCTTTTTTAACATCATTTAAATAATATTATTTAGGGTTTTCATGAAAATGAACACACATACATACACTAAACATAATGTGAGGTCAGCTAGTAGTTAAGTAGACTAAGATTCCAATCATTCCTCATTAAGTGGTTTGATCAACAGATTTTCCATATTCATCAAGATCCAACATAATTGTTGTACTCAATAAGGTATCACTACTTTTAGTGTTATCCAAGAAAAAATGTTTTATAATATCATTAGTTTTTTTTATTTGATTTAAAGTAATAGCATATTTATTTTTAATGATTTGAAACAGAAGGTAGATATTTATTTTACCAATTAAACTCATTTCAAATTCCTTTTTTATGATTTTAGAATACAAAATACAAAATTAATTTTTTGATGATCCAAAAATAATATCATCTACATAAATTTCAACTACTAAAACATCATTGTAAATACGTTTTATAAAAAATAACAGCTTCAACTATTCCTTTTTTAAAACAATTAGTAAATGTACTTAATCTATCATACCAAGATCTCGGATCTTACTTTAATCCATACAAAGCTATTGAGAATTTGAAAACAGGATTTGGAAAGTGATTATATGTTAAACTAGGGGGTTTTTCATCAAAAACATCCTATGTTATATACCCATATAGAAATGAACTTTTGACATCCATTTTATATAGTTTGAAAATCATATGTGCATCATAAGCATGTAGGATTATTATGGCATCATATCTAGAAATATGTGAAAATGTCTCCTCATTGTCAATTCCTTCTATTTGACCGTAGCCTTGTGAAACCAATCTAGCATTGTTTCTAACTATGTCCCCAGATTCATCTACCTTATTTCAAATCCCCCACTTACTGCATATGGTAAACATATTTGATTCTATCAACAATTTTCATAACATTTTACCAAGAAAACTAATAATTATATTCTAGAAAATCAATCACCCAAAATTCTTCGTTGATTACAACATTGATGTTTTTAGGATCATGTTTCGATAAGATGGCTTGATGTTTAACCTGATTTATAAGAGAATCTCTAGTTTTATTTCCTTTATCTAAATCTCCTACAACTACATCTAAAGGAAGTTTCACAAGGGTTCTAACAACATTAGAAAATGAGGGACTAGTTATTTAAGGTTGTTCAACAGTTTTATGTGCATTATGACATGAATCTAGAGAATTTATAGAAGAGGACGTTTTCACAGATTCCATTATAGGATAGTGTGGGGATTTGGTATTGATGTATATATTTGAAATATAATCCTCAAGATTCTATAGAGAGGGCTTGGGATCATATGGATCTGTCTGATCAATCATGACATGGACAGATTCCTCCACAACTTCAGTTCTTTTAGTAAACACTATATAGGATACAATAAAAATTGGGTATCCTAGAAAAATTCCTTTCTCACTTTTGGATGAAAACATGTCATCTCCATTCTTAGTATTAATGATATGTACATTTCAAAAAAAGTCATTGAAGTAGTTTACATCATTTTTTATAATGTTCAATAACTCATATGGAATTTCTTTTAAGAATAGATCAAATAAATACACTATTTGTAATATATTATTCTTTATTTACAACATCTGCCAAAAAATAATTTGGTATGTCATACACCCTAAGCACGATTCAAGAAATTTTTGGGAAGGTCCTATTTCTTTTTTATAAAACTCAATTTTGTTGATGTTTTCTAGGAGCAGAGAAATTATAAATATAGCCATTTTTTTAAAAGTATTCAAAATCAGGATTTTCAAACTCATAGTCATGATCACTTCTTAATGTTTTAATTCTACATCCATTATATTTTTCTACATTTTATCATATTTGTTGAAATGAGAGTAGGCATAACATTTTTGATCCAAAAAAAGGTCTATATATATATTGAGAAGTGTTCTACAAGAACATAAACATAGTGATTTCCATTAAAACTAGAAACTGTAGAAAGTCCAAAAAAATCCATGTGAACCAACTCAAGAGTTTGAGGAGTTGAAACATCATTCTTTGGTTAGAAGGAAATTTTGTGTTCCTTAACCTTTTGGCAAGGATTACACAAATTATCATTTGGAAACACTCTTTTGGGTAGATCATTGACTAAAATTTTCTTTTTATCTTTCTAACGGAGTGAATATTATAGTTTCCTAGATATCTATGCCAATGCTCAGATTCATTGTCAAAATATACTTAAGAATGGAGAATTTTGAGAAACAAAAGAATCTATATTAACAGAATTAAAATTTACATTTCATATTGGAGAAAATACCTATTCATTTTTATAATTAAAACCATTGAAAATTTCATTTTCAAATGTAACATGAAATCAATCATCACATAGTTGTGAAATTCTATGTAGATTTTATTTCATTTAATCAGAAAAATTACTTTGTAAACTAAAATAGAGTTATAGTTACTGATTTGGTCTAGGACAATGATTTTTTCTTTGGTATTGTCACCAAAGGTGACATTTCCACCATCAATTTTTATTAATTTCATGAAACATTAATACTCTCATGTCATGTGTCTTGAACACTCACTAATCAAGTACCATAAAATTTTATAGGAGCTCTTTATACAGTTTTCCTACAAAATAGTCAAATAAAAACAGACTTTGGAACCCATATTTGTTTGGGTGTAGTAATATTAGTAACACATCATTTAGGAACCCATATCTACATCATAGTTTTCATATAATAATTATGTAAAATAGTGGAGAAATAAAATAGATTTGGTCTATAAAAACTCCAAATAGTATAGAGTGTAACATAATTTTATCTAGAAGAACGTTTTCATGAATTGGGAGTAAAACTCTACGTTCTTGTAATATAAAAAAATCAGGTTTCCCAAAAATTCTCTTGCCAGGTTGATAGCAAATACCAATAGTGTATTTAGGGATAATCTATTTACATAGAATTTGTATCAAGTTATCTTTACCATTAGTAAACCTTTCAATTCCCTTTTTGAATTTCTCATTAGATAGCATTAATTAACTGTTTTCTTTGAGTAATTGATCATTTTTTCTCATTCTACCACAAGTTTAGATTTAATAGTTGAGGTAAGTGAATACTAGTTTTTATAGAATTGTATTTATCTTTTAGTTCATTACATGTCTCTTCAATCATATTGTAATACCCAAACATTTTTTCATTAGAAATTGTTTCCGAATCACTGTCATCTCCAGTGTAAAAGGGATTTCGTACATGAGAATATTGAGTTTCCACAGATGTGTTTTTCATTAAACCCATATTGGATTTGTTATCATGTTCATCATTTAATGACCCTGAGTAAATTGAACTATCTTTAGAAGCACGCTAAGTTGATTTCATTTCCTTTTTATACATTCCATTATTCTCCCCACATTTATTTTTATATTTGAGTTTGGGATTGTCATACATTACATGTCCCATTCACTTATATTCATTTAATAGTATATCATTAGACTATTCATTTCCTTTCTAATCTTTCTTACAACTTCCCTTTTAATCATATCTACCATTGAAGTTAGGATTTCTAAAAAAAATTCATACTTTGGTTTGTTTTTTAATCCATCTGTCTAATTGAGCCATATCCTCGTAACTGTAAGATGATGATTATTCATTACTGGAAAATTTTATAGAGACCATCATTTTATCCTTTTCATTGTGTTTAGAGGTGGTGGTCTTAAATGAACATATTTTTTTCATGGTTCATACTCCACTTCCTTTTGGACTTTCATCTCCTCTTCATACATCACATGTTTTCCAATGAGTTATTTTAAGAGTAATTATCTGATTTTAGAATCTGCTATAAAAGTGACATAGGTTTCATTGCATCTATCAGGGAGACAATGAGAATCCCCATGATTTTTTCTTTGGCAGTAACTTCTCTTCCATGAGAAATTAGTGTGTCGAAAACTCTTTTGAACCTGATATACATGTTACAAAGAGGCTCATCACAATTCATTTTAAATTTATCATATTTAATAGTATAAGAATTAATTCTCATTTCTCTCACAATAAAAGTTCATTCATACGAAATAGACAATGTATCCCAAATTTCATGGGCAGTTTTACAAGAAAATATCCATTTATATTCTCCATCTCCTAAAGAGAAATATAAGGCATTCATGTATTTTCAATTATTATTGTAAGAATTCATAGTTGGGTGGTCCTAGGTAATACCATCAGTAGTAGGAATCTTATATTCATTTATAATTAATGACCAAATTTCGAAACCTATACTATCTAAATGAATATTCAACTTAATTTTCCGTTAGTAATAATAATTTCCATTATTGAATGGAGGTATTTTTGTTGCAGCACCTTCGAGTCTATTATCCATTATAAATAAATGATTTTAAAAATATAGAAATTTATAATTAATATAAATATACAGATCTTTAAACTACAACTAAAATCACAATAGAACAGATTTAAAAACGAAGTCCTTTTTCTGGTAATTCCTTTGATACAAAATGTTGTTATGAGTAGATTACACAAGAGGAGGGTGAATTGAGTATCTATAAAAATTCTTGTTAAAATTCCACTTAAAAATTTCTCAACTAAAATATAATACCATCCAATTAATAAAGCTAATACTATTATAATATTTTTACAGTTACAATATGTTCTTAAAAGATTGATTAATTATTATAAATATAAATTTATGTTATTGACTAATCCTTTGAATTTATTTTGATAAGGAAATGTGTTTCTAACTACTATCCAAAACTAGCTATCAATGTAAAATCTAGTGTTTTCTGAAATATACATTAATGAAAAGAAAAACTAAATTAAAAGACACATTTGATAAACAAGTGGTTCAGTCTCAATTCAAGACCTAATCCACTCCACATGGTGATAAACTGCCACCAAGTAGTTTATTTTAATAAACATGATCCACAACCTAGATCGGGGTAAACAATATTGCACAGGACTATTCGGGTCACACAACCTCTTCTATTTTTCATCGTGGGTATACACTACTAGGTCACACATGGACCTCATCCACACTTATTCATGGAGTATATCTAAGTAATAAGTGATGAGGGGAAGGATATATTCTATATTTTAGTTTAATACATGAGACATTTTTTGTTTTTAATACATAAAAACACACACAACTCGAAAGCTAAAAATAGTTCACAATAGAGAAAAGATGATGATAAAGGGTTAGAATTTTTCTGAGTGATATTCAATGCACCTATGGGATTGTATAGTGATGCATTACCGGTATCAAGTCTTCTTGTGAAAAAAAGAGTATCACAAGTCAAGTGCTATGGTTTCTAGTTATATCTAGATCATTTTATTCATGGTGTTCAAACAAAGAATATGATTTAAATTCTAATCTACGCTTGTCCAACCTTTTTGAATCGAGAGTACCTCGTGTGTTCTTCAGTTTTATTTCATTGCATGTACCCGTTCCCTATTTCAAAAAACTATCTATGGTGCTTATATTTCTATATATTCTTGCTTCCTGGCTCATTTCCATTCTAATTTTAGGTGCACACATTGGAACTGATAGAATTCTTGTATTATGAATCATATACCTCGTACTTTCAGGATACATGTAGTTGGTCATGAAACAGTATCACATGGAAATGGTGTCACCACAAAATAGTGTCTTATTCATTGGATTTCAGTGATGGGACATTCAAGATTCCACAGTTTTATTGAGATTAGGAATCGGTAGTACAGATACGGTGTTAGGATCACATTTTATGGTCAATTTATAACCTTTTAATGGTGTCGTAGTGATGGGAGCATGGAACCAGTGTCACAGACATCAGGAGATCTGAAATGGGTTATGGTGTAAGAACCCAGTTCTTATTCTTGATGTATGGGTTTATTCTATTCATTTTTTCTTAAGTGTTTTTGAGAAAATAAGGAAAATTTTAGAAAATCCCAAATATTATGGTTACATGCTGTGTACTTTTCAACACACCATTTACTTTGGCCAAGTGGGATGAGTAAACAGTGCATGTAGGCCAGTCGGTGATGATGGGTGTAAAAATTGACTACACACCTTGTACTGGGTATTTACACGCCGTGTAATCAGTTGGAAGGTGAACAGTAAGGTGGTGGGAGTAGCCTCCAGTAGAGCGACAATACATTCCATTTATTTAGAAATATATGTCTTGTAATCATGTAGACAGATGAACAGTGTGGCTGTGAAAATTAGCCACCGGAGGAACAGTTAAATGATAAAAAGTACCCACCATGTATTTGAGAGTACACACCTTGTAGTTTGTTTTTTCACTTAAAACTGACAGTAGAATCCTTATTCAGTATAGGAGGTTTTGGACGCATTGGGAGCATCGGTAGGAGAGGCAAGAACTAGGAGGAGATCCCAATCACACGCCAGGAATATGTTTCTTCTGTCATCAATCATGGTTGAACTGTGCGGTTAAGACCTTCCTTCTCCTTTAGCCGTTCATACCAATTCTTTCCTAAGGGGGTGTTATTTGTGTTTTAATGGGTTATCATTTTTCCCAGATCTACGTTGTTCTGGGACATTTCGGAAGGTTTTGTTCGTGTATATCGATCAGAAGAGATCAAGGTGGGTGGTCTGATGTTTAATTCCAACTGTCATGTTGTTTTGTGTACCATTGTGCTATGCACCCATGATTGGGGTGTCGTATGGCTGGGGGATTGATTAATTAAATACCTATAATTTCATAGTTAATTTAATGAATATGTACAACAACTATTTGGGATCATTGTTTGGATCTAGGGCCACCCAGTGGGAGCGTTCTTTTGTTTAGCCGTTTGGCAAGGTTTTCCAAGGGTATGCCATGATTTAGCATGTTTTGAGTTTTATTTAGAGAAAATGTGTATAATTACATTCCTATGTGTTGGGCTCGTCCAGGTTTCATATTTAGCCTGAGGGTAGTGTTTCTCATGCCTAATGGAAAGTGCTTTGTTTAGCTTGAGGGTAACTTTTCTTATGCATGTGGGAAGTTGCATCCGTACCTGAGAGCATTATATTGTACGCCTAAGGGAAATATTCATTATGTATGTGGGCCACAACCTATGAGTTTCGATTCTGATTATCTTAGGGTATAGTTTTTCATGTCTGAGTACTACGTTTACTTGTATATTCACTATGGTGATTTCACATGTTATACATTCCAAGCTAAATCATAGGCTTGGTATTGTTTTACCTTCTACATTTTAGATATCATGTTGTGGTTTTGGCCGCGACACCATTTAGGAGATTGTCGGTTGAGGCTAAGTCTCAAGAACAAATAATTCAATTATATTGAATTTTTAAATAATTATTAAATGGAAATGGAACTGGTTGGAATGTTAAGATTTTATTACATCCTGGTTTACTGCATTTCATTACTGCACACTACTATTGTAAAAACTCACTGACAGTTGGGCAAGGGACTTTGGTGGTTACCTACTAGGATTTATTTCTCACACCCTATTTGGGTCATGTCTTCAGCCCAAATAGACTATTTTTTTGCATGTGTTGATAAGGGAAAGATTCCATATCCAGGTACTTGATTGTTGTAGAGAAGTGGGAGAGCATAGGACCGAGCTTAGGCTCGCGATGCTGCTGAGTTCCTACTGTACTTTTTTGTTTTCATTTGCTATTCTTGTAGTTTTTATTGTATTTTCTAGATTGCAGTGTATCCTATTTTGGATGATTTTCTAGACATGGAGACATAATGCATCATCATATATATATGTCTGTTAGTATATTTTACTTCTGTACTGTTATCTATTTTAGTTGAGTATTGTTTACTACTCAGCTTTTGTTTCTTATATCTATTTCCACTATGCTACACTTTGAAAAATGAGGGAATAGTTTCACCACTTTCTGACCTAGGCCCTTACTGCTAGTCGGCAGCCTCTAGTGTTTGGGGAAATGTGCTAAAGGTCATGTGACCAACCGGGTTTGGGGTACCCATTGGGTGGAACCCGGATCCTGGGCATTACAATGTGGTATCATAGGAATTTCTATTCATTGACATACTGTTAGGAGCCTATAGTCAGAAATAGGATGAAATAAGTACTTGGTAATAAGCTGTTCCCAGGAGTAGCTAACCTGTGTATAGGGAAAAGCCAATTTGCCTCACGCTACAATTTTACTGATTTTTCACTTTACAGTTGATCTGATTTTCACCATTGGGTGACGCACTTGTGGTGTGCTATTTATATTTTATAGCTGGATTCTATTTATTTTCTACCCAATGAGATGAGGATATTCCATCACATGCATCATTTATGCACTTTTTAGAATCACATTCCATGCATAGATTACATGTCATGTAAGTGCATTAGAAATTGCATGTTGTTGTGATAAATGTTGTGCTAGAAAAAGAATGTTGTTGTGATAGATTACTTGATAAAATACCTTCTATTTGATAGGGTATTGTTATGTGAGTTATTGTAGAATGAATGCAAAAATTTAGTTCTTGAGGAGTATGGGGCCTCATTGACCGGATTTTGTTGGTTCATTTAACTCTATACATTGTTATAACATGTAAAAGTTGCCAAGATTTGATTCACGAGATGTGTGGGCCCTCAATGACTAGAATTTGGCACTTAGGTGTTGGTTTTAGTGTTTTTCTAGGCTCCGGAGTAGTTTCTGAGGATTACTGTCTGGAAAAACCTAGAATACATACTGTGTAATTATGAATACATGTTTTTTACTGTTCTATTCAAGAAGAAATGAGGAAAAAATTAAGTACACGCTATGTACCGTATGTATATGCCCTGTAGTCTCCAACTGTGTCATTGGTCATGTGGGTAGAGACATGGGATGGGGAAGTTCTAGAGGTCACATGTCGTGTACAGGTCGTACATGCCGTGTTGAATTGAACTAGTGTCCACTGTGTTTCAGACAACATAGGTGGCGAAATCAGAATTTATGCACGTCGTGTTAACGACAAACAAGCCGTGTAGTGGAACCTGGGGATCCTGCCATGTAACTAAAAAACACGGGTGGATGTTACCTCTTCATGGACATAATGTGTACCAGTGGGCACGCCATGTATTCTTGACCGGTGAGAGTCCGTGTGGACTGGGCTATGTGGTTGGGAAAACAGGGTGGTGTAAACGCTGGGTATAGGTGTAACACACCGTGTAGTGCCATCCATGTAGCTATCCATGTCACTAACAACACGGGTTGTTGGAAATTAAGTCGTACAAGCTGTGGCTATCTGGAACACGCTGTGTAGTCTGGTCTGTGTGCCCATCTATGTTACAAAAAGCACGGGTTGGTGAAGCTCATCCAGTACACGCCGTGTAGATCTTATAGACGGCGTGTAGTATTTTTCAAAAGGGAGTCGTGTGGCTAAGACATGTAGAAGTACTCGGGAAGGGGAAGAAAATATACATACACACCATGTGTGGGGACAACATACTGTGTGTTTGGGGTGTTAAACAACCAGTTTTGGCTGAGGTACATGCCCATGTGAAATGCTTACTGGAACATGCCGTGTAATTTTTATACACACCGTGTAGTATTGTTTTGTAAAAAAATAATGTTTTCTTTCTCCTATTTCCTTTTTATACTCTTTATTTTCAGTTCTTGAAGATCTTAATCTAAAGAATGTGTTTGACCTTGTAGAGTCATATCACCGAGACCACCACACATTGTTCAACAAGAGAGTGTAAACGAGTATACTCTTCAGATGGTATACCATAAGCTACAGATGGATCCTTCAGCAATGTCAGATGCAGCACTAGCAGTCATACCAGGAACATGCATTGATGCATAGTTCTGTGAAGGCTTCATGCGGTTCATGCAGACCTTATAAGGAGCACTGTCGGCTGCCACAACTTTGGCAGAGTTGACATGAATATTCCAGCAACAACATCCGCCTACTTTTCTAGGGGATGGTGGACCACAGGCTACAGAGTCTTGGCTGGGTTCTAAGTAGAGAATCTTTAGACACCTCTAGAGAGGATGGTCAAGCTCACTAAATACATGATACGTGATTCCGCCAAGAGAATGTGGGATGTTACCACATAGACCGAGCATCACAAAAACATGGAGTGGGATGATTTTCAGGCAGTCTTCTATGACTTTTTCATTCCAGAGACGATGAGGGATGATCGAGCTCTAGAGTTCAGGAATGTGCAGCAAGGCGCCATGTCAGTGATGGACTATTCTTCCTGCTTAACTGAGCTACAGTGCTTCCCACCTGTTCTGGTGGGAGATGAGGAGTTGAGGGCTCGACCCTTTGAGGATGGTCTTCGATATGACATCCAAATTCTGCTGAATGTTTTCAGGTATTCTACAGTGCATTATATTAAGAACCGGGCACTGATTACTGAGCAGAGCCTGCGGTAAGCTAGAGGTGCAGTCCAGGGAGGTTCAGCACCAGTTTCTAGTACTATTTATACCGGAATGAGGAATAGGCAGATGGATTTCTCTCTCAGTGGAAGTATTAGATAGAGGAATTCTTCAGGTTTCTAGGTGATGTTCTACTAGTATTTTAAAGAGGCACATAAAAGACCTCAATGTACACATGACTTAGTGGAGTGCTAAGGTTGCGGCAAGATGGGTCATCTGTAGAACTTTTGCAGGGCGTTTCCACTAGTGGCTATTGAGAGGGGTTCTGGGCAAACTCCACGTGCAGGAGCAGGGCCAGCAGCTTCTTATTAGTCAGGGAATTGGGATGCATTGGGACGTTCAGGTCGAGGTGGTGGTCGTTATCGTTGTATCCCGACACCTGGAACTCAGAGACAACAGGGTGGGTCATCTCAGGGTAGCCAGGAAATTTCGCAGGGTCATGGAACTGGGCAGGCATATACAGTGCAACAGACCGAACAAGAGTAGGATCCTGTACCTTCCACTATCAGAGGAACTATTCTAGTATCTTCTTGTTTTGTCTTCAGTACTTTTTGAAAATGGTGCTACATATATATTTATATTTTTTCCCATTGTGGAGAGCCTTGGGCTCACTGTTTCTTATTATTCTGATGTAGTGACGCTAAACACTCTATTGTGGACTAGAACGACTAGTGTGCATTAGTGTAGGGAGTGCCTCCAAGAGGACGGTGGGTGTCACATTCTATGGTAACTCTATGTCTTGGTTATGACGAGCTATGATGTCATTCTCGGGATTGACTGGATGGTACCCTTTCATGAATTTGTCGATTTCTATCGTCACAGGGTGAGTTTCATGTTATCAGGGGGTGGATAGTTTCTATACAAGGACGAATGGGATGTCTAGGTGAGCCAAGCAGGACCCGAGCTTCATGGACGAGGTAGAGTGACAGTCCAGATTGCAAGTTTATATCTGGATGACTAGGGAACTTGTTAGAAGTTTTTCCCTCCAGTGGTTGATCATTTCATGGATGTCTTCCCAAATAACCTTTCAGGTCTTCCTCCAGAGTGAGATTTGGATTTCACTATTCATCTTGTGCCATGAGAAGGAACGATGTACGTTCCTCATTATAGGATTTATACAGTATAGTGACAGGAGCTCAAGAGGTAGTTGGAGGAGTTTTAGGCAAAGAGTTTCATTCTACCAAGTACTTCTCCTTGGGGTTCACCTATCCTGTTTGTGATGATGGCAGACAGTACCCTCATTCTTTGTGTGGATTATCAAAAAAATGAACCAGTTTACGATTAAGAAATGATATCCCTTTCCATGGATTGATGATAATTTTGATCAAATTTGAGGAGCACGAGTGTTCTCAAAGATTGACATGAGATCCTGATATCATCAATTACGCGTTAGACAATTGGACATACCACTTACAACTTTTCAGAGCAGATATGGTCTATACGAGTACATGGTCTTTCCCTTCAGACTCATGAATGCACACACAGTTTTCATGGCTTCAATGAATCGTGTCTTCCACCCATATCTTGATTCTTTTGTTGTAGTCTTCATGGACTATATCTTGGTGTACACTCACACTCGACACGACCATGCTACCCATCATGAGATCGTACTGAGTACACTGAGAGAGCATCATCTATTAAAAATTCTCTCAATGTTCCACTTTTGGATGAACCCGATACACTTCCTGGGTCATATTATCTCAGAGGAAGAAGTTGTAGTAGACCTAGAGAAATTGAGAGCAATATTTTCCTGTTAGCAGCATAAAAATGTGTTTGAAATATGGAGTTTCATGGGGCTGGCTGGTTACTACAGGTGCTTTATTCCGGACATCTTCTTGCATAGCACCGCCATTTGATGGGTTTTACTAAGAAGGGTCGGAAGTTCATTTGTTCAGAATCTTGTTAGACAGCCTTTCAGCAGCGGAATGGAAGGTTGACATCATCACCAGTTCTGATACTTCCAGAGCAAGGTAAGAGCTATATAGTTTATTTTGATGCATTAGGTATTTGGCTGGTAGCGTTGTTGATGCAGGGAGATTGATTAGTTGCATACGGGTCATGGCAGTTGATGCCACATGAGATGAATTACCAAAATCATGATCTCGAGTTGGCTGTAGTTGTTTATGTGTTATGCTGTAGGAGGAATTGTCTCTTGGGAGTACATTTTGTGTTGTTTACAGAGCACAAAATTCTGAAATATATCTTTACCCAGTGTGACATGAACATGAGACAACGTATGTGGGATGAATACCTTCAGTCCTTCGACATTGAGCTTTCCTATACACCCATTAAGTGTAACAAAGTTGCAGATTCACTGATTGGAGGACTCAGATATAGGCAGTGCAGGAGGCCAGTGGTGAGTGGAAGCTCATAGATTTGTTCTCGGAGATGCATTTAGTGGTTCATGATAGTCAGGTTCTAGTCTATCTTTCTTCCTTAACTGTGATTTCTACCCTCCTGGACAGAGTGTGGATAAGACATATGTCAAATTCTGAAGGCCTAGTGCTATGAGAGTCGGTGGAAAGTGAGGACCCACCTCCTGGTTGGATGATAGGCGATGAAAATGTACATCGAATCCATGGACAAGTGGGGTTCCACGGGATATACGCGAGGAGTTGATGCTGGAGTTTCATGCTTCATCTTGGGAAGTACATCCCATAGTTACCAAAATGATCTGTGACTTGAGACGTCAGTATTGGTGGCTGGGTATGAAGAAAGATGTGAGAACCTATGTTTCATGAATGTAAGACTTTGAAATTTTTCTTGATGTTTTTCCAGAGGAGGGAATTCAGATGGCGTGTGGTTCCGAGCCCCAGAGTGGCCAGAATAACATTTTAAGTGAGTTCAAACTAGATATTCCAAATAAACATAATAACTACTAAAATGTTTGCTAAGATGGAAAAACTAAGGACATTTTTGATTCCGGAGTGTGTCGCCTATGCTAGGAGGGGTGTAACTTTCGCAGGCGCATGCCTTCTGTGGAAAACACAACAAGGGGAATTTTCATAATATAGATGCCTCAAGCGTGAACATTATCAATTCTGAATGGAGGATTGGATTAAAATTTCGAGACTATCATTGTGCTTAGAACATAGATTTTACCCTAGGGGTGGCGTAACCCCGACCCCATCAAATGATCGGGTACGAGCCTACATGTTGGTGTTTAAGTGAGTTTCCCTACATAAACACACCCACCCCCTTCTTCCCCTTTCATACCTCCCTTGCAGAAGCTCTCTCAGCAAAGGGATCCACCTTCTTAAAGCTTTTCTCCCCAACTCTCGAAGGCGGTTGCGGCTCCAGCGGACCGTTCATGAAGCGATGGGCTACACCCTATGAGGTAGGTTCGTGGGTTTTTTTTTAAATTCTACATCTACTTCGAACTCAAATATTAGTGTTGAATTGTTGTTTAATTTTATAGAGAAGAAAATATTTGAATAGGGCTCGATCTGAGCATTCAAACAGGTCTTTCGGATTGAATTTTCAAGCCTCGGGGTGTCTGAGGTGACCCCTGGAAGTTTTTGGGCCAAAAACCACCATTTCCAGCGGTTCTAGGGTGGATAGGCAGCTCCGCGCGGCTGTCCAGTAGGCAATGATGGCATCGCGACTCATAGACGTCAGCGCGGCTGGCTTCTCAGGTGGCGACATGGTGGATTCCCAAGTGGCGGCAGTTGAGTGAGATGAAGACCCAGTGGTCTACCCCACGGGGGCATGCTGGCTGGCTTCTCCGGTCGGTGTGTGGCACACGAGATCAGTGTTTTCACGACCGCGGTAGCAGGCTGATACCATCAATGCATGGTTCTCATGGAAAAGGAGTCGGACCATCTTGTTCCCGTCCGGGTAAAGTCGTGCGGCGCACAAGGTGAACCGCGGGATATGGTGGACCGGGCGGTCTGGGCGGCCAAGCCGCGGGCCGCCGGTCTGAAGGAGGTGGACCGGCCAAACCGGTCCGACCCACCCTATCCCTGTCCTAATACGTTAAAACATCTCTAGTTTGAAAACCAGATATCAGATTCGAACTCCATCTATGGAGACATGATCCTTTGCTCGAGATGGAGATTTTGAGATGGTCTCATGGATTTTTAATTACCGAGACGGGGGCTCGTTGGCGTGACACGCCCGTTAAGTATCATTTAACTCCTTACTGGGATTCTTCTTTCAGATGGAACAGACACATCTAGAGTCTGTTTTAGGCACCCTTAGTAGCTTTGTGACCCTGGTGTTGAGACGAAGATGTCCAAGGTGGTTCCAGGCGTTGAAGCTGTAGTTCAGGCATGGCCCCCATAGGTCGTCTTTCATGATGCGTGTAGCGTTCGATGACATTTTCATCCGACGTCCATTCAGGGTGAATAAATAGTCGTCTAGGAATGTTTTTCTAAGAGCATCATGATGGTGCAGTTCGCCCGACCTTTTTTGAGACCGAAGTGCAGGCCCCACGAGACATCGTATGGGTATAAAGATGTGTTGAATAACTTTTTCATCGAGAGTCCATTATCAGTGTGTATGTGGTCTATCTCGCATGTCTTTCTGCGAGGTTTACAACACATTAATTTGTTTAGATGTGGGGAGCATCTTTCATGAACTCATCATATGTGGAAACATGATAGGGTTTTGGTCGGAGGCTCCATTGATGCACACTGAACCAACGCACAGTAGTGATGTTAGTGATACCCAGTGATGGCACGGGTAGTGCGGAGTTACAGGACCAGTTCCGGGATTACCCTCGAGCAAGGCTGGGTAGTGGGTTACCCACTGGTGTACCAGGGATTACCCTCTACTGGGGATGGGTAGTGGGTTTCCCGTTGACCTTAGTGTTTACCCTCCATCGGTGCTAGGCAGTGGGTTACCTGTTCATCTTAGGGTTTACCCTCCAGCTGGCATAGGCAGTGGGTTACCTGACGACCTCTTAGGGTTTACCCTCCAGCTGGGCTAGGTAGTGGGTTACCAGAGGACTTCTTTCTAACTCAACCCTCTCTATGAGGCAATTAAGTTACCTTTCCCCGTTATTACCGGAGCGGGATCCTTGGTTGTCTGGTTTATCAATGAGGGATCTTTGGCATGAGGGGCTGTTGGGCATCAGTGATGGTTATCATTAGAATGTTTGGTGACTTTTATTGGGCTGATCATGGTGATAGAGATCCCCTTAACAATTGTTTGGGTTTCTTGTTGAGCATAAATATATATATATATTTATTTATATTTATACACCCTACTTTTTTCCCATTCCTTGGGTTCAGTTACTTTCCTTCTAGGAGGTTCAAACACGTGTGTCGTATGCCATGTTCTTTCCGTGTCTATCTCCTCTTGGGTGGAAAAGTTTATTTCTTACTTCTGTTGGGTTGAGTTGCACTCTCTTTTTTGTACTCTATCACTATTCTTTGTTCATTATACTACTCACTGTGTTATTGCCTCCTTTGTTTATCCCTCGACCTCTCAGGGCATCCTACTGAATATATTTATACTCACCACTTCTTGGGATTTTCCCGCACTTGGTGTTCCCTTGCAGATGACAGATAGGTCAATCGAGACTACAATGGAGAGTAGAAGACACAAGATCTTGGGCTGTGTTTAGTGGTCATAGTAGGACATTCAGGTGTGAGACGCACCAACTATTTACTTTTGTTTTCCTGTTGCTGGGTTATGGGACCTTTTGGGATGGGTGCATGTTTTTTCCTTTTTTTGTTCAGTTAACTTGTTATTACTTTTCAGCACTATACATGTCCTATTTAGAATTTTATGCATGACTTTGGTTGGGTTATAGTTGTTTGTACATTGGTTTCCTTTTTACTCTGCACTTCTTCATTGATTGGGCTGTCTGTGTGTGTGTGTGCAGGTACTTAGGAAGAGGACTCCCTAAGATTGTCATGCCTTCGGTGCATGTCACCAGCCCCTAGCCTATGGAGGCGGGCCTAGGGTAGTTATAAGGCCCCAGCCTTAATCCTTACTTAATATTGAATTAAATGAATAATTCACGTTGAGGGTCTTTTCAGGTTTAGAGTTTTAGAGAATTAGAACATAACTATTACATCTCAAAAGATTACAAAGTAGTCAGGTCTACTAAGTTTCCTTAATAAAAAAAACTCTTAAAAGAAACATGTCTAGTTCCATGTTTTATATAGCATGACATTCCCTTGATCCCATCCTTGAACTTATTCCAAATTAAGTCCTGTGAAAAAATTTTCAAAAAAACTTGGGGTGAGCATAAAAAGCTCAGTAAGGGATACACAAAGAATGAAAACTGTTAGTTTTTCAAACATCAAGTAAACCATGTATACTCTATCAAAGTAATACCTTCACCTTCATGAAGTAGTAAAAACTCTTCACGAAATAAAGTATCATTACTTACCTTTTTGTAACCAAAGGATTACCATAAAACCCATATAAAGAACACATAACATATATAAAGGTAACTTGGGCCATAAACATACTTAAGTGGAATAACCATATGGTCGACTTCCACACATATCACTTAAATGGAATAGCCATACGGCCAATTTCAATACATACATAATGGAATAGCCATACGGACGACTTCCATACCCAATGCATTGGAGATTATAACGTAACCACTGGTCCTGGTATTCACGGCACCACCCGTCATATGGTTTATCACGTAACCACCCGTCAAATGTCCAATTACCAATATAAAATAATAAAACATAAAACCAATATAAAGGAATGATAACATTTCCATATTTCAATCACAATATATCATAAATATATTGACATAATAGAATCCTTTATCAAAACCATTTTCAATACCAAAATACATAAAAGAGTATATGGTATTTATTTTATTCTAAAAACATTACGGCTTGTTGAGGAAGCCAAAGGCCAAATAATACTCGCGGTGGCGGAAAAGGTCTTTGTCACCGCGTACGTTAAAAGAATCATTCCTTTTTGTCGTTTTGTAAAACGCTTCGTAGAAAAAGATTCCTTTTGAATAAAAGTAAAATTCGAAGGGTTTTATACACCGTAAAAAAGAATGTTGTGTATAAAACGAAATATGCCTCAATGAAAGGAGATTGAGACGAAGTCCCTTACCTCGGGTCCGACTTGACTTGATCGTTCTTTAACGTCCTGAATAATAAACATGAGTTAATTTCTACTTTATTAAGAACCTTTTTAGAGTTCATTATTCCTTTTATATCACTTATTTCCAGGTAATAAACATTATGTAACCATTTAAGTTAATAATGTTTGTTATTTCGATATTTGGTTCTTAAGTCGAAAGTGGACTTGTTACAATTACATGTTGTTCGTGTAGTCAAAGGTTCTTTATATCTAGAATGACATTCCTGATTTGGGTATCATATATATCATATATATCCAGCATATACATGTATTTATAATATTATATTATCATTTAGAGGTAATAAATGAAATGCACCGTTCATGGAGACGGTAAGCCGTACGTACGCATGGACGCTACTTTCATTTCTTTGTCATATTAATGGAATTAAAACTAAATGAGAGGTATGTATATTTTAATTCCAGAATTATATTCATCATTTAGATATATCATTCATTATATATATCCATTATATACATGTACTTTTAATAGTACATTACATTTTGGGATAAGAAATGAAATGCACCGTTCATGGAGACGGTAAGCCGTATGTACGCATGAACGCTACTTTCATTTCTATATCATACTTTAATGGAAGGAAATAATAATTATATAGAGGTATATTATAATTCCAGTATAAAATCATATATAATAACTTTAAATCCATCCTTTACACGTCCCACATAAGGCATTAACGTATCACATCACTTTGAGGGGGCGGTAGTTCGCACTTCCTTAAATGAAGATATCGTGTTTACCCATAATGGAAACCATAAAGGTATGCCCAAAATGAAAAATACAGAAGCATAGAGAAAACAAGAACATATTATATATCATATATAAATATAGTGACATCTTAATGGCCACCTTTGAAGGTGTTAGATGAGTATTGAACAATCATCGTTTCGGGAGGCAGAATTTCGCCATCCACGGAAACCGTATGTTCTTTAACCATTTGATGTACTTGTGTGAGAGTGTAGTTCGAATAAATCTTATAAAAACATCCTAGTATATTGAAGATACTGTTGTTGTTACAAAATAAGTAAATAAAAGATTTTAGGGGGTTGGAGAAGCAAAATAAAACAAATGAACATGAGAGAATGAATTACATTTAAAAGTGTAACTTATTTTGATTTGAGCCTAAAGGCTTCCTTTGAAATAATTCTGCCCAATGGTAATCCTCTAGAATGAGGAGAGGTATGTGGATAGAGTAAATGGGCAGGGGTTGGCCGATCCAAAGGCTTGAGGAGTGTGTGTAATGAGGTAGAGTTGGGGGCCTTTTATAAGAGGAGAGGAGGGGCACTTTTGGAAAGTAAAGAAATATTACTTTATTTGAAAATGTGTTTCGGTTTTAAAAGGTCCCACATTGATATAATTCGTGGATAAGGTGATAAGGGTTCGAAATCTACCCAACCAATAGGTTTTTGACATTTGTAGTTCATAGATTTTACATTATCTTTCCATTTTATTTAAATCATCAAATAATGATGTCATCGCTACATCATTATTATGTCATAAATAATTTAATTTATTTAACGTCTAAAAATTATACAAAAATACTATGATGTAGGAAATCTTTTTATCTTTCCAATGAATATTTATAGTCAAAAATATTATTTGTATAACACTATGTAAAAATTGTTTTAGTAAAACCTCTCATGTGTGTGTCATTTCTACTTTAACATTAAATAAAAAGTTATTTATGTCATTTCCCAACCAAAGTGGCTCCATTGGGTCCCCAAGACGACCCATGGCTTTTCTTAGTCGTCCATGACACATCCAATGATGTTAGTACATGTTTCAAGTTCATTTCATATTATTAAAACATTATTTTTACCTTAAACTACACTAATTACCTCTAATCGCAATTAAAAACATAATAAGTTACTATTCACCAAAAAATTATTTTTATCCCATTGAACCACATTTTACTTCTTAATGACAACCATGTATGTCAGATTTTTAAAATTCAAAACATAGAACTGGTAAAATTTCATTTAAACGAAAAATCAGCTTTTATAAATACCACTTAGTGGTTTCACTATTCCTCAAAAATTGAAGTTTTTCAGAAAAATCCCAAAAATTCACCCTAAGCTATATTTGATATTCAGAATTCAAAAATGAAGTATATTTTACAAAATTCAAAACATATAAGTCACATTAATTAATTTAATAATTAATTCCCGCTGTCAGATCAGATAGCGTGTTTTTGTGAATCAATAAGTATCAAAAGATTGAGAGTAGTTTAAGTCCGATTTGAAAGTGAAATTAATTCCAACGACCACTATTGGATTTAATGGTAAAAATATTTTCTAATTTCACTTTAAAACAAATTAAAAAGATAATCTAATCATATAAATAAATTAGATTAAAAAGAGGTATTGAATTAAAATACAATATTTTACACTATTCATTAAAAAAATGAACTTTATCGGAAAAATACCAAAAACTTACACAAAGTAAAATTTGATGTCCCGATTCTAAAGAAGATTTTTATTTGGTCCAAAAGAATGTATAAGAGTGATCAAAACTATATTTAATGGCAGTTCTCCATCAAATGGCGATAAGTGAACCTTTAGTGAAAACTAGGGCATATACGCCTAAAATTGAATTCTATCTGTATTTTAAGACGTTATCATTTATTGGATAAATGTAAAAACATTTAAAAACATATATAATCATATTTTAGTTATTTATATCCATTCCCGCGAATACGATGGCTACATGTTAACTACCATTTAAAATAATATTATTATATTACTAGTGTGCAACGTAAGTTTTCAAAGGAACTCATCGTTGCGTATCGGGTACGCTCTCGAACATAGAAACCCCTTTAAAGTTAAAATATTAATAAATATGAATATGTATTATTCTTTATTTACCTGGGATGTTACATCCTTCCACCTTTTTGGGAATTGCGTCCTCGCAATTTTATTTACTTATCGAATAAGTGGGGGTATTTATCCCTCATAGCATTTTCAGATTCCCATGTTGCCTCTTCAATCACATGGTTTTTCCACAAAACCTTTACCTGATGAATCACCTTATTCCGTAACACCTGCTCCCTGTGGTCAAGAATCTGGACTGGTTTTTCTTTATAAGATAGGTTCTCCTCCAGCTGAACTACCTCTGGACTCAAAACATGAGATGGATCCGGCATATACTTCCTCAACATTGAAACATGAAAAACATTGTGTACCTGAGATAAACTCATAGGTAAAGCCACTTGGTAAGAAACTGATCCAACTTTCTCCAAAATTTCATATGGTCCAATAAACCTTGGACCCAGCTTTCCTTTCTTACCAAATCTCATCACACTTTTCCTTGGAGAAACCTTAAGAAAAACATGGTCACCTATATCGAAAGATAGATCCTTCCTCCGGTTATCCGCATAACTCTTCTGCCTGCTCTGAGCTGTTCTCATGTGTTTCTGAATCAACTGAACCTTTTCTGCCATCTCATCTACCAATTCTGGTCCCATCAACTTCCTTTCACCGACATCATCCTAGAAAGCTGGAGTTCGACACTGCTTCCCATATAATGCCTCAAATGGTGCCATCTGTATACTGGAATGAAAGCTGTTATTATAAGAAAACTCAACCAAAGAAAGATGTTGGTCCCAAATTCCCTGATAATCCATCGAACAAGCTCGTAGCATAAACTCCAAGGTATGAATTTTTCGTTCTGACTGCCCATCTGATTGAGGATGAAAAGCTGTACTAAAATTTAATTCAGTACCCAACGACTTCTGAAGGCCTTTCCAAAAGATAGATGTGAACCTGGGATCACGATCCGATACAATGGGGAAGGGAACTCCATGTAACCTGACTGTCTCTTTAAGATACAAACGGGAAAGTTGATCTGGGGAAAAGTATCTCGTATATCAAGTAAATGAGTAGATTTGGTCAATCAATCAACAATAACCCAGATTACATTATTACCTCGAGATGTCCTCAGTAATCTCACAACAAAGTCCATGGATATGTTTTCCCATTTCCACTCTGGCACTGGTAAAGGATGAAGCATCCCTTTCAGTAACTTCCGCTCTGCTTTAACCTGTTGACATGTCAAACACTTCACAGTAAAATCAGCAATATCACTTTTCATTCCATCCCACCAGTAATACTCCCGCAGATCTCTATACATCTTAGTACTGCCTGGATGAACTGAAAACAGAGAACTATGAGCTTCACATAACAACTCTCTCTTCAACTGTGAATCACAAGGCACACACAATCTCTTCCCAAATCTCAAAACGCAATCATTATCAATGTTGAATTCAGGAAACATACCTTTCTGAACCAGCTCTACCTTTTTCTGCAACTCACTGTCTTGCTTCTGTGCTTTCTTGATTCTATCTGATAGAGTTGATCTCACTGATACCTGAAACAAAACAGAATAACTTCCTGCACCAACAAATTCTATGCCAAATTTCATCAAATCCATAACCAAAGGATCACGTTCCAAACGCAACATTGCTAATGAATCATTACTTTTTTGACTCAAAGTATTAGCCACTTTATTTTCTTTTCCCAGATGGTAATGAATTGTACAATCATAATCCTTGATTAATTCTATCCATCTCCTTTGTCTCATGTTCAATTCTTTCTGGGTGAATACATACTTTAAACTTTTTTGATCAGTATATATTTCACACTTTACTCCATACAAATGATGCCTCCAAATTTTTAAAGCAAAAACAACAGCAGCTAATTCAAAATCATGTGTAGTGTAATTTACCTCATGAGTTTTCAACTGTCGTGAAGCATAAGTAATTACCTGATCATTCAGTAGTAGGATGCAACCATGTCCTTTCAATGAAGCATCACTGTAGATAACAAACTCACTATTCCTAGAATATAGTTCCAAAACTGGAGCATTCACCAATCTTCTTTTTAATTCCTGAAAACAATCATCACATTCTTTTGTCCAGATAAACTTAACACCCTTCCGAGTTAGCTTAGTTATTGGACTAGATAACCGTGAAAAATTTCTAACAAACCTTCGGTAATAGCCTGCCAAACCAAGGAAGTTACGAATCTCAGTTAAATTTGTGGGTCTTCGCCATTCTTCAACAACTTTTGTTTTTGCAGGATCAACAGTTATGCCATCTTTTTAAACAATGTGACCAAGGAAAGAAATTTGTTGCAACCAAAACTCACACTTGCTGAATTTTCCATACAGTTTCTTTTCTTTTAAGGTTTGAAAGATAACCCTTAAATGTCTCTCATGCTCCTCACTTATTTTAGAAAACACCAAAATATCATCAATAACCCAACCACCATTTATCACCTGATTCAACTGAGCCATCACTGTAGTAAACTGCTCAATTCTGATTCTGACCATCTTAGTATGCTGATTTGGAAGGTCATTTCCCTCAGTATGCCTTCCCAAAAAAAAAGCTTCTCTGTTTCCTCTAAGAAAAAACCATTCTTAACAAACATGTCTTAGATGAAGAAACATGGTAATCTTCAAATGCTATATCACTTCAATTTGACCATAAAAAAAATATTTTTGGATAATCATTTAATAGAATTCTAATTCCTAAAGTTGTCTAAACCGACCGCTGATACCAACTATAAGGCCCCAGCCTTAAACCTTACTTAATATTGAATTAAATCAATAATTCACGTTGAGGATATTTTTCAGGTTTAGAGTTTTAGAGAATTAGAACATAACAATTACATCTCAAAAGATTACAAAGTAGTCACTTCTACTAAGTTTCCTTAATAAAAAAACTCTTAAAAGAATCATGTCTAGTTCCATGTTTTATATAGCATGACATTCCCTTGATCCCATCCTTGTCCTTATTCCACATTAAGTCCTGTGAAAATCATTTCAAAAAAACATGGGGTGAGCATAAAAAGCTCTGTAAGGGATACACAAAGAATGAAAACTGTTAATCTTTCAAACATCAAGTAAACCATGTATACTCTATCAAAGTAATACCTTCACCTTCATGAATTAGTAAAAACTTTTCACTAAATAAAGTATCATTACTTACCTTTTTGTAACCAAAGTATTACCATAAAACCCATATAAATAACACATAACATATATAAAGGTAAATTGGGAAATAAACACACTTCAGTGGAATAACCATACGGTCGACTTCCACACATATCACTTAAATGGAATAGCCATACGGCCAATTTCCATACATACTTAATGGAATACCCATACGGCCGACTTCCATTCCCAATGCATTG
Organism: Viscum album; assembly: GCA_963277665.1. Lineage (NCBI taxonomy): Eukaryota > Viridiplantae > Streptophyta > Magnoliopsida > Santalales > Viscaceae > Viscum > Viscum album. The sequence continues at coordinate 233,886,426 of OY728128.1, forward strand.
GAGGTTATAACGTAACCACCCGTCCTGGTATTCACGGCACCACCCGTCATATGGTTTATCACGTAACCACCCGTCAAATGTCCATGTACCAATATAAAATCATAAAACATAAAACCAATATAAAGGAATGATAACATTTCCACATTTCAATCACAATATATCATAAATATATTGACATAATAGAATCCTTTATCAAAACCATTTTCAATACCAAAATAAATAAAAGAGTATATGGTATTTATTTTATTCTAAAAACAATACGGCTTGTTGAGGAAGCCAAAGACCAAATAATACTTGCGGTGGCGGAAAAGGTCTTTGTCGCCGCGTACGTTAAAAGAAAAATTCCTTTTTGTTGTTTTGTAAAACGCTTCGTAGAAAAAGATTCCTTTTGTATAAAAGTAAAAGTAAAAGGGTTTTATACACCGTAAAAAAGAATGTTGTGTATAAAACGAAATATGCCTCAATGAAAGGAGATTGAGACGAAGTCCCTTACCTCGGGTCCGACTTGACTCGATCATTCTTTAACGTCTTGAATAATAAACTTGAGTTAATTTCTATTTGATTAAGAACCTTTTTAGAGTTCATTATTCCTTTTATATCAGTTATTTACATGTTATAAACATTATGTAACCATTTATGTTAATAATGTTTGTTTTGTCGATATTTGGGTTTTAAGTCGAAAGTGGACTTGTTACAATTACATGTTGTTCACGTGGTCAAAGTTTCTTTATATCTAGAATGAAATTCCTGATTTGGATATCATATATATCATATATATCCAGCATATACATGTATTTATAATATTAAAAAATCATTTAGATGTAAGAAATGAAATGCACCGTTCATGGAGACGGTAAGCCGTACGTACGCATGGACGCTACTTTCATTTCTTTTTCATATTAATAGAATTAAAACTAAATGACAGGTATGTTTATTTTAATTGCAGAATTATATTCATAATTTAGATATATCATTCATTATATATATCCATTATATACATGTACTTTTAATATTACATTACATTTGGGGATAAGAAATGAAATGCACCGTTCATGGAGACGGTAAGACGTACGTACGTATGAACGCTACTTTTATTTCTATCTCATACTTTAATGGAAAAAATAATAATGATATAGAGTTATATTATAATTATATTATAACATCATATATAATAACTTTAAATCCATTCTTTACACATCCCACATATTGCATTAACGAATCACATCACTTTGAGGGGGCGGTAGTCCGAACTTCCTTAAATGAAGATATCGTGTTTACCCATAATGGAAACCATAAAGGAATGCCCAAAATGAAAAATACAGAAGCTTAGAGAAATCATAAACATATTATATATCATATATAAATATAGTGACATCTTAATGGCCACCTTTGAAGGTGTTAGATGAGTATTGAACAATCATCGTTTTGGGAGGCAGAATTTCTCCATCCACGGAAACCGTATGTTCTTTAACCATTTGATGTACTTGTGTGAGATTTTAGTTTGAATAAATCTTATAAAAACATCCTAGTATATTGAAGATACTGGTGTTGTTACAAAAGAAGTAAATAAAAAGTGTTTAGGGGGTTGGAGAAGGAAAATAAAACAAATGAACATGAGAGAATGAATTACCTTTAAAAGTGTAACTCCTTTTGATTTGAGCCTAAAGGCTTCCTTTGAAAGGATTCTGCCCAAATGGAATCCTCTAGGATGAGGAGAGGGATGTGTAGAGAGTAAATGGGCAGGGGTTGGCCGAGCCAAAGGCTTGAGTAGTGTGTGTAATGAGGTAGAGGTGGGGGCCTTTTATAAGAGGAGAGGAGGGGCACTTTTGGAAAGTAAAGAAATATTACTTTATTTGAAAATGTTTTTCGGTTTTAAAAGGTCCCACATTGATATAATTAGTGTATAAGGTGATAAGGGTTAGAAATATACCCAACCAATCGGTTTTGGACATGTGTAGTTCATAGAATTTACATTATCTTTCCATTTTATTTAAATCGTCAAATAATGATGTCATTGCTGCATCATTATTTTGTCATAAATAATTTAATTTATATAAAGTCTAAAAATTATAAAAAAAATACTATGATGTAGGAAATATTTTTAGATTTCTAATTAATATTTATAGTCAAAAATATTATTTGTATAACACCATGTAAAAATTGTTTTAGAAAAACCTCTCATGTGTGTGTCATTTTTTACTTTAACATTAAATAAAAAGTTATTTATGTCATTTCCCAACCAAAGTGTCTCCATGGGGTCCCCAAGTTGACCCATGGCTTTTCTTGGTCGGCCATGACAAATATAATGAGGTTAGGACATGTGTCAAGTTCATTTCATATTCTTAAAACATTATTTTTACCTTAAACTACACTAATTACCTCTAATCGCGATTAAAAACATAATAAGTTACTAATCACCAAAAAATTATTTTTATCCCATTGAACCACATTTTACTTCTTAATTACAACCATGTATGTTGGATTTTTGAAATTCAAAACACAGAAGTGGTAAAATTTCATTTAAACGAAAAATCAGCTTTTATAAGTACCACTTAGTGGTTTCACTATTCATCAAAAATTGAAGTTTTTTCAGAAAAATCCCAAAAATTCACCCTAAGCTATATTTGATATTCCGAATTCAAAAATGAAGTCTATTTTACAAAATTCAAAACATATAATTCACATTAATAAATTTAATAACCAATTCTCGCTGTGAGAGCAAATAGCGTGTTTTTATTAAACAATAAGTATCAAAAGATTGACACTAATTTAAGTCTGATTTCAAAGTGAAATTAATTCCAACGACCACTATTGGATTTAATGGTAAAAATATTTTCTAATTTAAATTTAAAACCAATTCAAAAGATAATCTAATCATATAAATAAATTATATTAAAAAGTGGTTTTGAATTAAAATACAATATTTTACACTATTCATTAAAAAATGAACTTTATCGGAAAAATACCAACAATTTACACAAAGTAAAATTTGATTTCCCGATTCTAAAGAAGAGTTTTATTTGGTCCAAAAGAATGTATAAGAGTGATCAAAACTATATTTAATGACAATTCGCCATCAAAAGGCGATAAGTGAACCTTTAGTGAAAACTAGGGCATATACGCCTAAAATTGAATTCTTTCTGTATTTTAAGCTTTTATCTTTTATTGGATAAATGTAAAAACATTTAAAAACATATATAATCATATATTAGTTATTTATATCCATTCCCTCCAAGACAATGGCTACATGTTAACTACCATTTAAAATAATATTATTATATTACATGTGTGCAACGTAAGTTTTCAAAGGAACTCATCATTGTGTATCAGGTACGCTTTCGAACATAGAAACCCCTTTAAAGTTAAAATATTAATAAATATGAATATGTATTATTCTTTATTTATCTGTAATGTTACAGTAGTTGCAGCTTGAGACCGGTAGGGTCGGGTTGTGACAAATTGGTATCAGAGGTGGTTCGTTCCTTGGGGAATTGTTCGGACATCCATAAAAAGGAATTGGTTTGGATTTAGGGAAATTGTGTTGACGTGCCTTGAGAGCATCTCGTAGGCCAGGGAGTCTAGTGATGGTATGGGAAGATGATGTGTCCATTGACCAGTACCCTAATAACCCACTTGTTGACTCGTCACGCTGAGACACTTGTTGTAGGGAACATTGGAAAATGCATCCGGTAGGATTGAGTCTTTGACTATCCTTTTTGAGTCTTATCCACTTTATTTTTTTTGTTATATATATATATTCTCATTCGATCACGGAAATCCTTGATAATTTTCAAGATTCCCCCATGATAGTAGCCAGCCTGGTTACCCTCTCCAATTCATGATGACGACCTGGAAAGTGATGAGGCGTCAGTTCAGGGACCCTCACGTGATCCCCTTCCACCTAGTGCTGCAGTATTATCCCCTCCACCTAGAGAGTATAAGTTAGTACCGACATCACATGTCGAGGTTGAGCACAGGCTGAGTGCGCTCTGAGACATCCAGCATCAACAACATCATATGTTCCGTGGGGACCCGGATCCTTAGGCAGCGGACGACTGGCTAGAGTTTTTGGAACAACTTTTTAGGATGGTATAGACACAATCAGACCATATGGTATGCCTATTTTCCAACCTTTTCCTCCGGACTTAGGAGAATTGGTGGGGGTTGGTTACGCAGACCCACGATGAGTCTTCTCTCACGTAGGATTGCTTCTACAAGCTCTTTCAGGAGAAGTACTCCCCCTCTTGTTTACGCTCCATTCGGAATCAGAAACATCTAGAGATGAAGCCAGGAGGGATGATCATGGAATAGTACTCCGCCCAGTTTACCGATATGACACGCTAATCGCATGATATGGACCGTTATTGTTACTTTTTTGCGTGGAAGTTTAAGCATGTTCATTGTAGGTAGATCTATGCTAGTGTAGTGCCCCTGTGCATCCCTATTTTTGTCGGGGTGCTAGAGCAGGCGCTCGTGGAAAGGGGATTCATGGATAAGGTATTCCAGCTGGAAGGGCCTAGCAGTGGCCGCTTCAGAGTAGAGTCTTCGGTAGCAGAGAGGCGGCATAGAGCAGAGCCTCAGTCAAGGAGACACTTACACGAGCAGACTCAGGGGTAGGGTCGTACACTACAGTGGCGATGTAGAGCACTGGGGTAGTCAAGAGATAGTTGGTGCAATACTTGTGACGGATGGGGTCACCTCACATGGGACTGCCAGACTAGGTGCACCGAGCAGTCGTGGTAGGAAGTGGGTGCACTACAACGGTAGAGGTAGTGCTGTGAACCAGGATCTCTTAGGCAAGGATGGGGTGGTCCTTTGGGAGGCGGTGCAGGTAGAGCGGCATGGCCTGGGGGTGGGGGATGGTGTTTCGAGGTCCTTCCACCTCCACCACCAGGTGGCCCACGCCATGCTCATGGAGTTGGCGGTCGGGGTCTCGGGAAGCTTCATGCTACATGTGTTTGTGACCCCCCATCACACGAGATGGTCTGAGGTATGCTTTGTGTTTACTCTATAAATTCTTTGGTACTAGTAGACATATGAGACATCCACTCCTTATAGTTGATTTTGGTATGGGGTTTGGAACTTCCACGAGAGGTGCTGACACCTACGCTTAGCCTTGAGGATCCAATGGGAAATGCCTCATTGGTGACCTTTATCTTCAGATAGTGCAAAATATTGTTCGGAGGAGAGGGTTTCACGTGGGACCAACTTGTCATCATGATGGAACATTATGACTTAATCTTTGGCATTTATTGGCTTTCTATGGTTCACCAATAGATTGACTATCAGCACATACTAGTCATATGTTTCCATTCTGATGAGATGAGGTTCACCATCCTTAGTGAACAAGACCTCATGGCATAACAGACGGGTACCCTGAGCGGGAGACCACAACCATTTTCTCACTAGTTTATGATCGTGGCTCTCAGAGTAGTAGACACTACAGGCACCTGGATCCCTACCGCTATAAAGGACTACATGGATGTCTTCCCTGAGGATGTCCCGAGACTACCTCTGAGGCGAGATATGGAGTTCTTCATTGACATGTCGCTGGGGACTGCACCCATATCTTGTGAAGCATATCAGATTGCACCTACGGAGCTTCAGTAGCAATGAATTCAGCTATAAGACCTTTGTGATAAGGGATTCATTAGGCCTAGTGTCTCCCCCGGGGCAGCTCTGGTTTTGTTTGTGAAAAAGGCATATGGGAGCCTATGACTTTGTGTGGGTTATTGTCGCCTGAATAAGGCCACAATAAAGAACAAGTACCCTTTTTCGGGGATTAATGACCTCTTCATCCTATTGAGATGTGCGTAGTGGTTCTCCAAGATTGATCTTCCATCCGGCTACCACCAGTTGCGGGTTCGTGAGGCTGACATCTCGAAGATGGATTTCTGTTGTTGTTATGGGCATTATGAGTTTCGGGTGCTGCCCTTTGGCTTGATGAATGATCCTGCCATTTTCATGGCTTTAATGATCCAGATCTTCCAACGGTACTGGGACTGGTTTGTGGTTGTCTTTATTGATGACATACTCATATACTATGCAATTGAGGAGGAGCACGTAGAGCATTTGAGGATGGTCCTAGACTTACTCTAGGAGCACCAGCTGTATGGGAATATCTCGAAGTGACAATTCTGAATTCATGAGGTTCACATTCTGGGGAATGTCATTTCAGAACAGGGTTTGGCTGTAGATCCCACATAGATAAGGGTAGTTCTTTCATGGGAACCACCTTAGAATTCATTAGAGGTGTGGAGATTCCTTGGTTTGGCAGAGTATTACAAGAGCTTCATGGAATATTTCTCCTGGATTGCTTCCCCTTTGCCCGCATTGAGGTGGAAGGGATGACCGTTCACCTGGACTGATCAGTTCTAGAAGGCCTTCGAGGAGTTGAGGTAAAGGCTGACTAGTGCTCCAGTGTTGAGGCTTCCTGAGGAGGGCGTTGAGTTCATGGTGTACTGCAATGCTTCATAAGATGGGATCATGTGCGTGATGATGTAGTAGTGGGCAGTCATTGTATATGGTTCAAGGTAGTTGAGGCCCCATGAACAGAATTATGTGACTCATGATTTGGAGCTAGCAGCGGTGGTCTTTTCCTTGAGGCTATGGAGACACTACCTTCTGGGTGAGCGTTTTGTGGTCTACTCAGACCACCAGAGCCTCAAGTACATATTCACTTAGAGGGATCTAAATATAAGGAAGTGGTGCTGGCTGGAAATTCTGCAGGACAATGATTTCTAGATAGTCTACACTCCAGTGAAGGGAAATGCAGTAGTAGATTCCCTTATCAGGAAGTCATGCACTAATCTAGTACAGGAAGCTTCAGTGAAATTGGCTTCCCTATAACTGACATTGTTGGAGCAGGAGGGTACGACTTTTCTGCCGTCGATGGTGTTGATTCCTTTGCTCCGTTAACATGTGAGAGAGTCCTAGATGGGGGATATCGATTGTGAGGTACTTCATGATCAGATATCCACGGGCGACATACACGGTCGTTATTCTAAAGGAGGGAATCACGAGATCCTATTCCAGAGGTGAGTTGTAGAACCAGTGGATATGTAGGAGGAGGTGACTCAGGAATTCCACAATTCTCCCTTGGCTATACATCCTGGGCTAGGGAAGATGTACAGAGACCTTCAGCGGCATTTTTAGTGGTCTGGCATAAGGCATAGCATAGCTAAGTTCATTTCTCGGTGTTTTATCTGTCAGCAGGTGAAGGACGAGCATCTGGTTCCAGCAGGGTTGTTGCAGCCCCTTGATATCCCAGAGTGGAAGTGGGATGGTGAATTTGTGGACTTTTTCACAAGACTTCCACGCACAGCTAAAGGCCATTATTCCATTTGGGTGATAGTGTACTGACTCATGAATTTGGGGCACTTACTTTCCATCAGGGAGCATAGCTCGTTGGAGAGTTTAGTATAGATGTAGGTTCAAGAGATCATGCGCCTTCATGGAGTACCCTTGACAATCGTCTCGGACCGTGACATGCAGTTTATGTTGCGATAATGGCAAGGCCTGCAGGAGGAATCTGGGACTCAACAATAGATGAGTATAGTTTTTTACCCCCAGACTGATGTCTAGACATAGCGCACTAACCAGGTATTGGAGGATATGCTGAGGGCGTGCGTGTTAGACTTTGGCATAAGCTGGGAGGATCACCTTCCATTGGTGGAGTTCGCGTATAAAAACAGTTACCAAACTACTACCGGCATGGAACCTTTTGAGGCCCTCTAAGGGAGACCCTGAAAGTCAACGTTGTATTGGAAAAAGGTCATAAAAACCTACCTTGTGGGCCCAGAGTTGGTACGGGCGATGACAGAGAAGGTGCATGTCATTCGTGAGAAGATGAGGATGGCTCAGAGCGGAAAGAAGTCATACACAGACCGTCATCACAGGCCTTTGGAGTTCGAGCAGTGGGACCATGTCTTTTTGAGGGGATCCCCACAGCGTGGAACACGGAAGTTCGGCTAGAGAGGCAAGCTGTCCCCGAGGATAATTGGGCCCTTTGAGATCATGCGCAGGGTTGGTGAGGTTTCCTAAAATCTTGATCTACCACCATAGCTGGAGAGGGTGCATCATGTTTTTCACATGTTCCAGCTGAGGAAATACATGCACGACCCCACACACATTATCAACTGGGGAGAGTTTTATATTGACGATAAAGCCACATTGCGGAGCACCAGGTGGCGATTGGGGACTAGAAATAGCATACAATGCATGGACGGACCAATCCTTTGGTTCGTGTTCAATGGAAGCACAGGAGGGTGCAGGAGAGCACCTGGGAACAGGAGAGCCAGATGCCATCTCAGTATGCCGAGTCGTTTTTTTAGTTTTGTTTTTCAGTGATGAAAAACTTTATGGAGGGAATGGTGTTAGAACCCATGTTTCAAGCCTGTAAGACTTTGAAATTTTTCTTGATGTTTTTTCAGAGCAGGGCATTCGGACGGCGTGTAATTCCGAGCCCCAGTATGACCGGAATTACATTTTAAGTGTGTTCACACTAGACATTCTAAATAAACATAATATATCCTAAACGGTTGCTTGATTGGATATTTTTTTTCACCATTGAGTCTGGACCGTGTCGTTTTCACTTGGAGGGGTGTAACTTTCGTCGGCACGACCCTTCTGTGGAAAATTCCACCAGGGTCGTTTTTGTAATATAGTGGCCTCAATCGTGAAGTTTATTACTTCTTAACAAAATATCATATTAAAATTCTAAGACCTCCGTTGCACTCATAACATGGATTTTACTCTAGTGGTGGTTTAACACTGACCCCGTCGAAGGTTCGGGTATGTGCATATGGGTGGGTATTTAAGTGTGTTTCCTTACATAAACACACCCACCCCTCCCCCTTCTTTCCCTTTCATTTCTCCCTAGGGGAAGCTCTCTCAACAATGGGATCCACCCTCTTCAATCTTCTCTGCCCACCACTCCATGGCGGTTGCGGCTCTGGCGGACTGTTCGTGAAGCGACGGGCTACGCCCTGCGAGGTAGGTTCGTGTGTTTCGTTTTTAAATTCCGCATCTACTTCGAACTCAGATATTATTGTCGAATTTCTGTTTCATTTTTGAGAAAAGGAAATATTTGAGTAGGGATCGATATGACATTTCAAACAGGTCTTTAGGATTGAATTATCATGTCCCGGGGTATCTGGGGTGACCCCTAGAAGTTTTATGGCCAAAACCCCCCATTTCCGGTGGTTCCAGGGCGGTCTGGCGGGCAACGATGGAAGTGTGGATCCTAAGTGGTGGCATCGAAAGCATCCCAAGTGGCAGCGCGGTGGGTTCCCAGGTGGCAGCAGCTGAGCGAGATGGCAGCCCGACTGTCTGGGTAGTGGGGGCGTGTGCCGGCCGTCTTCGCCGGTCGGTGAGCGGCGCACGAGACCTCGTCGTCACGACCCCGAGAGCCGGTCGAGACCCGCAAAGCGTGGGTCTCGTGGAAAAGGAGTCTGACCGGCTCATGCCAGTCCAGGTAATGTTGCGCAGCTAATGTGTTGTATTGCAGGCCGCATAGTACTGGGTGGTCAGGGCGGCCGAGCCACGGACTGCTGCTCCGAAGGGGGTGGACTGGCCGAACCGGTCCGGCACACCCCGTCTCCGTCTGATGACGTTAAAATGTCTCTAGTTTGCAAACCAGATGTCGGATTCATGAACTGTCTCTGGGGACATGATCATCAGCTATAGAAGGAGAAATTGGGAGGGTATCAAAGATTTTTAATTCATGAGATGGGGGCTCGGTGGCGCGACACACCCGTTAAGTATAGTTTAAGGCCTCACCGAGATTCTTCATACAGATGGCGCGAACACATCCATAGTTTGTTTTAGGCGCTGTAAGCAGCGTTGTGAAACTAGAGTCGAGATGAAGAAGTCCATGTTTGTGTCAGGAATTGATGACGGAGTTGAGGCGTGGCCCCCACGAGCCTTCTTTCAATCTATGTGTAGCGTTATACAACTTTTTCTTCTAACGTCTGTTCAGGGAAAATAAATAGTCATTTTGGCATGTTTTTCTGAGAAAATCGTGATGGAGAGTTTTCCTGACCTTGTTCGGGACCGAGGTGCGGGCCCCACGAGACGCCATATGGGTATAAAGCGGTGTTGAATATCATTTTTGTCAGATGTCCATTTCTAGTGAGTAAATAGTCTATCTCGCGTGTTATTCTGTGTGGATTACAAAGGTGTAATCTGTTTGGGTGTGAGGAGACTCTTTCAAGATCTCATTAAATGTGGAAACATGAAAGGGCATTTGTTGGAGGCTCCTTTGATGCACACCTAACCAACACATGGTAGTGATGTTAGTGATACCCAGTGATGGAACATGCATTGCGGAGTTATTGGGCCAATTCCGAGTTCACCCTCCAGCGTGGCTGGGTAGTGGGTTACCCACCGGCGTACCAGGGTTTACCCACCAGCGGGGCTGGGAAGTGGGTTACCCATTGACCATAGGGTTTACACTCTAGCGGGGTTGGGTAGCGTATTACAAGTTCATATTAGGGTTTACCCTCTAGCTGGGGTGGGCAGTGGGTTTAATGAAGACCTCTTAGGGTTTACCCTCCAGCTGGGCTGTGTAGTGGGTTACCCGATGACTTCATTCAGACTCAGCCCTCTCTATGAGGAAAGTTAGTGACCTTTCCCCGTGATTACCATAGCGGGGCCCTTGGTTGTATGATTTAGCGATGAGGCAACTTTGGCATGAAGGGATGTTGGGCATCAGTGATGTATATCCTTAGAATTGTTGGCGAATTTTGCTGGGCTGATCATGGAGATAAAGATCCCCTTACCACCCATTAAGGTTCATTGTTGAGAATATATATATATATATATATATATATATATACACCCTAATTTTGTTCCCATTCCTTGGGTTCAGTTAATTTTTTTCAAGGAGGGGTGAAGACACGCATCGTATGCCATGTGGTTTCCGTGCCTAGCTCCTCTTGGATGGACGAGTATCCTTCCGTCCTTATATTGGGTTGAGCTTCACTCTCTCTACTTTACTCTTATACTGTTCATTTTTCTGTCTACTTCTCACCATTTTAGTACTCCCTTTGTTGCTCCATCAAGCTTTTGGGGCATCCTACTGAGTATCTTTATACTCACCCATGATTGGGCCTTGCCTGCACTTGGTGTGTGCTTGCAGACGACAGATAGGTCAATCGAGACTACGAAGGATCATAGAGGACACAAGAGTTTAGGCTGTGTTCAGTGGTCATATTAGGACTTTCTGGTGTGAGACTCCCCAGCTATTTACTTTTGTTTACCTATTACCGGGTTGTGGCACCATTTGGGTTGGGTGCATGTTTTGCCCTTTTTCTATACAGTTGTATTGTCATACCTTTTCAGCACTATACATGTCCTATTTAAAATTTGATGCATGACTGTGGTTAGGATATAGCTGTTTGTACTTTGGTTTCCTTTTTACTCTGCACTTCTGCATTGAGTGGGTTGTGTGTCTGTGTATAGGTACTTAGGCAATGGCCTCCCAAATATTGTATCGCCTTCGACGCTTGTTGCTAGCCCCTGGCCTATGGAGGCGTGCCTAGGGTAGATGAAGCTCGAGATCAGTAGGGTATCGTCGTGACATGGGAGGTAGTAGGTTTGGTTGCTATATGTTCCAACTATCATCAGGTGAAGCTGGAGCATCAGACGCTAGCTGGAATGTTACAACAATTACCCATTCCGGAGTGGAAATGGGATGATTTTGAGATGGGATTTGTGATGGGGTTGTCGAGGTCACCTTTAGGTTGTGATGTTGTATGGGTTGTTGTGGACAGACTTACAAAGGTATCTCACTTTTTTCTGATCGATAGGTCCTTCAGTGTTGATGATCTCGGGAAGTTGTATATCCGAGAGGTGGTACGCCTTCATGGGGTCCCTCGTTCTATCATTTCAGATAGGGATTCCCATTTTAGGTCTCATTTCTGGTTGAGTTTTCAGAGGTAACTGGGTACACAGGTTCTTCTGAGCACAACTTACCACCCTCAGACTGATGGCTATTGAGAGTGTACGATACAGGTGCTTGAGGTCATGCTGCGTGCATGAATCCTGGACTTTGGGGGTTCTTGGGAGAACCACATACCCCTGTTCATGTTTTCTTACAGTAATAGTTTTCATGATACTATTGAGATGGCACATTACAAGGATTTATATGGTAGGTCATGCCGATCATCATTGTGCTGGTTAGAGGCCGGTGAGGAGTCTTTACTGGGACCATGTCTCATGAAGGATACTTTAGAGCTTTTCCAGTTGATTCAGAAGCGGATGGCTACTGCACAGTTTCATGTGAAATCTTATGATGATCACCACAGACGACCCATGGAGTTCTTGGTCGGGAATCAGGTGTTCTTATTTGTTTCACCAAGGTTGGGACACAGACGAATCCGGAGAAAGGTTAAACATTCACTGAGGTATGTGGGGCCATTTGAGATTCTGGAGAGAGTCAGGCCAGTTGCTTATCGGTTGCAGTTACAACAAAGATACCAGGCCATGCACGACATATTCCATGTATCTTTGTTGCGCCATTATCAATCACACATATCTCATGTATTTCATCCTGAGGAGGTTGAGCTTCAGGTCGATGCGTCATGTGAGGATCATCTGATTCATATTGTTGATAAGAGAATGTAGTTTCACTGAGGCCAATCAGTTACTCTTGTACGGGTGTTATGGTAGCATAGCTGAGTGCATAATGAAACCTTGGAGTGGGATATTAATGTAGGTGCTCAGTGTCCAGAGTTTTTCTAAGCTTTATCTTCACCACCCTTGGAAGGGAAATTCGGGGATGAATTGCTTTACAGGGGGGATTTTGTAAGAACCCAGTTCTTATTCTTGAGGTATGGGTTTCTTCTCTTCCTTTTTCCTTATGTGTTTTTGAGAAAATATGGAAAAAGGCATAAAATCACAAATTTTATGGGTACACGCCATTTACATTACCACACATCGTGTACTTTGGCCATGTGAGATAAGTACATTGGGCATATAGGCATGTCGGTGATGAAGGGTGTAAAAACTGACTGCACACCGTGTAATGGGTATTTACATTCCTTATAATCAGTCAGCATGTGAATAGTAAGGTGGTGGGAGTAGCCTCCAGTGGAGTAACAATACACGCCGTGTAATCCAATATACACGACGTCTAATCATGTCAAGAGATGGATAGTGTGGCGGTGAATACTATCCTCTAGAATAATAATTAAATGATGAAAAGTACACGTTTTGTACTTGAGAGTACACACCGTGTAGTGTTTTTTCTCTTAAAATTCATAGTGGACTCCTTTTTTGGTAGAGGAGGCAATAGAAGTATTTGGAGAATTGGTAGGAGAGGCTGGAGCATGGAGGAGCTCTGAATCTCACGCAATGAATTAGTTTCTTCTGTCTTTTATTATGGTTGAACCGTGCGGGTGAGACCTTCTGTCTCCATTAGCTGTTCTTACCAATTCTTTCGAAGGGGATGTTATTTTGGTTTTAATGGGTTATCAATTTTCCCAGATCTACATTGTTCTTGGACGTTTCGAAAGGTGTCCTTCCAGTATATCGATCAGAGGAGATCGAGGTAGTTGTTCTCATGTTTAATTTCAATTGTCATGTTTTTTTTACCATTTTTCTATGCACCCATGATTGGGATGTCGTATGGCGGAGGCCTTTATTAATTAAATACCTAGAATGGGATAGGTAATTTAATGAATACATACAACTGCTGTTTTAGATCATTTCTTGGATCCAAGGCCACCCCATGGGTGCATTCCCTTGTTTAGCCATTTTGCCATATTACCTGAGGGTATGATGTGATTTAGCATGCTTTTAGTTTTCTTGAGAGAAAATGTGTATAATTTCTTGCATATGTGTTTGGATCGGCCTGGATGCTTATTTAGCCTGAGGGCAGTGTTTCTCATGCCTGAGGGCAAGTGTTTTTTTTGCCTGAGGGAAACTTTTCTTATGCCTATTGGCAGTTTCTTCCATGCATGAGGGTATTATCTCGTACTCTTGAGGGCAATATTTGTTATGCCTGTGGGCAACCACCTGCGGGTTTTGATTCTGATTACCAGAGGGTAATGTTTTTCATGTCTAGGGACTCTGTTTACTCATATATTCACTATGGTGATTTTACATGTTATACCTACCAAACTAAAGCACAAGTTTGGTATTATATTAGCTTCTACTTGTTAGATATCTTGTTGTGGTTTTGGCTATGGCACCATTTAGGAGATTTTCAGCTAAGGTTGTGTCTTGGGAACATATAATTCAATTACATTGAATAGATAAATAAAAATTTAATTGAAATGGAACTCGTAGGAATGTTTTCTTTTTTGTAATTCTTGGTTTACTGCATTTAATTACTGCACACTACTGTTGCACAGACTCACTGACAGTTGGGCATGGGCCTTTGGTGGTTTCCTACTGGGATATATTTCTCACACCCTATTTGGGACATGTCTTCTGCCGAAATAGATTATATTGTTGCAGGTGTTGATAAGGGCATGTGTCCCTATACAGGTACTTGATTGTCACAGAGGAGTGGGAGAGCATGGGACCGAGCATTGGCTCGCGATGTGGCTATGTTCTTACTGCACTGTTTTGTTTTCCGTTTCTACAGTTGTACATTGTATTGGATTATTCTTGATTGTAGTGTACCCAATATTGGAAGCTTTCCTAGACATGGAGACTTAATGCATCATCATTTATATATATGCATGTTGTTATATTTTACTTCTGTAATGTTATCCATTTCCATTGGTTATTTTTTACGGATTCCGCTTTTGTATGTTATTTCTATTTTCGCTGCGCTACACTTTGAAAAATGAAGTAATAGTTTCCCCACTATCATACCTAGGCCCTCAGTTCTAGTTGATAGCCTCTGGTGTTTGGGGAAATGTGCCTGAGATCATGTAACCAACCTTGTTTGGGTCACCCGTTGAGTGGAACCCAGATCCAAGATGTTACATATGGTATCAAGGTCACTATGTCTAGGTCATTATGTCTCAGTCATTGTGTCTGGGTCACAGTGTCTGGGTCATGGTGTCTGGGTCATGGTGTCTAGGTCACATTTTTAGAAAACTAGAACCAGTGGTAGACTCAGTGTTTCTCAGACTATGCCAAATATTTTTAAATATTCTAAATCTGTAATATTCAAAGAATGAATTATAATTAGTCATTCATATGATAAATCATTACATGAAAAAAATTAAAAATTGATTATAATAATCATACATGAGTTATAGGAATCATGATTTGTGAATTATTATTTAATGCGTACGGAAAATAACCATCTTCTACTCAAAATATGATATAGATTAAAAGGATTAACAAGATTTGTGGTGGTTAAAACAATATTAAAACATGAGGAGTCCAACACAATCATAAACCACTAATAAGTGAATGTTTAATCGAATTTTAATGGCCTAAAACTCTTTAATTGGGTATTATATAAAAGGCCACTAGTTTGAGAAATATTATGGTATTGGGAAATCTATTTATTTATCATTTTCATAATTTTGTTTAATTATTTTACTACCAAATAATATAAGGAAATATAATTACATGATATGTTTATATTAAATATGATCAATTCCATGTTTTTTTTGTTCATAGAAAAAATTATAATTCATCCCTTACACCATGAAATGGATAAAAAATAATGAACCCTTTTTGGATGCACTAAATTATACTTTTAACTGATCATAATAACCATAAAACATGTAATTATATTTTTATTTAACTAGTCTACGAAACCAATATATTTTATACATTATCCAATAACCCTAAAATGATACACAACTAGATCATTATTAATATTTAACATCATAATTTTTTTAACTAAAATATCACATTAACCAAGACACTGTGTTGGCCAGTGGTTGGTATGAAATCCTTCATTTCTTTCTGTTATGTGTTTGAGTCCCACATCCTTCCTTGATGTCATGTGTGTTCACCCGACATGTAGGTTGTACATTTTATAAAATATATTTTTAAGAAACAATTGATGGATATTCATGAAAATTAATCAATAAATACACTATTAACTAAAGTTTTCAATACAACCTCAATACATAAATACATCATCCATTTATTTACAATTAGGTCCTTCCATGTTAAGTATTTTATCCTTCATAAGAGGGAACTGACATGGATAATTACAATGTTCCAAAAACTTTTAGAAACAAACTAAAAATGCAACCTCATGATGATATTAATTCCTTAGAAACATAATCTTCATTATTCCTCAAAAATTATATTCATTATGAATTTTCCAACACATAATGAATTTCTCAATTCTATGAAGACCTGATCTTGGGAGTGTCATTCTACATTTCATTCTTGATGGAAATCAATATTTCTTTTCTACATGGTCTCCAACACTAAAGATCTTACAAAAATATATTCTTCTAATATTTGTGGTGTTCTATAATTTGATAAGGTATATATTGTTAATGGTATTTTGGGAAAAAGGATTGGGTATTAAAAAACATCATTCAATTTTTTCAAAGACTCATTGGATTAATCATTTTCACTACCGTTTTATTCAAGTTAAATGATAACATGACTCCTTCAGGTTCTATCCATGACTAAATCTGAGGGGAATAGTTTGAGTAAAAATATTCATAGTGATAAAAATGTATAATCATTAATAGGTTATCGAAATCAGGAATCAATATTTTCAATGTGCGACAAAAGATACATAACCTATGTTTTTTTTATTTATTTTCAATGATTTTTGTACACAATGCTTTAAAAATAAAATTGGGAAATTATAGTAATATCCCCTATGAGTGTCAATCCATGTGTATAGTATGTCCCATTTTCATGTATGATGTTATGCTTGAATCAGGCCTAACATACCATTTTAGAGTTGTCACCCCGAGGTTCATCTGTGACTGAACCACATCCACTTATAGTTTCCCAAAAGGGATGTATTTAATGGAAGACCAAATAATATATATCTATCAAAAACATTATTATGCTTCTATTTAAATATCCAAATATTACACCATAAGTATATTTTCAAATATATATGTTTTCTCAAATAAAATTACCAATTTTTAAACTAAACATTCTATAATTTCGACTATCATAATCACTACGCCAGTATCCTGGAGTCGATGCTGACTACCATTACATTGGCATAAGATAGATTTAAATTAAGTCCCAAATGACCTAACCATATAGTAGTATTGGTAATCTAGATACATAATTTAGTTCTGTATTATAAATGAAGACCAAAATGGAAATATAATTTTTTTCATTGATAATATATTTATTCAATATATAGGGTCCATGAAAATATTACCGAGATCATTTCAAGGAATCCTAGGGAATTACAACATAATAATGGTCAGATCAACTGCTCAGTAAGGGTTGTTACTGAGGAAGTAATACATAATCATGGAGATAAATAATTTAGAAATTGTTTATATCTGTACAGAAATGCAATGTAATCAATAAACAGATAATGAAGTGACAAACATTATGGAATGTGAGCTAACTGAACACAAATTCCAGTTAAATAACTAGATATAAAGAAATCAATTTTGAAAGGTATGAAATTGAAAACACATACCACTTCATCCATAAATAGAGATTGAAATGCATTCATAAACTATTTCATATTGAAAATGTCATTGATAATAAACACTAAATAAAAATTAATACGATAACCAATTATTAAATGTAATGTATAAGGCACATGAAAATACATTCCACCAAAACATTCACATTGAAATTTAAAAATATAGGTGGATGTCTATTTAATTTTCACAACAAGATTGTCTCATGAGATCCATGTAATGCATCAAGGTTCTATATAATATATGGAAGCCAACCATCAATGAGTGTCTAATTCATTCCTCATATTGAATAAAAAATATTCTTTATCAAATATCTGAACTAAAAAATGGATATGGATTTATCAATATCTCCCTATAATATAATATAACTGTCAGAGTAAGAACCACATGTAAAATTGATATGTGATGTTAGAAAGAAAAACATCCATGAAAAAATTATATGGATAATTAGGGGAAATGAAATTTCTAAATAGTCCTAGGAAATTGAATATTTAAATGGAACAAACAGAGTTATCAAGGAAGAGAATATTAATACTCTCCCTAGCCAAATCAATCATAAAAATTCATTTGGAGAATTAATATTTATTAAATAGAATATATCAAATTTGGAGTAAAATAACATCATTTTTTTAATAAGAATAAATATTCTAAAATATTTTATAAAAACATTTTTAATGAAATTTTTTAAATTTTTTTAGTTTTTTCTAAATACGTGTAATTGAAAATGATATTTTGAAATATTTTCTTTTAAAAGTATCAATATAAAATTATAATGTAATATTTTAATAAATTAAGGTAGATGAATCCATAAATGTTGTAAATGGTAAACATAACTTTAATTTTTCATGGTATAATTTACCAAAAAAATACCATGTTTGAAAAGGGGCAAGGATATTCCGTTGAAGAAAAATTAAAAGAAAAACTGTGTAAAAATATTATTAATTAATCATTTTGAAAATTTAAAAAACTATTATGAAAAAAAATTATTAAATTGAATCCATTGAGAAAAGAGATAAATAAATCTATGTGTACTAGAAATTATATTTTTAAATTAGTTTGAGTACCAAAGTGAGGAAGACTGTTACTATTACATAAAAACTATAATGAATAACCTGAGGACATAAAAAATAAATGGTTTATTGAAAAATTATTATATAAATCCCATTAATAAATTTTCATGAATTATCAATATTTATTAGTATGATAATTTGAAATAAATCCTTAAAATGGTCAATTTATTGAATTTGAGAATTATTTAATGAATTGATTTTGTGTAACAAACTTAAATCCAAATAAAATAACTTTCAACCCATCAATTGATATTCAATTACAATAATCACATAATCATATAGTAATAATGAAAATGGTGATGTAATATAACCAATTGAAATGGAATTTGGTTATGAAATTTTTTTACCACTGGAGTAACATTATTATTAAATCCCATTGGACCAAATGATTCAAATAAAAACTCAAAATATCAAAACTTATTAATTAATTAATAATATAATATGTCAATTTTGATGTATTTTATCCTTGTATAAGAAATTAGTTACACAAAAATAAAGTATGCCCCAATGAATGAAAAGTTAGATTAAGTCTCTAACAATATGTTAACTATTTAATTATAATCCCCATGAAAGAAATAATTTCAAATTAATATATAAATAAAATGAATATAAATGAATTCATGATTTAAAATAACAATGGGGATGTAAATAAAGTACACAAAAAAATAAACCAGTGAAAATGGTATGTGCCTCCCTGATGAAAAATTGGGAAAAGAATCCCTTACCTTGAGATACCTTTCATATTAAAATCACTAAAATTATTGTATAATTAATTTAAAAATTTCATTAATTTATATCATATCAATAATATAATTTATAATTTCCTATATTATCATTTTATATTATCTCATTACCATTTTCTTATAGTTTGTTTTATAATTTTCACTATTTCAATTGTAAAATGTGTAGTTTTTTTATTTTGTTGTGAATTATTAGGTATTGTTAATATTTATTGGTTAATTATTTCAGCACATAAAGAATTTAAAAGCTGAATTATATATAATATAAATTCATTATATATGTATTTTGAATAATTAATATCATTTAGAGATAGTAAATCAAATGCATTGTTCATGGAGACCGTAGGTCATATGTAATAATGAATGTTGCATCCATTTCATTGATGTATTAAATAGAATGTAAAATAAATGATATATATAATATAATTTCAATTTTATATCTGTATCATATGTTCATTAACACCATCCTCAATATATTCCATGTTTTACAAAAATTAATCACATCACTTTGAGGTGGCAGTAGTCCACACATCCAGAAACAATGTTATCAGATTCCCTCAAAATGGAAATCAAAATATTTATGTGTTATATAATAATTTAATAAGAATAATGATATCATTAATAAAATATAAGTAATATATAAACTATAACTACCTTATTATTCCAATATTGAATTTAGGTAAATATAATAACGAACCACATTAGTCCGTGACACAGTAGTATTTAGTAAACAAGAATGATTATTTTGTATATAATTAGATGGATTTGTTTCAAAATGTAGAAAAAATATTATAAAAAACATATTAATTTTCTTCAATAAGAAATTTATTATAAAATAATGATATTAAAAAAATTGGAGTGGTGTAAATATAAATGAATTAAAAGTGATCTTTGGAAAATCATACCTCTTTTTTCGGTAACTCTTTTTGGTTTATACAACAAGACCTCATTGGTTTTATTTATTCCCAAAATGAGAATTATTGTATTAGGATATATATGTAGGGAGATTATTAGACATGAATTTTTTTTATGCTAATGTTCTATATAGTTTTTGACATGTGGGCTCGGTGACTACCTTTTATAGTAGAGGTGGAGTAACATTATTGTAAATTTTTTAAAAGGGAATAAAAACAACGGTTTTCACATTTAAAATGGATATAATAATGAAAATATATATAATGGGTTTATTTCACTAAATAATAATATGCACTGATTTTTGGAAATGATTCTATATCATTTTGGGCCTTAGGGTTAAGGTTTATTATTCTATTAAGCTAAATATTCTCTTAATCATTGGGTTTAATTTTAATCACATTCACTAATATATTTTTGTAAAAAACGTATTATAACATAATAAAAATTATAATTTTTTGATAATATATATATAATTAATTTTTCCAAATTCCAATAAAAGAGTTGTAATATGATAATTTAAAATTAATCTAGTAGAGAGATTGAGAAATTAGGTTTTTAAAGTAAAAATGTTCTAACGGTTTCTATGATTCTATATCAAATTTCAACGTGAAATTTATTTTACTAAAATAAATTGGATTTATTGATGTATCATTCATATAATTAGGTATCATAAAGAATATAAATACAATTTATCATCATAAATATATGTTATAAAAAATGTTTTCTATTTAATGTATGTATTTTCAGAATTCACAAAAAATAAAGCATCAACGAAAAATAGAAAAAACTAACCATAACATATTTTTAAAATTATTAATTCAAAAATTAGGTTTATTATAACATATTAAATCAATATTACTTATAAAATATATTTTTAAATAAGATTAACCCTCAAAATGTGGAAATATCGCCTTAATAATAATATTTATTTTAAGTATAAAATTTTGTTTATTCTAGTTTTATTCATATAAAATATATTTATTTATTGTTAAATATATTTTTCCGAATATATAAAATATATATTTATTTAAAATAATTCACTAATAGTTATTAATATAAATTTTTATGATAAAACACCATTGTGGGCATAAAAACATTAACATTATATTGAATTGGGGTTTTATTAATTTCTTATTACTTCATAACATTTGAATTTATTTGATATTTTTATGATAATTTTTTTTTCACAATTTAGTTAACAATATTTAGAACCACTAATTTAAAGGGTATGTTAAATCTTATTTTATTAATTAATTATATTATAATACTATTTTATTCTTTTTTAAAACATGATCTTCAGTGTACCACATGCTATCAATGAAAAGATTTGTTTAATGTGATGTAAGAAATCTCAGTATTGTGAGAATTGAAATATATTAAAAGTAATAATTTCTTATAAAATATTAATATAACATAAATTCTCAACAAGTTATATTCCATTTTATGTTTTCTATTGTCTGTCATACATATTATTAAATAAAATTAACACATTTGGAATTTTAATTATGTTGTAATTGAAAAATAAAATGATGATTATAAAAGAATGAAAATTAAAAATGACCTAAAATTTAATAATGTGGTGTGAGGTAGGTATATGAAGGTAGAAAACATTTAAAATAATTTTATAACGTGGTGGTTACAAAAATAAAATTTCACATATACTATTAGATAATATTTTGTGAGGTCATTTATTAAAATTATTTTTCTAGATAAAGAAACAACATAGGAAAAGTATAAAGTGTAAATTTAAAAATATAATCTAACCCTATGTATAGAACTATTGTACCATTATATGTTGATATTAGGGTTGTAAAAGAATAAATTTCCCTTAATATATCAAATGTAAAAAATAATTGAATCAATGATGAATGATGAAATATGGAAGAGTCAAATTCTTTTTTAAAGTGAAGTGATTTTGAAGGATAAAAATTGAATGAAATTAATTTTATAAAACATTTTTGAGAATCTAATGATAGATTTTTTTTGGATACATGTATCATACAGTTTTCATAAATTTAACTGTTGGGGAAGTCCCTATTTATTGTCATCTAATTTTAGTTATGTATCATTAATGGGGGAATTGAATGTAGATCATGATAATGGATAATGTTTTTCTTTAAAAATAAAAATAGAATAATATTCCATCATGATAAAATTCAACCAATATTATGATTTTTATGAAGATAAAATAATCCATGATGAAGATTGATGAAAAGCATTACTTAAGTGGAAAATGGATGTGAAAATCATCCATAATTACATGATTTAGGGTCTACTCTAGAGATCATTAATTCTCTAATAATTTTATAAATTTGAGTTATAATTTTATGTCTCACATAGTTCTTATCATATATATTTTATATAAATACCAATAGTGTTCTACTATATTTTAAAATTCATAACAAATCATTTTTCTATGAATTATTTTGATACATTTTAATGTGATGTCAAAAGTCAATATATTTTAGAAATATATGTTGGATCATCATCTTAAATGTTAATTTCATTTTTGGTATCAAATTGAGGTTTTATAATTGAAAACATTATTGTATAAACTAACAAGTAATGTTTTCACACATCTACAACCAAATTAAACCTTGAGTTGTTTTATTGATGAATCACTTTTAATGAAAAAGGGGATGTGCACCTTTTATCAGGGAATGAGTTGAGATTAGTAACAATTAATGAACATAAGGGGAGAAGATATTTTGAAATGTTATAATTATTAGTTATGTTTGAAAATTTCCATCCATAATATTCATTTAATATCAAAAAATGGATGAAGACATTATTTTTCTATTCAATTTATTTTCGATTTTTCGGTTAAAAAGGATAATTATTTTTTACATGAATGTTATTATTGGTTGAAAAATAAAAATAGAGATCATAATGTAAAATTTGTATCTGGATTATATTTTTCATGATGGCCTCCCCCCAAAGTGTACCCCTCATGGGAAGACAATGTGAGAAGTGATATACTGACCCCCCAGGTCCCACCTCCAATAGGCCCCACGTTGGAAATTGGGACCAATGGTATAGTAAACACTCCAATGGGAGGAATTACTCACTAAGAGACAACATGTGAAAGAGGGAGAAAATTAATAAACCAGAAAAATCTTACTCAAATTAAAATATACAATAAATCCCAATTACATGTATTTAGTGTTATGAAAAAAAGACTACAACTGAAAGGGAAAACTATAAGATTCAAAAAAATGTAAAACAATAATGACCATGAAGCCCAGACATCTCCTGCAACCCTAAAGATATAAGTAACTAGCCCGATCCCCTTCCTACTCTAGGTGACCAGAAAAACTATTTATATATACGTAGGTTGAGTATAAAAGTGTAATCATAAGGATCATCTCTAAAACCTCCAATGAAAAAGTAAAGAAAGCATGCTAAAACCTATTGAACCACAATTGAAACTAACTTATCTCCAAAATAGGTATACTATGTTCCCAACCTCACCATGGATACTTTCAAAAAGTATCACATACAAGATTACATTATATAATAATGACTATCCAGTGTACCCTACTACCACTTCAACATTGGTTTTCTACATTTCCTCAACATCGTACATCCTCATCGTCTCTTTCCAAAAATCCCTACTCAGAGACACATTGAAAAAGCACCACAATATGAAACTCATGAAAAAAACCACCACTTCCATGTAACCAAAGTAACTAGATAGATTTTGTGAGACACCACAACCTAAATAATGTGCATAATGCATAGAGTATTATACCACAAGCCATTACATCTCTTACACTGAGTAAGGATCCTAAATTAATCATAGTCTTTACTTGTTACACCTATAGTAGTCCATAATAAACTATATCCAGAATATATGTATGTGAATAACCACCAACCATTACTACCATATAAACACATGTATTGGGAAACAATAACTATCATGCTTACCAGAAAAATTAACTAACAAGAGAAGAGAACGGGGATAAAGGGGTAGTCATCCATCCATCCACACATCATGATGTTAGGAAAAACACCCCCCAGTCTCAAAATCCTTGGGGTTTCAGTTTCACCAATTGAAATTGTGGACTAGCATATAGAGACAGAAAATTACCAAATATACTATATCTCACAACCTCAATATGGGAAAACCCTAGTCTTAGAGTCATCTAATGCTAACGTCTCTCAGTATCCCAGCTTCCACTACAAAGAATAAGTATAATATAAGCAGAAAACCATTTAAAATAGATATATGAGATTAATTTCTGCCTTTAATTAGTTTCACTTTATGTTAATTAATTAGTTGACAATTAATTAACCATTATAATTTTCATAGTACATTTAATTATCATCATACCAATGTTACATTCCATCCTTTTATAACAAAACCAAGTCCTTCATTCCATTAAAATGTAACATCTTTTTTAAATCCCATCAATCTCCAACCCCATTTATTAACACAATTATTCAATCATTTATTAACTGCATTGTGACATTTCCATAAATCCTAGTAATTTTATAAATTAATTCTAATCCACCAAGAATAATGGTTTGAACACTGTGAGAAGGTGAACTACCCACTGAGTCATTAACACCTATAACAAGAGTGTAGATCCATCCATCCTCTAGAAGCAAAAAACAAAAAGCACAGTGAATACCCTACATGTCTTTGACTCTATTGGAAGGAGAGTAAGAAAAACCAGATGCCTCAGGCATTGGGAAAAGTGAAGTAGATAATATACAATAAATTTAATTGCAACCACTTTCATTTTGGTGGTAATAAAAACTTTGACATGTTACGTCATCCTCAGTTTCCTCTATGACACCCACATGCATATGATAACGCATCTCCCCACTGTAGTGGTCAACTTCTTCCATAACCACTGGGCCTCTCTACCCACAAATATCATGACATGCATCTAGTCCCATATCATAGAACATGCAGTAGGAAAAATAATAAGCTGGGATCTTAGCCCCATTTATGGAATTCAACCTTCACATACTACTAGCACTCGAAGATCCAAAGTAGAAGTCACTTCACCTTACAAGAAACAGGGTAACTCATAACCCTAATAGTAATTACCTTTAATCAAAGTCCATATCCTTAATCCATCTTGAATTAGATGATTCATTATTAGTAGCTTCCAACTATGGGAAACCGAAAAAAAAAATCACAGCTATAACAAATAATTTTACGTGACATTAACCAACAGGCATCAACCTGATTCAGTTTTATCAATTTATTCCATTTATACATGCTTACTCAGTTAATATGATTATTATCAATTTAAAGAATTAATATCCGAATTCATTTATATGAATTATTATCATTATAAAATTATATAAAATTTATGTTCATTACCAATTACAATTTAGAACAACATTCTATATAAAAGGAATCAATTTCACACTATCCATCAATACAAGAGGAAACAACATATGATCGATAAAAAAAATTAATCTAGTAAAAATATTTATTATGACAATTAAACTATAATCCAATGGGATAAATTATGCTACTAAACTATTGCACATAAATAGTATAGACAATCCATGAATCACCTACCTTTAAAGCCTTCTAATTTTCATTGCATGAGAATTAACCAACACAATGTATCAAAATCCCCTTCATGAAATGTATGAAAGCACATGATGACTCCATAGAATAATCAAATAAACAAACACCTAAGAAATTTACATTATAAAGATGTAGAATAAGTTCCATAACATGGAAATGAGGAATGAGTGTAAAAGGATTGAAAAACCCATAACAGTAGAGATATTACTTCCCTTGTATTGATGATGGATCAAAATTTGTTTGTTGAACCAAAATAGGGATTGTGCATACAGTTGGAATAAATCCAAGGAAAACACAATCCAAGGTCCACACCACAATTGAATTTATCCATGGGAGTGAAATTTTTTGGGTGCCTCAATCCAAAAAAAAACAAGATGTACGAAAAAATATGAATGTATCTCAGACATTTGAAAATCTATGTAGTGCATCAGTTTAGATATGAATTCGATTTTCCATAAAAAGCATATATTTTCACCACTATGTGATTTGAAATATTAAAGGCACCCAAACACTTAGGAAAATTATTATAGGAGTTATGTTCTTTGATTCATCCTTAAATACCGTAATAAAAGGCTTTGAATACGTTTTATGTCAAATGATAATGTAATCTGGGAGAAATTGTTAGAAGCTTTAAACGTTTTCACCGGTTAATCTAGAAACGCCGTAACACCTATAGATAGATAAAGATGACTCACTGACACTAACTAATGATGATGAATCAATGAATTATATTGACGACTTGATGACATAGACAAATGAAAATAAATCACTGAAAAATAAAGATGAATCATTAACAGATGAATATGACTCAACGACACCGACATATGAAGATAACTCATCGACATTGATAGAGGAAGTTAAATTTCTGCCACTGTGAGATAATGATGACTCAATGATAGATGTGGATTAATAACAAACATAGAAAGATGAAGATGAATTAGTGAAATATTAATTTGAATCACATTCAATGATAGATAAATATGACTCACTAACATAGACAGATGAAGATGAATCACATACACAAATAGATGAAGATAAATCAATAATTGATGAATATGATTCATCAATTCTGACATTTAATAACAACTCTCCTACACTGATAGATGAAGATGAATCAATAATAGATGAATATGATTCATGGGAACTGATAGATTAAGATGCCTTATTGATGACATCATTCACAAAAAAGGAAAAAATATTCCCCAAACTTGAAAAATAGTTCATAGATCAAGAAATTTTTTAAAATGTTGGGAATAAGTCACCAGAACACTTAAATACCTCAAACATCGAATTTCAACTAATGAATGGATTTGAGAGTTCTAAGAAATTACATCATATACCTCTAAAAACATTGTCTTCCTTGAGAATCAAAAACCCGACCAATGTGTAGTAAGATAATGGGTCTAAACAACCACCCATCATTATACCTCCCAAGGATCTCACCACTGAAGGAGCTCAACCAATTCATAAATGGAACATCATGAAACCATGGAAAAATACTAACAACTACTAACTACTCTCCATGAGGAGTTACCTCTATGAATATTTCTAGCCATATCAAGAAATAAAAGAGGCCATCTCATAAAAAATAAAGGTCTATAACCACAAGACAAACATCTTTACATGAAAATGAAAAAACATAAAACATCTCATGGTACAAAGTTATTATCTTCAATTCAAATTTCCATTTACTCTTCTTAACTCTAATGTGTTTCCAAAAGACATGAACCAAGGTGATAACATGCACATACCACACTTTATCCATTTTGTACTTGATCTTAGAGTATTTGTTTCAAATGTCACAACATCATACACATCGATCTCCAACCTATTAATGATGTGAGAGTGAACATGAAGATAACGATGGAGTTGTGACACATGAAAAAAAACTTCTTTTAGGCTCATCTACGGGGTATATTCTACCTGTAAGCCATGAATCCCACATTGGCCAACACCTTGAATGGCCAAAAAACGGGGATAATGCCTAATCCCATAACACACCTATCACATCCCACGATGGTGGGTAACCTTATGAAACACATGATCCCCAATGTCAAAATCCAAATGTCATTTCCCATGATAGGAATAGTATTTTTGACAATCCTACACTCCCTTCATCCTCTCATGAAACAACTAAATCATCTATGTCATATTCTATACCAGTTCAGGCCCGAGAATTGCTAACTCCTTGACCATATTCCGAAACAATAGGGAATGGAAAGGTCAGACATAAATGTGTTAAAATGGATCCATACTGATGGTGGAATGAAACTATTGTTGTATGAGAAATCTACAATGGGTAAGTTCCTTTTGCATGAACCTCCAAATTACAAGACACAAGAGCTCATCATGTCTTCAAGAGTCTGGATGATCTGCTCTATCTAACAATACATATTTAGATAATAATATGTGTTTGTATTGTCCAAGATCCAAAATCACGATGGAGACATATCCACAACATGAAGGTGAAACAAGGACCTCAATAGGAAATAATCTTCATCCAGACTCCATGTAGTTACACCACCTCCTCTAGATACTTCCTTGATCAAACCTCGACTAAAAATGGCTCCTTGATCCTGATGAACTAGGATTATTTCATTAAATGATACTTTTCCACTCATATAGCAGCAAATCTAACAATATTTCAAGGAAAAAAGGTAAAATAAATTCCATAGATATATCCTCCAACTTCCATTGAGGAACATAAAATGGTTGGAGAAAACCACTGGGAACATGGTGCCTGACCTTTGTCTTACGGCAGTCCAAACATCGAGATACAAACTCTTTAACTGCACTCTTCAACCTTGGCCCACAAAATTGAATCCTCAAATATTGGGTCATATTTGTTATGCATATATTTACCACTATGGGATAAATATGTATCTCTATGAGAACCATCGCATGCATCACCAAAAGAATAAAAATCCTTCCAAGAAACTACACCCGATGTTGTTCATCCACAGACCAGCCATCAGGGGCATCATCACAAACAACTCAGTTTCTCCAGAACACCACATCAAGATCCCCCAACTGAGAATCTTCTACAAGCTTCCCCAAATATGACTACCCCATTTTATAAAAAAGACATCCTCTACTCCCAACGTCTCTCATATCGAGTTGTAATGCTGAATGTTCTTTCATTACCCTTCAGTAACCAACTAATTCATGCACTTCATCAATATATGGAATCCTTTATAGTGAATCAACATAAAAATTGGCCTTACCATGTGTATATAATTTTTTAAAGTTGTAATACTATATGAAATCCTACCACTAATGATGTAACAAGTTCATGTCAAGCATGGAGTGAACATACCATAAGCTTTTATGGGTGGTGAAGACCACAAAGAGAACTATAGTGAAGTAATGTCTCCAAAACATCATGAAAAACACCAATACTGCCAACTCAATATTTTGGGTGGAATATATTTTCTCATGGGGACATAATTTTAATGACCCATATAAAATTATTTATCTTTGTGGCATCAAAATACATCCTAACCCCAATTGTGATCTGTCACAGAAAATGTCAAACATAACCCTTCTGGTCACAGACAATGAAATAGTGCATTAAAAAATTTCTACATCAGATACTTCAAAGACCCATGAAACTAATTAGTTCATTCAAACACTTCATGCCTTCTGGTCAAAAATTATAGAGTAGTTTCTAACTGAGAGAAATTGGCTACGATCCTCCAGCAAAAGCCTACAAGACTAACGAAACTTCTCTCCTACACAACTTTCTTGGGGTCAGCCCTAGACACAACTACATATATCATCAAAATATCCAAATATACTTCCCATTAGGATACAAAAAGTCATAGGAAATAGACTTCTCGACCCCAAAACTCACACTTTGAGTACTTCCCAAAAAGTTGTTGTCGATGAAGAACTCCCAACATGGCATGAAAATGTTCTTTATGCTCCACCTCATTTACAGATTACACATGGATATTGTCGATGAAGACCACCATTAATTATTTTTGGAAATGATGGAACATTGAGTTCATCAACCCCATGATCAAATCTGTAGCATTTGTCACACAGAATAAAACATTACAATGAACACATAATTCCCATGATGATAACAAAAATAAGTCTTCAGTGTATCATCATCCTACACACACATCTAATGATATCTTGACCACAATTAATTCCTTGAGAACCAAATTTAATCCTTCATTTTATCGAATAAAAAATATATCCATGGAAGAGGATAGAAATTCTTTGATGTCACATTATTCAAGTGACGATTATAGATACCCAGGCACTAACTATTGTGATCCTTCTTCACAAAAAAATAGGTGTACCGAACAATGACACACTTGGCCAAAATAAAAAAAACTATAATAGACAATTGAGATATATAAAAATCTATCTCAACTTATAAGGTGGACTCTTGAATAAAGAAATCTATATAAAGGGCTCTCCAGGTTGTAGCTCAATCCCTAACTCGATCAATCATAGAGTGGGTAATGCTACCACCTCTTCTAGAAAGACTTCATGGTACACATCCATGACCCTAATAAATGCTAAAAACTGAACCTTTGATGAACTAAATATCAACTCATCCATCAAGGATGACATGGGTGGAACATGACTCATACCCATCTGAATGTCTCCCTCGCCAACAAACACAACACGTTATCCATCTACATCAAAGAACACCACCTGTATCTTGAACCTATCCATGACAGCTTGGACCAAACACTACCAATCCATTCCTAGTATAACATCATATGGTTGAATCCATAGAAATAGGAAATACCCCCTAGAGCAGTTTTGTTCCAGATCTATCTCACCATCACTACATACTTCAAAGAAGTCATCTTGACCTCTAAAAAGCATAGTCAATGCCAAGTGAAATAGAAGACTATCTTCATCGGGTCATAGATTTGGACAATGATATGTTATATTAAGGATTCCATCAATCATTAATCAATCATAGAAAACACCCAAGTTGAAAAAAAGAATAAGGTAAGTCGAAAGATGTATGCCTTGCCCGGTACTGGAAACACTAAAGCTTGAAGCTGGCCATGACCTACCTCACAACCTCTCATACCCTACTATTGACCACCACCAAAAATGTGATCTACTGTATTATGGATAAGATTATACTGAGGAGAATTTCTATATGCCACATCTTCTCTCTGTTGATCTAATGATGGTTAAATCTTTTACTTCTTCCTCGTCTGAAACTGTCTCAATAAAGGAACATGATGATTAACAGATGGAATGGGTTGAATACTCAAAAAGGCTAGGAACTCTCAGTACTGATGACCTCATCCTCCAATATAAAAAGAATCTAATGATCTATTGAAATAAAAATTAGAGCCTCCACTCAAATAAAAATGAGATACTATAGGATGGGACCTCCCCCAAATAGAACAAAAAACACTTCTTTCTAAAAAAACTAGGAACCCTGGACCACAACCCTACATCATGAGGAATCCTAATGATTTTCATATCATGATGATCCAGTTCTCAATAAAAACCTATCGATGAACTCTTCCCATTCCATCTCCTCATGGTATGTATTCTGTATAAATGGGGTGAACTAGTTTTGGATCTTTGGATATAAAGCCCCTTTTAAATGCCTCACAATGGCCTCCTCATCAAAAAAAGGTCCAAATCATATCGTAAAAGGTTCTTGAAATGGATTCCAAAATTTCACACACTATAGATCAACAGTCAAGGGGTATATAAATCCTAGAAACTACCACCTTTGCAGTCAAAGAAAGAAACTCAACTCAAATATTTTCTCAGAACTCCTCTCACAAAAATGAAAATTCTCCATGATCCCTGATGAATAAAAACAACTACGTCCTAACATCCCCATGAAGATTTATACCAACCAAAAGGACCTATTCTTTTTATGAGCAAAAATTAGGATGAATGTTATCTAAACATCCACTAACCAGACACCTATGACTGCATCTAAAATGGAGACCTCATACTTCTGCAGACTATTGTGATTATACTCTCAGAGTGTCCTCCTCCTAGTGTCATCGTCTTCAACATATACTTGGTGGTGATTTGATGGAACTTCCTACTAAACATATTTTGCATTAACATGATGAATAACTATACCTGTCTCCATAACATCAAAATAAAAAATAGTTAGATCTCATAAAACTTGAATATAGAAAACTCAATGTTATTTTTGTTCTTTTAATCATTTTAGGTTAAACTCCCCCAATGCCTACTTATTCTAACACAAGAACAAAGAAAGTTATGCATGATCCTTTACTTGGTCTCAACCCTGAATCTAGCATCATTTTTTTTAGTTTCCACAATTAACATAATGGTTTCAGCATCATATCATAGGGGGGCCTAAATACCAGTGTCTTATCTGAACTTGAGTTTTTATTATTCTTTTTAAAAATATATGGAATTTTTGCCCTAACAACCCATGAAAACTTACTTATTAATAACTCCAAACACCATCATATCCCTCAACCAATCCTTTAAACCCAATTTTTCATGAGGCCCTACCATAATTTGAAACATTCCTGGGCTGACAATGTGAGAATAGAGATAATGACCCCCTGAGTCTTACCTCTAGTAGGCCCAAGGATGGAGACTATAATCGAGGGTTTTGTAAACACACAAATTAGAGGCATTAGAATCTTAGAGAATACATGAAAAAGAGATATATAAGTCAAACTCCAACCAACACCTACTCAAACTACAGTATAAAAGAATCCACAAGTATACATATTTAATGTTATGAAAAAATTACTACCATAAAAGGGAAAACTACATGTACAAAAATAAAGTAAAATTATAGTGACCATGATACCCGAATAATTCCTACCCCCAAAGCAAGTACTAACCAGCTTTGACTACAACCTTCTTGAAGGGTCCAAAAAAATAGTTTATATAAACATAGGGTGATTATAATAGTATACTCAGTATGATCCTCCACAAAGCCTCTCAAGAAAAACTAAAGAAATAATGATAGATCACATTGAACAACAAGTGAAACTAACTCGTCAACTAAATAAGTATACTATGTTCCCAGCCTCACTTTGGATACTATCTCCCAGTATCACATAGAATAGAATATGATATAATAAATAATATTAATGGGGCTATGGTACCACTTCCCCCAAATTTTACCACTTTTCTCCTAAATCCACTTCTTAAGTATCTCTCTTAAAAAACACCTACCAGCAGACATATGAGAAAACAACCCCAACATTCCTGTCATGCAACATAACCACCACATCCACATAACTAAGGTAACCATGTAGTTTTTTGGGATCCTCCTTAGATAAAATAACATGTATCATAAATCATTTATTATACCACAATCCATTACAAAATATGATATATGTAAGGATCCTCAAGCCATCACGACCTTTAAAAGTTACACCTATAGTAGTCCTTATAAATATATATAAATAATATATGTGTGTGAATAACCACAATCCATTACAGCCATCTAAAAATATTTATTGTGGAAAATAAACACCATTACTACCATCACAAGTAACTTACAAGAGAATAAAGAAGGGCCAAAGGGTGTAGTCATCCATCAATCCTCCCATCAATAGGTTAGGGAAAACACCCCCAGTCTCAGAATTCAAAGGGAGTTAGTTTCCCTAACCAAAAAAGGATATTAGAATATAGAAACCAATGTATAGAATATACTATATCTCACAACCACACTATGTGATGAACTCTAATTAGACTCAACTATAGATAACGTCTCTCAGACTCTTGGATGCGACTGCTATGAATTTGTATCTTATATTCACATAGCTAGTTAATGAGCTATATTATATTACAAGATACCTTTTTATCAGTTTCACATTATGTTAATTAGTTTTTTAATAATTAATTAAAAATTATCATTTACACATTACATTACATTTGAATCACACATAACATCCATGCCCACTAGGATTAACTGAACTGAGTCCATAATTCCATTAAAATTTAACCTCATAATTTAATCCTAGAAAGATCCAAACCCATGTCTTAACATCACATATTCAATCTTTTATTAACATAATTATCATTTTTCCATAATTCACAGACATTCTAGAAAATCATTCTAATCTACCAAAAACATGGGGCCCGACACGATGAGTAGATGAACTACATGTCTGGTCATCCACTAATAAAAAGAGTGTATACCCATCCATCCCTAAGAATATAAAAATCACATGGCACACCACATGTCTCTTCACATATTTTGGATGATGAGTAATCAAATCTAGCTACCTCATGCAGTGCAAAAAGAAAAGAAGATAAGTAAAAATATAATCAACAGAAACCAATTTCATAACAACTGTAACCCCAGCATCAACATGTTCCATCATCCATGGTGTCCTCCCCATAACCCACATGCATAAGCCGATGAATCTCACCACTCTCGGAATCAAAATCTACCACCACCACTGGGCCTCCCTGCCCCAACATTTCACTACATTCATCCTAGATCACAACACAACACATGGAGATGGAAAAAATCATCAAATAAACTAGGCTGTTGTCCCCATGAAAGACATTCTTCTTTCCAACATCATGAGCTCTCATGGAGACAAAGAAGAAGGCACATATCCTTACAATAATGTGTGTAACTCAGAACCCACCATGCATTATCTTCTATAGAACAATAAGTTCTTTAATCCATCATGAATCATTCATTTCATTATTAATAGGATCCAACTATGGGAACCCTAAAAATAAATCTCATCATTTCTATAAAAAATAATTTTACATACCTTTAAAAGAATATTTATCAACATGATTTATTTTTATCAATTTCATCCAATTAAACATGCTTACTGTATCAATTTGATTATCATCAATTTTGAACCAAAACAACCAAACTCATTAACATGCCTCTTTATATTAAGAAAATTATTTCACAATTTATCCCATTTTTTTGTTATTTAGTAGTTCAATATTATAAGAAAAATCTAAAAAATGGAATATATATAACACTGTCTATCAAAACAAGAGGATAAAAGATATGATCGATACAAATTGTTTTAATCTGTTTTGAATATTTATTATGACAATTCCATTACGATCTAGTGGGATAAAACAAGATAAATATACTACTTCACATAAACAGAAAATAAAACCCATGAATCCCCTACCAAAAAAATCATTCAAAATTAATTTTTATTAGATTGATCCAACATAATAGATCACTATCAACTCTATCGCAATGGCATCAACCACCCAAGGACGTCGTGACACAATCACATCAACCAAAAACCAATAAATGACCATTATAAAGATGTAGAATATGATGGATATGATGGAATGGAGAAATAGGAGGAAATGGATCAATGAACCAAAATAATAGAGATAAAAAATACCTTCTATCAAATAGGGATCAAAACATAATTCTAGTGCCAAAATAGGGGGTACACCTATATAAGGAAGAACCCTACATAAACCCTAATCAAGGGTACACACCACAATCGCATGGAACCCCAATAAATAATGGTTTGGTGTATATAATAACAAGGAAAAAATATATAATAACAAGGAGGAATGCATATCATCCGTTTGAAAATATAAATGGGGTAACAGTTTAGGTACAATTTAGATTTTTTTTATTGGAAGATCTCATCGATACTATACTGTTTAACCAAGTAAACTCACCATGACTATTTGGAAAATTAATATATGAGTAATGGTAATTGAAATGGCCTTAAATACCATAAAACAAGGCTTTTAAAGTATTTTACATCAATAAAAACATAAAATGGGTGAAACTATTGGAAGTTAGAAGCATTGTTCACTGAGATTATGGTGGATACAATTAATAGTAATGTTTTAAAATTTAATCATAAGGTATTAACACTTGAACAATATTGTTATTTCATATACCTCAAATTTTTAGACACCTCATTAAGTTCAAACCTTTAAAAATATTGAGGATTCTATAATTAATGGTTTAGAAGGGTAATAAAATTATTATGAGGATAACCCCATTATACTATGATAAAACCATTATTTTATATGTTTTTTCTAAAAATCAATATGTATATAAATATGATTTATGGGTACAATCAATGTAATAATATTTGATGATTGAATTAGAATACAAGATAATAAATTTTTCACATATGAATTTAACATGGAATCTTGTGAAGCATGGGTAGTTCTAAAATGTTTTGAAGCACACAAAATATTGTGATGAAATATTGGAAAGAGATGTAAATATATTGATATAATATCTTGAATTTAGAGTAATCAGGTTGAAACCAACTATTAATTATTTAGAAGATTTCATGTCATAAATGTGATGACCAATACCATGGTGATGTTCTATATATTTTCATAAAACATTAATAATTGAATTAAATGTTGATTTTGTACATATTTTTAGAGAATAAAAAACATGTTCTGATAGGAATAATATATATGAATAAATATTTGGGTCATTTAAAAAAATGGAATAGAGGAACAAAGTAACTATGAGAAAACATTCCGAAATAAAATAATATAAAACAATATGTATATCTATTGATAAAGTTTATGATGGAAAATAATTGTTGAATTGATTAACATTGATATGTTATTTTATAATTTATTAAATTTCAAAATTTTACCAATTTTATTAATATTAAAATTAATGGAATTATTGTAATTTATTGTATAGTTGTATAATAATTTTTGATAAAAATTGACATTGAAGATGGTTATGATATAGTAGAGTCATGAAACTGTAGGAATATATTAATACATATAGAACCTCCTTCATATAATGAAAGAACTGGTATCGCTCTATAAATTGAATGATTCTGTGTATTAAATATTAGAATAATAAGAAAGTGGTGAGGGGAGGATATCTTATAAACCCAAGTTACATTTCATTTATTATTATTTTATTATATAATAATTAATAGTATTCATACACTATAATTGATGTTTTGTCAATGAGGTGACATGTGTTATTAGTTTTAAATTAACCATTAATAATTCTAAATTTTTTTATTCTACTTATAAAGAATCATACATATATATGTGTTGAGATTCCTAAAGAAGAGACTATTAGTGATGATGAGTAGAGATCCCATTGTATATCATAATGTAAAATGTGTTTATTGGTTTGTTGAAATGGTGTGGCCAACCAATATATTTAGAAGAATAAATGTAGGATACATAAAAAATAGAGATATATTTTCATTCATTAGTTCTAGAAGAATAACAGTTCTATGAAGACACTATGATTTGAGAAATTAGATCATGAGGATGAATTCAGTCACATCCCTTGATAGATTTATGACCTACACAAAAATAATGTATGCATATTTTTAGTAACTATGTTAATGCTAGTATATGAAAAAGTTGAATATAATACTATCCACATGCATAATATTATGTCTAGTGGCATGTGTTATATGGTGGAAAACGATTGTAATATGGTGAACAATGTTTCTAGATTTTATATGGATAGCCCACAATACAATTATGATATAATTTTTAGTGAAGATTCATTGAATTAGTGATAGAAAATCATATAAGGTATTATGATTCCCACATCGACTCGAAAAATACAGATAAATGAGATGGGTAATAAATTAGTTTCATTACATCCATTTAATTTGGTTTGTGTGTGTTGGGTTATTTATTGAAGTGATTAAAATTTATTAACTTTATATATGGGTTTCAACATAAAATTGGAAATTGATTAATGAATTATTTATATTATAGAAATAAATTCTGAAACATCATAATCTCCCCCACCCCATTATTTTTCTCCAATAATCCAATTTCACCATAATTTGGTAATATATCGATGGTTTACATTGATTAGAAAATAATTTTTTGAATAAAAACTGATAGTACAATAATAAAAATCTCAAATTGATTCTTAAATATTGATCCCTAACTATTCATCTATTTTTATGTTAAAGGAATATATGATGAATTTAAGAAATACCCTACTATAGAATAATTTTTTCCCTCCTAATATATACTTATTTAGTATTATAAGATTATACCTTTCAATATAGGGAAAAAATTATGCAAAAAAAAATTAAATTTTTTAAAAAATGAAAGACAAATAATCACTAGTTATAGCATGTCAGAGTGGTAAAAATCATGGGAAATATATTTTTCATGAGTCCTTAAATAAATCTATTTCATGTTTTGAGGAAGACTATTATGGTTAATAAAAATTCTATTTTTATGTCACAAAATAAATGAATGATATCCTTATGGATATTTTCAAACACACATATACCCATATATATATATATATATATATTCTCAGATAAATTGTATACATGGAGAAATGTCACTACTGGCGACAACATCAGATAATATAGATTATATATTGGAGAATAAATTTTGTATTAGTAACACCCTAACAAATCAGATCAATATTAATAGAAAATTATCTCTACATTTTATAGGTGAATGATTATTGATGTATGTTGAACCATAATAATTAATTTTCATAATTTTATTCCTAATAATGATTATATAGAGGTTACACAAATATATGATATTCCCTATAATGTTTTAAAATATATGAAAATTTCATGAATAGAAATCATGTAATTATGGTGTATTATATAAAATTCAATCACATATAAAAACTAGAATTCTTGAGATTTATTTGGGAATGATGATATTTGAATGGTAAGTACGTTTTGGGTCAATAGATGATAAATAAGTATTCCACATCAGAAATTTATTTATCAGGAAATCAACATGAAAATTATTGAAATTTGATAAAATGGAAAATCTTGGAAATACAAAGTATATATAATTACACAATATCATTTGAATGTATTATTACCCCTATTTAGATTTTTTATATTATAAAGAAGAGTTGGAAATTATCTAAGAGACATCATAGTCCACGTTAAGAAAGGTAACATATAGTCCAATTTATTTTATTTCTATTATTCTATTATGATGAAATGTGCCTAAAAATTCAATATATATATATATATTTATTGGTGTGTGTCTGTGTTTACAAAGAATAATTCCTAAATAATACTACACTTCCTCAATTGTGGAGAATGAATTTTCTAGAATATCTACTCCCTAAATTGATCCCAAAATGTAACGCCTCCCGTGTAAATTAATTAAAATTTTCTAAATCAAAAATGTTCATATATATCATGAATTACATGTATCAAAAATTTATTCTTGTGTTATATGAGATGTTTGGTTATCTTATGATACATGAATCCCTGGGATAGCATGAGAAATTGAGTTATAACAAAACCAAAATATTCAATTATTATTAGCCAAATATGACCATTATACCATATCCATTAAAATTAGAAATATAAATATTATTAATTACATTATTAATATTATTTATAATTGTTTTATATAAAAACATATTGATAAAAAATTAAATGTTCTTTTTAAATCATTATATGTTTTAAAAATTCTATTATTTAAAATAAATTAAAATTCAATTTTGCGTAAAATTAGCAAATAAATGTATTAAGGTTTTAGAAATTTAATTTTATATGATAAAAATAATTTTGGAAATCATCCTATCAAAATTCAATGATTGTTATTTTTTTATTTTTCTAAAATATACACTTTTTTTTATATTGTAAAATACAAAATTAAAATTAAAAACATAATTTTGATTTAAATTATTAATAATTTTATATTACATTTTATATTAATTTTAATGTTATTATAGTTCCATTATTTTACTATTAATCATTTTTAGTTAATGTAATCAATTTTATAATTAAATTTGATATACCTACATTTAAAATATTTTGATATTTTTCACCTAAAAACTACTATATCTTCGTGTCTATGTGGTACATTTTAATTTCAATTTTTCCAGTATATTGAGTTGATTTTGGAAATTATTTTTATATTTTTAATCATCATGATTTATATTATTTAATACAGTTAATGGTTTTGACTTAAATTTACACAAAACTCATTAGAAAAATTACCATATATGAAGTCGAAATGGGTTTATCGGGTGTTAAACTAAAATTTTAATATTTGAAAATAAAAAATGTAAAATTCCAAATTTATATTCAATTAATGAAAATAAATCTTCTATAATCTATTCATTTACATTTATGATCCTTTTACAACGAAAAAAATGTTGGTACAAATTTTTCATTTCAAATAATTTCTACTATAACACCCAGAACTCTTTTAAATGTCGCCCACTTATACTCTATTATTTAAAATATAAAACCATTTTCTAATAGTTAATAAATTGAAAAATATCTTCCAAATATCAACAATCACATCCTATAATCATACTTTTGGATAAAAATCTATCCTAGGAATGAATTTAGTGCAAACCTAAGGATGATACCCAAAGAAAATGTAAAATTCATACATGAGAATTTATTTATTTCTTCCCTTATCCTCACCAATTTATATAATACCATTAATATATATTAAAAAATTTATATTAATTACCATATTAATTTCAATTTAAGGGGTACGTCAAACAACCATCCATATTTCAATCAAATGTGTTTCTAAACCATTGTTCGTGTGTACATCGAACTACCACCATGAAAATCGATGTATTTGTTTTTTTCCATTGCCACCTAAAAAATACACATAATGATGGAAATGTTTCATATATATATATATGATATATATGAAATTATTATTCTATAGTTTCTATTATATGAAATATTCCTTCATCCAGTCCATTTTAAGGGAATATGATAATGTCACATGTGTGGATAGCGGTCTACTGCTTCACAAAGCGATGTGATTCATTGACTCTGTACCAGGAAGTTAATACAGATATAATTAGTTTTAAAATAGGATATATATGAAAAAATAATAAATTTTTAATAAAAATATAACATTTAGTTTTAAAAATTTCAATCTGATATGAAAATGGAATCATCATTTAGGTGTACATATAACCTGAAAATATCCATGAACGATGTATTCGGTTTTCTATCACTAAATTTTATGGACTACTACTAATAAAATATTTAGTAATATATAATATCATTATATCATTATAAAATTACTTTATATTATTATATTATAATCATATTAAGAGAAATAGAAATAAAAATTCAAAACATATATTCGAAAAAGTGTTTATTATATGAAATAAAACTTTCATATGAAATTGTTAAAAAATGAGTAATAATAGTTTATAATAAATTCATATATAGTAATATTTTTATTTTTATTGTACATTAATATATTAATAATAAATTTATATTTCCTATATATGTTTTTTAACTTGTACAATTAATGATAAGACATATGCTATGGGGTTTATAGTCTCACGATTATTTCATTGAGACATATACAAAATTCAAAAGTCATTTCATTTTAGTGGAATATATACATACCATGACTGTATATATTTGTTACTATACTTATAATTATTTGGATTTTAATATCATTTTTAGGATCTATATTTTAAGGGGTTTAAGGTTAAAATGGGACGAGATTAGTATGGGATTTTGGCCTCAATTTAACTTATTTTAGATATATGGTTATGTCACGAACCGATCATCATTTACAAGTTGTATATACAAACCCTTTACAATGTAATTTCATTAATATAATTATCCTCATAGTTTTTTATGTTTTTAATGATATTTATTAATGTGCATTATGTTTCAAATGTAGGTTTTGGGCATGGCAGAAGCGTGGTTGGAATGACACCCTTCCTTGATTTTCACCATGATCAATTATTATTCTGAGATCAATGCAATGATGAATTCCAATAACCCTAGAATCGAATAAAAGTTTTAGATAAAGAAGGAGGAGGAAATAAAGCATTATATAGGATCATACACATCATGTAATAAATTAATTTCATTAATTCATTAAGAAAATAATACATTAAGATTCAGTACATTCTTCTTTGATGATGTTGATCATCCAGAATGAATTATACAGATTTCCTCACTAGGAAAGCAAGGATCCAAACTAGAATCCCTATACCAGTGATCCACACATTCTCCAATGGCCTCTGATCGACAACATTCTTTCTCGGGGTGCTAGCATGGTGAAGCGAGATACCTTTGTATGTCATTCTTGATCACTTGTTCTTCGGTCTTGAAGAATGTCCCTCTTTCTTCATATGGGAGGGAAGGGGATTCAATAGAGAAATATTTTATCTCAACAATTCTCAATACCTCAAGCATGTATTTCGTACATGGAACAATAGATATACATGTCAATTTATTGACATGGAGTTTCAGTTATAGTATTTAATTGGGTAATAATATTTTAATATATTCAAAACCTTAGAGAAAACCTATGATTTTAATAGTAATAGTGCATCATTATTTATGGTGAACCGACTTTCATAAAATGGAATTATAAATAAAATGACATGTTATAAAATAATATCGTAGTTATTTTTATTTTAACTTGTTCCTACTAGTTAAATAATTATTTATGGTCTTGCAGATAATTATTTTACTATTATACTGGCATTGGTCCACTCGAACTCCTCATCCATTTATTGAACAACTCAATAAATAAATAATTTTTTAATTCTATTAAATAGATATTTTATTAACGAACTAGTAAATAAATATCTATTAAATGTTAAATAAAATAAATAAATATATTTTACCCACAATCATATGAATTAATATTTATTTTTTTCTGAAATCATTTTAACATGAATAATGTTATTCCATTATCTTGAGAATAATATTTATTCCATTAATAAAATTAAAATAGAATTTAACCTAGACCACCAGAAAACATTTTTTGTGACCCTTTAGGTTTATTTCTCGTTAGAATTAGTCATGATTTAACAAATTCCAATAGCACTACCTAGAAACATGTTAAGGAACCTAAGAGAAAGAACAAAAAGTTGCAATGAATACATCCACATATGAATGCTCAATTTGTAATATATCCCATTTATCTAAATATCTCATAAACAAGATTTCATGATATTTTCATCAACCATTGTGCTTGATACGTAATTTTTTAACAACCAGAAATAAAATCATCATTACACAATGGACATGGAATTTAGCATGACTGTTCAATTTCAATCAATGGGATGAGAAATCAGCTTCCATAACTGGAAGGGAAAAATCCTTCCCCAAAATATCCATTAATAACAGGTTACTGGTGACACACCCAATGTACCCTACTTCCCGCCAACATATGGTGTTTTGGTTTTAATCAGTGAATAAATGTGTGTGATTCATGATATGTATTATTGATAATATTAATGTCTAAGAACCATTACACACACATTCAAGAAATAAAAATATCTGATGACACCAAAACATGCATAATTCCAATATGTGGGTCTATTCTCATAATATCCCGTCTTGGATATTACCAAGTGCACACTTCCTGAGAAGAAGTATCATCT
Source organism: Viscum album (assembly GCA_963277665.1). NCBI lineage: Eukaryota > Viridiplantae > Streptophyta > Magnoliopsida > Santalales > Viscaceae > Viscum > Viscum album. The sequence continues at coordinate 233,929,580 of OY728128.1, forward strand.
TCTAATGAGTACTGAAACCTGACTGTATGTATTTTATGTGTCCCATTATATTATGTCATCCAAACACAAAACTATATTTAATAATATTTTACTAGAACATTATTGTTCTCATCAAAGCAAGGAAATACAATGACCTTGTAAATTAGAAAAGTACTCCTTGACATTATTGCACTATAGTAATTCAAAAAAGTGACTTAAATGAAATAAGATGTTTAATATTTAAATATATTAAATATTTATGTAAGAAATGTACAACTAGTTAGTTCTATGAGACAAAATATTATAAACTCCCACTTAGACTAGATCCAATAGTGTATGACTTTCAGTTTAATAGACCTCGCAAGATGATCATGTTTTTACAGGGTCAATGAATTAGTCACATGGTCCACCACTTTATCGTCAGTTTAAAATCATCTCATTGAAACATCACCTCCTTGAGAGAAATCCCTCAAGAGATGATATATCAAAACAATGTGCTTCATCTGCTGATGTGACCTTGGCTCTATGGTGAGAGCAACCAGTACAATATAATCACATTTCAATATGTTGGGATCATTACTACTATGTATCACATCTAGCTCTTCGATGAATCTCTATATGAAATTTTATTTTTTTCTACCTCAGAAGATGATATATACATAGACTCTATAGTAGAATCTACGACCACACTCTACTTTGAGCTCTTCCTTCTCATTATACCTTCATTCGATGAGAAGATGTATCCCGACTCCAACTTCATGTCATCTTGATCAGTATGGAAACAAACATATACATATCATATGATGACTAGTTCTTCATATCCTCCATAAAAAACAAAAATATCCTCAGTACACCTTAGATTATTTTTGATAGTCTAGACTTCCATTCAATGGAGGATACCTAGGTGATCTTGATATCTTCCTACCTCAATCAATGCATAAATGACTTCCAGCCAAGTACATATAATGGCATAGCTGACTGACCCAATCACTAATGCTTATGGAGTCCTTTCCATTATCATTCATTCATCATTTATCTGAGGACACATTTTCTTGGAAAGAATAATTCCATGTGACGCTAGAAAAAAATCCTCTCTTGGATTGTTCCACACTAAATAGTTGCATTATATTATCAATGTATTTTCTTTGACATATTCCAAACAATCACTTGGATATATCAAGATGGATATTGATCCCATGAATATATGCTTCCTCACCCAAGTACTTCATAGGGATGCATTGATTCCATAATGCCTTAATAAAATCTATGACTAGTCTCTTAATTCCAATAAGTAATATTTCATCAATATATACTATTAGAAAAATTGTTGGACTCCCACTAAATCGTTTTTTATAGAAGGCTCACATTAATTCATGATAAAACCAAATTCTATTACAGCTTTAGAAAAACAAATGTTCCTTGTCCGAGATGCTTTATTTAATCCATAAATGGATTTCTGCAACTTGAATACCTTATTGGCATCATATTGATTCATAAACACTTTCGGTTGTGTCATGTAGACTTCTACCTGAAGGTTCCCATTAAGGAAGGATATTTTGACATCCATTTGAAAAATTTCATAGTTTTGGTAAACCAAATTGGACAATATAATTCTTATGTATTTCATCATTATAACTAGTGAAAAACATTCATCGTAGTCAATTCCTTGATGCTACTTGAATCATTTTGAAACCTGTCTTTCCTTATAGGTACTGAATTTCCATTCCATGTCCAATTTCATTTGGAATATCCATTTACAAGAATCATTCATTACATCAAATGGAGGATCTACAAAAATCCAATCTATGTTTAAGTACATGTAATTCATTTTAGAATTCACGGATTCCAGCCACTTGTCAATGTATTTTCGAGTTTCTGTATCATTATAGATTAAAGGATCAATATTATTAACGACAAATGAGTCACCATCTTTGGTAACTAGAAACCCATACTATTCTGATTCTCTATCCTCTCTTGAACACCTACACAGTTCTTGTGTCACAGTAATAGTTCTATACAACATGTTAGTCTATGGGATATGTTCCGGTAACAAATATTGCCAATTTTGAGACTCTAATTCATCGATGTCTATCTCACACCCACTCTCTCTTTTGTAGATATTCTCCCATTTAAATAATATTTCACATCTTTCCACTATAACATTTTTAAGTGGTTATATTGGAAATATCTCTATGATTCCATGGGGTATCCTATAATGGTATACTTTGTTCCGTGGGGTTCAAATTTGTTACATGAGGAGGCCTTAACGAACTCATTGCTTCCCCCTCCAATTTAAATTTGATAAAGTGGATTTTATTCCACTCAAAAACATTTATGGAATACTATTTTCAGATTTATTTTGTACTTTGTTTTTTATGTTCGTAGATATTTTTAATGTGTATCCCCAAAAGGATAATAGAATACCCACAAGAATCATCATAGATATCACCATATCCAACAACGTGTGGTTCTTCCTTTCTCTCAAACCATTAAACTGGGGAGTGTAAGGAGGAGTGTGTTGGGTTCAAATCCCAAATAACTGTATGTAATAAATGAATTATTGATTTAGATATTCTCCACCTCAGTTAGAGTGGAGTTTCTTAAACTTCATGCTATGATGGTTTCTAACTTCATTCTTATATTCATTGAACTTATCAGACGAATCAGGCATACACCTTATTATTTAGATTAATACATATCTATAAAATTCATTAATAACAGTTATGATGTATGAATACTCTTCCTTTTACTCATCTAGATATGGTCCACACACTTCAGTATGAACAATTTCACAAATCCTTTTAGCCCTTTCACCTTTCCCACTAATTGTGGTTTGGGTCATTTTGTCTTGTAAACTTGTAAGACATACACCATGTGGTTTTAGTTTGAATGAATCTAAATATCCATCTTGATGAAACCATGTAAAAAATTTCTTGTTGACATTACCTTGCTGGTGATGCCAAAATTGGGTGTAGTATGAGTCATGTGAAGTATATTTTTTATCGATTTCCATTACATGGGTTGTGTAGTCTAACATGTAAAGACCTTTGTATAAATGTTCCATACCAAAACTAATGATATATTTGTAAAAGAAGTAACATTAATTTCTAATCATAGAAAAATACATCTTTATCTAATCTAGATATAGAAATAATGTTTTTTGTAATAGAAGGAACATAATAACAACCCATTAAAACCAATATCATCCCAGTTGGAATCATGATGCGGTAGCCCCTAATAGATATAGTAGCATGTTTTTCACTGTTGAATGCACATAGATCTACAAACCCTCATTAAATCATTAGAAATATAATTGGTTCTTCTATTTAGATACATTTGTGAGCACCACAAGCTCTATTGAATAACCAATTTCTAGAAAAAGATAGATTACATTAGATAACAAACACACTTGAAGCTTCCCAATGCTTCATAGCCAGTGTGCATTTTTTCTTCTTATGGCCCTTCATGCCACATGTGAAACAAACACAATCATGTTCCCTTACCACTCCATTGATGTTCTTTTTCTTGAAAGGATGTGAATAATCATTGAGGTTAAATCACATTACCATCCCAATCATTGTATTCAACATAAGGATAGAAGTCTTTTCAAGCTTCATTTCTTTGTCCACATGGGAAATGATGATAGGAAGATAATATAGATACTTCTCAATGTTGTTAAAATTAACAACAATGATGGAGAAGCTCTGAGGGAGTGATGCAGGAATGATATTACTGTCCTTTTAGTTAAGGAGTTTACAACCTAGAACCTCAAAGAGATAATGTAGCAAATGATCATGACTACAAGAGGCCTAGATGGGGAACTATCTCCAATCATACAATGAAAGAGTGACTTGGAGATCTCAATTCCTTTATGTATTTCTCTCTCTGGTTAAAGACCATGGAGGTTCTCTAGTATGCAATAAGAAACCGAGTTTTTGTGAGACTTCATGAGCTCACAACCAATTGATGATAGCAAAAAACATAGAATGATGATCACATCGTTCATATGTTTCTCATAGACCAAAAAATCCTAATGTAACACCCAATACTTTTATGAGAAATATTTTGTTTTTATGTTATATAAATCATCAAAGTAATCTTTCACTGCACGCAATCGTGACCTTCCTCGATAGCGTGTTTAGTACGCAACCCCGAGTTCCACTAAACAACGATATATTATTATAATATTATAAACTAGCCGTTATGAATAGTATTAACTGAATTTTAAATTTTAAAACATTATTATTAATCTTACACATTTTCTAGAACATGGTAATAGAACAAAAAATAATTTGGGTAAAATAAGTATTTATCAAACAATGCAGTTTTGCGGCCTTTTGATGGCACACCCATATTAAATCTAGTTTTGACACATTTATAAGTTCAATTTGAAAAAATAAAATTTTCTTTTGAATCAGGATATAAGAATTTACTTTGGATAAATTTTTGATATTTTTCTGATAACTTTCATATTTTGATGAATAGTAAAAATACGCTAATTTTTAATTAAAAACAACTTTTTTCATTGAGATAATTTATATTGATAAATTATAATATTGAATGGTTTTAAAGTATAGATAGAATATATTTTTAACATTTAATATAATTTATGTCATTAGTATTAAATTCACATTGAATTCATAGGTAAAAACATTTCAATCTTTGGAAATGTTTTAACTTCTAAAACTCGTTTTCTTAACAACGGGATTTATTTTAAATTAATTACTGCAACTTATATGTTTTGAATTTTGAAAAATGGATTCCATATTCATAATCAGTTGGTCCAAAATATGTTAATAGTCTACTTTTTATTTTTGGGCATTATGAATAGTAACTATGGTAAATTTTATTTACCATAGTTGAAGGTAAATCGGGTAATTAAGGGTAAATAAAAGATTATAAAATTACCCTAACACCTGAAAAAATCCTATTATATGACTAAAAGTATACCCATATCACCTAAGGGTAGGATTAGATTCATTTAATAGGCTTTTGTCCATGAAAATAATTTAATTATTATTAAAACCAAAGAATGTGACAACATGTCACTTTCTTAAATCTTATAAGTATAATAATTTTAATTTGGTGATAAACTTAATGAAACTTCAAACATGAAAAGTATCCAGAAATATAATACAATTATATACATCATAGGATTTTGTTTATAATTTTTATTGATAAAATAATTATCATTAATTATGACACAATAGTGATGTTGAAATTATTTTATTAATTAAAATATCAAATAAATTGTTTTAAAATATTAAAATTATTATTATATGCACTATTTAATGTGCTCCACTAATTTTATAGATACATATGACATATTATTAATCAATTAAATCTTTTATTTCGAACATATCCTCTGTATATATTTTATTTAAATTCAAATAAATGAATAGTGTCAAAATTGACACTATTGTTATTTTATAAAAATAACATATTATAAAATTGTTTAAAAATAACAAAAATATTTAAAAATTATAAATTAAAATTAATATCGTAGAAAATGTCATAAAGTGTCAAATTATGGAAAATTCACAACACATATGTAATTATTAATAATAATTTAAAATTTAGAATATTATTACCACAAATAAAATTAAATTGATAAATAAGGATAAATCAAGTTGGTAATGTTTAAAATAAATTCCTAACATGTATAAATTTTATTGGTTGATGATATTACAACCCTATCTCATATACTATTCAGATATGAGTCATTTTGGAAGTTTTTAGGTGGGGTTGGGATTTAATATAAACTAATATTTCTTATATTTCCAAAGGTGCCCCTCTCCTCCCTTATAAAAGGGCACCTCCTACCTCTCCTCCTCACACCAATTTGAGCCTTCAAGCTCATCCAAACCCTGCCCATTTTACTTACCCACTTCCCTAGAATCATCCTAGAGGTTCTGGTCTTCTTCAAAGATCAACCCTAGTGCCCTAAGAGGAGGTTAAGAAGAGGCGCGTCAAAAAAAGGTAATATCCATTACCGATCCATTCCAAATTCTTTCTTCTTCAACGTCTTCTTAATTAGTTGTTTCATTATGAAGTAATAACATCAGTATAACTAATATGCTGATATTTTATTATAAATATGAAACAACCCTATTTCAATATCTATCCATCCTATGGAAAACGAAATCACCGTGCGTGCGTACGTACGGAATACCGTCTCCACGTCATGGTGTAATCTATTTTCCCCCACCACCTTACATGGATGGGTATAATGATGTAAATAATTACTATATAAGATTATTGTAAAGTGATATTAATTCTGAAATAGTATACATACACTCCAATACAATTCCACGATCATGGGAAGGATATCATCACTCGTGCATACGTACGAAATACCGTCTCCACGATGTGATGCGATTCGTTCTACATGATCGTCATTGCATAATTATTATATAAATGAATTGAATGAATAAATATGATATATAGTACATTAATACCATTCTGGAAATGATGTATCTATAACCTAAAGATAATAATTAGAATTTATTCGACAAAACACGCATAAGAATGAAAAGTTATAAACACCCGAATAACAAGTTGTAATGAAATATTAATACTAAGAAGCTAAGAATATGACCATATATGATATCGTAACAATAATTATGATTCTGGAATAAGTTATAAACATTATTTAAATCATTATACAGGAGGTTCAGACACATACAAGGCAAATCGGACCTAAGGTAAGGGAAATATCACAATCTCATTTTTATCCGAGATTGTTTATACTTTAGTATTTACTGGGGTGTATTTTATCATCCACATCCATGTTTCCTCAATATGTAATATTATTTCCATCCACATACAATTGTTTAAATCTAATTTTACCCTTCCATGAGTTTTTAGTAAAGGATATGAAAGGAATCTTTTGTCTTTTTTCGTATGAGGTACTTTTTGACTTTTCTGGCAAAAGTATGAAGAATGTTTTTTTAACATATATGGCATGAATGTATTTTTAAAACATTATTTCCAAGAAGCTTAATTTACAAGTTTTCAAGTTTATTTTTAATCAAATTCTTTTAGTTTATAATTGTACGACATGTTAAGAAAGGAAAAGTCTTTTTGTAGGAGAAAGGATATTTTCCTCAAGAATGGAGTTTAAGTGTTTTATCAAAATTATTTTAAATCTAAGATAATAAAGGGTTCTGTTTATATCCCTATTATTACATTGATTTGATTATGTTGTGATGGAATTATATTTTTATGAATTCCTTTATCTTATATGAATTGTTTTATGATGTCACGATGTTTATGATTCCCATTTTTATTACATGGGTTATGCTATGCTGTATGGTTTCTGATTTTGTGGCACACATAAGAATGGTATAATTATGAGATGAGTGGGACCTATATATACCTCCAATGAATTGGGTAATGATTTTATATCTCATGAGATAGACATGGCTGGAACGGAAGGTTAAACCAGTTCAGTGAAATAGGACTGAAATGAGGAGTGAACTCAGTTCAGAAATGGACTTTGTCCACTAAGATAGTCTTTGCAATGAGTCTTGACTAAAAAGAAATGATTCTCTATGATTATGTGTGTATGCCACAAAGTTTCATGTTTTACGTTATGATTATTGGGATTACATTTCACTACTATGATTTATCCCATGTTATGAAATTATGATTTCTTTTGCAGGTTAATATTTCCAAAAGTTATGTTCTTATGTATATCATGTGATTGATATTTCATATGTTTACCCTTACTGAGCATTTGAGCTCACCCTTTTGTATGTTTTATTTCCCCAGGTCAGGAAGAAGGTTATTAAGTAGGATATTACAATAAGGGACTCTAGATATGATGAAATAAATGGGAGGCAAAGTAGATTCTTTATGAACCAGTTGTTTATGTTTCCCAGTTTCTAAAGACTCTATACGTATATGGTCCTTTACTGGTGTTGTTATATGTTGTAATAAGTGTGCTTAAATTCTGAAGTAATGACAATGTATGAAATGTATGGGTTGTTATAGTTGGTATCAGAGGAAAGGTATAGTCAACCTTTGGAAACTAGGATGTGAAAGCCTTAGTAAGAATCCTAAGGATAAGTCTAAGCATAGAACACAATATTAGTGTTTTAGAAATGGCCATGAAAAACTTATGATAAGACCTTAAGTGTGAAATTTTATTCTTGATTATGTGGTTTTCCTATTATAATTAGTGTTGCTCACACTATTCTTTTTGGTTTTAGTCAATGGATGGAACCCGAAGGAACCATGTTAATGCGGAATGTGACGGGAAATGCAATGATTGTCCCCCTGAGCAACCAAACGTTATGGGAGCTGGAATGTGAAATATTGTATCCATGCTCACACAGCTTTCTCAAGATATGAATCATGCAGGACTTCCAAATGAGCAAAGGAAGGAGAAAAATTCTGTTGAATCCTTCATGAGGAAGCGTCCACCTTCTTTCAGCGGGTCTACTGATCCATTAGTTTCTGAACAATGGATTAGTACTACTGAAAAGATATTTTCAGTTCTTCAATGTCCTGAACATGATAAAGTCATCCTAGCAGTGTATCGTTTGGAAGGAGATGTTGATCAATGGTGGAATCTTATTAAGAATACGAGGAAAAGGGATGAAATTGAGTCCATGGAATGGGACGAATTCAAGAACATATTTTTCAATAAGTACTTCCCTCGTATTCTCCGAACAAAGATGGAGAAAGAGTTTCTTGAACTGAAGAAAAGGGATGATGAATCTGTTGGTACATATGAAGCAAATTTTACAAGATTTGCAAGGTACGCTTCTGGTATTATTATCCAACCTGAGAGTAAGATCGATCGATTCTTTAGTGGCTTAAAACCAATTATTCTAAGGGCGTTAGCCATAAGGGACTTCAATAGCTACGAGGAAATTGTTTGATGTGCTCTCAAAGTCGAGATACAGATTGGAGTAACCCATCAGTCATATGGGTTTGATAAGAAGAGGAAAATGGGATTCAAAGGAAAATATAAAGAGCACACTGAAAAGAAGATGAGCATTCCCTAATGCTCAAAGTTTGGAAAGAAAGATGGGGGAGTTGTCTTAAAGGGACAAGTAAATGTTTCAAATATGGAAAGGAAGGTCATCGGGCATTTGAATGCCGCAATGATGGGAAGAAGATGTCTACTGATGAAAACAATGTAAGGGACACACAGAATGAACCTACTACACTTCAATGTTTCAAGTGCAAGGAGATGGGGCATTATGCCAATAAATTCCCAAATCCAAGGGTTGATGATGATGGTCGACGTCAACAAAATCTTAAGGCTAAAGACAAAGGAAAGTCACCTTCAATTTCTATCAGCGATGTAGAGTACGATAACGATGTGGTGAAAGGTACACTTACCATCCACTCTAAAGTAGCAAATGTTTTATTTGATTCTGGATCCACCAAATCCTTTATTTCTGAAGAATTTTCTAAGGATATCACCATATTACCTCAACAGTTAGATGTTTAGTTAGCTGTGACAACCCCTAATGGCACAACAGTCGCATCAAAAGCTTATAATTCTTCTCCGATTGAAGTTTGTGGGAAAGTGCTTCCTGCAAATCTTGTGATCCTTCCTATAGTGGGATTTGATGTGATTCTTGGCATGGATTGTATTTCTCTACATGGATCTCATATCAATTGCCAAATAAGGGAAGTAAAATTTCATATTCCAGATCAATCTATGATCGTCTATCGATACAAGGATGGAAATAACATTCCAATGGAAATATCTTCCATTTTATGGGTATTGATTCCACTAAATGAATGTTATTTATCTCAAATGGTTGGTGAGTAACTCACGATTAAGAAAATTCCCATTGTACGATAGTTTGATGATGTCTTTCCGGAGGAATTACCGGGTCTCCCACCAAATCGTGAAGTTTAGTTTTCAATAGAACTCGTACCAGTTGATTTGCCTATTTCAAAGACACCTTATAGAATGGCCCCAATTGAGTTGCAGGAATTGAAGAAGAAACTCCAAGAGAATCTTGATAAGGGGTTCATACTCCCTAGTGCGTCACCTTGGGGAGCACCTATTCTGTTTGTCAAGAAGAAAGATGGATCAATGAGACTCTGCATTGATTATCGAGAACTTAACAAGATCACTATCAAGAACAAATACCCTCTCCCACGCATTGATGACTTATTTGACCAACTACGAGGATCTCAATAATTTTCCAAGATTGATCTTCGTTCAGGTTATCACCAATTAAGGGTCAAAAGGGAGGATATACCAAAGACGGCTTTCTGTACAAGGTATGGACACTATGAATTTATAGTGATGCCATTTGGTCTTACTAATTCCCCTGCTATCTTCATAGATCTAATGAATAGGGTCTTTAGAGACTATCTTGATCAGTTTGTGGTAGTCTTTATAGGCAATATTCTTGTATATTCAAAGAGAAAGGAAGAACAAGAAGATCACTTGAGAATTATATTGAAGACCCTGAGAAAGGAGAAGCTTTATGCCAAATTTACCAAGTGTGAATTTTGGCTTCAAAGAGTTTCATTTTTGGGTCACATAATCTCAAAAGAGGGGATATCTGTGGATCCAGCAAAAACAGAGGTTATCAAAAGATGGTCGAGACCAACAACAGTGACTGAGATTCAAAGTTTTCTCGGTTTGGCTGGATATTATCAATGTTTTGTGAATGATTTTTCACGATTATCTAATCCACTCACCAAGTTGACTCGGAATGGAGTTAAGATTGTTTGGACGGAGGAATGTGAAGATAATTTCAAGGAGTTGAAAAGAAGGTTATCCAGCACACCTGTTCTCACACTTCCTTGTAGTGGAGAAAGGTTTGTGGTCTACAGTGATGCATCCAAGAAGGGTTTGGGGTGTGTTCTTATGAAAAATTATATGGTGATAGCTTATGCCTCATGATAGTTGAAAATACATGAGCAAAATTACCCAACTCATGATTTGGAGTTAGCTACGGTAATCATTGCATTAAAGATTTGGAGACATTAACTTTATGGTGGAAGGTGTGATATTTATACTGATCATAAAAGTTTAATGTATATTTTAACACAAAAGGAGATGAATATGCGCCAAATAAGAAGGTTGGATCTGATTAAGGATTACGACTGCTCAATTCATTACCACCCTAGGAAAGCAAACAAGGTGGCAGATGCATTAAGTCGACAAGACCATGCCGTTTTATCCATGTTGAGGATCACAAAAGATCCAATATTTATGGATTTACAAAGGATGGATCTTGGAATTATAATGAAAGGGGAAAATCGTATCTTTCTCAAATGAATGTTCAACCATCTGTACATGTAAAGATTAAAGAGGCACAGAATGAAGATGTCGAGTTACAAAAGAAGGTGAGAAATGTTCCTGAATTCAACCTTGATTTTGATGGGATAATAAAGTTCAGGAATCGGGTTTGTGTTCCTTCCATCCTCGAATTAAAGAAGGAGCAGCTGGATGAGGCCCATAGTTCTTCAATCTCTATTCATCCTGGAAGCACGAAGATGTATAGGGACTTGAAAGAGTACTTATATTGGGATGGCATGAAAAGAGATGTTGCTGAATATGACTCTCGATGCTTGGTTTGTCAGCAAGTTAAAGTTGAGAGACAGATGTATAAGGGGATGTTACAACCATTACCCATACCCGAATGGAAATGGGAAAACATCACTATGGACTTTGTCACAGGACTTCCTAAAACATCCAAAGGTAATAATTCTATCTAGGTCATAGTTGATCGTCTTAAAAAGTCTGCACACTTCATCTCTATTAGAGAGGGTTTCTCTATAGATCAGCTTTCCAGGATATATGTGAAGGAAGTGGTAAGATTGAATGGAGTACCACTTTCTATAATATCTGATCAGGATCCGAGGATTACCTCAAAGTTTTGGCAAAGTCTCCAGCAGACTCTGGATACAGAGTTGAGTTTCAGCACTACTTATCATCCTCATACAGACAGTCAGTCTGAGAGAACAATTTAAAATCTAGAAGATATGTTGAGAGCTTGCTCTATGGATTTCAATGGTGGTTGGGATCAACACCTACGTTTTGTGGAATTTTCTTATAATAATAGCTTTCACTCCAGTATTTAGATGGCTCTTTATGAATCTCTCTATGGAAAGAAATGCAGGACTCCAACTTGCTGGGATGAAGTTGGGGAAAGAATGCTATTAGGACCTGATATCATTGAAGAGATGGTAGAAAAGGTCTAATCTATTCAACAACACATAAGAGCATCTCAGAGTCGCCAGAAAAGTTACGCCGACAATCGAAGAAATGTCCTAGAGTTTGAAGTGGGTGATAAAGTGTTATTACGAATATCTCCCTGGAATAGGGTCATGAGATTTGGAAAGAAGGGGAAGTTGAGCCCTAGATATATCGGTCCTTTCGAAATATTGGATCGTGTTGGGAAGGTAGCTTACCGATTGGCGCTTCTACCAAATCTCTCTCAAGTTCACGATGTGTTCCATGTATCTCTCCTGAGAAAGTACATACCTGATCCTTCACATGTAATCAACTCAGAAGTTGTACCGCTGGATCAAGATCTTTCTTATAAAGAATAACTGATAGAGATTCTGGATCGTAGTGAGAAATTCCTACGAAACAAGACCACTCGCTTGGTGAATGTTTTATGGAGGAACTACCAATTAGAAGAAGCTACATGGGAGCTTGAGGATATGATGAGGGAGAGGAATCCTCATCTGTTTCTTACAAAGTGACGAATTTCGAGGGAGAAATTCATTTTTAAGGGGGGTAGAATGTAACACCCGAGACTTTTATTAGAAATATTTTGTTTTTATGTTATATAAATCATCAAAGTAATATTTCGCTACATGCAATCGCGACCTTCCTCGATAGCGTGTGTAGTACGCAATACCGAGTTCTACTAAAAAACGATATATTATTATAATATTATAAACTTTCCATTATGATTATTATTAACTGAATTTTAAATTTTACAACATTATTATTCATCATACAGGTTTTCTAGAACATGGAAAGAGAACAAAATAATTTTTTTGGGTAAAATAAGTATTTATAAAAAAAATGCAGTTTTGCCGCCTTTTGATGGCGCACCCACATTAAATCTAGTTTTTGACACATTTATAAGTTCAATTTGACAAAATAAAATTCTTATTTTTCATCAGGATATAAAAATTTACTTTGGATAAATTTTTAATATTTTTCTGATAACTTTCAAATTTTGATGAATAGAAAAAATATGCTAATTTTTAATTAAAAACAACTTTTTTCCATTGAGATAATTTATATGGTTAAATTACAATATTGAATGGTTTTAAATTATAGATAGAATATAATTTTACCATTTCATATAATGTATGTCATTAGCATTAATTTCACATTGAATTCATAGGTAAAAACATTTCAATCTTTAGCAATGTTTTAACTTCTAAAACCCGTTTTCTTAACAACGGGATTTATTTTAAATTAATTACTGCAACTTATATGTTTTTAATTTAGAAAAATTGATTCAATATTCAGCATCAGTGGGTCCAAATTATGTTAATAGTCTACTTTTTATTTTTGGGCATTATGAATAGTAACTACGGTAAATTATATTTACCATAGTTGAAGGTAAATCAGGTAATTAAGGGTAAATATAATATTATAAAATTACCCTAACACCTTCCAAAATCCTATTGGATGACTAAAAGTCTACCCATATCACCTAAGGGTCGTATTATATTAATTTAATAGACTTTGTTCCATGAAAATAATATAATTATTAATAAAACCAAAGAATGTGACAACATGTCACTTTCTTAAATCTTATAAGTATAATAATGTTAATTTGGTGATAAACTTAATGAAACTTCAAAAATTAATAGTATCCAGAAAGCTAATATAATTATCTACATCATAGGAATTTATTTAGAATTTTTAGGTATTAAATAATTATCATTAATTATGACACAATAGTGAAGTGGAAATTATTTTATTGATTAAAATATCAAATAAATGGTTTTAAATTATTAAATTAATTTTTATATGCACTATTTAATGTGCTCCACTAATTTTCTAGATACATATGACATTTTATTAATCTATTAAAACTTTTATTTCGAACATATCCTCTGTATATATTTTATTTAAATTCAAATAAATGAATAGTTTTAAAATTGACACTATTGTTATTTTATAAATATAACATATTATAAAATTGTTTAAAAATCACAAAAATATTTAAAAATTATAAATTAAAATTTATATGTTCTACAATGTCATAAAGTGTCAAATTATGGAAAATTCAAAACACATATGTAATTATTAATAATAATTTAAAATTTAGAATATTAATACCACAAATAAAATTAAATTGATAAATAAGGATAACTCAAAGTTGGTAATGTTTAAAATAAATTCCTAACATGTCTAAATTTTATTGGTTGATGATATTACAACGCTATCTCATCTAATCTTTGGATATGAGTCATTTTGGAAGTATTTATGTGGGGTTTCAATTTAATATAAAATAATATTTCTTATATTTCCGAAGGTGCCCCTCTCCTCCCTTATAAAAGGGAACCTCCTCCCTCTCCTCTTCACACCAATTTGAGCCTTCAAGCTCCGAAAAACCCTGCCCATTTCACTTCCCCACTTCCCTAGAATCATCCTAGAGGTTCTGGTCTTCTTCAAAGACCAACCCTAGTGCCCTAAGAAAAGGTTAAGAAGAGGCACGTCAAGAAGAGTTAATATCCATTACCGATCCTTTCCAAATTCTTTCTTCTTCAACATCTTCTTATTTAGTTGTTTACTTATGAATCAATAACATAAATATCACATATATACGGATATGTTATTATAAGAATGAAACAATACTATTTCAACATTTATCCATCATATGGAAAATGAAATCACCGTGCATGCGTACGTACGGAATACCGTCTCCACGCCGTGGTGTAATATATTTTCCCCCACCACCTTACTTGGATCGATATAATGATGTAAATAATTACTATATATGATTATTGTAAAGTGATATTGATTCTGAAATAGTATACATACACTCCAATACAATTCCACGATCATGGGAACGATATCATCACTCGTGCGTACGTAAGGAATACCGTCTCCACGATGTGATGCGATTCGTTCTACATGATCTTCATTGAATAATGATTATATAAATGAATTGAATGAATAAATATGATATATAGTACATTAATACCATTCTGGAAATGATGTATCTATAACCTAAAGAGAAGAATAAGAATTTATTCGACAAAACACGCATAAGAACAAAAAGTTATAAACACCTGAATAACAAGTAGCAAGGAAATATTACTACTAAGAAGCTAAGAATATGAACATATATGTTTTCATAACAATAATTATTATTCTGGAATAAGTCAATAACATTATTTAAATCATTATACAGGAGGTTCGGACACTTACAAGGCAAATCAGACCTAAGGTAAGGGAAATATCACAATCTCATTTTTATCCGAGATTGTTTATACTTTAGAATTTACTGGGGTGTATTGTATCATCCACATCCATGTTTCCTCAATATGTAATATTATTTCCATCCACCTACAATTTTTTAAATCCAATTTTACCCTTCGGTGTGTTTTTAGTAAAGGATATGAAAGGAATCATTTGTCGTTTTTCGTACAAGGTACTTTTTGACTTTTCCAACAAAAGTACGAAGAATGTTTTTTTGAACTTATACAGCATGAATGTATTTTTAAAACATTATTTCCAAGAAGCTTCCTTTACAAGTTTTCAAGTTTATTTTTAATCAACTTCTTTTAGTTTAGAATTGTACGACATCTTAATAAAGGAAAAGTGTTTTTGAAGCAGAAAGGATATTTTCCTCAAGAATGGAGTTAATGTGTTTTATCAAAATTATTTTCCATAGAAGATAATAAAGGGTTCTATTTCTATACCTATTATTACACTTATTTGATTATGTTGTGATGGAATTATATTTTTATGAATTCCTTTATCTTATATGAATTGTTTTATGATGTCATGATGTTTAAAATTCCCATTTTTATTACATGGGTTATGCTATGATGTATGGTTTCTGATTTTGTGGCACACATAAGAATTGTATCATTATGAGATGGGTGGGACCTATATGTCCCTCCAATTCATTGGGTAATGATTTTATATCTCATGAGATAGACTTGGCTAGAATGGCAGGTTAAACCGGTACAGTGAAACAGGACTGAAACAAGGAG
The DNA here is from genome assembly GCA_963277665.1 of Viscum album. NCBI lineage: Eukaryota > Viridiplantae > Streptophyta > Magnoliopsida > Santalales > Viscaceae > Viscum > Viscum album. The sequence goes on from OY728128.1 coordinate 233,945,744, forward strand.
TGAACTCGGTTCAGAAATAGACTTTGTCCACTAAGATAGTATTGGAAATGAGTCTTGACAAACAAGAAATGATTCTCTATGATTATGTGTGTATGCCACAAAGTTTCATGTTTTAAGTTATGATTATTGGGATTACATTTCAGTACTATTATTTATCACATGTTATGAAATTATGATTTCTTTTTCTTGTTAATATTTCAAAAAGTTATGTTCGTATGTATATGATGTGATTGCTATTTCTTTTGTTTACCCTTACTGAGCATTTGATCTCACCCTTTTGAATGTTTTATTTCCCCATGTCAGGTAAAATGTTATTAAGTAGGATATGCCAAAAAGGGACTCTAGATATGATGAAATAAATGGGAGGCAAAGTAGATGCTTTATGAACCAGTTGTTTATGTTTCCTAGTTTCTAAAGACTTTATACCTATACGGTCCTTTCCTGGTTTTGTTATATTTTGTAATAAGTGTGCTTAAATTCTGAAGTAATGACAATGTATGTAAATTATGGGTCGTTATACCTCATCCATCACCTATTTTATAGGAGGATCAGGTAATGATAACTCTAATAGGTAAGATGTTCGTTCAGGGACTCGGATAACCTGAAGGTGTCTAATCCCTTCCTGGATGTTACTTTCGGTGAGAATGTTGTCTTTACCCAAAATTTTTATTAGGAATAGTGTTGTTGAAGTGATTTTTATTTTTATTATAAAATTAAATGATCATATAATTAGTAATTTTTTTATTTAATTTAATAATAATTAGAATATTAATTTTATTAAGAATCTCAATATTTAATTATGTACCAATGGCCCTCTGCATTGATCTCTTAATTTCCAGTTTCCATGACATTCTAGTGGAAAGTATCCATATTCCCTTTCTCATAACCCCCAACAAGTGTTTGTAAAGATATTTGATGGTATTTATATATGATGTTTTTTTCTAACTGTAGGATTTCATCTACATGTTATATTTAGTGGACTCCCTAATTATGAAATCATGTCGTTGGTTTTCCTCAATTCATGCCTCCAATATTACACCTAATCTAGAAAGGGCTACTCCTCTTTATGTATTATGGTTTTGTCAACCCGAATCCTTTCCCATATTATTCCTATATAAAAGTATCTATCCAAACAAGGTTTGGTCAAACACATAGTTTTATTGAGTTTATCATTTAATCAATTAACAGAAAGCTTGGTCTCACATAATATTTTATTTTAAATATTTTTATATCTTATGTGTGAATTTCTTATTATCAGTATCACATGATTTTTAAAATTAAATGGAACTTACTTAAGTGAATAACCATGTCTAGATAATATTTACACATAATCCTATATTATTATAGCACTGTATTGTAAGGTTGTATAATTCATTAATTATATGATCGTGAAAACACATCCATAATGGTAAACCATGAAATTGACATAAATGAAATAATTAAAATGCAATGATCATGAGATTTTCTAATTGACAATTTAGGCAGAGGTTGATAACCTAACACTTCCCAAGGGGAGAAACAAATTCAACCTTTTGGGATCATGTTTACACCTTTCAAAACGTCCAACTATGTACCTATTGGGATTGGTTTCATTTAGGCCCCATATTGAACTTCCTCCACAAAAATGGGAGTTCCATCCATTAAAAATGTTATTTAACTCTCACATTGGCAAGGGGAAAAGGGGGATTTTCATAAAATAATTCATGTGAATGCAGGCCCTACATATTAATGATGAGGGATGGATCACTGGCCAAAAATTATTTTAATAAATAAATTAAATGGAATCCAATCACATACAAGTGTCTTTGGTCTAGCTAATGATCACCCACAAACATGCAATAAGTTAGATAATTAATAATACTAGTATTCAAATCGTTATTCATTCTTTTAAAGATAAATTGTGCTTGAATCGATCAATTTTTATCCTTTATTAATCAATTCATTTATATTAATCCTTTTCTGAATTTCCTTTAGATTCTCATCATTGTATATAAATGAACCAGGAGGTAAGCTGGTGAATACCTGTTTTAATCTTCCAAACATGTATTATCCTCATATACTATTTTACTCTTTTGAAATATGGAATACTTGTTTCTTAAATGCATAGAGTAACAACTTGTAGTAATATTTATACATGATAATCACTTCTGAACATTACACAAACATTAATGTTTTAACATTGTGTAATTTGGTAAATTACACTTCATGTTGTCCCAACTACATGGCGTGTACTACCTTCACCGCCTTCCCTGATGTACATACCTAGGGACTTAGCCTGTGAGGCGTACATCAGAAATATTTGTGTACGTGGCATGTGAAGTGGCCTACACATCATATAGTCTCTTTATTATATGGTTACCTGTTGGAATAGACATGCATGGTATACATGTTTTGGACCATGACCCAAAGAGACTACAACCCATTTTTAGTGGGCCACACTACGTGTAATTCAGTATTTGTGTTCTATCTATGATAGTCAACATATGGTGTAAAATTAACTATACTGCATGTAATAAATGCACACAACAAGAGTAATGGATGAATTACTCATGATTCCCAGGAAACGACTACACAACATGTAGTCCAAATTACACTACATGTATGAGAGAGAACAAAACATGTAAGTACATACACATGGTGTGTACATTCATGTCACGTAGGCATAATCGATGGCCCCTCCTAATCAGTTCTCTATTTTAATTTTGAAATAAAAAATCAATCATTTTTTGGGAAAGATGTGAGATATGAATAGATAGATAATAGATATCTATATCTAGATTACAATAATTATTTTACATGAATTGAAAACTTGAATTATTAAACCATAAATAATCAATGAATTTTTTAATTAATTATGAAGTCTGATGTAATAGCTTGGGTACCACTTGTAGGTTCATGGATCAATGGACGAATGGTTGGAATGACACCCAACCTTGTTTTTTACCATGATCCATGAAAATTTCAGGATCAGTACGATGATAAATTAAATCTCCAAGGAATAGAATCTATGATTTAGATAAAAAATGGAAGAGGCCTGAATCCTTTAGAGAGGTTCTTGAAAATCATGTTTATAATTAATTAAATTAATTTTATAAAGAAAATAATACTTGGATATTTAGTACATTCATCATTTTTGATGTTGATTGACCAGAATTTCCCTTTCAGATTTTCTATTTACGCTTGTGTGGATCCAAACAATAATCTCTCCAGTGGTGATCCACACGTGCTGTGATGGCCTCCGATTGACGCCACTTGTTCTCTGGGTGCTAGTGAAATGATGTGAGTCTTTGTGCTTTTCCTTATTGATCTCTTATTATTCAGTCTTGAAGAATGTCTCTCATTATTGAGAGGGGTGGGAAGTGGATTCAAGAGAGAAATCATGTAACTCAATAATTCACAATTCACCGAGCATGTAGTTAGGTACATGTAACAATAGACATATAGTTCTATTAATTAACAGGGAGCTTAGGATACCATATTTAATTTCATAAAATCCATTATATACATGAACAACCTTATAGAAAATCCCTGATTTTAATAATAAAACTACATAATTATTTATGGTGTGCCGATGTGTGCAAAACAAAATGAAAATAGTCAATTCCCTCCTCTAGCAACCTCAAGATGATAGAACTTTTCAAGATCTAACTTAGATACTGAATGATTTGCTGGAAACCTTTTTTCTACACAAATAGTTTCCACTTAATTTTTAACATAGTCATTTCTACTGCTACTCTGGAGAAGTCAGGTACAAAACTCAAATAATACCCAGCCAACATAAGGAAAATCTGCACCTCGGTAAAGCTGTTGCATGATTCTCATGCAAACACCACTTCGATCTTAACTAGGTCCACTACAACACTAGAAGTTGAGATGAAATTTCCTCTAAAGTGTACTTTTTTGTATCTAGAACTCACACTTCAAGAGATTTTCATAATGCTCAAGCTCTCAGAGTGTGTATAAAACCATCCCTAAGAGTATCTTGTGCTCCTCCTCAGATGCTAAATACACTAAAATTTCATCAATGATTTCCACAACAAACTATTCTAAATATTGATGCAAGATTCTATTCATGAGACCCAAGAACACTACTCGGGAATTAGTCATGAAAAATTCATAAGAAATTACTCATAGTTGTTGTAATGACATTTAAAATCCATCTTGATGTTGTCCTCACCATGTACATGAAGCTGGTGATAGCCGGATTTGTTTCCAATCTTTGAGAAGCATCATTCTCCCTTCAGCCGATTGAAGGGGTCATCAATCCATGGTAGATGATACATGTTCTTCTGAATCACTTGGTTCATCTTCTAGAAGTCTATGCATAACCTCAAGCTACTGTCTACCTTCATGGAAATCAATACTTGGGTTATCGTTGGTGAAATGACTGGCCTTACGATCCCGTTCCTCTTCAAGTTCTCCAGCTGTACCCTAATCTCTTGGATCTCTCGAAGATCCATCCAATATTAATGTGTAGATATTAGTGTCTTCCTAAAGGCAAATATCAATGCCAAAGTCTACCTCTCTGTAAGGAGGTAGCCTGGGAACATCTTTTTGTAAGATGTCCTCACACTCATCCACCACTGCAAGAAACTGTGGGCTCAACTCATCCACTGCAGTGAGGATCATGAAAACTAACCGATGAGTGATTGGATACACCCTCCTCTATATGAGTCCATCCCACAATTCAAGGGCTCCCTTCTTATTGGCGAATGAAACCATGGTCCCATCCTCATGGACACACCATACTCGGTGGCTAAAATAGTAAATATGGGCCTGAACTATGGATATACAGTCCATACTGAGGATGACATCGTAAGTATTTAACATCGCTACTAAGAGATCCGATATGATGCTATCGTCTCCTAGATTAATCTCACATTTCTAGAACCCATGTGTAATCAGTGAATTCCCTTCTGTAGGAGTCTCTAGGCATAAGAATTGGACCAACGGCTCGATCAGAATCCCTATACTCCAAACCGTATATGTTGAATAGAAAGAGTAACTAACAAAAGTGCCTATAAGAACTTTATCCAAGGTGGATAAGTCATAGATCATACATTTAATCATCTCTGTAGAGCTGTGGTCATTGGAATCCAATGCCTAAATTTTTCCTTGCACCTGTCCACTTTCTCTCGAAGCCTATATTGGACCACATGGGGGTGGTGGTGGTGTCACCTCAAACATCTATCCCCCACAAGTCACTCTACCCCGCTCTGCTACTACATCCTCCACCATGTGGACCACCTCACTCGATCAACTTTCACTACCTCATCGACCCTTCATCCATCTATTGATCATCTTTGCAGTGGTTCGGGTAGTCACAAGCCATCTCCCATTTCTCACCACACGAGAAGAATGCCCTACTCCTCTATTGTGTCTCATTACCCCGGTGGCCTCGTACCACCAACCATGTGTCCTCGGATCATCCTACCGATGGATCGGCCATCTTGGACCTTGACATATTCTTTGGTATATGCTTCATGGATGAATCGACCACTTATCATCTGGCGATAGCTACCACCATTGGTGCCTGATCGATGAAGAATCTCAACACTAGAAGAGCTCTCTCCAGCACCCCATCCTATGTATGGATGAAATTGGAAATTATCGATCCTCAGATCTCCCATCATATTCCCCGATCAGAGGTTAGGGAACTAAATAAAGGCTTCATCATCATATCCATAGAGTAACTTGGGAGGTCTATGAACCAAAAACAGTACTCAAACAATGATAGTAATCCCTGATGTAAGTGAATAATCTTATATATGCACACTGATCACAAATTCATGGGGAGGAATTCTTCCCTAAAGGGACAATAAAGTTAGAGCAATTGAGGGTAACCTCCTCGTGATTCTTGATGGTCAAAGTCCTCTATATCCCCATCAATACTTTTAGAAATCTCATTAATAGAATTTCAATCTAGATAAGTGGCCTCCTCATAAAGAAGAAGACTCGCGTCCGATATTCCACCCGATCCTCTTCGAATTGTGGATCTATCTCTCCCCTAAAACAGGGAGGTATCTGACACTAAAATCAGGTATGGAACTGAACCTACATGCATCTTCTATTGGTATCAATGGTATTAACTACTGAAGCCTCATCACACTATAGACTGTCCTTATTGTCACATACTGGAATCCTAGCTGGTAGTATGCATGGAGGAATCCTGAAAGAGATCAAGATGAACCATGGTCAAAATATTATACATGTTGAGATGAATCTGACTTAAAAATATCATGAGTAAATCACTAAATTCTGTATGCACCTAGTAATGTCATGTACCAAGTCAGAAATAAAATGTCAGTGTCCTAGAGTATGGATACATAAGACACCACACCAACACTAGACTCCATGGCTTGAATTCATAACTCGAAAAAACATTACATTGTTGCCTCATATTGAATTAAGGACTCTTAGTTAATCTGGTAGAACTGACCACCCTATAATTCAACATTGTCACAACCCATCCCCTTGGGCTTGTACCGTGTCTAACATAATCCCACCTTTCATAAACAAGGTGATAGAGACTAGCACTGAGAAGACATATCCCAAAAAAGCAATGAAATTTCAATTAAACCTATACACACACCTAAATATCAATCTATCCAATGTAAATACACACAAAAAAATAATTGTCACTGTGAAAACTAGTCCATGTACATGACAACTATAAAGAAAAAAAGCAGGCAATAATACAAGACCAAAACCACCAAAGGAAATTACAGCTGTCGTAGTCTGTCTCTTCCAACCCAACCCTAAGGTTAGATGGAGGGTAGATATCTGTAGATGTAATAGTTTATCTCATCCATCCCGTATCACTGAGAACCACCTAGTCCTAGTCCATCATGTTCTCAATCGAAGCATTGATCACCTAAATGGGACATGTCACATGCAGGTGAATCCCATTCATGGGTGATTTACACAGTACTCAGTAGGGACCCCCAAAATGGGAAAACCACAATATAAGACCACAAAACAAGATTACAACAAAATGATAGCTCACAATAGGTATAACTCAACTTATAGGAAGTAGAATTATTAGTCATAAAGCGGATCATTTTTTCAGATGAGGGATTCATCATCTAGGACTGTTCAACACTAGTGTCTAAAAGATCACTGACACCCACTCATTTATGGGGAGTGATCGATCACTTAGTCATGCTTTCCTCTGGGATAGTTGGATCACTTAAACCTACTTGGCTATAGATCAATCGGATCACTTTGACCTTCTCATCTCTGGGCCAGCTGGATTTCATAGAATTTTTTTTCACTAGAAAATATGGATTAATGTTACCCACTCATCTATCGGATAGTGGGAACAGATAGACCCTCTTGTATCTAGGATAGTTGTATTACTAAGACCGGCTTGTCTCTGGGCATGCTGGATCACTAAGACCTGCTCATCACATCCTTAATGGCACTGCCAACTGTAGGATTCCTATTCGTAGAATGCTTGATTACTAGATAATATACTCGTTAAGCCATCTGTATCAGATCAACTACCACAAAATACCACTCAGAGTATTCTGAATGGACCACATCATTACAAGGAGACGAATGCTACTTGTTGAACTTCAATTGGAGGCTCAGTCTGAAAGATATTGGTATTTTAGTAAACATGGTATGATTTTGTTTGGGCCCAATCCAACTCTGTCTGACCACCCGACGAACACAGCTCAGTTTTCCCACATGTCCTGGCTTGCTGGGGAAAACCTGAGCTCACTGGGTCCATTTTGGACACTGGTCTAGGCTCATTGGTGTTTGATGGATCTATCCTGGTATTTCGTCAGTCCATCCCTCCCAGTCTCCCAGTGACCCGGTCCATGCAATCGGCCCAACCAATAAAATACATCTTTCATGCTTACAGCATAGGCCACCTAGCTGCCCAGTTCACTCCACCTAACTGACCCGATCTCGGGTCCATCTAGGTCATCTGAATGAGGTCTTGTGTGGACCACATGCCTTGCCTTCCATGACCTGCTGGGCAGGATGCCCTTCTGACGTGTCAATCATACGATGCCTCCCTATCAATTCATCGTGGCTAGTAGGTTCAACGACCTATACTACCTAGGTGTTCCAATAGAAATCACTTCATCTGGCTTGCACCCACCACTTCGGTCCACCGTTTCTAGTCACTAACACGCTTGCAACATATTCTGTGGACTACCCAGTCTACTCAAGTTTTCTGATTCTTGAACTATATACACCCTCAAGTTTGGTCGATCTCTGCCATCCCTGCTATATCCACGGGGTCGTCTCACCCTTGATTCAAGGGATCATTCACAAAGAAAAAAAATATATCTCAAATTGAAAAAACTACCCTTTGTTGATGTCATATCATATTTCTTACTATTATCAAAAACACGAACCCAATTCAATTATCGATAAATTATATTTAATATCCCCTTTTTATCCTTTATATTTAACCATCATCAATGAATGATCGAACCACCGGTTAACTTTTTTTTTATTTAACCTACCTTCATCATTTAAAGGAGAAAAAGGTGGGAAATAGAGAATTCACTTAGAATAAAACCCCCTTCATGAGATAGGACTGTTGGTCAAGGAAAAATGGGATCACGCACCTCAATTCTTCATTCTTGACCCACAACCCACCATTGCTAGCGATTTATATTTTATTTTCTTCTGAAATGTCTCAAAATTTACATTCATCCTCAACCCTCCCAATTTGATGTTATGCTCTGCCTAAGGGAATAATTCCTTCATGAGATCGAAAATACTCTTAGATTTTCAATCTGAGTTACCAGTTAGGAGATTCAAGGATATGAAAATAATATAATAATTACATAATAACCCTTAAATAAAATTTCAAAAATTTACTCTTGCATCTCCAAATCTCAGAATTACTTTTCCTCTCAGAGACTGGTCTCGAAATAATTCCATTTATGTTTCCAAAAAAATCATGGAATTTCGGGGTATTACTAGGTCTTCATGATTTACATATTCATGGGATTAGTCAAATATTATCATATATCCATGAATAAAATCTCAAAGTTTTATTCTCAAATTACTACTATATCTAAGAAGATGGAGATGTATTATTTTGATAATAAGTGTTATAATCATTTTATTGAGCTAAATCATCGGGTGATAACAACAATGGTGTTGAATCTTCTAGCGGACGGGTACGACTATGTAGTCTTTTTGGATGCATCAGGTTTAGTTTATGGATTTTTATTATGGAATTTTATCAGGACATTGCATATGGATCACATCAGCTTGGGACACATGGGAATAATTATCTAACCCATGACCTTGAAATAGAAACTGAGATACACATACTTTAGAGTTGGCAACATTACATTAAATAAAAAAAATTCCCTATATTATGACTAGAATATCATGTGGTATATCTTTTCTCCCAATGATTTGATTCTCTTATAGAGGTTTAGGGTTGATTACATGTAGTAATTAGACATTGAAATTGCCTATAAAATGGGGATTGGGAATTTCATTTTGGATTCCTTGAGTAGGAAACTTTCGACCGACAAAGTGAATGAATATCAAGAAAAATGCAAATTTCTAGATTTATTTTCATAGTTTCATATTTTAGTTTAGGATAATGTGGTCTATGTTTCTTTTGAATATATTTAGTTGACCACTTCTCTTGTTGAATCAATTCATCTGGAACAATATCTAGAAGAATAGTTCCATATAATTATATATTATCTTAAGGGTGGGTATAATGCTTCCTAGTGGTAGTTATTCATAGAGTGGATTTTATTCTATTATAATCTCTTTATGGTACAATCTTTCTAAAGGAAGTATGTGTTAGTAGATTTTCATAATTCCCAGTGGGAAATACACCTAGAAAGAACCAATATGTTCTATAACATTCGTAATAATTTATGCTAGGAAACTATGAGACAAGGAATTGTTGAGTTTGTTTCTCAATAATATACATGAAATAAGGTAATTTCCAAGAACAATAAACCTTATTTTTTTCTTCATCCACTTCTAGTTGCTAAATGGAAGTGAGATGAGATCTCTATGGAATTTTTAGTTTTTGTTACATTGTGCCCATAGAATGATTAATTTGACATGGTATGTTATCACTAGGCTTACCAAGTCGTCACAAATTAAATTCTTTTTTGATACAAGAAATGTTGAGAAGATGAAAAATCAATTTTTCAATGAGATAATTCATTTGTATGTATTTCCATAAGCTATAGTCTCTTATAGGGATCCTCAGTTCAAATCACATTTTTTGATAGTCCATCTGGAGGTACTGTGATCTCACAACCATTTGAGTAAGAAATACCATCCATAGTCGGATCTCCATATAGATATATTTATAATGATTCTTATAGGAATTATTATCCCTTAGGTTCATGAATTTTTTGGAGCATGGGATGATCAGTTGAGAATGTAGGAGTATTCATATAAAATTAATTATGAGTCTGCGATTATGATGAATACATTTCAGGCCTTGTATGACTATCAATTTAAATATCCATTTTATTGGACAATAATTAGTTAGATTTCCTTGGATGGATAAACCTTGGTAAAAGAGATGAGATAAAAGATTCATTTTAATCATCTGTGAATGTTGACTGGATAGAACAGATATATGTATTTTTCTGATAATTGACAAAGGCGTTAATTGTTTTCAGTTAGATATATGGTGTTATTTAATGTTTCAAATCGGTTGGGGCATCGACGGATTTAAAGGAAATGGAAGCTTGCTCTTCAATTTTTGGGACCATTTGAGGTTTTTGAGAATGTGGTGAATGTTTATTATCATTTAGCACTACCACCATATATGACATTGAAATGTAATGTGTTTCATGTATCTCAGCTATGAATGTATATTTCTGATCCCTATCATGTTCTGAGCTAGAGTGATCTTGATGTTGAACCTCATTTGTCCATGACTAAATTACTTGTGAGGATAACTTATTCTTAAATATAGGATCTTTGTGGGAGGATGGTACCTTTTTTTATTGAGTTACAGAATCACGGTTCATATTTTCATGAGACAAGGGAGATGTAGTCCCTCATGAGAGACAATTTTCCTCATCATTTTCCCATTAAAGCTTATTTTTATGATTTTTTGGGACAGAGTGTTTTTATAGTGAGGATGTTTTAACATTATTCTAGATTTTAATCAGGTTTATTTTAAACCATTTTGTGTTAGTCTTCGTTTTTTTTGTTGGGATGTGAAGGTATTGATAGGATACCTATAATGTCAAAGAAATAGTTTTTTGGTCTCTAAGAATAAACTAGTTTTTTCTGTATCCTATTGTATAAATTCATGGTTTGTAATATAGTTAGACATCGTGAAATTCCTGAAATAAAATTAAAACTGTTTTAATCAAGACACAACATGTTTTCATTGTATTTGAGAGTCACTAATCACATGGTTTGTAATTGGATATCAGGTCGTGTAATGCCCTGACCCTTATTTTTATATAGGTATCCCTACAGAATTTACATCTAGAATTCATCCCATATATTGTTCTCTCAATACTAGTACCTATCCAATGATTTTTGGCAACCCTCAGACCCTTCTATGTGGTTTCGTTCAATAATTGATCATCTTTACATTTGAAGTGTAAATTCTTGGGTGGAGGGTTCTTTATGCCTCTCCATATACTCCATTATTCCTTCCTTGGAGATTAAAAGATAATTATGAAATTAATGGATCTAAACCCCATTTTTGTGGATCATGATCCTATTTTATGTTCCTATTCATTTAACACATTTATTCTTATTGGAAGGTTTCACTATGGGAATTTAGTTTCATTGAGAAATGTTGGTGGTTCTGTTACGATGCATAGTTTATTTGAAACCTAATTTCATTGTATGAAGATAAACATTTTGATTTTAAACGAAATTATTTAGATTTGGATCATATGTATTTCAATCATTTATTTTGAAAAAACTAATTCTGTTTAATTTGGGATTTATGAAAAAAATATGTTTTTCAGATGGAAATTTGGAATTGGTGTGATTTAAATTGTTCAATTTAAATTTAGGTTTTGATGTAAATTGAATCAACTAAATTGATGATTTTAACTCTAGAATCTAATTTTTTGGAAAATATGGTGAAAACACCAATTCTAGTGAATTGGGGGTTTGTGATGAAATTTATGGAATTGTTTGAAAATTTAAATATGTTTAATCTAATTGTGTAATTGATGATAAAATTTTCCTATATTGGTATCAAATAATTATATGTGTAAATGGAGTAAATGTATTTTGATATAAAACACATGGTATTATCTTTGTGAGAATGTTTTTTTCGATTAAAAACATGTTTTGGGTTTTAATGGTAAATGTGGCATATTTGAAATGGGGGAATGAGATTTAATTTTATTTTGTATAGTCTAAAAATAAATTTTCTTCATTATTTTTACTTGATCAAGTAAATTCCATTGGTAGTTATTGTGTTATATTGGACAATAGTTTATGTTACATGAAGTTCAATATAATAATATTAGCATATCTCATTCTTTATGTGATGGTGATGAGTCCTGATTTCCTAAGGCCCAATGGGGCATACATACATACATGTAATTTCATTGTGTGGGGTCCCTATTGCCTTGAATAATCGTACATATTTCACACATGACGATGTTTCTAATTTTATTTTATTTCAAATGGACATAATCAATTATTGTATGCTATTTTACAAGAATTGTGATTATATATATACTATTTAAAAAATTGTGTTTATTTATTACCTTTTGTGAAATGTACCTTTTTTGTGAATCATTATTTTATTAAATATAAATTATATATTTTCTAATTCATTTCCATCATTTAAAATGTGACGAATGAATTTATAATTTATTTCATTATTATATATTTTAATATTTTATTTGTATAGATATGATTTTTTAAATGTAAAACTTATTTATTTTAATTTTTCAATAATTTTTTTCAATTTGATACTTGAATATTTTTATAGATTATTTCATGAAATGCAACAGGGTATTGGCTGACACCCTACTTATTTTTTTGGTGTTTTTTGATTAACTCCATCTAATTTATAGTATGGGAATTATCTCTGAGTGTGGGAACAAGCTGTTGAACCTTGTTCATAGTGAGTTGTATTCTCAGGGGCTTGGTTAGTTTTTCCCTATTTAGGTAGTTGGTATTTTTTAAATTGGTATTAAATGATCATTTCACTTCTAGTACATTAATTAAAGTGGATATTTGTTTAATATTAACAATATGTTTTAGTTTTAGTTTCACATTATTAGTGGAAAATCAATTACCATGTTCATATTGTATGATGTCAGCTGCTAGTCTTCAACTTGTGGGATCAAGAAATCACTTCGAGGTATGTTAGGATTGGCTAAATTATGGAGTTACCAAGGTACTTGGGATTGTTTCTAACATTATAACTATAGATCATTTTGTTGAATAACACATGTAGTCAGTGTAAAATATTTATATTGTTAGATTATAAAAAAATATATCATTAGTCATCTCCATAAACATTTCACTTCTATATGTGGGACATAATCAAAATCCACACACAATAAATAAATAAACATAATTTGTTAAGATATGAAATTGAGAAAATGATATATTTTATTTAACCATTTATTTCCACACTAATAATTCCATATTTAAAAATTTACAATATCATCCAGGAAAATCAAATCATCCTTGTTTCTTCAATGAAAATACATTGATTTAAAAAAAATATAACCTAAAACCCATTTTCTTCTATCAAATATGATGATGCATATGTCATTGTTTATATTATTGGTTTATTGAATATTTATTGAATCTTTTATGAAATGACAAATAAAATATGGTTTAATATTTGAATGTTATATATTCTTTCATGAAGTGGTATTGAATATTGTTGAAATAAATTTATATATCTATAGATAAATTATTGGAACATATTATGGTACATGAGATTCTATAAAAGTTTCTCAATATGAATATTATAAAAAATAGATCCGTTTGGTAGAATGGATCCACATTTATAAATTCTATGTATGATTATATTCCAATTATAGAATCTATGTATGATTAGTGTCATGTTTATTTATTAAGTTTGTGATTAAATCACGTGGAACTAAATGGAATGAGCACATAAGGGGCGCAACTCTATTAGCGTTTCACTCATTGCCGCCATCTTCCCCCAATATCATTTTGGATATGGTTTCCCTCCATGAGACATCATCTCATCAGGTTTGTAGTGTGAGATTCATCTTTCTATGGAAGCATCGCAGTTCGTGGTGTTCTTTTTAGTTGTGGTGTCATAGGTTCACGGTGTGTAGTGGAGGCATTTATGGTTCACGGTGTTCTGTAGTGGCATAGTAGGTTTTTGGTGTTCTATGGTTCCATCCTAGGTTTTCTGTTTTTTACTAGTGTTGGAATCATCATTCATGACCGTTTTTTGTCACATAGAAGGTCCACCCATCTATATCTCATTATGGAATAGATCCACTAGCCAATGAAGGTCCAGTGGATGATCCCAACTATATCTCCTCTGAGAGAAGGTCCAATGTTAATTTTTGGTTTTCCCTCATCATGGAGTGGGTCTAGTGATCGATCCTAAATTAATTGGTTTTTGGGTTGCCACCACCTTGATATATTGAATGTGAGTGTATTTGTTGAATTATTGTGATCTCTATGAGTGGTTTTACTAGTGGCGAAAGGCTTTTTTATTCTAGTTTAGTGATGGTTACAGATTCCAGAATGGAGGAAATGGTGATGGTTTCTGATGTTGAATGTTTTGTTTAGGTGAATCCCAACTATTTTATGGTATGTTTGACAAGCGATGATTAGTTTTTTTGTGGTGATGTCATTCTATATATGTCCTCTTTGTCGTTGATTCTAGTTTTTTTATTGAAATCATCCTCAAGGGGATTCTTCTAATGTGGTTTAGATCAGGGAGTTTTCTCTTAACCATCACTATCAATATTTTGGATGTCTGATAGGGAATTACCTTGTTCATCCATACTAGTCCCATGAATTTTTGAAAGAGATAAATTTCTTGAACAACAATCAGATGGTGAAACCTAGAAATATCATTTTTGATTGTAGGTAGAGACTTTTCCTTGTTGACTTGATCTTGGTTTCTTATGGCCTTTGTCTTTTGGACTATTTCGGCCACTTTATTACTTATGTAATTGAAGTCTTTTTGGGTTCTCCCTAAAACATTAATATGTGGTTCATCATAACAAAATAAATCATTTTTTAGTCAGTCATGTGGAACCCAGATGACGTATTAATAAAATCATTGAAGGATCTAAAAAATTATTTTCCAATATAATAATAAATTTGAGATATTAAGGCCACATTAGTTTAACTATGAATTTAAAATGATACTTGATATTAACATAGTGAATAAGTTTTTCATGAAAAAAAAATCATCATATATTTATATCATGTTTGAGAATTGTTTAATGTTATATTAGATTAAATATTCAATTCACAAACTCAATGAATATTAAATTCAAGAGTTCCCATATTCTATGTAAGGTTAAATAAAATGTTTAAAAAAGTCATGTAATTTATTCATTGGAAATTTAATGAATAATTAAGGGGAAAATTAGTCATAATAATAATATTCAATTAAAAATAGAATGAAATGGATTTTTTAGGATCAATGAAATTAGAAAAGTAATATATATTTAAATATAATTTGAAACATGACTTATATATATTTTGATGGAAAATCATTATACAACATTTGAAACATGAAGAGGATTTAATTATAGAGGAAAAAATATTTCATAGTATCTGTGTGATTTTCAGAAATTATGTAAAACAGGTCTACAAAAAATAATATTTTAAATTAAAGTTAAATTTTGTCAATGTGTAATATTTTTATGGGTGTTTTCATCATTATTTTTAGTGTATTATTAGATGATGGTTTTGATATTTTTAGGAATATTATTGATATAATATCATGTCGTAATTACAAGATCCAAGAAAAAATAGCTATATTAAAAGGGGAATTAAATTCATAACCTGATACATGTCTCTAAGTGAAATATATATATTTTTCTTATTGATAATTTTTTATGGATTTACAATGGATGTTTATTGATTTAAAATTTAGGATATTAAATGAACATGAATTCATGAATAATTGAAGAAATAAATATGTGAACACAAGGAATGAACTTAAAAAATTATTAAGAATGAATGTAATCATAATCGCTGGATAAATGATTGATGATTTTCATTATATATAAATACTAATTATAATAATTGTGGAGAAAATAATGAGACCAAATTTGTACCTATTTTAAAATCTGGCCTTGAATAAATAACAAAATTTTAATATCTGGGACTTGAGAATAATGTAGAAGAAATGGAAGTATTTAATTGTAATTATTATTCTTATAAGATAAGATTAAAATGAATAATAATTGCCATTGGCCTATATGAACAAGTTTTATATTATTATAAAAGATGTTTAGAAGTCATTTCATCAAAATCATTAAAATAGTCTTTTCATATCAACTTTTAATTTGAGATGAAGAAAATGATTTTCTATACATCATTATGTCTGGAATTGTGATATGGTTTACTACATGTATATTTTTTAACAAATAGAAATTATATGGATTCTATATGTGGTAATGGATTTGTTGACTAGCATTATAATACATGTTTTCTCCCATTAAAAGTCATAAATGATTAAATAATTTAATTTCATAATACAAGAAGACTCAAAATCAAATCGTAGAAACAAAATGATAAACTAAATCAAACATAAAATAAACAGTTATGTACAAAAAAAATTAATGCATCATAAAAATGTACGATAGGAATATTAAAACAATGATGATAGTTCAAATATGTAAACAATCACAAATTAATTGATTCAATGAAATGTAAAATAATGTGAAAATTACAATAAGATAAATAAATTGGAAAATATATTATATTATAACCCTCTTATAGTTATTGAATATTTATATGCATAAATAAGTTTGGTAGGTGTATTAGTAAACAAGATCCAATTTATGAAAGGAAAATACATAATTTTATATTTTTATATTATTCTAGTCCATATCAATATGTTCCTCACCCAAAAACTGTTGGATAAAAACATAAATAATAGATTAATCTATCCAAAAACACATAATCCATATATCAAATAGTAGATAAAACCACATGTACCCAGTAAATAATATATTCCCACATTTCCAAATATACATAATACTATGATAAGTGTCTCATAAATCCTAAAGATCAAATAATGATTTATTACTATGGAAAACTAGTATTTTTGTTGTAAAATGTTACAAAATTTTTTCTCAACGTAGATGCATTGAAAATGAATAAAATTATATATATCAACTAGAAAAAGATAACACTCAAGAACAATATTTTTTTCAATCGCATTATCTTCTGATCCTTTAATGCTAATATTATTTTTTATACTTAATTGTACCAAAATCCAATAGTCATATTCTATTCCATTTGGGGATGGTTGTAAGAGCATTTAATGGAAAACCATCCACTGTTGAGTGTAGATATATCATGTGTGGGACATAATATGTGTTCCATCACACTTACAGAAAATGTTACAAGATTTAGATTTTTTTTACTCATTCATCAGAAGATACCATTATAAATTAAAACATTAAATTTTAATTTAAAACAAATCATCACGTTAAGTAAAAATGTAATCATTATAATTATTTCTAAAATAAGGACAAAAGGAGTCATTTATCTAAAAAGTCCCCCCTTTTGATAATCACAATAAATTAATTGAATTATATTATGGATATGAATTTTAAAATAAGATTACAATAAATATTTTTTTAATATTCCACTAAAATGGATTTTGTGAATAAAAATATGCTTTATATGAAACAAAGGTTTAGTAACAACAAATATCCTCATTAATAAAAAGTGTTCCCATGTGAATAATTATCTGACATAATATATAAATGGGATAATACTAGGAAACGATCAAATTTCAAACCATTTGTGATATTAATATATAATAATTAATATATTATTCATGATAATTAGATAAATAACGAAACACTTTGAAATAAAAAAATATAAAATATCAAAAAAAATATTCGAAAATATTACTCCTCTTGATATATCTAGAATATATGATTGATTAAACTTAATTTATCCACATAATTTTTATTTCCATTCTCTAATATTAATTTAAATTCCTTAATAACACATTATAACCATAAATAAACCTATTTATTCTCTTTGGGGGTTTTTAAACAGAATAGCACTATCTATGATAATAATCAATCGAAAAATAGAATAAAATGATTATGTATTTTAGAGGATTCGTTATTATCAAAAGGAATTGAATTTATAGTAAAAATATGGATACTATGAATTTTATAATTCAGTCAACATATCTTATATAATATTAAATAATGAAATATTTTATATACAAAAAAACCATTTCTAAATAGTAATTCATAATGGGATCAAATTATCAACAAGTATGAATGCTTTTGTATGAGTTCATACTATATATGATTGTTAAAGTATAATAGAATTTTTTATAATTATAAGAATAAATTTAGAAATTATAAATATTTTAAAAAAAATAGTTGAGAACATTTTAAATCATAATAATGCATTTATTATTTTATGAGAAACAAAAAAATCATAACAATAAATATAATTGGATCATATATTTACAAATACATTAATATTTATGCGTTATATTTCAAATCATAATACAAAAAAATTCTTCATATATACTTATTTTTTTCAAATTATATTAAAAATTGATGTAAATGGATCCTCTTAGATGTTAATTAATATTTTATAAAACAAAAATCTATAGCTTCTATTAGATGTAGTTGAATAATATTTTAAAGTATATAGGATATGATTTGTTCGAAAAATTTAAATATAATATAGAAGATCTACATAGGCCCTAAATAATGAGGAATGTGGAGAACCATGTAGGAATACAAGATTCAATGGAGAAGATGATGTGGAGTTCATGAAACATATTCTACACTCCATGAAATAAGTACAAGAAAAAGATGTCCAGCCTAATGCCTCAAAAGTGGAGATTAAAATAATTTATTAAAGAAGGTTTATTATTGATTCCAATGAGGTGAATGAAGTGTAGATACATAAAAAAGACTGAATCCTAGATCAGGGATTCAACTAGAGAAAAATCAACTCAGAGTACTTTATTCAAAAAATGGGCAGGATTATTACTCACCATGATGATCTTATAAACAAGGATCTAGATATCCTGGGTAGTTATCTATAATGGTAATTATATAGAGTGGCTGATTCCAGTAATCATAGTCTTCAGCTTAATCATATTGTATGTTATTGCAGCACTTATATTTATCTTGTCTATGAAAAATGGTTCCCATTTATCCTTAAAATGGGTTAATAAAAATATAAATTTGGATGGAACATAGAAGATGTTCATCAAATCTAATCATATCTCTTTGAAGTGATGGACATCCCCCTTTTAGATGTATATTTTAATGTCACGAGGTAATAAATTAATAAGTGGAGATTCTGACAAAATAATATTGGCCACACATAGGTTTTAATAATTTAATTCAAATTTATCATAAATAATGTGTTTTGTAAAAATATTAGGAATATGATTTTTAGTTCCAATATTTATTAGAATAATATATCTTATTTGTGTGTGGTCCTGAATGATGTCATGTCATATAATATTTGGTTTGATTTTGAATGATATGTTTTGTTTCCTGGAAATTAAATGAATCGTTTTCTATGTCAATGATTTTATTTTATTTTAATCAAACTATAATAGTTCAGTCTATGAAACATTCACAATCCTTTAGCACTAAAAATTTCAGTTTCCATTTATCTATCATCTACATTTGAATCTACAAATGAATTTTTCTTACAATTTAATCCTGAAACTATGGTTCCATCATAACAATAAAAAGGATTGAATTTTATTTTATAATCTAATATACAACCACAAAATTATGCATTTAAAGAACCACTAATAGTAATCTTATATATTGTGTTGACCAAGTAATTGATCTGATGTCCTTTTAAGGTAATATAATATCTCATTTACTATTATATGATAGTATTATTTATGTTTTTTAAACCAACTAAACATTAATAAAAATAATATATTTTCAGGTTTACGATACATATAGCTATTTAGAATTTTCATCATATTTATAAATAATTTTTTATCAAACAATATCTCAGATTCATCATTGTAATGAGTAACAATACAAAAAAACTGAGTATATATATAAGATAAATTTTGAAAGAAAATATATTATATAATAAATAATATTTTAAATTATATATATATATATATATATATATTTAAAATCCTAATGTGTTTGATAAGTTCTATTACATGCACCGCCAATCCAAAAAAAGACACAGAATAGTGTCGAACTATATAAATATAGCATCCGAATTTGTGGGTAAAAGTTTTGGTATCAAAATTATTAAATATATATATATATATAATATTAAAAATATAAAGTTTTGAACATTTAAAATGCATTGTGATAAATTCAATAGGATCATTTATGTAAAAAATATGATCAAATTAGGATATAAAATTTAGCCTTTCAAATAATTTTTTTATGTGTATTATATTATGAAACTAAAGATATTATGGATTAAAAAATTATTTATGAATATTACATAAATAACAAATTAATTGTAAAGATTTATGAAATTAAAAATTGATTTATTAATATTTTTAAATAAATATATTTTCCTATTAAAAATATTTCATCAAATTTTTGATTTTTATAAAAAATAAAATTTTATCATATTTAGAATATTATTCATAAAATATGAATTCAATATTTTTTACAATAATAATAAAATTAATTAATGCATTCAATTTTATTTTGATACATAAAAATATAATACCATGGTATATAATACCAACCATTGTAAAATATTAGTTTTATAGGAGTTACACAATTCTAAATATTATTTTTTTTAAACTAATATGTTTTAAAATAACGAATATAATGTTTTTTTAAATATATATATATTTATTATTAAATTAGAATAAATTAAATTTTTTATATATGTTAAATATGATTCTGGAAAAAAAAATAAAAAATAAAAATATTTATAACATCGAAATAATTTCAAAATAATATCTGTTTTAATTTAAAAGAGAGCCATTCTAGGTGGAGACATTGAATTATATTTAATAGAATGTAAATTTGGATTTATCAATTATATACATTAAATGATGGGTTATCATATATTTTTAATAATAAAAATGTCAAAATCAATAAATTTTTATCTTAATAAATAAATATTAATATTCTTAATCAAATGTAGAGGAAAAAGAACATATATAAATTCGCACATGGGCCTAATTGAATAATGTTTTTTGGTTGGATATTCATTTCTACATGTATCACTAGTATTTCCCAACCTAAATCACAATTATATCTTCCAATTTCATTTTTTCATGTTACTAATCATTCTATTACGATATGTTGATGATCTTCTTCGCCTACAAAAGGATCCCACATCAACACACCTCATTCTAGAAAAATTGAAAAATATTCCCTTAATTTACAAATCATTAATATACACATTAGAAAGAATGTATATAAATTTCAATGTCTTTATCTTCAACATTGTTAATAAAATCCTTATATTTCGATGGATACAATAAAATAATATCCAAATTCTCAACATATATGTTACTTACCCTTAATTTTTTTAATTAATCTACCTAACCATACTTCTGCAAACCCATTCCAAGAATTTAAATATAATGATATCAATTTAAATAATATTATATTTATTCAATAAATTTTATTTATCACAACCCATTCATTATAGTAAATTATAATGATTCCCATCCATGTGTGTAGAGTACCACCTATATGACCAACATGTTTTTTCATCACCACATTACAAGGATGATTCAAAAAATGAAACTAGTGAATATATAATTCAACTTTGTCATATTTTATTTTCTCTAAATGTAAATTATGAATTCAATTTTCAATATTATCTACAAGAGATCATTATACACAAAATTCTTAAAATGTACATACTATTAGTATAAGTGATTTATTAATAAGTGAAAAAACAATCACCATTGTCCTATGTCTTATATATATCAAAATAATTATTAATCATATTCATAAAATATTAATAATTATGTTATAGTTTTTTTTTATTATTTTATAATAATATAATCACTTCTAAATCCTTTCTCTAAATTAGATTGTATCAAGTTATAGTGAGGATGGTTTAATAGAAAACATGAAAAATTCTATATATTTCTTTCATCGACATATTTGAAAACATAATATTTTATATTAAGAAATAGATAAATATTTTCTAGGTTCGTGAATGGTAATATAAACATTTGACTATTTAATTAATCTAAAAACATTTTTTCATTATAAATCACCCAAACATGCTTGTCACCAGCATCGTCATATTAAATAATAACTAAAAATTTGAAACTATAAATTTATAAAAAATATTCCAATACAATAGATGATTTATGAATAATGAAATTTCAATGAAGAATGATGAACACAAATGATTTCATGATACTATTTCAAAATAGAAAAATGCACAGTTGATATAGAAAATAGGCATGAACTAACTATTATATATGTAAGGAGTATTTTTAAATGATGTTACTAAAATGATGTTGTTATGAATAAGATTATGCACTGAAGTATTATTATAATAATGTATGTTTCAAATTATGTTTTAGTGGATTCAACTACACAGGGAATGAAGGTAATTCCATTCTTGGTCTTAATTCTCATTCGATAAGATAAGTAACATTTTATGTACCAAACATCTATTTTATGGTTTTATATTGATTTATTATACCATAAATTGTTTACAGTTTTTTTTAAATTTTAATTCAAGTTATAATGTAATCAAATTCCCTATTTTTCAAATTAAATATGATTCATGTATAACCACAACCTTAATAATTTTTGGTGACTCTATCTTAATTTAATGAGTTGTGATCATTTTCGTAGACATTTTTCTTTTTATGTTCAGAACATTCTATAACATTATTAAGTAAAATATAATTCTCTCATTTTTTATACTATTACCACTTATACCCCATTCAAGACACATCATTCTTCATCCTGTTTTTCACTATAAGTGATATTGATTCCTCAAATATCAATTCATTGAGTTAAAATGTTTTTTCATGAAATATTCTCATCCAAGTTTTGTTTCACCCACACTAAAATTTTAAAGTCCCAGAAATTCCGCGGAATATTTTTTCTTAAATACATGGGAATTTTATGAGACCACAAAAATTGATGATGCATGATTTTGAGGTCGGGTGTGCCCAGAATCAATTTCTGAAGTTTTGTTTGGGAACATTCAATAAACTTACAAGATGGATTATATAAATTTTGAACTGGTGCTCAGAATTGAGATATGAGAACACCGTTGAACTCGCAGAACCGGTATTTGGTTAAGGATATTTTCACATCGACGATAGTGGGTCGAGAGTAAAAGTTAGTTTTTGGGTTTTCGTGGAAAATAATAAAATAATGTGAGCTTCACTTTATTTGTATTTTAGATTCCATGTGGGTGTTTGGTGGTGGGTCCCATAGGATCTATAACCTCCTTATGGAAGTTGGAATTGGGGACCACTAAGAGATAACATCCTATGAAAGGTTATAGTGGTGGGGACCACAACACCTCAACCTCCCATGTGGGATTAATGTGGTGGGGACCACCCGATACCACATAACCTCCCATTTTGGATAATAGGGGTGGGGACCACCCAACCCCTATTAATGGGAGGAGAGGAAAATCTCTCAACTCCCATCATTAATGAGGGGGAGCCCCCTAACCTCCTCTACCATTTATGGTGGCACCACCTCCCCCTTAATTATTTGAGCCAACACATAATTTATTATGCCAAAACCTACCCATTAGTTAATTGAGGCATCTCTTTTAATTAATCAATAAAAATCTATATTTTAAACCCAAAAATCTAAAAAAAATAGACAATCTATTATTTGAAGGGGCTATCTATTCACTTTTGGTATTAGGGTGGAATATTGGGTAGAGGAGAGCATGGGAGAATTAGAATTCTCCAACGAAGAACCCTATCTCCCAACAAAAAATGAAGAACGCAATATTCCCACGAAGAACACCGGCAAGGAGCTTATTCGACTTCTTCCTCGAAGGAAACAGACATGGGATATCTTTGACGATCAACATCCCTCCTCATCGTCATCAACGAACCGATGCATGAGCTTGGGATTGGAAGTGTGTGGCGGACGTGAAGAACTACGATCTCTTCTGTCTTCATCCATGCGACTTTGTCGATGACCAACGATCAAGGTTGGGGTTTAATTTGAGTAATATTAAATTTTTTATTCTCTTATTTGGTTGGAAAGGAATCGTTTCATAGGTTGTGAAAAAATTAATGTTCATATTTCTTATCTCTTGATGAGGAAAATGTTACCACCCATAACAGGGAGGGTGCGGGCCAAACAAACATGGGCTAACCCCTCCGCTCTTCTTGTTTGTATTGATATTCAGAATGGCGACGTAACAATGAAGCAGCATTGAAGGAGACAAAGGAAATAAGAAAAGGTCGTGCTTCCTGCGGCCTCCGCGAGTTGCATTGCGCCCCAACAGTGTTGCACTCTAGGTCGAACCGCGACCCTCCTGCTGCACCGCCCCGGTTGCGTCGTCCGCCGGCCGAACAGGATGAGCCACCCCAGCCCGCAATGCCACCTGATTCCCCGGCTACCCGCAGGCTTACACACGACAGTCGGCTTCCTACCGCCGTTGGCCTTCAGTATGCCTCGGCCGAACCCCATCAGCCAACGTCGGCCATAGCTGTGCCGAACCACGCCTGCCTTGCCGCCTCCCGGACGCTCGCCTGCCCGGATGCCTCCCAGCCGCCCACCACCCTACATGGCCGCCTCTTGACTCCCACCCGCCCGACAACCCGAGCTGCCACCCGAATGAAAAAATCGATTTTCGCGCCAGCCTCCACAGTCAGCCCACGGCCCCACTCGCAGCACCCTGGCCGAACCAGCCCGGCCGCGACCTCCTTGCCTCGCAGCGCCGAGCCGCACCCTCGTGGTGCTCAGGGCCGAACCGGCCCCGAGCCCAGGTCAAACTGCCCACGTGGCCAACTGGACTGGGCCAAGCGGGTCAGGCCCAACCTAGTAGGCTAGCCCGCCCAATGGGTGGGACCAGATCCAACTGGTTCGACCGGGTCGGACCAGACCCGGGCCCACTACCGACCATTTACTTTAATTGTCCATAACTTTGAAATTGGACGACCATTTGATGAACCATTAGTGGTGCTGGTATTCTTCGAGCATGAAAGTCCCTTTGATTTTACCCCACTGGAGTTCGGGGTAATGGTGAGATGCGGTCAGTTTGGATCGTGCACGAATCCAACCGGGCCCTGGGGACTAAAAGGCTAATAACTCATAAACCGGGTATCCGATTGATGCGCCGTCTATTGCGTTGAGACCCCAATGACATGGCATACATTTGTGATAATTGTACATGGGACTTCATGTCAGTTGGAGTCTCGACCTGTAGTTCGTGGAGCGGATCCACCCAGAGACGAGTGATCATAGTGTAGAGACCTAGTAGCGGGATGAGACCTGACAACTACTGACCAATTCGAATCAGAGTGATTTGACTAGCCAAGTAGGACGCGCCTTGTTGTCACAGTAGACCCAGAGTGGGGAGCTCCTTGATGTCACGGCAGACCAACGGTACTCGATAAGAGGTGTACCTTAGCAGGCAACGAGGGGGAGTGCCATTGGTGATGGGAAGACCCATGGTGGGGAGCGCTATGGAGACGTAACAGACCCACAGAACTTAAAAGGAGGAGTACCTCAGTAGTCCACGGTAAGTGGGAAGTGCCTTGGTCCTGCGGCATGACCACTATACTCGATAGAGGAGGATCTCTCCAGCTGCCGAGGTTTCGAAAGTGTGACTGGGGATGTTACTTGATATTACCCCTAGAATAAAATCCTGGTTTGAGATGAGTCAGTAACAATTGTGTTTACCTCATTAATGAGAGGGATTACATAATAACATAGGTATATGTATGGGAATATACCTATATATGGTTATCTATTGATTTAATACATTTTGGTTTATCCTTGTTGGATTTCTGAGACCATGAGGGTCTCGGGGTCCCTACGGAGTATCATTATACTCACCACTACACGGGCTATGCCTGCACCTCATTGTGTTGGATGCAGATGATGGACAGTGCTGACCGAGGCTGAGTGTACCAGGACTAAATGGTACCCATAGGTGGACCACTTGGTGTGAATATACATGGAGGAGGCGGATGGATGTAGAGTGTTGTGGAGGCTATCTGTACCTACCCTTCAGGTCGGATTTCTCAGTGGAGGATCCAGGAGACGTTTTCCCTTTTTCCAGTACCTGTACTTTCAGTTTCCTTGTACTTTGTAGTTGGGCTTGTATTTCCAGCCCCTTTTTATTTTTCATCACTCCATTTGTATACATTTTTATTTAGTGTTTTTTTTCTAGCTCATTCCCTGTTGTGTGAGTTTTCATGTTATAAAGGAAATGTGTTCCAAGTTTAGGGATTTAGGCTTTTGGCATCAGTTGCCTACCCCTGGCCTATGGAAGGTGGGCTTGGGGTAGTCACGACACGGGCCCCGGGGGATGGGTCATGACAAATTGGTAGCAGAGGAGTCTGTTCTACTGTAGAACTTTGGACTCTGATATTTTCTTGTGAAGCAATTGTGTTATGTGTACTGAGTGTGGTTTTTAGTTCAAGGAGTCCAGTGTTGGTGCGGTAGCCGACGTATCCATACACCAAGAAACCGACTAATGATTTCTGACTCAGTGCATGAAAACAGTGATTGCGTGGGAGTTTTAAAAAAAATTCTTTTTGTCATCTCAACCAGGTCTGCTGACCAGTTATATCTTTTACCGTGTCACATCTGTTTCTTTCAGGAACCCTCCTTATGGACAACCAGCCAGAGCCTCAAGAGTTTTATGCACAGATAACCCACTGAGAGACAAGGCCTTAGTGCAAGGCCCTCTTTCAATAGAGGCACCAATGGTACCACTATCCATTAGGCCACCGATTCCACCCTCCCAAGCAGTATACGATGCACGCGGCTTGATCACGTTACATGAGTTCTAGCACCAGAGGCCGCCCAGGATCAGGGGAGAGACAGACCTGCAGGGAGATGAGGATTGGCTAGAGGCTGTGGTGAGAGTCTTTAGACTAGTAGGGACACCAGCTGACCTTATGGTGGTCCTTTCTACGAGTCTCTTTCAGGAAGAAATAGGAAGATGGTGGAGCCTGATGCTCTAGGTGCATGATGAGGCGACACTACTATTGGCAGATTGTGAGAGCCTGTTTTAGGCGTAGATTATCCAAGCCACCCTACATGTAGTGTAGATATTGGAGTTACTTCACCTGCATTAGGGTAGCATGACGGTGTCCCAATACTCAGCAAGGTTCACCGACCTCTCGCACTACTCCACATATATGGTAGGGTACCCATTCTCCAGGGCCCAGACCATCGAGTAGGGGATGAGGAGAGAAATTATGGCTTCGATGACCTCCCTCAGCATCCTGACATAGGCAGGGGTTTTGGATCAAGCCCTCTTAGTTGATAGTTTCTTTGCTGAGCAGTCTCCAGCAGAAAGACCCACCACTAGTCGACATGTAACAGAGTATTCTATAGCAGGTAGTATATAGATTTCACAGAGGTTCAAGAAGACCAAACCCACGGGTGGATGACCACATGACCTAGGATCGGTTGTGAGGGGCACTCGGGGCAGAAATATACATGCCTAGATCCAGCAGTGTTTCACATGCTGCAGTCAGGGTCACATGGCTCATGATTGTTTGACCCACCGTTCTTATGATCAGCCGACGGTCGGAGGACATCCCAGAAAGAGACAGAGATTCGATCAAGGCGGTCCACACGGAGAAGGCGGATGTAGAAGAGTAATTGGACATGTAGCTAGTGGTGGATGATGTTTCGAGGTGTTACTGCCTCCACCAACAAGTGATCCACCCTAACCGTAGGATGTAGGTGGACATGCGAGAGCTTAGCTCCAGGTAGCTAAGGCTTACGATGATGGCGCTCCTGAGATGATTCGAGATACGGTCTATGTCTACTCCACCTTAGCTGCAGTTCTTATAGACATAGGTTCCAGTCACTCTTTCATTTCCACTGCCATCGTTCGGAGCCCGGTGATTCCGATGGAGTTGTTGGATCGATCCATATGGAAAGAGACTCCTACGAGAGCAGAATCGAAGATTACACACTCGTGTCGGGAGTTCATGATTACTATAGGAAAAGAGAGCATCGGCTAGGATCTCCTAGGAGCGGTGTCAAGGCCTTATGATGTCATCTAGAGTATGGACTAGTTATCTACAGTCCAGGCTCAGATCGACTGTATTAGGAGAAATGTGCGTTGTGTCTGCACTGATGGGACCAATTTTACATTCACTGATGATATGGGAGCCGATGTAGAATAGGACTGACTTACTCAGATGAGGGTCCAGCTGATCACTCAACAGTTAGCCAGCCTTACCCTCGGAGTAGTTGATGTGGAGAGGCTGATCTATCCTATAGTGGTGGACCAGTACATGGATGTTTTCCCTAATGATGTTCTAGGACTACCTCCTCACAGAGATGTGGGATTCTACATTGACATATACCTCGGGACAACATCAATATATACACTAGTGTATCGGATTGCTATCGCAGATCTTTACGAGCTGTTGGTACAGCTAGAGAACTTGCAGGAGTAGAGATTCATCCAGACCAGTGCTTCTCATGGGAAAACCCTGATTCTGTTCGCCCAGAAGGAGGACGAGAGCCTGAGGATTTGTGTCAACTACCATATCCTAAGCTAGGTGACTGTAAAGAACAAGTACCCACTCTTCAGGATTGAATACCTCTTGGATCACATAAAGGGGTCACAGTGGTTCTAGAAGATAGACCTTAGATCAAACTATCACCAGCTCAGAGTTCGAGACCAGGATGTGTAGAAGATGGCCTTCAGATGTCGATACAACCACTATGAGTTCTTGGTTATGATTTTCAGTGAATCCAATACTCTATAAATGTTCATGGGACTCATGAACATGTTTTTCCAACCTTACCTCGATCCCTTTGTCATAGTCTTAATTGTTCACATTCTAATCTACTAGACTACTGAGGAGGAGCATGCCTACCATTTGTAGGTAGTACTAGAAACACTCTGAGAGCACCATCTTTAATGTAATCTCTCAAAGTTCCAGTTTTGGAGCAGAGTGGTTCACTTCATGGGACACATCATCTCTTAGTCTGGAGTTGCAGTGGATCCATTAAATATTGAGGCAGTACTTACTTGGGAGCCACACATGTGTGTGATGGATTTATGAAGTTTCCTAGGATTGGATGGTTACTACAGGAGGATCATTCCAGACTTTTCCATAGTTGGAGCACCACTCTCAGCCTTGATGAAAAATGGGAAACCCTTCGTGTGGTAGGAGAGATTCCATCAGATCTTTCATGAGGTGAGGTAGAGGCTGAATAGTTCCCCCATCTCAAGTCTTCTAGAGGAAGGCATAGGGTACGTAGTCTACTGCAACACATCATGGACTAGACCCGGGTGTATCCTGATAGTGGAGTGAGTAGTGATTGCGTATGGTTCTCGGTAGCTGAGACATCATGAGAAGAACTATTCTAACCATGACATTGAGTTAGCAGCAGTGGTTTTAGCCTTGATGATGTGGCGACACTATCTGAGGGGCAAACATTTGACCATGTATTCTGATCAGAAGATTATCAGGTATATCATCTTTCAGAAGGACCTGAACATGAGACAACAGTGGTGGCTTGAGTTCCTCCAAGACTATGGCTTCAAGATAATCAGTACTCCTGGAAAGGGGAATGTTGTAGCAGATGCACTCAACAAAAGATATGGTATACCGCTGCTAGGTAAGGTGATGGAGTAGCTGTTCAATTTGTAGATATACATTGTGGATTGAGATGGAGAAACTTTCCTTCAATCCCATATAGTCAGTCCCCCACTACTTCAGCGAGTCAGGGAGGCACGACATGGGGACGCTGACTGCGAGACAAAATGAGCTCAGATAACCACAGGGTAGGCACCTAATGGATTTTATAAAGGTGGGGAGAATGTAATCCTCTTCAGAGGATGTACGATGGTACCAGTGTCACTTCAAGAGTAAGTGTTGAGGGAGTACCATACATCCCCATTAGCGTTATATCCAGGAGTGGTGAAGATGTACCAGGAGATTCGACAACAGCATTGGTGGCAAGGTATAAAGAAGGTAGTAGCGAAGTTTGTATCTTGATGCCTCACTTGTCAGTAAGTGAATGCGGAGCACTAGGTACCAGTGGTCTTGGATCAACAATTAAAGGTCCTAGAGTGGAAGTGGGATGGGATATCCATGTAATTCATGATAGAACTTCCACATAAATCTGGGGGTAGCGACTTGATTTGGCTGATCATTGATCGACTCACCATGTCAGCCCACTTCCTACCGATCACAGAGAATGGATCAGTAGAGATCTATGGACGCCTTTATATGCAAGGGATTGTGTGGCTACATGGATTTCCTTCATCTATTATATCTGATTGTGACACACAGTTTACTTCCCAGCCATTGGAGGTGTTGTAGGAGGGTTTCAGGACACATCTTCATCCTAGCACCGCCTTCCATCCTCATATGGATGGCCTAACTGAGTGGACCATTCAGACCCTTGAGTACATGTTTCATGCTTGTTTCCTCGACTTTGGTCACAGTTGGGATGATCACATACCTTTTTTGGGGTTTTCATACAACAAAAGGTATCACTCCACCATAGGGATGGAACCTTTTAAGGCATTATACGTACGACCTTGCAGATCACCTTTGTGTTGGACTGACCCTGGGGAGTCAGTACTAGTGGGACCAAAGATGGTACAGGCTAACACAAAGAAGGTGCAGATCATGTAGGAGCAGATGAAGACTGCACAGAGTAGACCAAAGTCATATGCTGACAGGAGATGGATACCTCTGGAATTCGAGGATAGTGACAATGTCTTTCTACGGGTCTCACCATGATGAGGACTATGGAGATATATCCGAGGAGGAAAGTTATCCCCGAGATTAATCAGACCCTTTCAGGTCTTTAGTAGAGTTGGTGAGATGGCTAACCACATTGCTCTTCCACCATAGTTGCACCGGGTGCACGACGCCTTCCACGTGTCTCTGCTGAGGAGATATGTGCACGACCCTTCTCACATGATCAACCATGGATATATTTGACGTCGAAGATGAGGATACATTCATGGAGGTTCCCGTGGAGACTGATGATCGACAGGAGCAGGTCAAACATGGATGAAATATACCTTTGCTGCGCGTTCACTAGAAGCACGGGACCTCTAGGAGAGAACATGGGAGCGGGAGTCTCAGATTCGTACTCAGTACTCCCACATGTTCCCTTGGTTTGTGTTGTATCTTACGAAGATGTAAAGCCCTGAGGTGGGGAGAATGTAAAGACTCAGAAATTCTATGGCAATTTTTTTCTCAAATACATGGGAATTTTACGAGTCCGGGAAAATTGACGGCACATGATTTCGAGGCCCGGTGTGTCTGAAATCAATTTTTGAAGTTTTTATTAGGTACGTTCACTAAAAAGTACGATAGGATTTTTATAACTTTTGAACTGGTTCTTGGAATTGAAATCTGAGGACACTATTGAACTCACAACACCAGAATTCGCTTAAAGGGACATTCACTTCGATGGTAGTGGGTAGAGAATAAAAGTTATTTTTTGGGTTTTCAGGGAAAATAATAAAATAAACTGAGCTACAGTTTATTTTTATTTGAGCCACCAGGTGGGTGTTTGGATGTGGGTCCCACTAGATCTATAACCACCTTATTGAAGTTGGACATGGGGACCACTAGTCTATAACCTTCCATGAGAGGTTATGGTGGTGGGGACCACCACACCTCAACCTCCCATGTGTGGTTAATGTGGTGGGGACCACCCGGGACCACATAACCTCCCAATTTGAATAATAGGGGTGGGGACCACTCGACCCCTATTAATGGGATGAGTGGAAAATCTCTCAACTCCCCTCATTAATGAGTGGGATCCCATTGACCTCCTCTAGCATTATTGGTGCCTCCACCTCCCCTTTAATTATTCGATCCAACGCATAATTTATTATGCCAAATCCTACCCATTAATTAATTGAGGCATCACTTTTAATTAAATGGTAAAATTTGTATTTTGAACTCAAAAATCTAAAATAATAAACAATTTATTATTTGGAGGGGATATCTATTCACTTTTGGAATTTGGGTGGAATATTGGGGAGAGGAGAACTTGGGAGAATTAGAATTGTACAACGAAGAACCCCATCTCCCAATGAAGAATGAAGAAAACGTTCTTATAATGAAGAAAACGTTCTTCTAATGAAGAATGCTGAAAAAGAGTTTCTTTTACTTCTTTCTCATAGGCAACAGACGTGGAAAGTCGTCGATGAACGACATCCCTCCTCATCATCGTCAACGAACCAACACCAAAGCTCGGAATTGAAAGTGTGCGGTGGAGGTGACGAATGACGATATCCTCTGTTTTCTTCCCCACGACTCCGTCGATGACCAATGAACAAGGTAGAGGGTAAATTTGAGTAATATTACCTTCCTTATTATCTTCTTCTATTGGAAAGAAATGGATGCGGAGGATGTGAAATAATTGAAGTTCATCTTTCTTACTTCTTGAGGAGCCAAATGTTACCACCCCTAATGCAGATGGTGCGGGCCAAACCAACATGGCCTGAACCATCTGCCTTTCTTGTTTGTGATGATATTCGGAATGAAGATGTAACAATGAATCAGAAATAAAGGAGATGAAGGCCATAGGCAAAGGTTGTGCTTCCTGCGGCCTCAGCGAGCTGCGCTATGCCCCAGCCGTGCTCCACTTCAGGCCGAACCGCGGCCCTCCAGCTGTGTCGCCCCAGTCATGTCGTCTGCTAGCTAAATCGGCCAAGCCCCCCAGCTCACACAACCACCGGCTTCCTCGGCCCCCTGCCAGCATGCTCAGGCCTCCTGGATCCTAGCAACCTCCAGCCTTCCGTGCACCCCGCCGAACCCCGACCGCCCGATCTGCGCCTACCCGGCAGAATCCCGGCTGCCCGCCGGCCTGCCAGTCGACCTGCCCAACTGCCTCCCGATAGCCTATCAGCCCACTGGGGGGCCCGCCCAACCGCCTCCCAGCTCTTGGGCGCCCGACCTCCTGAGCTGCCCCCCAAACGAACTGGCGCCCTTGCTGCATCGACCTCCTGAGCTGGCACGCAGCCCCCCTCGCGGTGCCCTGGACAAACCGACCAGACCGCTACCACTGGGAAGAGCCGTGTCGGGCAGCACCATCGCGGTGCTCCAGTCCGAACCAGCCCTGAGCCCAGGCCGAACCGCCCTCGCAGCCTGCTGGACTGGGCCAAGAGGGCCGGGCTAAACCAAATAGGTTGGCCCGCCCAATGGGATGGGCCAGATCCAACAGGTCCGACCGGGTCAACCCAGACCAGGTCGATCCGACTGGGTGGGATCGGAGCCGGGACCACTACCAACCCTTTACGTTCTTTGGCCATATCATTGGTACTATATGACCATTTGAAAAACTATAAGCAGCACTGGTATTTTTCAAGCTCAACATCCCCTTTGAGTTAACCCCACTAGAGTTCAGGGTAATATTGAGATATGGTCATGTTAGATCATTATTTATTTAAATCGGGTCCCCAATACTAAAAGGATAATTACTCACAGATCGGGAATCCGATTGACGTGTTATCTGTTGAGTTGAGACACATATAATGTGGCAGACCTTCGAGATACTTCTACATGGTTCTTCATGTGAGTTGGAGTATCAACCTGTAGCTCATGGAGCGGATCCTCCTGAAGATGAATGATCATAGTGTGGATACCTAGTACCTGGATGATCCATGACGACTGCTAACTGATTCGACTCGACGTGATTCGACTAGACCAATGGGAAGCTCCTTGGTGTCGCGGAAGTCCCACAGTGGGGAGCGCCTTGATGTCACGGCAGACCCACGGTAATCGACAGGAGAAGTACCTCAGCAGACAATGAAGGGGATCACCTTGATGACGTAGTTGTACCACGGTGGGGGTGCCTTGGTGATGAAGCATACCCATAGTACTTGACAAAAAGTGTATCTCATAATTCCAAGGTTAGTGGGAAGCACCTTATTGATGCGGCATGCCCACTATACTCTATTGAGGAGAAGTTATCTAGTAGCCGATGTTTCGATAGTATGACTGGGGATGTTACATGATACTACCCCTAGAATAAAACCATAGTTGGAGCTACGTCAGAATCATTTGTTTTTAAATCATGATTGAGATGGATTACTTGATAACGTAGGTATATGTATGGACATATACCTTTGTAGGGTTATCTGTTGATTTTATACTTTGTGGTTTATCCTTGTTTGATTGGTGAGACCTTGAGGGTATTAGGGTCCTTACTGAGTATCATTATACTCACCCCTGCACGAGCTATTCCCGCACATCATTTTGTCGGATGCAGATGACAGACAGTGCTGACCGAGGCTAAGTGTACTAGGACTGGATGGTACCCAAAGGTGGACCACACGGTGTGACAGTACATGGAGGAGATGGACGGACGTGGAGTGCTATGGAGGCTACCTGTACCTACCCATCATGTAGGATTTCCCGATGGATGATCTAGTAGGAATTTTCCCTTTCTCCAGTACTTGTACTTTCAGTTTCCTTGTAATTAACTGTTTTTCATGTATTTCCAGCCCCTTTTTACTTTTCATCACTCCTTTTGTATACAGTTTTATTTAGTTTTTTTATTCTTGTTCGTACCCTGTTCTGTGCATTTTCAACTTATAAAAGAAATTCCTTCCTAGTTTATGGATTTACGCCTTTAGGTGCTAGTTTCCAGCCCCTGGCCTATGGAAGGCGGGCAAGGGGTAGTCATGGTATAGGCCCCGGGGAATGATTCGTGAAAAAAATTTAATTAAATATGAAATTTTTATCCTCTATATTTACAAGGTGATTTTTAAAAAAATAATTTTCTTTTACTACTTTGAAATTATGTTCTTATACATTAAAATTACTTTAAAATATCAAATGAGATTCCTTATCTGGAAAATATTTTTTACATAAAAACATAATTTTTAGGAATTTCATTATATGTTTTTTTGAGGCAATATTTTGGATATAAATATAAATTTTATATGATTATAAATGATAAAATTCATATATTTTGAATGAATTTTACAACATATCTATAAATTCTTCATTACCATAATGTAAAAAAATATTTTGAAAAACTCTATTAAAATTTCACATCTATATGTATTTTAAAATAGAACGGTATTTAACATAGTTGTAAATCTATTTCATTACATAAACTTTTTCTAATAATATTCGATATATTTCTAATGGTTATTGAACTCACTATATAAAAAAATTTGATTATTTACCCAATCATTTGTTTTACTATTCAATGAATTAATCTATCAATTGAATTTTACATCTATGTCAGCATCATAATAGGTCTATTTTGTTACACCATGGATATATTATTTTTCATACATCTTACTTCCCTCTCTATATAGATTAGGATCATTTAATTGTATATATCAAATAGTGAATGTGTTGACATGACATATATTTTTTCACTCTATATGGATGATTATTGTCTTTTATATGTGTAAATTATCTGTTATCATCTTTTATATTTTATACTCCCATAGAAATTGTTATTATAAGATCATATTATGTTATTTTTTCAATTTAAAATATAATGAATGGAATAGGAATAATGTATTACTGTGTGGTAGCTGATATTATATTTCCCATCGAGTCATTAGTCAATATCAATACACAAAATGTTTGTGTATTTGATTGGTGTTTTAGGAACAAGAACACGGTATCTTTGTGGTGACTGTGATTATATGAGTAATTTTGGAGGTGGTAAATTTATGGAATAAATGATGTATTGGTTAATTCTTTTTTGAGAATTGGTTTTTGGAATTATGCATTCCGTCTCCGTGAATTCAATTCATAAAATAATATTTTTTTGTATTTATATCTAATACATAGTCATATTTCACGGAAATGAGTTTAGTTACCCAAAATTGCTTGACTCATTTTTATTCATTTCATGTTATTAATTCCTGTATATATGTTGATATTGGTTTTCACTTACTCAGTGTATGAGCTTACCCTTAAACCTTATTATTTAACATGGATATGAGGAAAAGTATTACCAATGATATGAATAGAATAAACTAAATAATATAAGTAATTTTGTGTGATATGTAGAAGAAATATTTTGGATTTCAAATTTTTTAATAATGTCTAAAATATATATTTGACTAAAATTGAATGGAATTTTTTATTTACATTTTACACTCTATAAAACTCCAATCCAAAATTCTCTTGGAATATATTTGACAAAATATTTTTTAGAGATATTATAATTTTTTATGGTTAAAATTAGGTTTTTTGGTAGATTTCAATTTTAATATGTATATAATATGTTTTTGATAATATGATATATTAGTTCATATCTACGGAATTATAAGTAACATTTGTTGAGGGATTAAACAAAATTAGTAGTTAGGATATATTTTAATGAAAACCATATTGTTCAAAAGATAATATTGATAATAATTTCAAAGTACATGATAACCCTTCAAGTAAAATGTCGTAATATTAGCTATTATAAGGATTATGTTAACTAAGTTTTTTTGAATATCCTATAGATAAATCTATGTAACAATTTTACACACCGGAAACCATTATGAATTTTTCATAATATAGATATTTTGTAGTACTCCATGAAATAATATCCCTATCAGTGAACGAGAATGGTGATAATTTTTTAGTACATTTACAAATAGATTTATTTATAGAGAAACTTTTTATCTGATACTTCACTCAATCATCACTCTAGTGAATGATTAGTGTCCCTAAGGCTACAAACATAGCTAGAAAAAATAGAGGGGTATTTGTGGTTAGTCAGATACCCTTTATAATCAAATACTGAAAATTTATTTTTTTTATGGTAATACATTAAAAAATATGATTGAACACAACATAAAATAACATAGAATAAAAAGTATTGACATATAGTGATCATGGTATGACATAAAATGATAATTTGAAATAAATTTTTAATTAGAGAAGACTTCTTAGAATTGATATTTCGTATTCATATGATGATCTTACCTTATACTAATTGATATTATCAAAATCATTTTATATTAAACTTTTGGATAAAAATGAATGATGAAAATAAATTGGTAGAAAATTTATTTTTTGTAAAATATTTATTCATGGATATATTAAAATTATTAGTTAATGGATGATAATGTTAATATTTTGGTATAATAAAAAGATATGTAATCTTTCCTTCCCTATGGAAAAAATGTTAGTATCTATTAGAAGTTATATCTTCATTCATGATTAAATTTTGATAAACTTATGTATTTTATTTATTATGTTTTACATAAAAATATGAGGTTATAATTTATTTCATTTTTGGAGATTGTATCTCATTGAGATTTTAAATTACATATTTTTCTTTTAATCATTATGTGCTTAATAGATTTCATTAAATAAATCTCTAAACAGTAATGATCTATAATATTATTTATAACCATTAAAATATAGATAGAGAATAAATGGGTAAAAATATAAGAGTCAAAATTATCATATATATATATATATATAAATAATGGTCCTTATTAATATTAATTAATAGATGAAATTTCATTTAATGTTGTTACATAACTGAAAACACTGATTTATTATTTAAACTGTAACCTCTTTAGAAATTATATTTTGAGTTTTATTTAATAAAATTAATTTTTTTATGGATACATGTATTATTTATATTAATAATATATTTACACCATTTTGATTTTTAATTTATGAGAATTTAAATTATTCATTGTTAATGATATTTTAATAATTATTTTCCTATGAAAAAAGATCAAATTATTTTTTTATATATTTTATAAAATATTTACAATCTCTACATATTGAAGTTGAATTTGATAATATGAATAAATATTTTCAATTACCATGATCAAATAATCGAATGAGAAAAAATTTAATTTTATTTAAATATTATTTCAGTGAGTTATGTATTAGTTATCACAGTAAAATAGTTATTTTTTTAGGAATGATTTCTTATAAATATCATACTTTCATATTTAATATATTTAATTAACAATAAATACAACAATGGTAATTTAATAAATGTGTGAAAATAAATGAAAAATATTTTAATTTTAATTCTGTGTTAAAATATATCAAGGAAAAATTATGAATAAAACAAAAATTTCCTACAGAAATTATTTTTCGAAACATTATATGATTTAATATTATCAATATTTTTTCTCAAATTTAGAAATTAAATAGTAATGTATTGTTTTTAAATTTAGATTATTCACGTTAATTTTTATTATGAATAGGTATCTTACATTTTCTAAAATTAATACAATTACCAAGGTGAAATTTTGATTAATATTAACAACTGTTAAAATGGGAAATATGATGTGTCACAAATTTTACTCAATCAATTTCCAAAAAAATCTTCTTAGATCTAAAAATTATGTATCAATGAATTAAATTATTTTATCAATAGTATTTATTCATATTACAAACAGAAATCAAATTCAATTCATTTCATACTCCTTACAGAACATTAATTTGAATTAATTAAACCTCTCTTCACTTATAAAATGTGGTAACATTCATCCACTTCAATCCAAACCAAAATTTAAATATTAATGGAACTATAAACCAAATATAATTCTTATAGAGATCCAAAAATCATTTTAAATCCCATATAGTAATTTTTTTTCCATAATTCCTTTATTTTAAAATGATTTATAAATAGAAGATCATAATTATACAATTATGTATTACATACAATTAAACTCCATTTGAAAATACTTCCCATCCTATATAAAGAAAAAAATAATAAAATTTATATAATTTAATTAACATAAATACTATACAAAAATGTAATTTTATAGAAATCATAAGAATTGTCTATTCTTTTATAAATCAGTCATTTAAATGAATTTTTTTTGCATGGATGTGTGTAGATACCTCCTGCATGAATGAAATGTTTCTTCATCATCACTAACAAAAAGGGATTTTTATATAAATGGATTAGTTAATATATATTTCATCTATTTCATGATTTAAAAGTTTTATATATTAATTAGGCATTATATAAGTAACATTAACATTAATTGATAATTGTAAAAAAAACTTTTGAAAATGAACATTAAAATAGGAAAAACAATTTTTTTTATGATTGAAAAATTATTTTACATATATCTTATACTTATATCATTTTGAAAATAAGATTAAATTCGTTAATAAACTGAAAATAATTACATTATAAATTTTTTTGGGATGATATTATTAAAATAATAATTACTTCTAAAATAGTACTAATGTATAGACTATATCATGATATTATTATGAAAGATTAACATACTAGATTAATAGTTCAATAAATTTATTTGAGAAAGCATTATGTAAAAAGTATTGGATATTAATAAGTATATAATGACTCTTTTTCTATATTTAATTTTAAAAATAAGATTTTATTAATTAATAAATATGACATTATTCATTTGTATAAAATTACCCAAAAAGATTGTCACTTACCGCCTTATCACAAATAATAACTAAAATATTTTTAAATGAATTTATATATTTAAATATAATTAAAAAATTTAAATTGAAATAACAAAATTATTTGAGGTTGATTAAATTTGAGAGGACAATGATGCACAACAACGCTGTTTAAATCTTTTTTCAAAATAAAAAAGATTACTCGGACCCAATGTTGATAAGAGGTAATACATAAATGAAATATACTTGTAGAAAAAAATATTAAATGACTTATATATATATTTTTTGATATTAATAATTTCATAAATTATAATATTAATGTACTAATTTTTATTATGATTTTATTTTTTTATTTGAATATAAATAAATATATCATAATGTTTATTTAATATCATTCATGATAGTAATTTATATTACATGTTATGTATGTTTTTTCTATTGTATAAGGTTTTATTTATTTATTATACAATAAGTATTTTATAATTAATTTTTTTATAATTCATGGAATATACTAATCCAAATAATTATGTTGTATTTAAATTTATTTTGACGCATTTTTTAACCTATTCATTAATCATTTGGTAACATTTTTTTATACAATAATTTTTTATCATTATCGTGATCATATTTCATATAATGTTTTAACACTATTACATATGAATATATAATGTTATGTTTTATCGTTTCTTACCTTTTTAAATATAAACCCTATATAAATATTTCATTCTTCATTGAGTAAGATTCCTGAAAAGGTATTGAAAACACAAATCTACATTATTAAAAATTTAATATTATATATTGTACTTTACATATTCATTCATGTGTTCATACAACATAAAATTATGTTGTATGGTAATATCTATTCATCTCAATGTCAATTATGTATTTTTAAAATTCACAATTTTAGTACAATATTTTCATTATGTGGGTTTTGAATTGATATACATTTCAAAAATAAAAATAAAATAACATTAAGGATAAATTAACAATATAAACTAGACCAAATTTCCATGAAAACCGTTATATCATTGTTTGGATTCCATTATTAGATATTATATTTAAATCTAAATCATAGAGAAAATTTTAATTCACCTTACTAATAATTTAATTTTAATTTTATCTATAAATTCACCCTCATGAAAATGAAAAATGTTTATTATAAAAACTATATTAAATTTTCATTTAAATTTTCCATTTAATATATAAAAATAATTCCATAATGGGAAAAGTTTTTATTTATATACCCTCTATTTTATTTTATTTTCTGTATGAATTTGGCTTGTTGAACTAATGTTCTCAATGAATTAAACTATTGATATCATTTTGTGTGGTATCATTCATGATTTTTTCTATCAATGGTGTTATATGTATATGACATCATCATTATAGGATTCTATTTTTACCCATGAGAAATTAATTTTTTACATATCCAACAACTTATCAAGATTGATTATGTTCATTTGAATAATTTTATTATTGTTGTAATGTAACAAAATTCCATTTATTATATATCTCAAAATAGAACATTATTGAATATTAATGAAACTAGATTATCCATTGAAATCCATTATATTTTTTATTCCAATAATAATATTTATTATAAATATTTAATATTTATTTATTTAACATCTCGTATGATGACTGTATAGAACATAATGATATAGTGTGTGGGACCAAGTATTATATATTCCGTCCATGCATCAATTTTTCCCCATAGAGAAATTGATTCACAATTTTTTAGATTTACACCCAATGAAAGAGTGATGTCTTTGCAAATGACTTGATGGTAAAAAGATGACTGGAATTATTTATTCTATCACCATGAATTTTGGTATTTTATTGAATGTTACTATTTTCAATTTAATGTCATTATCGGATTTATTTAATGATAATATTTTCATTTATAATGTATTATTTTGCTCTTACTTATTATAACCACAACATTCAGGCAATGAAGGATTATATTATATGTTTACCTTACTGTGTGCTTTATATCACCAATATTATGTTTAATTTTCCCATATATATGTTGAAAATTATAACAGATGATATGTTTAGAACCAAATAGTATGTTTTTGAAATATTGTGGGGAATGTTTATCACCTATTATGGATTAATAAGTTTATTAAAAACTATAAAATATAAATTTTATCATCAAGAGATTTGGTTTTTAGATAAATGCATTACCTAACTATCAAACAATATAAATAAAAAAGGTTCATTAAATCTATGTATTTTATCTTATTTTGTCTATAGTGACATTATTAATGTTTTAAATGTGGTATCTTTTTATTAATTCATTATTGATATTTTTTTAATATATTTATGATCAATAGATGATGGATTTTTAATATAGGATGTTAGAGATTTATTAATATAAACAATATTGTTATGTATAGTTAAGTAATTCCTTCTAGTTTTAGTGTTAATTAATATCCAATAATGAAAATATATTCATCAATCATAGTGACAACAGAATAAATTATCATATTTTAGAAATTTTATTATGGTTGTTTTAATTTAATTAAATAAAATTGATGTAATTAATAGTATTTTGAATAATTATTTTATTATTAAATATAATCCAGAAAAATTTGTTTTTCCTTTTGTTCATTATATATAATAATTTAAATTCAGTTTCATTATTATCCCCCAAACTAGGATATATTGGAATCAATAAAACAATGGAAATTAATTGTATGTATAAATAAATGTTTAAGAATATTTATATTGTAAAAAATTTATTTTAATTCGCAATAACGTCATTAAAAAAATATTTATTTTGATTGAAATAGTTTATATCATTTTTGAAGAATTTAATTTAATGAAAATTTTTATAATTTTATAAACAAAATATGCACTCATTCCTAATTATTATTAAAAAATTCACCCTTATATATTCCCTCTTCGTCATTATAACCCTTAATGAATATAATCACTTTTATTAAAAAATTACTTTTAAATTTTTATTAGATTTATTATATATTAAACAATCGATTCCTATAACTATTGTAATATTGGATAATCAGCTAAAAATGGTTAATAATTATTCTTTATAAATTAATTTACTTCTTATTTTCAAAAAACAATTCCAATTTCATCACCTGGGGAATTATCAACTATTTTATTATAAAATTTATATTGGAATATAAGCTTTTAAAATTAAATTATTATCAATCTTCAATTTTTTAAAACTTCATGTAAATCCCAAATAATATTATAAATAGGATGAATCATTTTAATTTAATTTTTTCTATATAAAAATTAAATTTCATCCCCAATCTATTGTATGATTCATAATCGTTAAGCTACCTTCTTCTAATAAGGATTTTTTAGAGTATCATTTCATCTATTAGTTAATAATGGATGAAATAAGTCATCATATAATAAAATAGTGGGTGTTCTAACAGTATAATCTAGATTATTATCTTTTTTATATTTTAAACTTGAAAAGGTATTAGTGTCATAAAACATGGATGGAAAAAATGCATTATTAATTATAATTAATTTATTAAATATGAAATACCCCTTAATAGTGGTGGAGTAACTTAGAAATATACTCCCTCAATTTATTGGATAAAATTCATTAAATTATCCTTAGTATTGAAAATTAATAAAATGAAAAAAATGTTATTGAAGTATCTGTATTTAGGAAATCTAAAAGTCATCAGTTTTTTGGATTCCTTTACAGTCATAGATGATGTATTCATAATTTTATAGTATAATATGTAATAAATATGGATTAATCAAAAATGTAAAGGGAATTAAATATTGAAACAATAACTTAATTTTAATCCCTTAAAGGTTTTTATCCATTATTTAAACTGGACTATTTTGTTATGGTTTAATTAATGTTGAGAAATAATATGTAATTAAATATATCATAATTTTTTTAAATCATATATTACAAAATATGAGCAATGATAACTCTTGAGAATGAAAATCGGTAGGTTTTTCTTTTCAATTCCAAAAACAGTTGACAAATTTATTGAAGAAAATAGTACTAATAATTTAAGACAAAGAATATAAAACCTTATGTATATGGGGTATTAATTTACTAATAAATAGGAAAAATATTTTACTCTAATTAATCCTATTCATTTAATAATAAAATGTCCCATGGTTCCTTGATGTATTGAATTATAGGTTGAGACATCAACAATGAATTAAAAGATAAATTTATCATTAATACAACATTGAAATATTTCAAGTCTTTAGAAATATTAAATATATTTTTTGGTAGATCCCCTACTAGTTTAATCAATGAAATATTAACAATGGTCTAAACATCAATATTTTATTAAAATTTTACAAAGCACAATACATATCCCCATACACACTATGGTAATGTATGTTGATGAAATTGATTTCCT
This sequence comes from Viscum album, assembly GCA_963277665.1. Classification (NCBI taxonomy): domain Eukaryota; kingdom Viridiplantae; phylum Streptophyta; class Magnoliopsida; order Santalales; family Viscaceae; genus Viscum; species Viscum album. Next base: position 233,989,769 of record OY728128.1, read on the forward strand.
CTGGCTCTAGGGTATGTTAATTATCATACATAACATTTTACTACATTCTAACTACTATCAAAACTATGGTGGAATGTTTTCTATTAAAAATTCTATACGAGAAACCCTCACCACATTAAAATTTATAATAGAAATTTTGTTTTTATTTCAAATTTTTTTATGTAATAAATTAATTTTATAACAAAGAATCATCCATAAAAAATATCTAAAATTATCCAAGTGAATTGTATTAAAATTTCTCATTTCAACATTTAATAATCACTATGTTATTAAATATTGACTATTCATTTATCAGGTTTTCAGAATATCCACTATTAATATACAATAAATTATGATTTTATTTCATATTAATTAATCATAAATTATTAATATATAATATTTTGGTCCCAAAACCTCCTTCGGTTTGTTAATTTCTGAAAACAATACTTTATAAAAAATTATTTTTCAATCTATAAAACATTGTACTGTAATTCCCTATTGTGAAATATATTACGTATAAGTTATGAATCACATGAATTTTTATCATATTATAATTTTTTTGATAGTTCGCTCAACTTTATAATTTATTACATAAAGGTCTACATTTAAAAATTCCATATATTTACAAAAAAAGTTAACATTCATGAAGTGTAAAATATTCAGAATGATATATGATTTGATTTGAACTATATTAATTGATTGGTAAATTTCTTCGTAATAGATATATAATTTCACTTAATCATTTAAAGGGTCCAAACATCAATATGGGGTTTTAAAACTATACCACAATAATAATTTTATGAATCATGTTAAAATTTATAATTTAATATGATACAAATCATATAAATAATACCATAAAATTTATAGAAATATTCTATAGAAAAATAATTAGAATTTTCAATTATATATATATTTTTATATAAGAAAGAATCCAATATATTTGCCTCCAATAATTACTGTGAATCTTCTTACATTATCAATGATTTTCTTATTTTCATCATCATAATTGAAAGAAAATATGTGGTAAAATGATATATTTACCAGATATTCATTTATTACCTTTCTGATGAATCATTTTTATGTTTTAGAATCCTTATGAAAAAAATAAAAAATGATTTCGTCATTTTCATTCATTGAATTATTATTTCAATTGGAAGATGACAGATCTTCAGTAGAACCCTATAAATAATTTTATGCACTTAAAGACATATTCCCGTTCATATTTCTATTTTTTGTTTGATTTAAAATCTTCTTCGTTGGATATTTATTATTGATCTATTGATATATGGATTAATACACTCACATAACATAACTCAAATATAGTCCTTATAATATTTCTATTTTATAATATTGTATCTATCATTTTTGAAGTTGTTTTTTAATAAATTAGTTTCAAAATCAATTAATATCATGGATGAACACCTTGACCGAAATTCTAATAAATATTATCTAAATGTTAATTAGAAAATTTATTCATATATATAATATTATTAGATAAATTAGTTAGGGGTTTTAAATGATAAAATTTTGTCGAAACTACGACATTGTACTTATTTTTTCCCTTCTCAAGGATCTATAATTTTGAGAAACTCAAATTGAATAAGAATATTTACTAATTCCATGACTGTTTTTTTAATATTTATTAGTAATTTAAATATATTAATTAATGGATTCCTATTATTCTTTAATAATTTATAAGATTCCAACTATATTATGATTATTATTGGTCACCTCATTAGTTAATAACTAATAATTGTAGACCATTTTCATAAACCATTGGAATATATTGGACCCGTATTCTACTAGAAGACTATAAAATTTATAAAAAACTAAAAGAATAATAATATTTATAGATATAATAAATATAGACATTTTGATGAATAAGTGAATTTCTGATAAGGATTATAATAAACCATATTTCAGTTTTCAGAATGTTAGGCACATGGGAAAAGTAAATCTGAACCAAAATAAATTTTTTGTCACATTTTAAAATACAGTAGATATGTTTGTCTATTCACAACATTATATCCCATATATAGTGTATTCACTACCCTGTTGCATTTATATATAATAAAAATATTTCCCATCAGGATATATTACTTTCCATTTCATGGTAAACATCTTATTCCTAGGTTACATTTACATTAATCATTTTTTGAAACTCAATTATAATTTATTGATTAACGATGGGTATTCATGAATTTTTTTTCTTATGTTTGACACATAATGAATTTTGATTTTGTTATATTTCAATTTTTTCATAGGATATAAATTACTTCTATATGAACCCCTTCTTATATGAATATCTCATAATAAATTATGGTATTTTTATGGGATTTAGTTAACAGACACTTTAATATCTATATTGAAATGAAATACATTAAGAATAACTCTTTTATGTAAAATATATTCCATAACATTTAGCCTGCTTTATCATTTGGGAAGTTATTATTTTAATAAAATTGTATATTAATATTAATTTTTATATTAAATTTTGATGATTTTTTTTTAAAAAATTTTTACCTCTTTAATATTATTTTTTGATGAATTAAAATTGTTTTTAATAGAAAAATTACCATTATTTAATTTGAAATCCATTTATACGTTTAATCATTTATAATCCAAATTAGAATCCTCTTATTTAAAAATGTTTATTTTACTATATATTATTATTATATGGGGATTTCAAATGACTTTTTAAAATATTCAAATGGATTCCAATCATTTATAAATAATATGATTTGACATCCACACCATGGTCAATTTTTAAAAAATATTTTTCAGTTAAAATATATATTATTATTGATTCTTCTTGAAATTAAATATTTTAATCTTTATGGATGAATCCAATTACCTGAAATTTTCAATCTCATGAGTCCTACCAATTCCTCAATGGGATATGTAATTATTATCTCCACACATTACTTAATAAATTTCAATTCACTAACAATTTGATTATAGAATAAAATTTAATAACCCTTCCATAAAAATCAATTAATATACATATTGGAAACAATTTCAAACATAATTTGAATACATTCACTAGTAGATATAATTTTATGACAATTATAGATGTAATATGGGTGGAATCATAAGAATATATCCCATGTAATTCATAACATTAATTTATGGATTTTTATACAGATACATATACTAATAAAAGATAATAAAATCATTTTTAAGGAAATTTCACATTTTATTTGTAAATAAATACATTAAAATTATAAAATTTAATGAATTGTAGGTTTAGAATATTCCTAGAAGAGAAATATATAAACCTGTATTGAAATATTCAATAGAAATAGTATTCCTATCACGAAGAAAATCTATTCGGGCACTAAGCATGATAAGAAAATTTCCACCATTCCATTGGTAGAAAATGATTAATTAGAGAAAATAATAAAATATCCAGTTTAATAATATTTATATAAAACGAAATATGTATAAAAATTTTGATTATAAATATTTTTTATAAAATTATAATGCTTTTGAGATGTTTTTGAGGTAAAAATAGAAAAAGGATACATCGATTCCCAATAAAATGAAAAATAACTAGTTTTCATAAAAACATTCAATAAATATTTGAGTAGTTATATAGAGTAAGTGATTGGAAATATTTTAATTAATTTAAATAAAAATATTATATGAAAATTTAATGAGTATAATATAGAATAATCATCCAATTACTTGAATGGAAACACATTTATATACAATCAAACATAAGTATGGTGTTATGAAATAAAACATTACCTTAGGTCAGAAATTCATTATATACTAATTTAAAATAAAATATAAAAAATAAATATTTATATAACATTTAGAATATGACTACATATATTAAAACATGAAATTTTATAAGAACACTATTTTTGATAGCGCATATAGCATGGAAAACTGTGCTTATAGAAACCATGAAATGCTATCAAAATATAATTATTTAAATGTGAATGTTATATAAATTCCCTTAAATATTGATGTCTACATGTTAATAGAATTTTTTAAATGATTTTATAAATATAAATAAAGTATATTTATAAATATGTGATTAATTCATTGTATTGTCTTTATTGATTTAGGTTATATTTTTTTTAAATCTAATTTTCATGTGTAAACTAATAATTAAATTCAATCCCCTCAAAATTTGAAAATTAATTTTAAAAATTGAATTGGTTTTTTGAATCATCATGTTAGAAAATATTTGGCTGAATTTTTTGTTTTTCGAATATATTAATTTATAATTAATAGTGAAAATAATATTTTTCTTGAAAACTAATTTTTCGTTTTAAAAAATTAAAAAGTAATATATTATATAGAAATTTAAAAAAAGTAATGATAGATATATAATTTTATTATTAATTAAATATATACCATTTATATCACAACATTTATAATATTGATATTTAGGCTTGTTATACATTTGAAAAACATTTCATTGGAAGAACGATATTTTCGCCAAGTCTCTAGGTTTAATTTTTAACCAAATTCTTCTATTTGTGTAGTTTTATTCAATGAAATTGATTTAATGTATTGTCTCATAATAAACAATTTTTTGTAATAATTTTAACTATATATTTCACATAAATAATGGAAAAACTATAAAAATAAATTAATATAGTTATGGATCATACATATTTACTATGGATTAAACTAAATATTTCAATGATAAATTTACAATAAAATTGTCCAAATCCTATTTTATGGACATATTTATACATCATCACTTATATGGTTTCACATCGGGAACTTTTTTTTACCATTTACCATTTTTATAATATTGGTATAAAATTTTAGTTTCAAAAATAACAATTGTATTTTCACCCTGAACTATAAAAGGGAACCCCATCTACTCTACACATTACACATCTATTTCTTTATTTAGAAAATTATTACACTAATAAACTACGTAATTCAGTACCTATTTTCTAGAGTTTATGGTTTAATTATAAATAAATTATTTATAAGGATCAGATATAAATATAATAATGTCTTCCGATGAAGAGGTATTATTCTTATATGATCATATGTTCCATATTTGTCATCCACATATATTAAATATTTCCATTTAATTCATATATAATAACATAATATATAATTTTAAATAATTATTTATTGTTAAAATAAAAAATATATCAATCATATTAAGTTACCATCTTAATCAAGTTTGTTTCCTTATATGTTCTAATGTTATTTAAGACTTCATTGGAGAAAATAACGTTAATTTTAGGGTTGATTTTTTTTAAATTTATGGAGTTTTGGAATAAATGAGATAAGTTTAAAAAATTGGTTTGTTATTAGTTGAGTGGATTTAAAATGAAAATTTACTGAAAAATAAACTGTAGAACATTTAAAATTTTTGAAAATGTATAACACATCTTGTAATTATTAATCTGATTAAGAAAATAAATCAGATGAGATAGATTTTTTAGCAATAATATATAAAAAGAATGTAATGGAATATAAACTAATCACATGTTGTGTAATCTCTTAACTAGTTGTCTTAATGTGGCGGTGCAACTAATTTATGTTGGGAAATTCTTTAGATCATCTCTTCTAGATATAAGTTGACTCCCTCAGATATATTGGAATATATAAACCCCTTTTGGATGTCTCATTTATGAGATAAAACCATTGTAAGTCAATTTGGTTTGATTTCATCCTTCTCTTCCTTCTTCTCCCCCTATTATGATGAAATCCCATGTGATATTGTGTTTTTGATTTTGATATTAACCAATCATGATGTAGGAACCACCTTGAAACCACCTGCATATTTCATAATAGAGATTGGTCATTAGAAACATTGGTGGACCATTAGTTAATGGTAATTAGTTTGTGAGTCAAATACCATATCATATTTTTTAAACACGTATGAAACTTTAGATTTTCCAGGGATTCATAAATATTTGTGTTCCTAAGATGAATTAAGAAATTTTTTCAATTAATTAAATGGGAAATTAGGGGATATGATTGATTAATGAATTAATGGATATTTAGATAATTAATTTTTACTATTAATTAAGAGATATTTGGTTTATTGAAGTGAGAAAATTAATTGTGGAATTAATTATGTTATTTTGAAATTGTTGAGTTGAGACAATTAATTATATGATTACTTATGTTTTATTAAAATGGTTGAGTTATGATAATTATTTGTTGAATTACTTATTTTATTTTGAAATGGTATCCTTAAGATAAAAAATTTATTAATTAATTAATATCTTTGAATTAGTTTTTTAATTAGGTAATTAATTAAGGTTAATATTGTAAAAATTAAATTGCATAATTAGAAAAGAAAATGATGCGGATAATTAATTTATGAAATAATTTCATGTAAAAGAATAAGAACGTGGTAATTTAAATGAGGACCACAATTGGTAAAATTATCATTGAACATATGATTAATGGAATGGGAACATGGTATTATAATTGAGAAGTATAATTAGTGACATGGTTAGTATAGTTGTGAGTAAATGAATGATAACATAGTCATTCTACAAAGAAGTTTAAATTTTAACATGGTCGTTATACTTGAGAGTAATGGAATGGTTGCATATTATTCTATTGAGATGTAAGTATGGTAACTTGGCCATCTTACTAGTGAAATTAATCTACGTAATCTGGGAAATAAATTACTGAATTAATTAGTAGGTAAATAAGTGTACTCTGATTTATGAAATTAGTTGAGAATACATCAGACTTCGGCAATATCCAAATCAAGAATTCGGATATGATATCAACATAGATTCCTTTGTACTCAGTCCTGAGCTGATGTAGGTTTTGAGATATGATATTACTAGGTAACACATTGCATTCTAGAATGAGCCGAAGATTGTATTAAGGTATGGGTATGATTGGAAACAAGAATGTTATGTGGTTAAATAAAGATTAATCATATCATGTGATAATTGTTTATCTATGCTTTGTAATTTATTTCATTATACAACTGCATGAACTATTATTTGACTAGGTTTGTTTTAGAAACTGTGGGTGGTGTTCTACTATGTTGCACTCAAATCCTACAAATGATTTCTGATAATTACCTGAAGAAACATTGGGTTTTCGGATAGGTTAAGGGAGAGGCAGTATGTTTGATTGGTGATTAGGGATGATGATTAGATGAGGGAACCAGATGTGGTTAGGGACCCTCATGAGAGTTCTTTTTCATTTATTTTCAGTTTCATTTAGACAAATGAAAATTAATTTAGCATGTGATGATTATTTTTTAGTTGGATATGGTGTTTCTATATCTAATTGAATTGTGATTTTGTTATTCCTATTGATTATATTTTCTTAGACAATTTTTTTTATTTTAATTGCTTTATTACATTGATAAAAGAAGTTATATTCTCCTAATGATTGAATCACCACACCATCATTGCTTGTCATCATCCTCTAGCATACGGGGAGGTTTTTTTGAGGTAATAGAGAGAACCAGCTCCATGCACCTGTGCACAATACCCAGGTTGGGATGTTTCAAAGTTGTATTAGAAGTCCATGTTTCTTCTATTCATATTTTTTCGTACTGTTTGGGAAATGTATATAGTGTTATATGAATATTTTGGCCATTATAATGAAATCATGAATGAGAGTGTCAAACTAATGTATTAGGGAAAACCCAAAAAGATAGTGTATGATTTTTGTTATTATTTTTTGTTTTTACAGTTGAATATTTAGATGACACACTTGTTTTGTGATATCATTTTTTTTGTTTTTTTTCTCTTCAAGAATTGACTCGTGGCCTGGAATGGAATAAGTTTTCAATCTACATTAATCACTCTAGGAACTCATGGATATTGAGACATTCATAAATTTATATATCCATGGGAAATTGGGTTTTCAGTAATTTGTTGAAATTGAAATATTTTCATTGCACATCAAATTGAAATAAAAATGGTACAAAACAGGGAATTGAAAATGTTTTTATAATGATGTAAGATGTGAATAAAATGGTTACTAATACTAAAAAATGAAAAATTAGAACAATAATAACATTTTTTAACTATGAATTATGTGTAGAAAGGTTAAGGTTATTGTTAGCACCTCAGTTTTAACACTATGTCACGATTTGGGGAAAAAAACTTTTTTTGACATGTTGTGATTTTTTTGTAAGGTAAATGTGATTAAATTTGTTTTGAAACTTAATTATAAAGTTACATTTTGGAATTTAAAATAACATGCCTCTAGCATGATTCTCATTGGGTGGATTACTATTGGAAGGACTAGTAATGATAATCCAATGATGGAACCCGGTGCACTGATAGGGATGGTTGATGACGTAGGTGGGCAGTCCCAAGATATAATTGGTCACATCATAAATTTTTTTAAAGGGCCCCATGGAAGAGTCATAGGATAACATCTAACATGACATGGGAGTTTTTGTTACAAAACCCTAACAAATTTACTAAAGTGACTGGTCCCGAAAGAGTTAAATTATGGGTTGAGTCTGTCAAGATTATACATGACCATTTGGATACTTCCAATTAAGGGATGGCCAGGTTGGCTACTTATATGATTTGAATATTAGAGAAACACATGTGTGATTATCAATAACATACAGGATATGAGAATATTATGTAGTGGAAGAACATATTGGATAATTTCATGGAAGAAAATATACTCATATTCTTTAGGATAGAGAAAGTAGTAGTGTTCATGTGGCATACTCTGGGGATAATGTCCCTGATAGAATATGTTGGGAACATTACAGACATGCAGAATATTTTACCATTGTCTTTAGGAGATGAGACAACTATAGAGAGAATCATTTAGGATAGATCTATGTGTGATATTATTTCCCTAGATAATCATTTTTTATTAAATAAGTTTTCCAAGGTGGTAGATTATGCTCTTATGGGATCCTAAAGGAAGAATTCATCTCTAGAAAAATTATTTCTTCTTAAAGATTAGGAGGAATGAATTCATAATGAATGGATCACCATTATGTGAACATTATCCAGTGCAGTGGAAAATATAAGGGCTAGGGGGAATGGTTGGTAACACATGACCATACTGGAGAGGTATATCACCATTATGGTTATTCATGACACAATTTTTGATACTATCCCTGACCACAATAATAGTAGTGGTCTTGCGGAAAGGTATGACACCAATAGATGTTCTGAAAGAGACATTGACAATTTTTGAATGAAGATGTTGCTAGATAGAGTATAATTGTTTGAAGGGGATCTTCTAAACAACTTATCATACTTAAATCTAGAGTTATATTGGAAGAGGTTGTAGAGTTACTTGACATAGGTATTTGGGGAATGATAGCACATATAATCTAAGTTATGAAACTCAAGGAAGGAAAACGAAATTACATGGAAGGGGGTTATTATAGTTTCATAAGGTAAAACCTACACTTTTGGAAAGCCTGAAGGGGAAATTGATAGTGGGAGGTTCTATTGTTGTATCTTCTAATGTAGTTAATTCCATATTTTATATTTCGTCATCTCATTCTATTATATCTAAAAAAATTATTAATGGGTTTATCTGAGTGTTGGAGTTTATGATTGTGGTAATTAATATATATAAACTATTGGGTGTATGGTCTATAGAAATATATTTATGAAATGGGTGTTCTATTAAGATTGGGGAGTATTGTTTTTTTCGGGATCCCTAAATTGTTGAGATGAATGGATTCAAACTAGTTGTAGGCATGGACTAGGTATTCTTTTATTGGGCCCACGTTTATTGTTACCATAGGATTGTGATGTTTGAGTCTCCTGATGGTGAAATATAACTCATTATAAGGAGCGGGATATTCGGGAAGGTCGAGAAGGGCCAATCACTCAGCATGTGAGAGAGCTCATAGCCATGGGTTTTATCCTATTTCTGGAAAATGGAGTTATGAAACTAGATATCGGTCCACTAGTAGTGGAGTAGTTTTAGGATATCTTTATTAAATAATTTCCAGGGATTCTACTAGATAGATATGTTGAATTCACCTTTTTACATTATACAAGGGGATAATCTAGTAACTACTCCTCTATTAAAAATGGTACAAATAGAGATTCTAGACCTCAAGACTCAGTTAGAAGACTAGGAGGATAATGGATTTATCATTTTGTGTACATCACCTTGGGGATCACATATATTGTTTGAAAAAAAGGATGTCATAATTTTATACTTCTATGTTAATTAGATGAAGTTAAAATGTTAACTAAGAAGAACCTGTATCTTCTTCCATGTATTGATGATCTATTTGACTTGTTGATGGGAGAATTTAGGTTATCGATATTTGACATTAGATTAGGGTGTCATCATCTGAGAGATCATACATCAAATATTACATGTACGAACATCAAAAGTAGGAATGGCCTAAATGAGTTTTTCGTAATTCTATTTCGGTTGATGAACTCATCATCAAAGTTTATGTACTTGATGAAAAAAATAATCAATCCGTCCTTGGATCCATTTGTGGTGGTGTTTGTGGATGACCCCATGGTGTACTTAAAAACTCATGAAGCACATTAACAATATCATGACATCATCCTGAGTACACTGAGAGAGAATCAACACCCACAATGATATCTAGGTATACTATTTTGAATGACCATGTATAGTTCATGGGACACATCATCTCAGAGGAAGGTTTGTTAATATTCCAAAGGAAGGTTCATGCAGTGTATTCTTGTGTGCATCCCATTAATATGTTATATATCTATAGCTGTCTAGGATTAGATTTATATTAAAGTAGAATCATCTTGGAATTTTCCACTTAGGCATCATTGATTTCAATCTTGAAAAAATTGAATAATGTATGAGTGGTCCAACATATGTGATAATTCCTTAAAGTATTTCAATAAAATATTGACATTATCAATGTTATTGATCATACCAGAGCCAACTGTGGAGTATAAGGTGTATTATGATGCATCTTAGATCTAACATGGAAATGTGTTGATGTATGGATATTTATTTTTGGTGTATGGGTCTCGGAAACTAAGGCCACATGAATACATCTATATTATTCATGACACTAAACTAGTATCAATGGATTATTATTTTATGTGGTGAACATATTATATGTTGGGTGGGATGCGTATAGGGCTTCACGATCACAAGTTTTTATGTTAAATATTTTCCTAGAGATAATTGAATTTCTGGTATTGGATAACAATTAAGAACATACATTGATACAATTTTGAGTCAGTATATAGGATAATGAAGGAAAAAAGTGTGGTCGACGCATGGAGAAATAGAAAACAGTCTTCAATTGTTCCAGAGTCTAGTGTTGAGTGGAAGATGATGATGTTGCTGGATGATATGTGCATTGTATTTCGGGAATGTTAACTGGAAATGACTCGAATTTTGTAATCATTGGAGTATAATATTTTTTCAAAATATGATAGATTGAATGTATTATGTTTTGGAGTGTTTGACCTTGAGGTTAATACTTTATGGTGGCGAGAGTCCTTCCAATTATACCATAGATCAGGATGATACAATTTCTGTTAGATAATGGGATGTTCTTCCTACAATAATGTCACAAGTGATGATATGGGAATTACATTAGTATTAGATGTAGGTAAATCCAAGGGTCACCAAAATGTACACTGACCCAAGATGATTGTTTTGGTGGCTGAGAATGAAATATTTAAATCAGGTTTTGTGACATGATGTTATACCTAACAACAGCTAAAGGGATAACATCAATGACCTAGAAGATTACTACAGTATTTCCTATTACAGAATGGATGTGGTACAATGTGAAAATATATTTTGTGTTAGGTATTCTAAAGACTCTTAAGAAGAATGGTACTATTTAGGTTATTGCTGGTCGATTGACAAATATTGTGCATTTTTTACCAATAAGGGGGACTTTATTAGTGGAACATCATGGAGATTCATAAAATTATGAGATAGTTCATCAACATAGAGTTTGAAGAACCATATTTTTTGACTGTGACTCACATTTATCCTCACAATTATAGAATGTATTTCATAAATATAGGTGCTTTAGGAAATTCTGCGAGAATGTATGCTTGACATTAGTGGACATTGGGGGAAGTACACGACTTTATTAGAGTATTCCTATAACATCTGTTATCATGAAACTATATTGATTGAAGCAAATAATTCTATTTATGGTAATCCATATGGACCACCACTATGCTAGATGGAGGCTAGTTTGTCGTAGTTGTTTGTACTGAGCCTGGTGTAGGAGACGTTAGAGCGCATGTAGCTAATTTTTAAATGAATGGATATGGGTTAGAGTATAGAGATGACATATAGTGATGGATTTTGATGAAAAATATAATTTATATATGGTGATCATATATTCAATGATGTGTCAAATAGGTTGGTTCATTACACGATATAATGGATGGGAATGTTGGAATCCAAAATTTTTGGACCGTTCGTGATAGTGGAGAGAATCTGCCAAGTGGCATACCGATTGGATATTCCATAGAAATATAGTGTTATGCATGATGATTTCCATGTAAAAAATCATTTACAGTATCACCTTGATGTTTATCATGTGAACATAGTAGAGAATGTTTATCCTGATATAGATGCATCGTTTGAGTAGAATTTGATGCATGTGTTGGATCGTATTTAGAAAGATATATAAGAGAAGATAAATCCAATAGTTAGAATGTGTTGTAACATGTGCATATACAAGAGGGTGCATGGGGAAGGGATGTAGATATGAGGTCCCAGAGGCCCAATATTTTTTACTTGGAATATTACAGATGCGTTGAATTACAGCTCCTATATGATCTATTATAATGTGGGGAGATTGTTAGATCTCAGCTTTTTAGGTACTTTTTCTTTATATGTTCTTATGACGTTTGATCCTTTCTTGGATAAAATGACCTAATTTCAGGGATGAATGTTTTTTTAAATTATCTGGGTTCGGTTATAAATGGGTTATGTGTTAAAAATGTGTTCACAATGAGTAGAGAGGATTTAATGGGAAAATGGGAAGAACACTCAACTGATGAACAACTGAGCAACATGTAAAATATTTACATGTCATATAATCATTAACGGGTTTAATAAAATAATATTGAGGTGAAATTTTTAGGTAATAATCATTATAAATAATCACACAACATGCAACCTAATTACACATCATGTACTCTCTTGAAATGTAGTTTTAATGGTTTTTTTAGATGAATATTTTGATAAACTACTTCATCTTATCTTCTATCAACCTTAGGTGACTCTCCAAGGGATTTTGGAGTGCCAAATCCCCTTATAAAAGGTACATTCATCCTATCAATCCATGATAATACTTCTTATTATTATTTCATCCTTATCTTTGTTCTTCTCCAACATGTTGTGGTGAAATAGATTTGAAAATTTTCATTATTGGTTTTAATCATGATCAATCATGATATAGGATCCTCTTCAAAACCATCCAAAAATTTCCCCATGTGTATTGGTCAATGGAAACACTGGTGGATCGTTAGGTAAAGGTAGGCGGTCAATGATTTAAATCACATAGTTGAGAATTTGGATTACATATATTCAATTGTAAATTTTATAGTGTGGCATATAAATAGGTGTTCTAAAATTGAATTAATTAATGTGATCAATTTATTAATTTAGAATCTAGGTGATTTGGTTGAATAATGAATTTTAGAATTTTATGATAATTATGTATGAAAGTAATTATGAGATATTGGGGTCATTTTATCAAGATAAATAATTGTAGACCAACTAATGTGACAATTAAATGATTTAGTTGAGATAATTAATTGTATAATTAATTATTTTATATTTAAATATTTGAGTTGAGATAATTAATTATAGAATTAATTAGGTGATATTGAAATGTTTTAATTGGGATAAGTAGTTTACGAATTTATTAATAGATTATAAATACATAATTAATTGGGTTTTTAATAAAGGGTATTTAATGGAAAATCTAATTGTTGTATTTCTAATAAAATTGATGGTGTTGAAAAATTGGTGAAAGAATTATTTGTTAAACAATTAGAACATGGACATTCAATTGAGAAGTACTATAGGTAAAATGGACATTTTACTTATAATTCAAGGATTGGGAACATAGTTGTTCATTTAAGAAGTATAAATAATAACATGGTCATTATAATTGTGAATAACATAATCATAACATGTTCAATATAGTCGGAAGAATAAAGGGTAACATGGTCATTATTCTGGTTACTAAAGGTATGGTAACATGGTTATTCTATTAATATGTTAGTATGGTAACACAATCATCTAACTTATTTATTTAATCTTTGTAATGTGGGAAATCATAAATGGAATTAATGATTTGGAAAAAAGAGTATCCAAGTTATAACCTCACATAAGAATACTTCAGAATCAGGTATGATCGGAATAATTTATTGAGATAAGATATCACATTCAAATACATTGGAATCTAGCTTGTTCCAAATAATATATTATGAAAAGATATTACCATCGAACACTTTGGGATCCGACATGAGCTGATGCTAATATTGAGGTACATGTAACCATGAGAACCTATGAGTTTTGTGGTTAAATAAACAATAATTTTACAATGTGATATCTATTTAATTATACATTTTAATTTGATTAATTCTAAAATTGGATACATATTTATTGGAATAAATTTTTTTTAGATACCATTGGTGTTGGCCTACTAAATTATACCCACACCCTAATAGGGCTGCTTGATCGGTACAAGAATAGACTTTGTGTTTTCTAGGAACGTTAAGGGAAACAAAGCTATGTTCAATTTATGATTATAGGTGGATATTGAATGATGGAACCATAAATGTCTCTAAACCCACTTGGGTGACTTTTTTTAAATTATTTCCTCTTTCATTTGGACACTTGACAATTATATTTTCATGAAATATTTATGTTTCGATTGGAAATGCTATTTTCTACTATGTTTGACATGGGATATTGTTATTTATATTTATTTTATGTTCATTCTATATTATTTATTATTTCAACATGTGTATTATTGTGATAAATGTAGGTGTTGTCTTTTAATGATTTACTTTCCAGACACTCACTACTAGTCAGAATGAAATAGAATATAGGGAGGCATGCATAAGTCCATGTGGTGAACATGATTGGTAAACTAGTGTGTGGAACATGGTTTAGGAGACTACAATATCTTCTTCTCTAAAATGGGAATTAGAGCATTACCTCATATGTATAGACGAATATTGCCTCACAAACCAATGTAATTCATTTTCCAATATTTCATTGTTTGTATGTTCATGATCATACTTAATATTCTTATATGTGATATTAATGAGAAATAAATAATTATATAACTATAATATATCATTTAATGTTTCCCCTTAGAATCTATTGTTGGTGGAAACAAACGTCATATGCCATGTAGAATACCACATAACAAAATGATGTGATTTGTTTCTAATATTTCACATGGATCATATATGTACATGTCCTTTTAAATAATATGATATATTTAATATAATTATAATTCTGTAATTAAAAAATATAACATACCTTCTTTCTGATATGTTCATTAAAAATGGAATCATTACACATGATTACATACAACCTACCATCCCCATGATTTTATTCTAGGTCCTCTTTTATAACCATTTATCATGGTGGTTATAAAACAATAAATGATTTTTAAAAATGAAAACTATTTCTTGATTATTTTATTGAATATTAGGGTTTAATTCCCATATTGAGAAAATCTAAAACACCGATTCCATTTTGAAATTATAATATGAGTATCCCCAAAAAAACTGGATGTGGAAATTACTAAATAAGTAATTAAATAAGTCTTTGAATAAATTTAGTAAATGGTTTTAGAATAATTTATTAAACATGTAAAATATTTTAAAAAAAATTTATATATGATTATTATACTATAGATAAGACACATAAATGACTTTTCTGGATATGTGGTAATGTTTAAGAATTTAAATTTTACATTCTTGGCACTTATAATTTAATTTTTTGGGGGGTTATATAATCCATTTATAATTTCATATCACTAACCCATTTATCTAAATGGTTTTCAATTTTTCTTTATAATTTAACTCTTTCATTGAGGATATAATACAAATATTTCAAATTTGGTATGATTATTTTTCAAAATATCATCATTATTAATTCTTTAATATTTTTATGTATAACTAGGAGGAATTGTGGATATGTCACTCAAAATTTCAATATAGGTTCTTATCCTATGATTATTCCATATCTATTTATAAAATATTTCCATTATCCACATTTTGGAGAATAAAATTATTAATAAAATGGTATTATGAAAAAATTATTATTTTTAATATCTTCGAACAAAAATCATTTTTTATATCAATGTTTTATGAATATCAAGAATTTCTTCCTAATTCATCAAATTATTTATTAATATATATTTAGACATGTCTTATTTTTTACAAAATGAACCAAAGGAGTTCACATATAATTTATCTAATGAATTAATTTTTAACATTTTTACAATATTGTGAAGGGATTTTTTAACATATACATCATGTACTGATTTTACTACCTTAAAGACTACTTAATTAGTTATATATTTCCTTAAATGTTTCATTAGTTCTTGTTAATTATTTTTATAATATTTTAGAATATATATTATTTTGATGATGTGATATAAAATTGAAAAGGGTATTACTATCAAGAAATATTCTATGTAATATTTTTTAGATGTTGTAATCAATGATAAAAAGATTTGATTTAGTAAATTGATTAAAAATAATGTACACAAGTCCTTCACATATATAAATATCTAAATATTACAATATTTTATGGGGAAATAAATTCCATATTTTCATCAATTTTGGTACATCATAAAGAAATTTTCTTTGGTAATTATTTATGTTTTAATTGTGCATCCCATTTAATTAAAAAGATTACTTTTATCCTTATGTCTTATGATTTTTTACATGTTTTGCAATATAAAATCATGAAAATTTTATTATTCGTCACCCAGATATCTCTATAATTATTTGGGTAATTTTTTCGCTTCATGACAAATAATCTATTTCTATTATGATGTATGCCTAATAAATTATGGGACTTTTCCCCCTTGTGATTTTTTTAGGTATTTATCCATAATACAAGTTTATGTCATGATGTATGTTTTAAAAAAACCCCATATGATTCAATGATCTTATAATACCATATTCATCATGTGATAATCCAATATAACTACTCATTATCCCTAATTTTAATGATATCATGTTATACTTTTGACTCACAAGTTAGGATTACATATCCAATTTTTTTCCTTAATAGGTGTTTCTATCTCACCACATGTCTCTATTTATTTTTCATACCATCCAATTAAATTTAAGATCTGTAATGTTTTCACAATCTCATTATGTAGACTAAAATAAAAATGTATTATTTTTGTTTCACATAGATTTATTATTACCTTTCTCTTCCAAATTCAAAAGGATTCAAAATAATTTGGATGTAATTAATGTATGATTATGTTAATAATCCTATAATAGTTTGTGAAAAGGGATTGGTTGACTATAGTTTCCACAATATCATGGTCTATTTATTTTTATAATTAGGACTATAATAAATTAGTTACATCCCTATAGTCATGTATAATGATAAGACTATGTATAAGAAAATATCATGGAATTTTGGTGATGTTTCGAATTACTGGTTTCTATGATATTATAACCCTATCTGTATAATACATGTGATTGTGGATAACACATAGTTGTATACAAGGTTAAACCGTACATGATAAGTGAATTGGGATACAAAAAAAATTACATTATGAATTAAAATTGGATGTTTGTCAATATTTTTTATAATCCTATGGAATATAATTGAAATTTTCAAAAAAATTATGAACCACTTGTGATGAATTAGAAAAATTTCCATGTTAGAATACCATATAATTAAAGTTAAATTTTATAACCTATATTTATACATTGATATTCATAATTTAGTATTTACATATCAATTATTTGTTATTCCATATTGGATTATAACATTCCCTATAGTATGTTAAGAAAAAAGAATTTTGTTTCATTTGTTAATTTTATTTAATTGAGGGATATAATAGAAACCATGCCAAAAAAATTGAGTTGTATGATATTAACTACTCCCAAACATAGGTGGAATTATGAATATATTTTTACCACATTCCCATCGTTATATCAAAATAATAATTTCGTAAATATGGTTATATATTGATCCATATAGGTACTTTTTTAACATTATTACCATACATTTAAAAATCAAAATTCAAATCCCGAAAAGATTATAGATGAAGTATATGTACTCTTTATATATAATGGATTAATATTATGCTCAAAATATAGATAATTGTAATGTCTCAAATACAAAGTATCATGTAGTACATATGATAATGTTCTTCCTTTTTTTCATAAAAATAATTATCATACGGATGATTACATGTATAAATGATGATCATTTATAAATTATAATATATGAATAACACCATGAATTGCACTAGATGGATACTCTTCACTCTACCATATTGAATCTATATTTACTACAGATCAATAAAACATGTAAACTACAAAACGAAGCCTCTATAATGAAAATTATAATTGAATAAGGATATTGCATGATTTCATTGCAACTGATCTTGAGAAATGAGTCAACAAACTATTGAAAAAATAAATAACTAGATCCCCATCTTCATGGATAGTATATTTTATACTATTATTCATTATTATTTATTGTGGAATTGATGTTTTTTTATAAATCGTTTATAACATCTTGTTTCTTGATAATTATTCATTTTAATCTTTATGGATTTTTATTAGATGAGGATATTTTTATGACTATTTTATTTGGGTTATTAGTGGTAATGAACAATATTTTTTTACAAATAGATAAAAATGAATAGAAACAATGGATGTTCTGATAAGTCTGGAAATTCGGTTTTGGCTGTTTGTGGAAATAATGTTGTTTCTAATATATTTGATTGAGGATTCTTGATTATAAGGAAGATATACCACTATGATAAGGTGAATATCTGGGATAACTCTGGTATTGTTACAATATTAAAATTATAATGAATTTTAGGTTGTTAATACTTTGTTATAAATATTATAAATGTTTTTCTATAATACTCTATAATGCTTTATTATACTGTATTCTAATTTTTTAATTCCAATGTGAATGTTATAGGAAATGATTTTATTGTTCTTATATAATTTTTCCTATGTATTTTTATAATGATTAATGATAAGAAACTTATTCTAATAAAATTATTAAGGATGATTGGAAAAAATTATGTTTACCTTTTATAAGGTTAAATCCCCCCTCACACCATATAGTAAATCATATTGTCATACAATCCTACATTTAATATAATGTGGGGATTTGAAAAGTTATTAACTTTTACAAAAAGTATATATTTTTTAAAAAATGTAACATTATTCTTAATAGGGTAGGTATGACCATTGGTACACTATAAAATTTAATAGTATGTAAACTATGAATCATTGATGGTGTTGATCTTAAATACTAGAGGGACCATATGATGTTTTTCATTATTAATAATATTTTGAATTCATTTATTAGGATGACATGTAAGTATCAAATTCCTTAGAAATATGTTTTTTAAATATATTATAAAATAGAATTCGGAATATCTTCATAACTATCATCATATAAATACTTTTTATATTCAATAACTTCAAACATATACAATTCAATTTAATTGTTTATGAAAACTAAATAATATTAATTAAACATGAATTATCCCATTTAGGAACGTCTAATGTTGTCAAAATAGGAAGTGAAAGGATATTTTTATACTATAGAGCATTCTATTTTCTACTAGGATAATACATTTCCAAAATAAAATGTATTTTTATAACTATTTGAAAATTTTTACAACAAAATGGATAAAAATAATTTATTTTTGATAATTTGGTTGAGGAAATTACATATATATATTTGTAAAATTGAATGGGAATCAATGTGAACAGCTCATGATAAAACTGAAAAACATACAATGTTCAACATAGATGATTTGATTGTGAGTTAAATAAAGTATTATTGAATATTAAAAATAGATTTTGGGAAAGGTAAAAAAAGAATAGTTTATCAATTTTCCTCTAAATTTACATCTTCTAATAAATTTAAAATCATTTGAAAACATACTAAAGAATTATAAAAAAAAGAAATATTAAATATATGAATAAATTCATTTCGTTGAAATAATGTGGGAATGGAAATCCATAGAATTTGATAATTATAAATAGTCTAATTTTAAATACCAATACTATATAAAATTTATTTTCAAAATTAGAAATGTTGAATTTATTGGATATTAACGTTTTTGATTATATTTTTTGAATTTATGAAATAAGATGTTTCAGTCCAAAATTTACTATTTTGGGAAATATGGATAAAAAGGATAAATGTTTGGTGAAGATTAATGATAACATGTGGCATGAAATATTGAACTATTTAGAAAGAAGTAATGTTAGTAATAGGGATAGTTCATTAGAATATAAGTCAAAATATTGATGTGATTAATACATATGTCTGGATTTTTAGGTGTATATTCTAAATACCAACCAATCAATTGTGTATAAGGAAAATTATGAATATCTAATGGATTTATCCATAAATAAAATTCTCCAAGATTCAAATGTGAAATACTCTACTTATTTGGAATATCTGAATTCTATTACATATGAGTATCAAAATACTATACCTCATTTTAAAAATGATATATTTCCTGCAACTTTGATGAAGAAAAAAAATGAGTTGAATGGAAAAAAAATTCTAAGGTAGAACATTCCAATAAAAACACAAAAATTTTAAAACATTATAATAAAATGATAATTAAAAATTAAAAATTAGGAAATACATATATTTCTAATTAAAATAAGAAGATCCAAATGTAGTTTATAAACTAAATTCTAAAATATTTATTATCAAAAAAATTTATAAAATATTAATTCATGTATATAAAAAACCTTTATTTATTAAAACTAGTAGATTTATTATAAAATTACTTATTGGGTTGATTTTAATAATGAAATAATTAGTTTTCAAAATCATCTATTTTTCAAAAAAGTGAACCCTTTTGTATAAAATGACATATTAGTTGAAAATAATTGATGATATTTTAATAAATTGATTTCAATATTATTTTTTTCTATAATTTTTTATTTTAAAAAATTTAATAGTTATTAAATATTTAATAGTTATGTATATATATATATATTCTTATTGTTATTTTTACTATTAATTATGAACCCTATAATCTATGGTTACAAAATCCAAATTTTCTCATTCATGGAAATATTAATTGTTTCAAAAAATAAAATAAATTTTATATGGATGGTTGTTGATATAATTTTAAAAATGGAAAAATAAATTATTCGAAATTATTTTCAATAAGAATGGTAGAATCGTAACATTCCGGGAAAATGATCATGGAAAAATATAGTGGTTTGGTGATATTTTACTTCTTAGTAATTCATTAAATTTTAATTTATTAAATATAGTATACCTTATACATCACATAATTAGTATAATTCTATTTTATGATGAATTATATATTGTGAACATCATGAATAATATATTTATTTATAATTGTTCAGATTATAAATTAGTTATTTCTTATTGTATGCATGATTATATATACACTCAAATCATATAAAATAATAGAAAAATTATATACATATCGAAAATGAATTTGTAGATCAATCCTAGTTATGGAATTAAATGATAAGACCCTATAACATTAGAAAATTAACCAATCCCTCTAATAATGATATATATAAAAATATATCAGAGCTTTGGAATGATTATTACAATGTCTGTTACCCTTGATAAGTTTTTATGAATGATAAATAAGTATTTAAATCTCTTAGAGAAATTTAAAAATACAATGATTTATCATTATTGAACATAGATTTATTTATCCCACCACAAAATAGAAGTATTGGCAGAAAGAATATGTATATGTATTAGTTGACGATTGCTTGTGATATACATCACAATATTTTATAATTAAAATTATATATATATATTTCTTTTTAATAGAATTGTATCCTATGTTAAAAATGTGAAACATCTATAATTTGATTATATTCCTTGTAATCATTGAATAATATTTTAAAATTTAATTTTGATACATTTTTTAGATTGATAGGTGTCATATATAACTTTTGAGATCATAGAACACCACTACAAAATGGTGTACATAAACTATGAAATAATGTTCTTTAGGAAATTATTATAACCAATTGAAGAAATACTAAATTTCTAATCATTTTCAGATGAAAATGTTTTTTATATCCTATTGTAATTTATATTTAATTCTACTTAGAAAAATTTATAATAAAAACACATATGTGTTTTTGAAAATAAAAAATCCAAAACATTATATTTTTCTATTTTTTGATTTCTGAATTCATCATAAATAATTAAGATTATTTATATTAATATTCTAATAATTAAGATGAATGGATTATATTGATATTATACAAAAACATGGTATTATCATAATTTTAGTATATGTACTTTTCTTGATGATGAAATAGTGCATGTAATTTTTGTTTTAAAATTATTCATTTTTTAGAAAATATAAACCACATAATTTAATTTCAATTACAAAACTAGTTGTGAACCCATTTTTTATAAAATAGAAATATATTGAAATATAAATACAATGTTTTATAATATTAAAACTCTATATAAAATTGATCAAGTTTTTGGATAATAATGATTTTAAAATCCGATTAATTAAATGATCAGAATAATTCATCCCATTGATAATATCATTGCTGATGTTGATCAACATGTCAATATAATATGATCCTTAAATTGATTTTGAACCATTTTAATTATTATTATAAATCAAACCAAATAATATATTATAGGCTGTTGTGTGCTGATGATTATATAAATGAAATGAAGGAGGATCTTAATGAATGTTTTAGGAAAAAATCATGAACATTGGGGGAATATCCTTTGGATATTTCTGTAATTTCATTAAAATGGGTATTTCATAAAAACAAATATAAAATGGTGTAATTTTATGAAATAAAAAACATTCTAACTAATATAGTCAACATTGTGGTATATGTAATGTGTTAACTTCCACAATAGTAGATAAAGACGAATATATTCGTGTACTATAATAAATTGATTCATTTTTAAATTATGCACTTTTTAAAATTCATTTGACGGGATGTTTTATTAAAGGATATGTATATGGGGATGAATATATAGAACTACCATCATGGGTTGAATAAAAAATCTCAAGATAATATTTATACTATAACTAAGGAACTTTATAGGATTAAACAAACTCCAGGAACCAAGCATGATATATTTTCATGATTTTTATCATTGTTTCTCTTCCAATATTCTTTATTGAAAAATTAATGAAACTATATGTTCTTTAAATATATTTTAATGAAATTTTTTTATATAAAATTGGAATTACATTGATGATTCCTTAGTATATCATATGATTTTTTAGTATGAATTGAACATATTGGCTGATCATTCATTTCTCATAGGTTGAAAATTTTAAAAAAAAATAGAATGTAAATTTTTTTTATCTACAAATATATGTAAAAGATTTACAGAAAAAATATTTTACATGAATATTATGAAATTAATATTACTTCATTTAGATCCTCAAAAATATGACATGACATTGAGTATGGGAAACCATAAGATAATAAAAATGATAGAGGAATGATTTTTATATTCATATATTATAAATATAATCAAAATGAATAAATTAATTCAACATAAAAAATCGTGATATATCCAGTTGATTTAAATTAATGTTATATAAATTATGATGAAATTTTTTAAAATACAAAAACTAGACTACTTATAATAGAAAACTTTCTTATTGTATAAATATTTTCAGCTAATATTTTCTGTAATCTTAATTTTTTGACATAAAATTGAAAAAAATAGTACATATAAAATAATTTATTTTTTAGGATGATAATTTTTATCATGTATATTTATTAAAATAACTCCATCTCAAATTACACTACTGATGTTCAATATATAACAACTGAATATTGTTATTCTCATGTGTTTTGGATGAAATACACACTCACTAGTATTTTTACGAGTTTTAATGAAACTTCCATTTATTATGATAACACTAGTGTCAATGATGATTTTAAAAAGCCATCACATCACACATGAGAAACTATTATTGATATGAGAAATCATATAATTGAATATCAAACACAAAGATACATATTAATTTACAATTCATTGGAGCACATGAAAAACATAAAAATATCTTTAAAAAACCACTACATTATGAATTATTTGAATATATTAAAAAAATCAAGTAATGGTCAATAGAAATGGTCAATTATAAAAACAAATTACTTATCTCTGTACAGTGAAAAAATACATTAAAATTTTAGACAAAAGTTCTCCTATTATTTTAAAAAATAACTTTTATTTTTTAAAAACATTACTTTAATGCCTTGTGTTTTTTAACTGTGTTCGAATATGAATGTTCTTTAAATTTATAGATTATTTGAGGGTATGATCCTAAAAACAAGACTTGTGATGATGGATCCTAATTTGAGATCATTTAAATGTGTTTATAACGGGCTTGGGTAAAGGCTTGAGGATTTTCCCATTTGGATGATTGGAATTCATGACTGTCAGATCAGGAAAATCCTGGTTTGTATGGAACACCAGAGAGCACACAGTTGGTGGATGGAATATTACACAGTGTGGCATTCTACAGGAAACAATGCATCTTAATTCTGAGAATCTGAGGCGCTCACATGGTCTATGCATGGTAAAGAAAACCATGTGGGATAAACTGTGTGAGGTGAGTGTCTTAAACATAGAAACTCTCATAGTCTACACATGGTTAGGAAAACAATGTGGGATCGACTGTAAAAAATGACATACATGGATAAAAGGTTCCTCATGGTTGGCGCATAGTGTCCCAGATCATCCACACAAAACCGTGCAGCATATTTATTTTGGGGATATTTTATTTAATTAAATTCCCAATTAAGATGGATTTAATTAAATGTCTTGATATAGTGTATTTAATTTATTTATTGTAAAGAGTAATTTTATTTATTAATGAAAAATTATGATTCGTTTTATAAAATTAATGTTTTGAGACTTTAGTTAAATGAAAATGAGTTGGAGTTTTATTAATTAAATCCAAGTTATTGGAATTCAGTTAAATGAAGAATAAATATTGTGTTGGGTTTTATCAAATTAAATTCATGATGATGATGAATATTTTTTTTAAGGAAAAATGGTTTTTTTATTTAATTAAATTGTGTTGAGATAAATTAATTAAATATTGTGGAGTTGGAAAATTTCATTAATTAATTTTGTTCAAAGAAAAATTAATTAAATGATGTGTAATTGATGAGTTATAGGTTTTATCCCAGATGTGTTAAAATTAAATGATTATAATAGTAATATGGTTATTATTTGTTTTATTATTATATTAACTCTTATAAATCTAATGGGGGATATTTTATGGGGAAAATAAGAGGATGGATGAGCCCATATCCTCCTATGTGATGCGAAACCCCCCTCCTCTCCCATGGTGGACGCACACCAAACCCTCTTCATGAATCCTCTCGGTAGGTCATATTACGGTGGTGACATCACAGATATTGTCTATCTTTTCAAGGTATGTCTTTATTTGGATGTTTCATACCTTTCATCGACTGTCTTGGCTCTCTTTCACCAGGTCATTGTTAGGATGAAACCCTATGTCCCAGGATTAATCGGTTTCTTCTATTCATCTAATTCTATGTGGTGTGGATGATGTATCGGGACCTAATGTTCTGTATCTCGATAACCTTCACTGAAGGTTGGGTTGTTTGGATTGATTTGGCCCACCACAATCATTTTCAATTTAGGCTATAAACCCAATAATTTTTTTTCTACATATAAAATAGATTCTTATGGTGATTTTGAGTTGTGTTGAATTAATAGGTGGGGCATTGCTCCTCACCACACTAATTTTGGTTTACATTCATCATTTTTGGGTGATGCAACCAATTCATAATACACACGAACAATATTGTGGAAGTGAATGTGTGTGACTAGATTACAGTTTGAGTTAGAATGCATTAGCCCAATCAAATTCCATGAGTTAGAGTCCTCAATATTTCATAATTAATAAAACACAGTATTTTTTAAATTGATATTGTTGATAAGATTGACTACAATTAATGAATTAATGGATTAATATTATAAAATATTTTGAGAGATTAAAAAATCTCATTTTTTTAGTAAAACCCCTCCAATAGAGGTGCATACCTTTAAGATAAAAACATAATGATTTGTCTGATATGTTCGTTTATATTATTGTTATGTGATTTACTATTTCATCCCTTTACATTTTGATAAACTTGTAATAAGTTGTAATTTTGAACCATTGGTTGGATAAGTTGAGATAATTAATCATGGAATTAATTATGAGATTTTAATTGGATAAGTATAGATAATTAATGGAGTATTAATTACATTCAATGTGATTGAAATATAAATAACTAATCGAGGGAAAGATTTTGTGTTTTTAAAAGTATTAGTAGAGATAATTAATTTTTGAA
This sequence comes from Viscum album, assembly GCA_963277665.1. Taxonomy (NCBI): domain Eukaryota; kingdom Viridiplantae; phylum Streptophyta; class Magnoliopsida; order Santalales; family Viscaceae; genus Viscum; species Viscum album. The sequence goes on from OY728128.1 coordinate 234,016,279, forward strand.
TTAATTATGTGCTTTTAGGTTGGAATATAGATAAATAATATTTGGATTAATGAAAAGATAATGAATTGGATAAATTAGATAATTAATAGGGGGATTAATTGTGATATGTTGCTTTGGATAAATTGAGATAATTAATGGTGTATTAATTATGTGGTTTTGAAGAAATTTTTGGGATAATTAATTATGGATAATTAATTATAAAATGAGATTTGGGATAATAGATTAACCAATTGTTGCATTAATAAATTGAATTGTCGAATTTTTTAATTGTGCAGTTAACTAATGGTTTTCGATATGTTTCACTAATTTTTGGATTAGTAAGGAATTGAATGTGGATAATTCATGAGGAATTAATTATTGGGCATGGTGTAATTATGTTGTTAATTAAATAATTATTTAGAACTAGGTGATAGACATGGCGTTCTATACCAATGGATGTGTTAGGACATGGACATGGTGTTCTTCCAGAATATTTATCAAATGATGTAAATTATTACAAATTTGGGTACTAGACATGCTGTTCTAGATAAATGGTGAATTCGGGACTTGAAAATGGAGTTCCTCTCTAATAGTTATCTATGTTATTATACATAAGTTGTTAGAAATGAAAATCTGCACCAAATAAAAATTGGGGTGTTACGCGTAGAAGTCTACACCGAATAAGAATTGCAGTGTTTTTCATGGCATTCAAAAACCGAATAAATGACAATAATGAATAGTGAAATGAATGAGATTTGTTGATCAAACCTGAGTTAATTGAGAGTATATAAAGAAAGATTGAGAATTATTAGAATTATGGTACGAGATGATGTTAGTAATAAGGTACATACAATCATGGGATCCATTAAGATAATAAATTATTAAATAGAGAAAAATGGTACTGATTTCAAAGGTATTTATAGTAGATAAATATCATTTTATGATTCTTATTCATACACTAATTGTAGCTAAGGGCTAAAGCTGGTATCGTAGTCAAGTGTCCATTTGGATTTTGAATGAGTTTTTGATTATTTATTCAGATCTATTATTAATTTCTTATATCTACAGGCCGTTAGATATATTACATTGTCTATATTGAGCTAGACAACCATTTGTGCCATCTTACCAAGTTTCATATCTCATACCCTATGGGGGCCACCATTGAACTGGGGTACCTGAGTAGACTTCCTTGTTTGCAACACTATGAACCTTTATTGATGTTGTGTCATGTATATGGGAGTTCAGATCAAAGGACCAAGGATGAGCTAAGGATTCTTGTGGAGGTCACCCTTGCAGATTAGATTCCCTTCTTTATTTCGAAATTATAATTTAATGTTTTTTTTTGTTTACTATATTCTGATATATATCACCATGACATACATGCATTGTATAAACTGGCATTGCTTATTTTCATTATTCTTTTGATTGTTTTTTTACTTCTACTTCCAATGTGGTTTGAGTTAATTATCTACTTTGGCTTTTCACACTAAATATTATGGTATTGTCTCCCCATTGACAATACCAAGACCATCACTACTAGTTAGTAGGCTATGGCATATGGGGAGATGTGATTGTGGTCAGGTGGAAATCGACCCGACTACCGGTTTAAGGGTGTGATGTGTCGAGTTGTTACAAAGTGGTATCGGAGGTTTATTTTTTCATTAGTTTTTTTTTCTTCTATTTTTTTTGTTATATAGGTGTTTAGGAATGTTTGGGTGCTCATTTTATTGTCGTTATTTGGATTTTTCACTCCATGTATGTGAATTGACCATGTGGCTAGAGATAGAAAATGATGTTTATGTTGTTTGAGGTTACAGTTGAAATGATTTCACATTGAGTGACTGATGAATTTTCTACTAGTTATATTTTTTTAGAATTTTAAAATTTTTCATGGCCTGATATTCCAAGGAAATTTCATTTCCTAAATCATCCTAGGATCATAGAGACTAATATATCATCCATATGACATGCCATGTAGTTTCATAAGTATAATTCCTTCTAATTTTCATTGTGCGCCCGGGTTGTAATCCCGTGAATTTTTATTTTCATTATAATTCCACTTTAGATATCATGTTTTGGTGATAGAAAACACATTCTTGGGAGTTTAAATGCCATGTTTCCTCTTTTATATGCATTTTTTGACATAGTTCCATGCTACAATGTTATAACATTCTGATGTGTAACTGTTTATGATAACATGATAGAGATGCTTTGAGGTGTAAATGGTTGAATGTATGGAAATTTATTTGTTTCATTTTTGAGGTGGGAGTATCATTTTTAATGAGCGTGGACATCTTATAACAGAGAAAAAGGCACCTTATGTACTCTAAAAAATGAAAATGGGCTACTAATGATAAGATTTTAAATGGAAATTGATTGCAATAAATGAGCTCCAAATACCAGCGGTAAGGTGTATCGTAACTTATTGATTAGTAAATAGAAACCTATAGGACAAAACCTTGTATAAACGATGTGTGTTTGAAAATGATAATAAATGTAAAAATGGTGAGTTGTTAGAAATGAACTGAAAAAGTGTTGATTTTTAAAGGACCTAGATTTTGAATAAATGGTACACTTAGTGTTCTCCAAATTTCTAAAGAGGAATTCAGATTATATGTTTCCAATTTAAAATGAAGTTACTATTAAAGTTAAAATTTAAAGAGGTTGTTTTTTATAACATTCTTTTTTATCCTGTGGGCATCATTTCTAAATAGAGTTCATTGTTGTGGCATAGTACTTGTGAGTTGGAAAAAATCATTCAAATGTTGAGAGGCTGAAATGAATTTACATAATGGGTTAATTTAAAAGCGGAAATTGAGCCTAGTGATTTCTATTTTGTTTGACCAATAGATTTGGTTGAAGTGTATGCATCAGAAAGGATTAGCTCATGGTAGGTAGAACCCTTAGAACTTGAGATGCTTTGTTTCCACAGTGATCTTTTTTATATTGGTTCTATTAAAGTTTCATTGTCCCCATTAGGGCTTTTGGGTTTAAATAATGACACCCTAATTTTGATAGGTGATCATTTTATCTTGAATCCAGAATTGGGAATAAGAAATGAGAAATTCATCATTTTTAAGGATAGACATGCCTCAAACATGGTTTGCCATTTTAGACATCCTCGAGTTAACTATGGAGTATAGTGCTTGGTGAATTAAGGTAATTAAATCAAACTTCATGAGAGGATATTTTGGGACTCAATTTTTTTGGACCCATAAATAGCTTTAAGTTGTTGATTTCATGCATGATTTTGACATGGTGATCATGGTTCGTGGAACTTCGCATGTGCAATTAAGGTGTTTCTGAAACAGTGCACTGGAGACTGACTGCAATTTTATTTCATGACATGGAAACTCCTACGGTGTGTAATGTTGCATCAATATGATTTTGGAAGTGTTTTAGTGTTTATATTTAAAGGAACAAGGATTCATTGGGTGATATAGTGATTAAGGTTTAGTGGATAAAAAATCAGTAGGAGAATCCAATTTTTATTATAAAGATTCTACAGATAACAGTCTGACTGATCTTTTTAAGACATAGGTTTACTATTTTTGTGTTTTTAAGAATGAGACAATCATGTCCCCAATCTTTAAAACATCATGGATTATGTTAAATAGCATTGGTCATATGTTTTTCATATGTGTTAATTGTTTTTTGACTCAATATGTGTTTGTTAGTTTGGTTGTATACTGGAAACATGGTCATTTGGGTTACACTTTGATTTGTGTTGGAAAATGATGTTTTTATGGTATCATTGGGATGTCTTGACATGGAGATTATATTTGAAGTAGTGTGAGGACATTGGTTACATGCATTTTGTGATGGAATCATTTTAAAGGAATGTTGTCTGTTTAAGGATGACCATGGGGTTTTGTGTTGGTAATATCATTTGAGGAGACAGTGAAGGTATCACATCACTAGTTGTGTGGGCTCAGTTAAGTGGGATTTTGAGTTTTTCTATTGTATTCAGAGAATTGGATCAGGTTTAAATGGTTTTAGACATTGGACTTGTGATTTTACAAATTGAACATTTGGTATTTGGAAACGCAATGTGACTATTCAAAAAAGAATTCATGACTGTGGTGAGTTAGTTGATGATTTAGTTTCTCCCAATGGCTTCACGGGGATGAGAAGATTTTATTGTGGTAAAATTATAATTTCTTGTGTTTTAAAAATGTTTAAATTATAAATGTTTTGGAACTTTTTCAATTTTTGGAACCAACAATATTAAAACTAAAACTAGGGATGAATGTTCATGAGTTGGAATACTTTAATGGTGTTTATATCGGGCTTGGGTAAATGATTGCTGATTTTCCTAGATAATTTTTTAGAATTAAGGAGAATAGGATTAGGAAAAGTCAAGTTTTAAAGGAACAAAAGAGAGGACATGGTTGGTTCCAGAGATGTTAAACAGTGCAGCCTGCTACAGGAAAGTGTGTAGCTTAATTCTGGGAGATAGAGGAGCTCACACAGTCTGCGTATGGTTAGGAAATCAAAGAGGTACTATCCATGTAAGGTGAGAGTCTTAAACTAAGTCGCTCACATGTATCTGTTCACATATAAGAGAACTATGCGAGACAGACCAGGCGAAGTGGGTTCTATAGATAGAAGGATATGCATGGTTGGAACATGGTTTATGTGACCATGAAAGACAATCCATGCAGCTTACCCAGTTTTGGGTGAAGTAATTTTACTAGATTACCAACTGAAGGGGTTTTAATTAAATGTCTGATATGGTGATTTTTATATTAATATATGGTTATGAGGAATTTAATTAATTAATTTGAAATGGAGTTTAATTTAATTAAATTAATGCTGAGAGATCTTATATAAATGATAATGATTTGGTGTTTTATTTAATTAAATCTATGCGAATGAAATTTAATTAAATGGGGAATAAATGTTGGTTTGGGGTTTCATCTATTTAAATTCATGGATAAGATAAATATAATTATTTGATGAGAATGGGGAATTTGTTTAATTAAATTGCGTTGACAGAATTTATTTAAATAATCCTGATTTAGATAATTTATTTAATTAAATTCATGGCAGATAATTTAATTAAATGATGTTTAATGGGAGAGTTATGGGGTTTATCTAAGAGGTGTTAAAATTTAATGATAATAATAATAATAATAATAATATTATTATTATTATTATTATATTAATTCATATACATCAAACTTGGGTAATTTTACTGGGAAAATAATAGGTAAGTGCACCCCATCTCCTCATCCTATGTGAAGCACAACCCCTCCTCTACCATGGTGGAGGCACACCACCCACACTTCCCGGATCCTCTCCGTGTTTTAGATCATGGTGGTTTCTTCGGATAATTTTTCCATCTTATCGAGGTTAGTCATTCTCTAGATGTTTCATTCTTCACATCAGTCATGTCATCTATCCTTCGTTATTTCCCCATTAGGATGAAAACTGTTGTCTTGGGATTATCTCACTTTCATTATTTCTTTCAATTGTTGTTGGTGCATAGGATGTCTCGGGACCCATTAATCCTTATTTGGACAACCTCTGTTAAAGGAATGGTAGTTCAACTTGATTTAGTTCAGCTCTATGATTTTTGGGATGGGATATAAACCTACTATTTGGTTTATCATAAGTTAAAATATCTGATTGTGGTGTATTTGATTTACTGTGAGTTAATTGGAATTTATTTAGTCCTCAACGCATGAATTTTTGGGTTCCTTTTATCGTTTTCATATGATATGACCAATTCCTATTACGCAGACACAAAATTGTGGAAGTGCATGTGTGTGAGCATGGTTTAGATTTAGTTATAAAGCGTTGTTCCAACCAATTCCTTGAGGTAGGGTCTCCAATTTTTCATAATTAATAAAATGTATTATTTTCTTAATTACTGTTGTTGATATGTTTGACTACAAAGGATTAATGAATGATATATTTGTATAAAATGTTTTAACATATTATAGAATAATTTGTTTTAATAAAACCCCTCCATAGAATGTGCACATACATCAAGACAGAATCATAATGTTTAGAGTGATATGTTCTTTTATCATTTTTTGTGGTTTTCTATTTCTTCCCTTTACATGTTGATTCACTTTGGTTAAATGGTATTTATGATTATTTTTTGAAAGAATTTCGGATAATAAATTAAGTAAATTAATTTTGAGTCTTTAATTGGATAAGTCAATATATTTAAAAGTGTCTTAATTATGTGTTTTGATATTGAAATTTAGATCCTTGATCAGAGGAATAATTATGAGTTTTGAGCATGAAAAATTGATATAAATAATTTAAGAATTATTAATGTTCTTTTAGGTTCATTTATTAAAAATTAATTGAGGGTTAATTATTTGGTATGGAATTGGCTAAAAGATATAATAATTCATTGCATTCTTTGGGATATGTTTCTTTAGATAAATTTATATACTTAACGGTTTATTAATTACGTGCTTTCGTAGTTTTTTTTTGGATAATTAATTATGGTTAATTAATTGTGGAATGAGATTTTTGTTAATATATTAATTATTTATTTATTTATTTAATTGAATTGTGGACTTATTTAATTGTGGGATGGACTAAGGGTAATTGATATGATTCAGTAATAGTTGGATTAGAAAGGGAATGAATGTGGTCCATTATTGAGAAATTAATTATTGGGAATGGATTAATTAATTTATGAATTAGTAAATGAGAACTGGGTGCTAGACATGGAGTTATATATAAATGGACATATTGGGACCTAAAAACGGTGTTCATCCCCAGTATTTGTGAAATAATGTAAATATTTAGAATATGGGTGATAGACATGGCATTCTAGACCAATAATGAAGTGGGGACTTATACATGGAATTCCTCCCCATTAGTTCTCTATGTTCTTTAATGTATGGTGTTAGACATGGCACTCTACACCAAATGAGAATTAGGGTATTAGATTTGGAGATTTACATAGAATGTGAATTTGGGGGGGGGGGGGGTTGATGATGCAGTAAAATACCAAATGAATGACAATAATGTATTATCAAAACAATGAGAGATGTGGATCATACAAAAGTTAAATGTGATTAAATAAAAAAAGGTAGATAGTGATTAGAATTCCAACATGATATAAAGTTATCATTGACGTACGGGAAACCATGGGAGCCTTGGAGATAATATATTATTAAATAGATAATAATTGGTAATGTTTTGAAAGGTATTTATGCTTGATAAATATTCTTATAGATTTATTTTGAAGACACTTATTTCAGAAATGGGGCGAAGCAGGTATCACTATCACATGTCTCATTGGAACCTGGTCAGGTTGTTGGTATTATATACAGCTCTGTTATATCCTTCTTATATATTCACACCATTTTTTATATTGCATTGTCTTGATTGATCTAGACAATAAATGGTCCTGAACTACTAAGATGTATATCTGACACCCTATTTGTGATCCCATTGAACTGGGGTACCCTAGTAGACATCCTATTTAAAATGACTATGGTCCTTTTCGTGTGGTTGTTAATTGTATATGGGAGTTATGAGCAGAGGATAGAATGGGAGCTCAAGATTCTTGGGGATATCGTCCTAGGGGATTTGAGATTTTTCTGTATTTCTATTTTGGAATGTAAAGCCTAATTTTTTTACTTATTTACAATATGTATCTCCATAACCTACAGGCATTGTATGAACTATCATTGGCCATTTTCATTATTTAGTTGACTATTGGTTTAAATCTTCTTCAATTGTGGTCTCCTTTTATAATCTATTTTTTGGGCTCTCTTAATTTGAGGGTATACTCTCTCGAATTATTATCCATATACCCACAATTCAAGTCATCATCCCTTGGATTATGAGGAGATGTGCTTTAGGTCATATGTCGACCAGTCCACAAACCATTTCGAGGGTAAGCTCTCTCAGGACAATATAGTTAGAGAAACTAAACGAAATTATTATTATTTTTATATATGTTTTTTTATAAAAAACACTCAAATATTATTTTACGTAATATTTATAATAATCATTGGAACAATATCCATACAAACATTTTTTTTATTTTATGTCAATTAATTATCACATTTTTAGGTAAACAAGAAGAAAATAATATAAATAACTCTCATAATAAATTATATAAATCTTTCATTATTGTGGAATTTTTTTTCAATTTTTGGTATACATTTTATATATTTCATTATATTATTTAATATGTTGTTTATAACATTATTTTTTATTTTTCCAAACATTCTATATTTCAAAAAATGAATATTTGGTCAATATAAATAAAATATTTTTTCATCAGTAGAACATTTTATCTGTTAAAAGGTAGATATATCATGTAAATGTGAAACATTTTAGAATACTATAGAATATAAAATTATAAATATTATTACATAATTATATTTAACAAATTTTATCGTAGATTGTTTTTATTTTTCATTTATTAAACATTAAATATTGTTATATGTTGTATTGACTCTCTCATTTTGATAATATATATATTAAGTTGGTGTAAACATATTAACCTATATATGAAATATCTATAGGTGCTTTTCTTTTATTATTAGATTCAATCTATTAGATTTTTAAATTTATCTAATATATCTTAATTTTTTTCAGATCATAAAATATGGGATGTTCTAATGACCTTGCTAATATAGAATATCTTAATGAAAAGACAATTGATAGGGACTAGTTTATAATATATAATTATTTTCCAATGTCTAGAATTCATATTCAAGGATGGGAATACCTTGGTATCATAAATGAATTTTTTTTAAATTAGTTGATAGAATGAAAATTACATTTTTTACAATTTCAAGAAATATTTTATCTAAATATTGGTTCATTATTACTTTTTCATTAATAAAATATTTTAAATATTAAAAAAATATTTTTGCTTCTATAAATTTATTTATAATTATAATCTTCAAACATCACTCATAATTTACTTGTGATTCTAGGAAATTTTTAGAAACCCCATAAATAAAATTATATGTAGTCTCCTTACGAGAATACTAGGAAATATCCTAATCTCTCACTAAATGAATGAATAATATATATTTATATACATAACATTCTAATTTAATGATTGGTATATAGAGATTATTAAATTTTTATGATAAATCAATATTGGATTTCCACTACCTTAATAGAAGAAATTCAACCATTTTTTATCATTCAGATTGTCAAATCATTTATGAATTGGATAATAAAATTATGAATTATTCACTCTCTATGGGAAATAAAAAATTATTGTCAAATTTTTATAATGATAAAACTATGAATATTTTTTTAAGATTGGAAAACAAAATTATTTATTTTTTACATTGATAATATAGAATATGTAGTTTTTTTCCATTCTTGAAAAAAAATATTGAAAAAAATATTATTGATTTATCCATTACTAGAGTCAAATAATTAAAGATGATTTTTTATACAATGTAATTATAGTTTACTTCCCTAAACATAATCCACCATTTCATTGGAATAATTTATAAACCAGGTCTCTAAACAATTTCATTAATTTTGTGTAAATGAAAAATTAGCGGAAGGATGATGATCAATTTATCTATTTGGATACATTGATAATTTGAATTTAAAGTAACACATTCATGTTTGTTTGAAATTCTTATAATGGAAATAAAATAAAGGCTTCAAAGGAGTATAAATCCAAGGTCTCACAACATTTCCTTAGATAGTTGGATTTTGGTATAAACATGATGATGTATAAAAATACTTGAAGAAAACAACATATTTCATCTATATTTCATCTTCATTTCCATAAATACTATCATCTATAATTCAGTAATCATTTCCTTTGATTTTTGGATATTATTATTTATATTATGTTCTTGAAGTTGTATCTTTAGTTTATTCCGATAAATATTTTGATGATGATGTTTTAATGAAAATTATGTTTTTTATGTTTCTGTATAGATAAGAATGTGTTTTTATTTCAATGAAATTCATACTGATACATCATCATACATATTCTATCATAAAAAAAGTAATATTCACCTCATTAAACTAGGAGATGATTTTTTTATAAAAATGATGTCGAATAATCTATAATAAACCATTGGATGATAAAAACAATTTGAGAAAATTGATATTATAGAGATTTCAATGACTCAATTTATTGAAGGTGATGTATCTAGACCATCATGTATTCCTAGGATATCATTAGTATATGATTTGACTAATTGAAAAAAAAAATCTCTGAGAGACACTTATTATGGAATGTAATAGAATTTGAAGAAACTCAAGTATCCTATCAAATAATATTTTGAACTAATGTTGGATTCAATGAAAATATAATATTGTTGTATTTATAAAATTTTAAATGATGATTAGTTGGAAAAAAGAATATTATTTTGAACAATCCACCTAAAAAATCCCCTAGAATAAAGGTTAATTTATTTATTTCAATGGAAAATATAAAGATGAATAAATAAAATGTTTTGAGAATAATTAAATAAAATATTCATGTTGTGTGTGATTTAGAATTCATTGATAAAAAAATTGATATAACTATACTAGAATACAAAACTATTCTAATGTAAATTGACATATTTAATGATGTTGTTCCTGAAAGATAAAAATACATACACTATTTGATTATGCTTTGTGTAGAGTAGGATCATAGGATTTCATAGTTGGATATGAAGATATATATCCTCTATGAATAATGCGGTAATTTTATGTCGGTTGTTTTGGATTTAGTTAACAACTAATATATCATTAATTAAATGAATACAATCATTAAAAACTTCCAAAAAATAGAAATAATCAATGTTTTCATAAAAATATTTCTCAATTCCTCTAAATGTTTGTTACATATTAGTTAGATTTATTTCATATATTGAATGGATGGATATCATATATTGTGTGAATATTATTATGAAAAATTTATTTTTTTATAATTACTTATTTCAATATCATTTTGTTTCACATATTTTCCAACTAAAATTTTAAATCAATCATATTATATCCTTGAATCATATTCAAAAATAACAATAGGGGATAAACTGTTTAATTATTTAGAATAAAGGAACTAAAAATTCGTTGATATGGTGAGAAATAATAGATGTTTTAACATTTTATAAAAATGTAAAAACGACACAACTCATTGAAATTACATTATAAAATTGAAATTAGGCTTAAAAAGATTTAAAATTCATCTTATCAAATGAAATGTAATATGGTGTGGTTTTAAAAAATGGTGAGATTAATGAGTCAAAAGGAAACATGAAACAATTTCAAACCGTATATCACAAAATTAGAATCAAATTTCTTAAATATTTATAATTTTCAATATTTTATACATTCTATGTACCATAATATGTTTTTTGTAATTATAATTTTATTTTAAAAAATATATTATCATTTGTAAAAGAAATTCTTATTTATACTAGATGGATATGAACATTGTTTATCACATGGAAGATTAATTGGTCAACTGGATAAAGGTTTTGATATTCTACTAGGGATAGTATAATTAATTCCATTAGAATAAAATATATAAAGATAATAGAAAAAAAATATCAGTTGGACATATATATTTATATTGGTCATACATTCATAAATACTACTAGAAGAAGAACATCATCAACTGTAGTAGACAAATAGTATAATGCCCCAGCCTTAAACCATACTTAATCTTGAGTTATTACAAGATTACACGTTGAGGATCTTTTTAGGTTTAGAGTTTTAGAGAATTAGATCATAAAACGTACATTACACTCCACTTATAAACAAAGTGGTTACTTAAAGATAGTATTCTTCATTCCCATCAATGGAAACACGTTTAAAATAAAACATGGATTATTTCTTGACACATCCTTGACTCTATCATCTTATCATGTACCTTTCCCTTGACCTGTGAAAAACATTTCAAAAACATGGGATGAGCATAAAAACACAGTATGGGTTATAAAAAAACATGGAAAGGAAACATGAGTTCATATATACATAAGAATGAAATCATACTTTACCCATAAAACATTGTCACTTTAACATACCTCATAAAATCATGAATAAATCATAGAAATCATAAGACATAAAGGTAACTTGAGGCATTCATAACATTCTTACGAAGGGAGTAACCCTCTTGGTTACGTTTGGAATACCCATCACAGTATATTCCCTAAAATCTCTTCGGAGAAACCTTAACGTTTCACTCCTTCGCGTTACCCAATGCATTGGAGATCTATAACGGGCTCACCCGCCCTTAGTTTATCACGGAACCACCCGTCTTCATAATAATGCCCAATAACCATAACATAATTCATATCACATAAAACATGCATAAAGGAAACATAACATATCCACCTTTCAATCACAAGATATCAATACAACACATTGATATAAAAACATTATGAAAACCATATTCAATACCAAAATAAAATAAAAGTAAAACATGGTATTTATTTTTCTTTTAAAAAGAAGGTATGGCTTGTAGAGGAAGCCGAAACTCAAATAACGGTTACGACGGAGGAGAAGTCGTTGTCGCCGCATACGTACGACAAAAACATTCCCTTTTGTCGTTTAGTAAACGCTTCGTATAAAAAAGATTCCTTTTGAATAAACGTAAAAGTCAAAGGGGTTTATACACCGTATAAAAGAAAGTTGTGTATAAAATAAAATATGCCTCAACGAAAGGAGATTGAGACGAAGTCCCATACCTCGTATCCGACTTGACCCGACCATTCTTTAATCTCCTGAATAATAAACTTGATTTAATCTATACTTTCTTATGAATCTTTTTCAATTTCATTATTCCTTTTATACCATGTTATGAACATCATGTAATCAGTTAAGTTAATAATGTTCATTTTGTCGGTATTTGGTTCTTAAGTCAAAAATAGACTTCTTGCACTTACATGTTGTTAATTTGTTCAAAGGTTCATTATATCCAGAATGGTATTCATGATGTAGATATCATATATTTCATATATATCCAGTACATACATGCATTTATAATATTACATAATCATTTAGAGGTAAGAAATGAAATGCACCGTTCATGGAGACGGTAAGCCGTACGTACGCATGAACGCTACTTTCATTTCTATTTCATATTTTATAGAATGGAATCATAATGATATAAAGGTATATTATAATTCCAGTATAATATCATATATAATATCATAGTTCCATCCTTTATATGTCCCACATATGGTATTTAACGAATCAAATCACTTTGAGGGGGCGGTAGTCCGCACTTCCTAAAATGAAGATATCGTGTTTACCCAAAATGGAAACCATAAAGGAATGCCCTAAATGAAAAAAACAGAAGCTTAAGGAAAACATAAACATATTATATATCATATATAAAAATAGTGACATCATAATGGCCACCTTTTAAGGTGTTAAATGTGTATTGAACAATCATCGTTTCGGGAGGCAGAATTTCGCCATCCACGGAAACTGTATGTTCTTTAACCATTTGATGTATTTGTGTGAGAGTGTAGCTCAAATAAATCTTATAACAACATACTAGTATATTGAAGATACTTGTGTTGTTACAAAAGAAGTAAATAAAAAGAGTTTAGGGGGTTGGAGAAGCAAAATAAAACAAATGAACATGAGAGAATGAATTACCTTTAAAAGTGTAAGTCCTTTTGAGTTGAGCCTAAAGGCTTCCTTTAAAAGGATTCTGCCCAAAGGGAATCCTATAGGGTGAGGATAGGGGTGTGGAGAGAGTAAATGGGCAGGGGTTGTCCGAGCCAAAGGCTTGAGGTTTGTGTGAAATGAGGTAGAGGTGGGGGCCTTTTATAAGAGGAGAGGAGGGGCACTTTTGGAAAGTAAAGAAATATTACTTTATTTGAAAATGTGTCTCGGTTTCAAAAGGACCCACATTTATATAATTCGTGGATAAGGTGATAAGGCTTCGAAATAGACTCATAAAATAATTTTTGGACATGTGTAGTTCATATATTTTACATTATCTTTCCATTTTATTTAAATCGTCAAATAATGATGTCATCGCTGCATCATTATTATGTCATAAATAATTTAATTTATTTAATGTCTAAAAATCATAAAAAAATACTATGATGTACGAAATATTTTTATCTTTCCAATGACTATTTATAATCAAAAATCTGATCTTTATAACCCCATGTAAAAATTGTTTTCGTAAAACATCTCTTGTTTATGTCATTTTTACTTTAACATTTAATAAAAAGTTATTTATGTCATTTCCAAACCAAAGAGTCTCCATGGGGTCCCCAAGTTGACCCATTGCTTTTCTTGGTCGGCCATGACACAACCAATAAGGTTGGGACATTTTTCTAGGTCATTTCCTATTATTAAAGCATTATTTATACCTTAAAGTACCCTAATTACCACTAATCGCGATTAAGAACTTACTAAGTTACTATTCACCAAAAAATTATTTTAATCTCATAGAACCACATTTTACTTCTTAATGACAACCATGTATGTCGGATTTTCAAAATTCAATACACATTAGTGGTAAAATTTCATTAAACTGAAAAATCAGTTTGCTTGATTACCACTTAGTGGTTTCACTATTCATCAAAAATTGAAGTTTTTCAGAAAATTACCCAAACTTCACCCTAAGCTATATTTGATATTACGAATTAAAAAATGAAGTCTATTTTACAAAATTCAAAACATATAAGTCACATTAATTAATTTAATAATTAATTCCCACTGTCATAGCAAATAGCGTGTTTTTTGAAACAATAACTATCAAAAGATTGACACTTGTTTAAGTCTAATTTCAAAGTGAAATTGATTCCAATGACCACCATTGGATAAAATGGTAAAAATATATTCTAATTTCACTTCAAAACCAATTCAAAACATAATCTAATCATATAAATAAATTAGATTAAAAAGCAGTTTTGATGTAAAATGCAGTATTTTTCACTATTCATTAAAAAATGAACATTGTCAGAAAAATACCAAAAATTCACACAAGGTAAATTTTGATGTCCCAATCATAAAGGATAAGTTTATTTTGACAAACATAGTTTATAAAATTGTCAAAATATAGATTAAAAAATGGTTTGCCATCAAAAGGCAGTAAAACAATCTTTTAAGAATATTAGTGTATTTCATGCATAAGATTGTATTTATTTTCATTTAAAACCTCTATAACACTATCTTAATCATTAATAGACATAGATAAAAATATCTATTATTCATTACTTACTTGGGATGTTACAAATATTCTTTAATCTACCAAATATAATCTACCCCCACAATAGTTCTATTAAACCGAACCACTACAGAAATAGACGATTTAAAAAAAACATTCTATATAAATAAAGAGATTTATGGATGATAAAGTCTCTAATACTGATAAAATTAAAATATCACCAAGTTCAAAACATATATAAATATAGGCACATATATTTGGTGGATATTTGATTTCATCTATAATCACTAGAATTTAAAATTATATGATGATATTGTAATGAAATATTTATTGAGATCTCATCATTATAATCATAAATGTTTTTTACTTAAAGTATCCATTTGTGAGGATTTTTTAATATGCCTTATGTTTTTTGTTTTTAATACAAGAGTATAATCTTGTTTGACCAGGGTCTCTTCTGGTAGAGAGGTAGAGTATATTTTGTTCGATTTTACAAAGGGTTCACTTATTTATGGTAATAATATATGTGTCTGAACATTATGATTGAGTTATTATAATGTTGTCAGAGATATTAAAATACAATAATATGAATATACTGGAAACCATATTTTCTGATAAAGACATCAATCACACAGAATATTAATTTTTTAGACATTTTTATAATTATTTTAGATATTTTTCATTGATATTCTAAAATGATTTATATATTTCTTGAAGTTTCTAATTCCTCTATTCAGGTTACATGTAATTTTTTTATTCTTTTTGGAATAATATTCTTTCACTTATTATAAAGTTAAACGATAATTTTTTTTAAAAAAAAATTCAAGTTTAATGTGAATATTTTAGGATTTATTTTTAAAAACAACATTTCAACACCACCTTTAGTAAAACATATACAATTTCGACTCTACGTTATTAACTTTATTTCTACTAGTTTATAGATATATTAAAAACATTAAAATAAGTGATCCTTGAGTCCATCAAATAAGATATAACTTAATCCTCTGTGAGGTATAATCCCAAATAAAACAAAAACACTTTCACATTTACAAAAAAAATTCAGAATACTATACTACATTAAACTATATATAAATCATATTTCCATTATATATGATATTAAAATAAATTGATATGTCCATTATTATATATTCCCCAAATGTAACATTATTATCCCATAAATTGATATGAAGTTAATGGATAAGTCATCAAATAATAATGAAATGGTGTAGTATCTACATAACTGGGGAGAATATATTGAAATTTATTTTGAATTGATAATGATTTTTACAATATTTATTAACAAAATTGATTAAAAATAATTTACATTAATTGTGTAAAGATGATATTTATATATAATTACACACATTCAGTTATTAGTGAAAGGATAGTGGTCCATGATTTATATTTGTAATGGGAATACACAATTATAATAATGATGAGTCAATCAATGAATTTACTAATAATGTGGTAAAAGAGTTAGATTAGTGTATGGATGTGTTTATAGACATCAATTTTTTATAATCCAACTGAAGACAATAAATGTGATGGATGATGGTTAAAGATAAATTTTTAATATAGATATACCTATATTTATTGGTGATGAAAAAATACAACTATCATATAATGATGGTCTTGTATAATAAGATTCTTTTATGGAAGTTCATTGATATATCTATTATTTAGAATCCAATATATTATGTGTTATTTATGTTTTTATAATGATTATATATATAGAGGTTCCCCAAAAATAATAATGTTCCAAATAAATTTAATATTTTATAATCTAGGGAATCATTTTTCAAATCCATCCATCATTAAAAAAACTTCATAATTAAACAACCTTCATTTATGGACATAAAAAGTAGTTCAACACAATATATTTCATTTATATAATTAATATATTATATCAACCTCATTATTAGAAGTATTTAATCAATATATATCATTTATTTATTACATTAAAAGGGATAACATTACATTTTAATCATTTAGGATTGATTTATACAAAAATATAAAAATAATTATCTCTGATACCTCAGTAAACAAATGAAATAATCATCCTAGAATTTAAGTAATAGTGAGATATACGCATATTATGTAATTAGAAAAAGATAAATTGTCCCCCATGTGCATGACTATTTTATAATTATCACCTACATTATGCTTAAAAAGATCAAATATCATGGATGAAGGACCTTTTATGACTTAAATGAAAAATTAGGTTATATAATAAAGCTGATAAGGATGAAATCCAGTAATTTTTCATGAAATGAATATAAATTTTTTAACAAGGTCCCAAAAAGATAAAAAAAACCTTTTTAGATTATTTGATAAACCATCCACATGATACGGATATAATAAAACCATGATGATTAAAATTCATCCATAAATGTTCAATTATTTTCCCCATTGGTTGATTGTGGATTTCCATTGAGATTCTAATAATTGGGGTCATTTAAATAATATTTTATCTTTAGATTAATTTTGGGTTCATATTTTATACTAATTGTTTACATCCAATTATATAGATATCTCATTTCCAATTGTATTTGAATTGTATACACCATCTTATATCTTGTAATCTATCCCTCTAAATAGTAAATCATGGGGATCATTCAGTTTTATTGAATATATTTAATGAATTAAAATAAATTATAAATACATCAATTAGCCACACCCATAAATGAGAAATTCATTTTTTATGGTCCATTATAAATAATAATTTATAAAATTTCCCCTACTCATGATTTTGTCTCAATATTTTTTTCATTTAATTTAATCCATATAAACATCATATTTGAATAATAATTGAATATAAATATTACCAAAAGTTTTATCATAAAATATTTTTATATATGGAAGTATTTGATATATCATTCTGATATATATATATATATATTAATTAACTTAACTACCCACCCTAGAAGTTAATGAATCACTTCCCTAGGTCATTGCAATACACAAACTATTTTTCCCTCTTTATAAGTCATCATATGATGAATATATGTGATGATATCTATAAATATGATTGGGAGATTGTAACATCTGGTTAGGGTATCCAATAAAAATAATATAATATGATTTGTGTGATCAATGTAAAATAACCATGATGAATAACATATGAATGCTGCAATAATTAAATTCAACATAACAATATCTAAAAAATTTCGGTGTGAAATATAGTACATATATCCCTTATAGTGGGTCAATTATATGGAAAATAAAAATACACAAAAATTCAAGGATACAAATAATTCATCCAAAACTAATCCTAAATCATTCATGGTCCCATAATCTATATGAAACTATAGCATGCTATGAAAAAAATCATCCAATTATCCCATTTCATAAACATGTAACTTCATAGCAGATAATCATTTTCATTCATTCCCAAGTGTGTTGATAGAATGAGCAGGGTGTGATTAAAATTGTATAGGACACGAAGAATATTCCCACAAAAAATAAACATTCTATATAACAACTATATAGATAATTTGTATTGATAATAAATAACTAAATAGTAAATTTAAAATAAAAAAATAAAACAATGTCCTAGATCTGAGGTAAAAAATCACTGTAAAAATGTATAATCCCTTTTGTAGTTTAAGAGTTCATTTATAATGTTTATTTTGAATTAGATACATCAAAGGAGTTTTGTATAGGGTTCATTTGGGAACTATCTTCCTAGAAATTATTATCAGGATCTTGATTCATATTGTTAATCTATCCCCCACACGAATCTCTGAAACATATTCATGATATGAAACAAATTAGAAAATAAAATAAATACACTTGATTATTTCATCAAATAATTTTTTCGACCCTCATATATACATCTTTTGCTGTACATTCAGATTGATACGTTAAAAATATTATATATGTCATCATGTTGTGAATCCTCCTTTTCCAGTGGGTTTTATTATACTATAGTTATGAATCCTGATTCATTCATTTAAATTCATTCCCCCTTGTTCACTAGGTAACTTCCATATGGGTTTGGATGATTACAAAACAAATATATTACATTCCACCACCTCCATCATCTTAGGAGTTGTGGGTTTATTTTCCTTTTGTATGTGTTTCATTATATCCTATACATATACATTTCTCATGTGTATTTATAGTGGTGTATGAAAATTTTATTGGATTATTTTACATGTGTTGAATCATGTTGTATACCTTATATATATATATATATATATCCATTTTTGATCTGTGTTTCATCACTTATAATGATGTTTGGTAGATCTCATTTTAGGTGGTATGTGACATGAGTTTTACGTAGGTATTTTAGGTAGATGATTTTGTTCGATGAACCATAGAACATCATTTATTTTAAATAATTTTATTGATAAAATTTCATGAATAAATTATTATTTTTTAAATTACAGAATTTGTTAAATTATAGAAATCATCATTTTTTGGTTAAATAATCATTTTTCTCAATGCATTGTTAACATTATTTTATTTATATTTTTCAAGCATAATATGAATGAAAAAACGTATTTTTTGGGATCTAAATATTGGAAATTGAAAATCCCAATTGAAATGATAAGATAAATGTAAGACATGGGTTCATGGATATCTAGGTGGATTGTAATAACCCATTTAATGATATATATAATCACTCTGATGTTTTTTTAATATTTATATATTTTTTTAATTATATTATGTTACTTATTTAATTAAGAAAAGAATATATTTCTAAACGTACACATTTTTTTGATTTTATATAAAAACATATTTTTTTTTATTTTATAATTATAACATGAAAATTTAAATATCACATTATAAATAATTAACTCCAAATTTACTAATGGTGAATTTATTGTTTTTTCTGAAAATATTAATTCACCAATGAATTTTGAAACATATATATTTTTATAAAAATGTATTTTCATTTAAATTAAATAAAAAAATTTAAAGCTAAAATATATTCCAAATATTATTGATAATAATTAAATTAATGTTCTATGATATTTAATATACTTAATTAATATCTAATCATCATTATGCTTTTTATTTTAGTATAATATAGTTTATAGGATTAAAATGGGTTTTTAATAACTGGTCTAAAATGAAAAATGTTTATTTATTTAGAATAATAAAATTATTATTTATTATTCATATAATGAAAATACATTTATCTTTTTCTAAAAAAATTCTCTTCTGAAGAACTCAATGTCTCGTTATGTCTAAAAGGTTAATATTTAATTAAAATTTTCCACTGATAAGAATATAATCTGGGAAAATAGATTAAATTTTTTTAGTTATATTAATATATATTTTCTAATATTTTTAGTATATTTTGTAACCAAAAATAAATGGGAAAATGAAAAAATTAATTTCTATGGTTATGGTTAAATTGTGTTTTTCGGGGGTTAAATTTAAAAGATAAACTTTAAAATGATGAATATGTAGTTTTATAACTATTGGATTGAGATTTTTAGACCATAAAACCAATATGTATCAATAATGGTCCATTTAGGACCCTTTTGGAAAATGAAAAATGTGGAGGAACTCAATTCTATTCAAACATATTAGTGTTGTCATCCCCCCAACTTATAGAAGGCTTCCCCCTCTCATCTAAAATTCATACATTAAAACCAATTTTTGTTAGACAATACCTTACCAAGTCACATCCCTCTATCACTACCCTCATCCAACAATCCATATTTTTTTTATAAAGCCCAATTTAGTACAGATTTTGGTGAAAATCTAAGGAGAATACTCAAAGAAGATTTAATGTTCATCAACAATCACTTTTATGTTATTTCTTCCCCCACATAATTTAATATTATATAATCATTTATATATAATATTATAAGTACTTTACATATATTATTATGTATATATATTATTTTCTTGACCCTAAATAATATCCTCTTCCATAAAATGAGTTATGAAATCATTATTTGGGTTTACAATGGATTGTCGCCTCATGAAATGTGCATGTTATTTTTCCCACTACCACATCTCATGGTTTCTTATGATGTTGGATATAAAGTATATATATATTATATTTAAAAAATTATTATTCAACTAGTGTAATCATATCATTTAATCCTTTTAAACATTTCATTTTATTAGTGATACGGTAATGTCCCTCATTTGTACAGAGATCTTCCACCTTGTGAAGCAATGTGATTCATTTTTAACTAACGTGTTATATGGAATGTATAAATAGTAAATACAAATAATTTATGATATGTGAATGACATATTTATTATGTTAAATTAATATTTATCATTCTGAAAATATAATAAATATATATCTTTTTTACTTTTTAACTCAAGGAAAAAAATAATAACATCATTTGGGGTCTTGTGGAATGCATACTCCTCAAAGTGTTGTAATTCCTTTTTTGATCACCACATCACAAATATTATATATATATATATAATTATATATAATAAAATAATATGGTCATTATAATATTATATTCTTTCTAAAATGATAATTTTGAAGGACCCCGGGACACCCTGAGAGGGGAGGGGTGAATCAGGGTGACCACTTTTTCTTTTAAAGTGTTGGATCTTGTTCCCACGTTGGTAGGAACCTGTTGAACCTGTATGATGATTATGATCAGAATGAAAACATTCACATGCACAGAGAAGACACATCCATTTTTACTTGGTTCACCACTAAGGGCTACGTCCAAGGAGCATACGCCTACAGGTTGCCGGTCGTACCTAAATCCACTATGCTTCACTAGCTGCGGATACAAAAGTTCGGGTACAGACACTCTGTCCCAGGCTCACTGCCTTTACAATTGTTCAGGGATAGCTCACTGCGTCCCTCGGGTCACTCCCGTTGACTCCCCCTGGCTCACTGCCGTTGGTGAAGTCCCACTCAGTTTATAGACGTGAGGGTCTCTTCTTCATTTGCATAAGAGTGCATCCTTTGTTGTATGTAGATGCTCTATTCAAGTTCGATTCTCTCCAGAAGAAGAATGTCTCTTTTCCTCGAATGTACCGAGTAGTCTCTCGGCTTTTGTGCAGCTCCAAACACACCGGTGGGCTTCAGCAAAACCAGGCGCGCTTCTCCAAGACAGTCTCGCAAGTCCCACTATGGCGCGCAAGTCCAAACTGGCGCGCAAGTGTCATCAAAACACATGCGCAGCTCTTCCTTCCCCAACTACAAACTTGCGCGGTCCACTGCCTTTCTCTTCCAAACCACCTTGGCCGCACAGCCAAAAACCGGCGCGCAAGCTCTACTTGCGCGACAAAACAACCACCTGCACGACTCAACCACCTGCGCGATGAGAGCTCGAACAATCTCTCGGCCTTGAACATCGTTACAAATGAGGAGGGGTGGTCCAGTATTTATAGGCAAAATGGACCCCCTGCGCGGCGGCGCGCAAGTCCTCGACGGCGCGCAAGTCTTGTCTTCAATAAACTCTATCGTGCGACTCACTTGCGCGACCCAACCAACACTTCTGCGACCTTCTTTCCTTAGACAAATTTTGATGTTCTGATCCTCAAAAACATATGGCGCGCAAGTCTTTTACCCTCCAAGAGCACGGCGCGCAAGTACCTTTTCCAAAAACACTTTACTTTATTGGCCGATTTTTAGGCCCAAAAATTTGGCAAACACTGGGAAACAGCGCCACCTTCACTACTGTTTTCTGCTTGAACGGTATGATCGCTTTGTTGGTACACACCCTGAACTTCCACTGAGGATTGACAACAAACACAAACCATACACCAAATCATGATTTAAAGAACCTGGTTCCAACAAATTTTACACTCATTATTTCAATAAGGATCATTGAAAACTAGAATGGTTACACATATGTAGGAATGGCCTACCATGACCATGATCATAACAATAAATTATTTTATATAAAAATATTTATTTATATGTCTTAAAAGTATGATTTATTTATAAATATTAAAATTGTTTCAGGATTATTATTATGCATATGTTTATATTAGGACCACTTTGACCATAGTCAATCTACAAATTCCATTTTTCACACTTAGGTAAAAATGGTAAAACGTTTATATTAAAAAATTATTTTTTATGTTATTGTTTATTACATATTAATAAACATGTAATGTTTTATCAAGAATTTTAATAATTAAATTATTTTTATCATTTTTGAATAAAATAAAACATGTGAGAATTCAGAATCATGGTAGGAGGCTTTATATCAATTTCTATTCATTGATTACGTTTTTGATATTATGATCATATATTATATCATAAGGTGTATATAAAAAACTTGTAAAATTTAATATTTTGAATTTATTTATTCTCATGGTATATAATTTTTTAATTTTACTCTTTCAAATGTATTATGATTAAAATATTTTCATGGGGATAAGGTACTTTTCTTCTAAATTAATCATCTTTTAGTGAATTCTATCCAACTCCATTTCTATACATTTGTTAGTTTTTTAAAATTGTATTTTAATTTTTTTTCTCTAAACATAGACATTAATCATGGTAATAACCATTTAAATTTTAGTTTATTAATTTATCATTAAGTAATATGGATTATTAATGAGTTTACAGGTGTTTTGGTGATGTTGGGGAATTGATTGGAGCCTGGATCCCAACATCATGGAAAAATGGGAAATCAACACTATTAGACAAAACCATGGGGGTAAAGACACAAGGTTACCACTAACCATATGGGACCATATTGATGGACAGTTCTGGTCATATGGTATTTCCTAGCAATTCATCCATTATTGCATTCTCATTTCAAAACATTAATTTTTTTAGTATAGGAGAGTGACGTGGTTGGTGTATTATTTCTCATATCGTGTCCCCAAACAATGTGGGGTTCCATATTATAGAAAAAAATGTGAATGGTTGTTGCAAGGATTAGAAAACCCTATGCCCAAACCATGAGACACCATTTTTCATCTGTGAAAAAAAAATGATCTTAAATAATTAAAAATATCACCCCCTTCCAATTTTTTATTTGGAGAGATAATACACCATTCCTCTCTCATTTTCGAATGTGAATGCACAAGTTCCTAAAATGCTTCCTTATAAAAACCTATCTGCTCCAACCTAAATGAAATATTATTCATACATTGTATGGAGCCTCATGATCACACCTTGTCTGTTTGGCCTCACTAAGAACTTCAAGTCATGGTCCACCTAGGACTCCATGAAAGGATCAATAATTTTAAAATGAAACAATATGTGTGGGCCAAGACTGTGGAAGGGTGACTATTGAAATACTCATTAGAGAAACCCCAAACCACAAAGTAAATAAAAGAATGGAAACAATACTAAGGAAATAGTAGTCTACTCCATATATGTATATGTGAATAGAGCATATAACACGAATATCCAGATATACTCATGAGAAAAACCACACCATCATGCGGTCTTAACAAAGTGAAAACCATAAGATTATGATCTAAGCATGCTTGTTCGATGATATTTCACTTCTTGAGACAAGATATAATTAGATACACTAACAAATATTTCTTTCTCATTTGGGATCCACCCAACGGTAACATAATAGTCATGGAAAATTATGATACATAGAAAGGGGATCCAGTGAAGAGAATACCACTTACCCAATTTTGATTAACAGAAAATGTAAGGGACACTTAAAAGATATTAACACTAACCATTATAATGAATCTCATCATATAGGGGATCCTAACCATAGGATACTACAAACCCTACTGATGCGGCTTGTAATTTAGGGGATCCTACACAGAGAATATCACAAACCCTACTTATGTGGCCTACTAGTGGGAGGACCAACACCCTTCCCTCATAGGATACGTTGATTCAAAAAAACACCCATATGGATGATAAAGGATCCTCTCTAGTTCTGCGTAGGAATTCCATAACTCTATCTAAGTCACTACCTCTATAGGGGACTACAATAAATTAATGTGGATTTATTTCCATATTAAACACACAAGGGAAGGACCAACGAAAAATCTATCAACCGATGTTTTTCGAAATAAAATCATACACCATTATTTCAAAAGGATCATCTCGCCACTAGGGTCCCAACATCATAGACGTATCATCAATTATAAGCTTCATTTAGAAGTTATAACATTATGAAGTTTCAGAAGTGGGGTCACTAGGCCAGTGGACTGACCCATGGTCGGTCCACCAACCATAACGGTAAACTACATGGATGTGTAGCATCGCGACTATAACATTCAACCATCATGGTCAGAAACACCCCCAGACGTCATGGTCATGTGGAATCTTTGTTAATACTGGTTCACCATCGACCATTGTGGTCATCCACAACCCAAATTTTTTCATTTCACCTTGGTTCTGACTCTTTTGGCCTGACCCACAGGGCCTATCCCAATTATCTCATCCAACTCAGACCTTCCTAGACCACCTGTCCTGGCCTGATCCTTCCCGACCCTCTCATGCTTTTCACACTCCTCATGTGCCACGTTACATGGCCTTCTTTTCCCAGGCTCACCCTGCAGCATGTGTCCCACGTAGCCACCTATTCCATTTTTCTATGGCCTTACATCATCCTGAAGCACCCATATGCGACCAAATGCTTCATTACATGTGGTTTCCACTATAGCTTGCTTCAGCCAATCCCACCGAATGCAACTCGATAGACTACCACACACCACATTGTTAATGGCTCCATCACCTTCGATCTCTACCACCTCTGATCGTCGTAGCCACCAGCACCTCACCTCGCCAGACTACTATGTCAGACCAGAAAATGATGTCTCTTCCATGGACCACCGAAAAACTTCTGATGCTAATATTTAAAACCTTCTTAGATCCATGCTCCTTGTGTCCTGATCTAAAGAGACACATCTTCCATTGTCATTTTTCCTCCAAATTTGGGGTACCATCACATTTGGATCTACCAAGAAAATAAAATCACATCCAATGGGTTTCAAAGGTGAAGAACACAATGAATGTTGGAGAAGGAATGTACAAAAACGCCCAGCAAATAAACATAATCATTTATTTATGTCTTCCTCAATTCATTATCATTAGAATGAAAAATAAATAATAATCTAAAATAGACTCTTATTAAGAAACATTGCATTTATAACCATCACACATTAATCGAACCACATAACAATGTATTTTTGTATTGTACTGCATTAGTTGTGAAGATAAATAATTGGGAAAGATCATAATGAAATAGATACGCTACCACAATTTATATTAGTTATTGATGAAGTATCATTTGTTAATCATCATCATCTGTGAGATTCCTTCGAACCTATTGCATGTCTGTTATGGATCCACGGTCTATTTCTGTTTGTTAATATATTTATTCTCCACCTCTCATAAGAATTTCCGAATAATGGTGTAACCTTGAATTTCGGAAAAATTTGTATTAAAAGTAAATGTCATGGTAGTGAATAATATTTTATTTAAATTATAATATCCTCATTACATCCTACAAAAAAAATTTATTGTTGACATACAATGACTAAATTTAAGTCACACCTAGGGTGAAGCCACTATTTTGAGCTCAATGTTGTCCTCAAATTTCATATCCAAAACCCCTTTAAAAGTTATTCACCTTTTTTATTAAAACAATGTTTATGTGATCTTAAAATTTTAAATATTTTTTAAACTATTTTTCTGGGAACAAAAAACCTAGAAACACACACTATCTTATTTCCCAGTCTAGAAATATATCCATATAATATCATAAAACTATTAATGGAATATCTAAGAGGTTACATTCTCCCCACATAGGGGATTTATGTCCCCAAACAAATAAATAAAGGCTTCTCAGACAAACGAGGGTAGTGAGAATTAATCTGAGTCTCCCAATCCCATATTGTCCCATATAGATTCTCAATCTACCACTATGAACAAACCAAAGGAATTGACGACCCATAGAGGATCCTCAATAACCAATCCTCAATATCTAAAAGGTACTCCTGAAATGTCACACCATAGTCAATGTTTATATCGATCCATTCAATGACATTTCATGAGTCATGCATGCACCTCATCGACTGAGACATATGGAATACATCATTTTCTGTATCTATCTATGATGGTAGAGACAAATTATACGCTACTTCACCAACTCTACACAGAATATGGAAAGGTCAAATGAACCACGTAGATTGAATTCATCATGGATAAAATATTTGTAACCCTCATTAAGGAGAAACCCAAAATAACATATAGAATCCTTCCATGGACCCCGATGGCTTCCACCTTCAATTGGCCTAATAATTATGTTGGTGAAACATCATCTTCAGCCACTCTGGGATGATTTAAACTTTATCTATAGTAGCTCACACCAACATTGAGCCCATGAATTCAAACACTATTGGGACATTACAGAAAAGTGGTGACCATAAGGGTCACTCATACTGGGCCTTGATTTGTTACATACAAATGGGGGAGTGGTAGATATTTCTTTATGAAAACACCACTAGTGGAAGGTGATCTTTCCAACTACCGCAAAAATACAACATGCATGCCTATAGTATTTCCTCCAAAACCTGAATGTTCTACTCATCCTGACTATCCATCTATGGTTAAATAACTTTTATCAAGGACAAATAAGTCATAAACACCACTTATAATCCCTTACATATCATAAATTTAAATCAAGCATCACAATAAAAATATATCAATGATGAAAATCCATGTTGTAGAACTGTCTCCAACATGTAGAGGCGTCCAGATCTCTCTACTGAACTCTGATCTTAGATATCTAGTATGCGAGCCATATTTTTGATTCATCCAATGATAACCTATATCTATCATTTTATTAGGTCTTACATTGTAAACGTGTATAAAATTCCATTGATATCCCATCACACATTCATTCTGTCACCGCACGGTTTTTGGCTAATCCTGCTACAATGTGGTGTGAAGACATAATTTTCTAACAAGTAAGGAATCAATAAATGAACTCTACTACTACCTTCTTCTTATTCCATGACTACCAAAAATAATTTCATTGGTCCTGATACAGCTTTCCTAGACTAGTATGTACTGCCAAAGGGGGTTGTATAAATACCTCATAACCTCCTCCTGCAATGCCTCTATTACCAGTGTGTTCCATGTATGATGAAATATGTTCTCCCCACATTTCAAATATCAATCAGGGGCATTCACTATGATAAAATGTGAATGTAGGGTCTATTAGTTGATATCTTCATGTTATGCATCCCTAAATCGATGTATGTGTAGAGGGGTGAAAACCATCAATTGGAGGAAATATGTTCCATCTTCATCCATAAAGGATAAATGGACCAAGGGTAAATTCTCTAACCCCTCCTTCAGTAACTGTGAATTATATCTCCATTTAAAAGAATCATCCACTACATTCCCCTTCCCAATAGAATAAAAAATCTGATTTTCGTAGTCATGGAGTAACTCTTGAAATAACCTATGTCTCTTGTTCACATCCTTAAGAGAGAATATATATTTGAGACTCTTGAGATCAGAGTAGATGATAAGCCTCTATCCTTTTAGGTATTGATGACACATCTTTTGTGTGATGACTTACACTACTAACATTAGATTATCGGTCATACAATTCTACCCATATGGCCTCAAATAGTGAAAACCATGTGAAATAACTGCAATAAAATGCATATTTACACAACCAAGTATGGTACCTGATGCATCACAAAACTTCATCTAATTGGTGCCCTCCACATTAAATCTAACGATGGGAGCACTCTTAAACCTCTTCCTCATCCCCTAAAAGAACTATTGGAACTTCTCTATCGAAAAAAATGGATTCCCCTTTCATTTCAAAGATTGAAAGGGTTCACCCACTCTATAGAATATATACGTAATACTCCAATTTCACTCTGCCAATCCATGAAACTCTATATCTCAAAAACACCTTGGGGTGGCCTCCCTAAAATCATTGCCTCATCCTTTGATAGATCTACTAAAATCTAGGCTTTGAGATGTTGTGTCCAAAAAAATGGACTTCTCGAATCTAGAACTAACACTTCTAGATATTCCCATTGGGTTAGTTTTCATTGACTGTGTCTAGGATCATCATCTAGTGTCTCGTTTTCTCCTTCTTAGACACTGGACACACTAGGAAATCATCGATGAAGACCACCCTAAACCAGTCCATATTGGGATGAATGATATGGTTCACGAGTTCCATTAACACTATAGAATGTGCATCATGCCAAATTGAATCTCCAAATACTCTTAGTGTCCATAGCAACACTGAATGTGCTTCTTCAGTAAATCCTCATCCCGCACTCATAGCTGGTGATAGCCTCATCTCAGGTCGACATTGAAAAACCACCACACCCCACTCAACTGATTAGTGAGGCCATCATTCCTGGGAAATTTATAATTTTTTCCAAGGTCACCATGTTTACCCATAGTTATTCCAAAAATATCTTCATGATCCCATTTTCCTTCATGGAATACAAAACATGGTATGTTTAGGGTGAAACATTGGGTCTCACAATGACCTTTCTCTACATGCCCACCAACTACACCCTCAGGTCAGGAAGCTCTACAGGATCCATCAATTATTCTACTATAGATATACATGTCGTTATGGGGTGTAGATCAATACAGGTCCATAAAACTATTGGGAGGAAACCAGTAAAATCATAGAGGATGTCTTCCTTATAACCACTTCTGGAATTTTTTCCTATACACACCATTTGCAACCCTACTTAGAGGCTATACCCAGGGATTTAGGGAACAATGGGCTACTGAGGCACCGGTAAATCCCTAGATCTATACCGACTATTTAGGGATCATTTTGTGTAGGTACATTCAACTATTTCAGTCCCCATTACACCATTTCACTCATATATACTCATGATTTTAAAACATTGGGTATAGCTTGGACCAAAAACCACAGCCACATGATTCAATCCTTGGTTCGTTTGTTTATTCATCCCACACCTAACCAATAACCAATATGTATTATTGGTATATAAATATATATTTAGTTATATAAATTTATATAAACCATGGTTATTGGATGAAAACCGTGGGAATAATTGTTCATGTGAAGTTTTTTGTTCCTCGTAAAATTCATTTTTGGTCCATATGGCTGGAAAATAATACCAATGGTTTTATAAAACAATGGGTATTGGTCTTTAAAAATCAACCCTATATCCAAGAATTTTGTAAAACCATTAGAATATGTCTCAAAAACAACCTTATACATATGGTTTTTTCAAAACCATGGGTATAAGGGAGCCTATAACGATGGTTATGGAAATCTATGTGTATAGGTTCCCATAGATTACCTATACCCGTGGTTTTGGTAAAACAACAGATACATGTTCCCATACTAAATCTATACCCATAGTTTTGGAAATACCATGGGTAAAGAACTGTTTTCGAGTAGTGTAATCTTCCACCACAAATGGAAAATGATGACCCATATCTTCTACTACACGAAGGGTGGGGATATCCGTTTGATGAGTAATCATCTAAACCTTCCTATTTGTGAGTCCATCCTATAGTTCAAGTATTTATTTCACCAATATTGAAAAACCATGAATTATTACTCCTAACACACCATACTCTACTCCAAAAATTGTCAATCTGAGTATGAACTGTGGAAAACTTTTTAACACCATCAATAACGTCATTATTCTTTGATTTTTCTAATAATAGATCCCAAGCAAAACTCTTTCCACCCAGAGTTGGGTCACAGTTTCAGTAGTAGTATATGATCCTAAAATCATCTATCGTATGAGTCTCTATGTGTAAGGGTCGATTCAACGATTCCTCCAATATCTTTGAGTCACGAACAGAGATTGTGGAATGAAATGAATGAATGGAACATGTGTCCATGAGAACAATATATATGGTAAAAAATACACATATTATACCTAGAATAATTCATGGATTCCCTGGTTAACAATCTTCTATCACATGCAGTTGGTCTCATCCCTATCAATCATCTACTTATGCAAATCATGGACCACTTAGTGGTGGTGGTGGTAATGGGTCAAACATCCTAACACCTCCTAATACACTACCTATGCATCTTCAACATCCTCCACCATATAGACCACCATGTTCCTATCTTTGCCTTTTCCTCATTGGTCCCTCAAACATATCCCCATTAGATGTACTTTAGGTTGGGAAATCACGTGCTATGTGTCCCTAAATGAAACATGTGTAACAAAGTCTACCTTTTGGATAACTCGAGGAGACCTTAACCAAGAAATTTGAGTCCTGCAGTTGTCTCATAAAGTGTCTATCCTACATTATTACCTCTGATAGTCATTGGATACCTACTTTGGAGGTATCTACTTCCCAATGGCCACTGCTAGCTCCCACTACGGATATCTGTTCTTCCAAGAGACTATCTACTAGAATGTTCACTCACGTACCCCATCATAAGAATGAATTATAAGGGATACTGCGGACACCCTGATTTCTTGGAATAATCCCTAATCAAAGATCCATTACCTGAATAAATGATATTGTAGAATTTCCTTGGAGTAGCATGAATGGTAAAAAAACTTCATTGAATACGTCAACATTTCCATGCATCCCAACTATAAATTCAAATTCCCTTGTATGTGAACTGATTACAACATGGTATGATAGAAATCCTCCTAAAATAAATGATCAAATTATTTCCTGGAAAGAGATATCTCATCAATAAAATATATCACCATGATCCAACATCGCCCCATAGAGCTCTGTAGAAGGCATGTAGCAAGGACATCCATCTAGTTGGTTAGCGTCCTCATAATGCAAAAAAACCAGGGTGACATCCTCTATCCAATCCTCATATAATTAGGGGTTTGGATCACCCCAAAACATAGTAGGTCGATGTCTATGGAACTCATGCAACATACTGAACATACTCCCATCATCAGCTGGAAGTGTTCGCAGTATATGATGCTCGACATGAGGTGTTATATTTGGTAATCCACCTGGAAGTGCTATATCCAGTACATGACACTATACTTGTTAATTTCCATTAGATTTATCATCCTCATTATCATTTATTTTATTCTAAGATGGATTTCTATGTGGAGGCTTACTGAAATAAAACATGATATGAAGTAGTCAAGAGAGTATATCTGGAGAGCTGAATCAATACCATCTTTGAAAACACCACCATTACTATATGATGCATGTACCATTAATTTTTTCCCATAAAAATAGTTCATTAATATACTGAGTAAAAATGATTGTAGTTAGAGTCATATTGTATGGATACACTGGTTATTTCAACAACAGTAGAGTTTATGGCTTGAAAGATGAACTCAAATCACTTAACACTTTTGTGCCAATCCAATCTCACTTACTCCATGTCTTAAGGTAAAACAAACCTCCTTTGATAACACTCTTTTAGGACCATTCCTAGACGAGATATTTCCATGAATACCCCAATGCCACCTATAATTGGATAGGGGCTGGTGACTTGTATCGAGTATTCATATACAACAAATAGGAGAAATTATCCAAAATACCCTATACGAACACACACAACTCCAAGATGCATATACTGAAAAGTAAAAAACTAGTAAAAATTGCATAAAAACCACTATATCACACACCTATAGTAAAGAATTGAATGTACATCAAATTAAACTAGTCTAGAATACAATACCACCAAAAAGTCTCTTTAAACAAGTCCTAAAAAACATGGTGATGTGTTGACCACGTCATCCTAGTCTAGGAATGTGAATGAATAAGATCCTGAATATCATCAGTATAATTTCCTACCTAATCAAATCTTATGGTAATGGTACTAGGACTACTATCTAGACTAGTAGGAGCACACCTCCACTTTTGGGACTTAATAATCATTGCCTGATCCTGGTCCAGAAAGGACTCCATTAAATGGTCGATCATCTGCACATGACAAGGCAGATGATAGAAAATAACATGCTTGGGTGAATTTGACAAAACTCTTTAGGACACCCCAAAACCAAAAATAATATTCCCTAATAAAAATACAACAGAATAAATAGCTGTTTTCTCAAAAGAATTAGAGTTCAATAGAACATATAACATGAATTTTGATATATAATAAAGAGAAACACCATGCTATTGGGTGGTCGTAAACAACTACCAAGCATAGGACTCTGCTCGGAGCATGATCATTCTTGAAGATCTCACTCATTGAGCCATGATATAATTGAATAAACTCACAATTATGTATAGATCATTTTGGAACTACCCAATGAGAAGGCATAGGTGATGGATGATTATGATACACAGAGAGGGGATCCTTTATAGAGAATTCTAGTAAACCAATATAGATCAATATGTAAACTAGGGGATCTTACAAAGAGAATACCACTAACCCTATTGCCGCATATTGTAATATTAGGGATCCTATCCATAGAATACCACCAACCCTAATGATGTGGATTGTGACATAGTGCCTCTTACCAATAGAAAAAAAAATCTAACTCTACTGATGTGGCATACTAGGTGAGGGACCAATTCCCTCCTCTCATTGGTTACATCGATTCCAAAAAACACCACTAGAGGTGAAGGAGGATCCACTCTAGTCCCATAGAGGAATACAACAACTCTATCTAGTACTCTGCCTCTAGAAGGGACTGTAATCCACTAATGTTGATGTAAAGCCTTAATAAACCCTTGATGGTAAAATCAATGGAAAATATCTCAAACTATAGTGTTCTAACTAAATTATCACAATATATTGACGGAAGTAAAATCATAGAACTACGGAATAATGTCGGAGACAAATCATTGAGTAGAGGCTCCTTTCAGATGTTATGGAATTCTAACTTTTCTAAAGAGGGGTTACTAGTCTTATGGACTAACTGACTGTTCCCCCAACATACATGGAGGCTGACCATCATGGTCAAATTCTCGGACCCAACACCCTACGACTACTATGCTCTACTGTCATGGTCGGTCATTCCCCAGACTATTGTAGGCACGTAGTAATTGGTCCAAAACATAATTACAGTCGACTTTGACCCGACGTTGTCCAGATAACCTTTGGACTAACCCATTTGTCCATGAACAACTGGCCTGGCCAACTTGTTCGAACCCGCATGGTTGGGCCTGACGTGCTCATGCTTTTCCCACACTGGCCAGCTCAATTTTGGCACTCCTGGCCCGCTCCGCTCGGCCCACCCAACCCGGTCTCACCCTGATGATTATGTCGACCATGGTTAATGACACCACATCCAACCAACATTATTCATCCTGCATCCCATGCATTAATCCCCCTACTGCATCACACATGGTGGCTCACCGCACTCCATGTCATGGATGACACTACCGACAATGCTCAATGCTATTCTCGTCGCCTCACCTCACTGGACCAATGGGTTGTACCCACTCCATTAGACCATTTCAAAAACCACCAGTCCACCATCTATGCTCATATTCCTATAATATCGTAGATCTATGATCCTTCGGTTGTGATCTACAAAGCCCTAACCTCAAGTGTCAGTTTTCCTCAAATATGGGGTTCTGGTCGCTTTTGGATCAACCCATCAAGTAAAATCATGTCCACAGGGGTCCAATGATAATGAATGCGAAGAATGGGGAATAAAGAAATCATAAAAAATTCCCAAGGAATGAACATCGTCCACTGTTCCTATCTTCAACAATTCATTCTCGTTATAATGATGAACAAAGATGAATTTAAAAAAACTCTTATTAGCGAATCCCTTAATTATAACCATCCCACAATGATCGAACCATTGATCTATATGTTCGGGGAGTGACCCAAAATAATTATAAAATTAAGAATGTAGAATTATAACAGAGAAACATCCAGACAACATGATTCAGATTAGTAGTAGATGAAGGATCTTTACATTGCTGTCATCAGTAGAGATATTCCTTAGAATCAGATGTGCATCGATCAATTATCCACAATCCATCAACATCTTCCGAGAGGGTTCTTCTCCTCCCCATAGATGAATTCAAGGTATATTCTAATAACCATTTTTTCTTTAAAATTATTTATTAAATTATAATTTCATTAGGTTGAATAAATATAATTTTTTATCAAATTATTTTACCCTCATTATGTCTCGCCACATGTTATTCATAGTTTACCCATGCCTACTAAGGTTTATTCATGTCTATGGAAAAGACACAATTTTGAGTACAACGATTCCCTAATATTTATGATATGGTATCCCATTTAAGATCTATTGTACTTTTTTACTGAAATCATTCATGTGTTCTATTTAAAAGATTATCTTTTTTCAAACAATTGTATCGGGCACACCATGCCCCAGAATTTCATTGCGTCTCAACACGTTGTCAGGAAATCAATCAATATAATATCTAAAAATAATACATGGAAAATGTGATATATTACACTATGTATCATATTGTATATATGAACTTGATATTCCATATATTATATCACTATGTTAATTCATTCATCAATATAATCATGTGTGATATTTTTTTATATTCCAAATGGATGTGTGAAATTATAAACCATATTTATCTTCTATTAGAATTATTTGGAAACCACTGACATTATGGGAAGTTCTCAAAAATAAATTTATAGATCCAAGAATTTATATATTTGGGGAATTATATTTTTTACCATTTACATTTAGTAGATCCAATGGTTGTGAAGGATGACTTTTCATTGTAATAACAATGAATGGTTTTCATGATACAATTATTATGGGGTTTATCAATATATTATTAGTAGTTTGTCAAGTATTTCTCAACATAGAAGACACATATTAATTAATGTCACAAGGAAGAGGTTATTTAAACATGGTACAAGGATTTTTATTCTTATTTTGATGATTTGAAATGAAATCTAACACATGTACATATTTTCAACATGCCTGAGTTCAGTAATTGGAAAATGGTATTTTTGGATGAATATATTGTTGGTTTTTTTTGATTCCTGTGAAAGATGATCAGGTTGTGGAAGAAGGTTCTCACCATCATTGAATTCATGGATGAAATTAAACGACTAATGATATTGATCTTACCACGTTTCATCCTATTCTTATATGATTGAGGAACATTTTTTAAGTTGGAGTTCACATTTTTTTCTTCAAGAAATTAGATTTTGAACTATATATTATCTTTTAGGAAGGGGTGGTGGGAGGATTATCATAAAATGTTTGACATAAAAAACACCCACACCCTGAGGAAGGAAAATGTTTTCACCGATTCTCTTTCTTAGAATGGTTCATATAATTTGTTTTTATAATTGACAGAGGAGTTGATTTTAATGGTGATTTTTAATAGTTTGATCTAGATGCTCATATTCATGATTAACATATCATTAAAAATAGTGCTTATTTATAATAATGTATCATTATATCAAGAATATAGTGTTTTTAAAAGGATAATTAGTTAATATGTAATGAGAAAAAAAATTATGATGGGTAGGACATTTATGGTTTATGTCTCGCTTCTGATGGAATTCTCTAAATCTACAATCGTTCCTTTTTCCCCCTCATCAATGATGAATTAATGATTTTATAAAATCTATAGTTTTTAGTGGTCAATTATCCATGATTGTTTTAATATGTATTATAAAATGTTATAATTATTCTGGTGTAAGGGAAGAAAGTGGTACATTTCATATTTTGTGATCAATTTTTACACTATACATCAAATATAGAAAATATACCTGATGGCTTCTCGCCTTCTACGAATTTTTATTCCTACTATATTGAAATGGAATATTGTATCCATGTACATAATTATTTTATTTCCCCAAACAAAATCTATGTATTTAATGAATCTAGTTGTTGACTGATCGGTTGATGAAATTTTCTCATTTCATTCCATTCATGGGATCCATTAAACTAGATGATCATGGTATACTGTTTTTGAAGGAGATCATGAGGCTATATTTGGTTTCTTCCTACATTGTATCATACAAGTACCCCATGTGTAATTCCAAAATCTAGAAGTTTCGCTATGATGTTAAAGCTAATATGATCATGTTTAGTACAGCTTATCATCTATTGATGGATAGTCATATTCATATTGTTATTCAGATACAAATGGATATATGATTTTCCATACTCTTATATTTTTGTGGATCATGCGAACAAATCTAGGGCTTATTGAGTTTTAATAAAATAATAGTTACAATGCATTAATTAAAATTTTACTCTTCCGGGATTTCAATGGTCACCCATGCAGGACATGACATTTTTTGATAGACTTTAGTGTGTCGTATCTATTGGTAATGATTCACATTCTTATGATATTAGTGAAAATTATTTATATACATATTTTTTTGGATAATAATCATTTTTAATGTTATTATATGTAGGTCATTTATTCCATCATTTATAGTATTCCATTGGTGATCATATTTTCTTGAGTTCTTCTCCAAAATATGGATGATGTCATCACAAAAAATAGGGGAAGGTGGCTCCAATATAATGTAGACTGTATAAGGTCCATGACCATTATATTTAGGATTCATATCATTTAGCATTACTGGATCATTTGATTATTATTGATGATTTTTAATTCGTATCATAATAGTATAAGTATCATTTGGATCCCTCTCATGTTCTATGTTGCGAATAGATTGAGTTGGTCTTGGATGTTATAGTTTTGAATAAACGAGTTCAGATCATTGATTCTTTGATGAATTTATTTTTTTATGTATATAATAATATTCAATGTATAATGGTTGAACAAATCAGATATTAATAAGAATATGTATTTCAAATCATTGGTGACAGATCAATTCCCTCACCTAAATGTAGAGTGTATTATTTCATGTGTCATCATTGTTATGGAAGGTCCAAATGGGAGAAATTTTAACATCCCATTAAAAATATTAATTCTATTTTAATGTCTAATAGTTATTTGTTTAGGTTTTGAGGGAGTTTGAGTCATACAAGAAGATTAAGTAGGAATGTTGTAGGTCCGTTCATGCATCAAAAATTTCCATAGTGATGTCAATTCATGATGTGAATCCATTACACAACCAAATCCATGAAATGGGTACATGACTATAAAATAATTGATGATAGTTATCAAATTATTATAAATATTCCATTTATTGGGATATTTAGCAGAATTAAATTCATATATATATTTAGATGAATCATGGGATATTCACAAACAAAGTGATGTATACATAGAAAGAATCGTATAGGCCCTTAGGGTTTTATTTTTCTTTATAACCAAATCCTTTTTCATTTATTGAACATCCCCCCCCCCATAATATTAAATGTCTCTCCTTTGGAATTTATAGATAAAAATTAATATATGTATCCATTAGTTTGGTTCATTTATATCCAATGTAGTGTGTCTCTTTTTCTTTGGTATGTGTTTTATTATCTCCTATAACTCTTCATTTCTCGTGGTATTTTTCTGTGGTTTTGTTCTTTTATTTTAAAATTTAAGATTTTTCAATTGTGATTTTTACAACAATTATATATTTTTATCTACCTTATATTCCCTCCATTATTTTTTTAGATCCTATTGTGGGTGGTGTGTGACATTAGTATGTGGTAGGTCGTTTTATTTCTATCCTATATTAGGGAACTATAATTTCTCTTTGGATATTATTTTTTTATAAATAAATTTAAATGATTGATTGATTTGTGGGTTTGAATAATATTTTTTTTAATTGATGGTTTTTCCCTAAAATATTTATATGAAATGTGTGGTTCAAGGTACTGGGAAATGGATTATTGTAATGATTTCAATCCATGTTGTTATGGAATTCTTTTGTAACTGTCTTGGGAAATGTGATACTCCAATTTAATATACATTGATAAATGAAAAAAATTGGATCCTTTGATTACTAGGATTGGGGGGTTTAGTATTATTCATTTTCTATCATATATATTGTGGGTAAACACATTGGGAGTAATTTTATTACAAATAAACATTTTCCTAGGTACATGGTCTTGCAATTTTAAGTGGTTCAACAATTTTGTGTTCTACTATTACATAGGCACTATGTCATAATAACTCTAGAGAACACTAGTTATTGTGGATTATCATTGTACATGTGACCCATCTAGAAAGTCTATTTTCATCTAAAATTTAATTAAAACTATTCCTTGAAGATTAATTTTTTTACCATTGATATACATTATTTGAAAATTGATATTTCTTAATAGATTACTTCATTTAATATAAATTACCTATCATTGTATAAAAAAAGTAAATACTAGATTTGTTATCTAGGCTTTAGTGAATATTTTTACTAATAATCATGAAATGTATTATTTGAATAAAGAAAATTTGTATTTTTAGTAAGATAAATGATATATAATACCTATATGGGGTCTTTCATAGCATATTTATCTCACATATTGGGAAATTTTTTTCAATTTAGGAAATTTCAAGGCGCTACAGTGAGTTTGTCGGTTTTGTGTCTGTTTTGAATATGTAGCTAGTGGGGAGATGATTAGATATTTCCCACATATCGGAATGGATTTTATCATTTTTTGGTTTTCATTTATAACATTTGGATATGTTCAAAGATATTTAACTTGTTGAATTTTTTATTTATTTATATCACAACAAGTATTTTACTATATATATGGAATATATATTTCATTCCATTGATAATTTATGATTTGTATATGTGCCATGTATCTTGTTTCCAGTTAGGATAAATAATTCCATTTTTTTCAAAGAATGAGTTCCATTTTATTGGCCATGGAAAGCAAGAATTCAATTCCTTTTCAGAGGGTATATTTTCTTCTGATTGGGGAGGGTATACTAGGTTGGTTCTTACATTTTTATCCATGGTGACATGAAAGGAATGACCATCATAGAAAATATAGTGATTGATATCAATGAATAAGGTGATATGTGCCAAACACACTCGTCAATTCCATAGGGAGTAACTATAGAAACCATATACATGACGATATTACATAAATCCAATAGGGATCCACTGAGAATTCCATTTTTATATATTCATCTAATAGCCATGGAAATTATCCCTGAATACACCCATGAAATAAAATCTAGAATATTCCAAGATAGTTTAGGGAGAATATCCTTTTATTGAAAATGTTGTACATCAAGGGAATCCATGACAAAAAAAATTTAATTCAATACAAATTTCCTCATCCAAATCCAAAAAAGATCCACCCCAACTCATTTTCACTGATGAATAAATTTGGAATATAGGGTTTCATAGTAATGGGATTTTTTTAATTGATCTGGGTATCCTCCCTAGAATTTCACGTATGTCCCTAAATAAAATCATTACTCAAAAAAGAAATCCAAATATTTCAAACCCATGGACGAAATCATGTGATGACATCATATGAATTCCACAAAAAAAGTAGACTCAAAAGAATAAATTAAGTAGTCATAATTAATTATCATGTGAAAATTCGATATTAAGAAACATAAATTTGTACTAGTCATCCATGGTTATTTTCATTGGTTCATAGTCCTAATATATTAAAACAATAACATATCACAATTTTTAATTACCTATTTATTTTTTAATTTTTATTTTTATTTAATAAAATCATTACCATTTTCCCAAGGATTTATTAAATTGCATGTAATTTATAGTCTATATAGGGGTACAAATTAAAGGACACTTTTTGTAAAATAATTTTACTAGAACCAAAATATATGATTTAGTTCTAAAGTAAAGATAAATATTACTATTCAATTATAACAATCCAATAGATCCGATTCATTGAATCGAAACATTCATAAATTATAGATATTTATGAAATCCCATTTCACCAACATAAATTCAAATTATAAAATTTCATTTAACATTTAATCCTAAATAATCACTTTCATACCCAAGATAATTCAGGATAAAATAGTATGAAGTGATCACTCAAGGAACTATAATTTTTATATAGTTATAACATGTTAAAAGATACATTAACAAATAAAGAACTGTTAAAACACATAGTAATTAAATAATAGATCATAAAAAACAATATGCCTTGTGGTGTCACATGTAAAACCATATCAAAAAATTAGAAATACTATGAATTTGGATTCATGAAAACCTAAAATATTCTTATGTGAATATATTCTCATATAATATCTTCTACATCAACCTAAATTATGCGAAGATGGAAATTTTTTTTGGACATGATGAAATTAATGAATTTTTTAAAACATGTTTCAAACAACAATTGGAAGAGGAATAAAAATAAAATAGAGGGAATATGATCCATAGATTCATCATGGGATATATAATGATGTTGATGGTTAGTTATTCCACTAATGATTGCGGGATATTTCCCATGAAAGGATATAAGAGATCCAATGGGAGGAGGCAATTCTTTAATACTGGTGAAGAGATCCCTCTAATTTCAAAATCACACAATCTTTATAAAAATTAATAGATGATTTAAAAATGGTAATTTTTATAGTTTGAAACTCCTTGTCTTCCCATGAACATTCATTGAAGGTGGTCCATTTAATTTTATTCCACATTCCAGTTGGGAAAAAATCCATCACACTGTGAAATTCTACAATATGTAGTTTTTTACAGAAGGATCTCCAGTTCTAAATGAAAATGGTCTAAATCCACCACTAAACCATGAATCATTAAAAATATAATATATTTAATGAGTTATTGAAAAGTATATATGGTTTCATATGATTGATAAGAGTAACAACTTTACCTTTTGTAAGTGCATCAGTGGGAAAATATTTTATAAAAAAATCAGGCTCTAGTGGAAAACATCACAAGCCACATAGACCAAAGTCTTGAATCATAGTCTCATGTATCCCCAAGACACCAATATTTCATCCGTAAAACACATACCAGTACAATTATAAAATTACAATTAGTTTTAATATAAAATACTCCATACCATGTGACATTTGTTAGCAGTCATGTAACCCCAAATCTCAAAAATATAGAAACTATACAAACTTTGTCCCACCCATACATACAATTAATAATGAAAAATTATTTAAATCATATTTAATATGGTGTAAAAGGAAACCTTAATTGGGATCCATAGAAATATTAAATTCATACATAATTTAATGAAACACATTTTTAGTCTTTGAACCAAGTCATCATGATTGGTCTCACCCGCATAATTATACAATACCCCTGGATTATCCCCATGAATCATGTTGAAAACTACTTAAAAAGACAACAACCTCATCAAGACAAACTAACCACCCATTTATTTATCCTATTTTAGGCTCACATTAATTGATGAAAGAGTATTCATATCCAACAAACATTGATTTGAATGGAACATGAGACAATTTTACAAATAGGAACAATTTCAATCACAGACATATGACTTTAACATTTTCTATATGTCTCAATCCACTGAAAATATATTTCATTGGAACAAATAATAATCTTCTTAGAATATTTTAAACCAATCACAAGTAGGGGTCAATAAGATACTATAAATGAACTAAATCAACTATTCAAAATGAAACTAGAAAATAAACTATACTTATGATTATGCCAACTAACTCTACCACGGTTCCACAGATGGTGTAATTTCTGATTTCCAAATATTATTATTTTCTAAAAACCAATTCCCACAAATATTTCTCAACATATACACATTTAAATCTAAAATTCATATTTGTGTATCACAAGGAACCTAAAATCACTCTCGAGGTGGCCCCATTATCATGTTCCATTTCACGCCTAATAACATCGCCAAATTAACTACCACCAAATTTAAAATAATTTTGTCAATGGGAATATATGATTAGACATTTAGTAATATATGGTCATAAATGATAGAATCCAATGAAATGAACTATCCGTAATCCTTGAAAAAAATATGTTGAATCCCCAATGAATTTGTTTATGTGGTTCCAGGTTATTCTCCAAACGTAGTTACATAGAGTCGGTGTATTATTACATAAAATTGGCATGATCACAACGAATCAAAATCCCGAAAGACCAATCAGTTTAGTAGCATTGGAAGTACTAGATATATTCATATGTTTTTCATTACATAATAAAATGAAAAACAACCACAACATTTTCTCCATTGACAAAATTCATCCCATAGACATTCCCTGCAAGTTAGTCATAATATAATTCTTCACATCTTGGGAAATATTAAACATAGAAAGGGGTGAGCTTAGATGCTCAGTAATGATAACAATATAGAAGAAACTTTCAAGACTAATCATAAAAATGTAATGCAATGTATAAGACTAAAACACGTTCCTTTTAAACATAATCTTCATCATAATATGGAAATGATAAATAAGGTATTTCCATTTACTTATTCACATGGAAATTATAGTATTTGAATAAACCCATTTAATATCATTATCCAATTTCATAATGTAGGAATGAATAATGCTAGACATCGTAATCACATACT
Source organism: Viscum album (assembly GCA_963277665.1). Taxonomy (NCBI): domain Eukaryota; kingdom Viridiplantae; phylum Streptophyta; class Magnoliopsida; order Santalales; family Viscaceae; genus Viscum; species Viscum album. The sequence continues at coordinate 234,059,560 of OY728128.1, forward strand.
AAAGGCCTTGTGCCAAGACTATAAATAAGATATTTTCAATGCCTTATGCCAAGACTCTAGTATGTCACACGAGACCTACTGATTCATCGAGGAGCTATAGTAGGTTCCACCCATCACTTACTATATCCAATGCATTCCTCATATAAAAAGGTTCAAACATCACATAATCATTCATATTAAAACTAGCATACAAAATTTCAATACTTTATCCATAAACCATGAATGGTGTAAAAATAACAAATCCATATTAAAAAATATCACCACTCCTTCAATAGAATATGGAATATTTTTATCATAATAAATCACCATCGAAGAAGCTTAATATCCATCAAAGGATGTTGACATAGATATAATCAACACTTTTTTTAGAGAAATATCTCCTTCTATTTTGAAATCATTTAAAAGTCATATTATTATAAATGAAAATACTTCTTTTGAAAAAATTATTATAATATTTTATGGGATGCTTCGATAATTTTATAATAGTCGAAAATAGTTGCAGTAGTCGTATAAGTTAAAAAGACATTCTTACCTAAATTTTGTCAAAAAGTCATAAAGTACCTCGTTTGGAAAATGAAAAGAAGATTACTTTATAAAAATATATGGTCAAGGGTTTAAATTTCTTAAACAAATAGTCTAGTAAATATTAAAGTTTTTTTAAATTTCATTTTTAAGAAAACATGGATGTGGATGATAAAGAAGTCCCAGTAGATACTTATGCATTAACAACCCTGGATAAGTAAAGAGCTTGTAGAATTAACCCTTAACATGTACTTTTCCTTAGTCGATGGTATGTTAACCACCTTTATAATTGATAAAACATTTTTATTAAATTTTTCAATAATCATATACATAAATATGATATCATATATGATCTTCTAATATTTCATTGTTTATAATATTTTAGTATTATCATCGTTTAGTGTGTTAACTAATCCATTTTCCATTATATGCTTTATTAATTAAGCCATGCTTAATAAGGATATGATGTATTTGATTCATATACTGAATGATATTATTTTCATAGTCATTATTTTTAATCATAAAGAGAAAATTATTCTTGAATGATTACGATGGGGAATGAATCTCATCGCATTCAAGGAGACGGTAATCCGTACTTACGCAGGGGAGAAAATATCTTTATAGTGATGGTGAAATAGTATGTAATAGGATGTTATATAATATATACATAATAATTAACATGTTATATTTTTTATTTACATTAGTTATACTAACTATTATATCCATCCAAATAATGAATTGTTCGAATAACAAACTACACCACGACGTGGAGACGGTAAGTCGTACGTTCGTACGTATTGTGACTTTGTCATTTATAGGATGTAGGTAATAAGTAATATAGTTGTACCATATTTATAATAGCATCAAAGTATGAAGAAGTTATTTTAGTTGTTATTTTGGTTTGGAAAAAACAAAGAAAGAGGAAGTGGATCAAGAAAAGAATTGAATGAGGGTGGTGAAATTATTTCCTCTTCATCGGGTGTTTACTTTTGAGTTGATCAAAAGGGCTACATAGGTTGGATTTGAGATAAAATTAAGGCATGTAGTATGAAAGAGGTTAGTTGATAGAATATTTGGTCAGGGGATGGCCAAGAAAAATGGCTTTGTGGGAGTGAAATTAAAAGAAGGGGAAGTACCCTTTTTTAAGAGAGGTGAGGGTCACTTTAGGAAATGCTTGATATATTATTTTCTAAAAACTAATGTTCGGTTTCTAATGGCTGAAAAATGATTTATTTAGAGGATAATGGTGGGGATGGGTCGAAAGCCTCTCAAAAAATAGTTTCAAGAAATGTTTAGGTCATCATATTTAATTTATCTTTTAGATTTTACTCTTAGTTAAATAGTTTATCATTTACTATATTTCTTTGTATTTTTATATTATATTGTAAATAAACATACGATAGAAATCCAAAAGAACCCCATGAGGTTACTTATTAATATATATAACATTATATAAGTTCTTTTTCTGATCCTTAGATTTTTTAGGCATATTATATTAATTAAAAATATCGTATTTGTTTTCAAAACTCAATTATGTCAATTTTGACACAATTTAGTATTATGTTTTTTTTGAAAGACATGATAACTTTATAACTTCGAATATAGTTTATTTAATCAAACTTAACATGTAATATTATCCTATAAAATTAGTGGAATTCATCATAAGTATAAATATACCTTTATTTCGATATTTATAGTATCAATTATTTTATTATTTTATTATTAAGGTAATTACTACATCATCATTGTGTCATAAATAAATTAAATTATTTAATTTATAAATATTAAAAATTAAATACCATTATTTAGTATATATTTAAATATTTCTAATTAATATTTGTGGTTGAATTTTTATTTCAGTTAACCGTATATAAAAAATGGTTTAGTTATTAAACCATGAATTTAAGTCTTTTAACTCTTCTTAAAATAAAATATTAATAAATGTCCTGGTCTAATCCAAGTGGGCCAAAGAGGATCATATTATATTAAAAGGTTGTTTTTGGTTGAATTACACTTATCCAATAGAGTTATGATAGTATTAAAGTAATTATAATATCATTTTTACCCTTAATTACCTTATTTACTTTTAACCGTGGTAAATAAAAGTTAAAAGTTACTATTGAATATAAATTATTTTTAACATATTGAACTAAATATTACATATTGATGTCAACCCAATCTGACGGATGTTTGAAATTAAACTTACAGTAGCGGTAAAATGATGTTTTATGCAGATTTTCAAATGCCCCTAGAAGGTGGGTAAAAGACAGTAAAAAGTTCAAAAATATTATATATATCTAAACTTATTATAAAAAGACTCTAATGAATTACATTGAACATATATATGTATTATGTATCTATTTTTACCTAAAATAAAATAAAATTATATAACTAATAACTTAAATAAAAAATCAGTTTTAATCAATAACTCAGTGTTTTTCACTATTCATAAAAAATTAAAGGTTTTCAAAAAAATACCAAAAAATCATCCAAAGGAAATTTTGATATTCTGAATTCAAAAATGAAGTACATTTTGAAAAATAAAATTTATAAGGTTTTTAAAAGTTAGTTTTACTATTCATACAGGCTAGTTTGATTGGTCGTGGTGAGTGAAAACTCTATATTAAGTACTACGCAAGCCACTTCATTATTCAATGGGAAACGTACCACTGAAGCATTAGGTGTTACATTCTCCCCTCGATAAAATAATTTCTCCATTGATATTTCTAGAATATTACTGCACAAAAATATTCAGGTGGTCCTTCTTCATAAGTTCCTCAGGTTCCCACGTTGCCTCTTCCATATTATGGTTTCTCCATAGTACTTTTATAGAAGAGTCATCCGGTTTCTTAGAACTTGTTCTCTGATATCAAGACTCTTTACACGGTCTTCACAATAAGAAAAATCATGTTCCAGTTCAATTTACTTATAGGTGAGTAAAATTCTTGGGTCTGGCATGTTTGTTATCAACAGTGATACATGGAACATATAATGAACTTTGGAGAGACATGGAGGCATTTCAAAATGATAAGAAACAACTCCAAATCATTCTAGAATTTCAAAAGGTCTGATATACCTAGGACTCTACTAAATATTCAAATAGAATCGTATATCACCATTCTATTGAGATACCTGCAAGAAGAAATGATCTCCTTTTGAAATTCCAAATCGTTCATCCAATTATCGACATAGATCTTTTGACTAAATTGATCTGATTTGATGAGGGTTTGGATAATGATTACCATTTTCATTGTTTTCTCAACATGTTCTGGGCCTACAAGTTTTCTTTCACCAACATCATCCCAACATATTGGTGTGCGAAAACACTTTCTATGTAATGCTTCATATTGTCACATCTGAATACTTGAATGCAAGGTGTTGTTATAGGAAAATTCTACTAGAGGTAAATATTAATCTCACATACCTTGAAAGTCAAGTGGGTAAGATCTCAACATTTCATCTAAGGTTTGAATAGTCCATTATGATATTCCATCATTTTTGGGGGTGGATGGAAGTGCTCAAATGGAGATTAGTATCCAAGGACTTTTGAAGACTTTTCCAAAATCATGATGTAAAACGAGGATCATGATCAGAAACAATGGATGGGGTTACACCTTGGGGTCTTAAAAATTCATAAATATTTGTCTTTCTAGATGTTCAAGGAGTAAATATTCTCTTTCATCAAGAAAATGTGATGACTTGGTAAGAAGATCAACAATGACCTATATTGCATCATTCCTTCTAGGAGTATTTGGTAGCCCCATGAAAAAGTCAATCATAAAATTATCCCATTTCCACTAAGGTATGGGAAGAGGTTTCATGACTCCTCCTGGATGTTTCTTTCTAGGTTTCACTTGTAGAAAAACCATACATCATGACACAAAATATGAAATCCCTCTCTTCATGTTTCCCAACCAATAATGTTACTTCAAATATCTATACATATTGGTGCTCCCAGGTTGTATAGAGAAATTGGATATATGAGCATCATCAAACAATTCTCTTTTTAGATCAGGTATATTTGGAATACAAAGTCTTTTCCAAATTTCAAAATTCCATCTGCATATACGAAGCCACTCAATCTCATATCATTCACAGCTTTAATCTTCATTTGAATCTCCTCATCATTAGTCTGAGAACTTTTTATCCTTTCTAGTAAAGATAGTTTGGAAACCATTTGGAAAAGTATTGATGTTTCACCTTCAATTTTTATTCCCATATCCATCATTACCAGATCCATGAAAATAGGATCCCTTTCAACTCTCATCTTGTTCAAAACTCCAAGGTCCTTTCTGCTAAAAGCATCTGCCACCTTATTTTCCTTCCCTAGGTGGTAGTGTATAGTGCAATCATAATCCTTCTGTAGTTCAAGCCATCGTCTTTGCCTCATGTTGAGTTCTTCTTTGAGAAAATATACTTCAAACTCTTGTAATCAGTATAAATCTCACATTTTTACCATAGTGGTAATGTATCCATATTTTCAAGTCAATGATTACATATGATAACTCAAGATCATGAGTAGGATATTTTTGCCCATGAATTTTTAGTCATCGTGATGCATGAACAATAACTCTCTCATTCTGCAAATGGACCCAACCAAGTCCTTTCATTGAAGAATCACTATAAATAACAAAACTATCATTCCCTAATGGCTGAGTAAAGAGAGTATCATTGAATAATATACTATTTAGTTCCTAAAAACATTCTTCACACTCTATTTTTCCAATCCAATTTAACCCATCTAGGTGTGATCAGGGTTAATGGGTTAGCCAACCGGGAAAAATTCTGCATGAAACGTCGATAATAACCTACTAAACCAATAAAAAAAGTATCACAGTTATACTCATCAGTACTGGCCATTCATGGATTGCCTTTTTCATTGAAGGATAAATAGATATTCCATCCTTAGAGATAATATGGCCATGAAAAAAATCACAATAAGATAGAATTGAAACTTTTTAAACCTCCCATATAATTTATTTCTTCTTAGGATTCTCAGAATTTTGTGCATGTGATTTTCATGATCTTCATTCATTTTTTAGTATACCAATATATCATCAATAAAAACCACTACAATTTAATCTATATATTCCATGAAAACTCTATTCATTAGATCCATTAAGATAGGTGGTCCATTAGTCAATCGATACGGAATTACTATAAACACGTAATGCTAGTACCTGGTTCGAAATATTGTTTTCAGAATGTCTTCCTTCTTCACACACAACTTATGATATATATATCAAAGTTCAATATTTGAAAAATATTGACCTCCATGAATTTGGTCGAAAAAATAATCAATGTGAGGTATGGGATAATTGTTATTTATTGTTATGGCATTGATCTCCTTGTAGTCATTGTGCAACCTTATAAATCCGTATTTCATCCTAATTAAATGGAAATGGGCTCCTCATGGAGAAACAAACGGGAGAATAAATCCATTATTATTAAATTCCCCTAGATGTTTATTTTGTTCCACTAATTTCACAGTGTCCAATCTAGAAGGGGTCTTCGATATTGGACTTGAACTAGGAATTAAATCAATTGAAAACTCAATTTCTTATTCTAGAGGTTGTCCCGGTAAATCCTTCGGAAACACATCTATATATTCTTTCACAATAGGTACATCCTCTATTCAAACATTCTTTTCCTCACCCATAATTATTCCATTCTATACCTACCCAATAATTTAATTTAGTAGAGCTACTAGGGGTGGATATAGATAAGAATTTGGTGGTTACATTTCTTCTTAAAAGATCAGGTACATTTTTATCGTCATTGAAAATTGAAACCTCCTTCTTATTACAATAAATTTTTGAATCACGGTCCAAAAGCCAATCCATTCTGAGGATTATATCAAATTCGATCATGGGTATGACGATAAGACCATCACATAATGAACATTTATATGCCATAATGGGAATTGAAAGATAAAAGATATTTGTAATGATACTTCCCGATGGAGTCTTAAAAAAACTCCATGGTTAATTCAAATTGAAAATATATAATTTTCATAGCGAATTGGGAAGATATGAAACAGTGCGATGATCTGGAATCAGATAAATCATTAGTCAAACATCAGGATACCATTAAATTACCTGCCACCACGTCTTTCAGAGCTTCAACCTCAGTATTAGTTATCACATAATTGTGGCCTTTATATCTTGGATTTTTTTGATGTAATTTCCCTTGGTGCAAAAGAAATTAATTTTAATAATTTCCTTTTTCACTACAATTATAGAATTCAACATTGAAATCCTATTTCTTTCCATTGTAATCACGAGCTTAGTGGTCTTTTTCACCACACTTGTAACATACTCCTATTCCTTTCAGGAAAGTACTATAGTGTTTCTTCCCACATTTAACACAAGATATTTATTCAACTTTTCCCTTCTTCAACTTATTTCCATTTCCATAGTGACTAGCAGATCGTTTCTTCACATTCATTGCTTTGAAGTCATAAAACTTGGATAATTCTTTTTCTGCCTTGATAGCGCATGAAACAATATCTTTGTATGAAGAAAAGGATTGTGAGACTAATGCTCGATGGAGAATTGGTTTTAACCAATAAAAGAACAAATAAATATTTCACCTTGGGTTACATATATAATCTACTACATGCCTTTCTATCCTTTAAATTTTAGCCTCACACTTGGCGACATTATCATCCTCTGATTTTCATTAGACTCATAAATTGTCATTCCATATCCACTCGATGGTCATGAGAAATGTAATTTTCTATGAAAATACCTTCACACTCAATCAATTACATGTTTAATACTTATTCATCTTCCTTTTAGTTTTTTATTAATGACCACCGATGATCTTCATCTTCAGTGAGGCGATAAACTGCCTTGGCATCTTTTTCCCTTTCGCTACTCCCAAAAGCAAGAAATATTTTCTATTTAAAATTATTAATTGCATAGATACAAATTGATTTTTACTCCCATTTATTGTTTTTGGTTGTTGCCTCATGAAGATGTCTAACCTTGATCCTCCATGTTTTGGATCAGGGTACACCATACGGGTAAGGTAATTATTCATAACCTAAGTGAGTTTTCCCAGTAAGGTGATAAGATGATCTTCACTAGTTGTATCAACAGCTCCATTATAATTTTTCTGAGTAGAAGGGAAATCCCTAAATTGATTACGTTCATTGATATGGTTTCCATTCCTTCCACTAGGCGCTATTTCTAAAAAATATGCATACACTAGATTAGTTTATGAATCACAATACATAATTCCAAAAGTGTAAACCACTTAACCTAAATTGAATAGTTTATGTATATAATCCATAATCATAAAAAAAATTTGAGGAGGTTTATACTCATAAATAATTCATAATGGTTTGTATAGAAATTTTGAATTATCTTAGGCATATCCCCCGGGAGTGTCGTAAACCAGAGTGCAACAATAACCATTGTCATGCACCAGTTCCCATTCGAGTGTACCTCAAAGCAATGTTTTTGGGTTTTACACCCAGGTACATATATTCTAGAGCCGCCTCTATATACTCGTATCCAGGTAGGGATGTTTTTCATTGAAAACACATAAAATCTCTACATTACCAAAATTATTGGACGTTCTTCTATAACAATCCTCAAAGTCTATCTTAGGGTAATGGTCTCTAATCAGAATTTTACTAAATATAGCTCTCAAGGTGTGTACTAAACATTATATGGTTCCAACTATAATTCCCCGACCACTATAACCCAGTTTCAGTGCAATGTTACATAAAATTGTCATGATCACAAGGGATAAAAATCCAAAATGACCAATCTGTTTAATATACTTGGAAGTACTAGATACATTCATAAGATTTACATTACATTATAAAATGAAAAACAATAACAACATTTTCTCCATTTACCACATTCATCCCTTAGACTATCCCGACTAGTCAGTCATAATATACTTCTTCTCATCCTAGGAAAAATAAAACATTGAAAGGGGTGAGCTCAGATGCATAGTAAGGATTACAATATAGTGGAAACATTAAAGAATAAGTATAAACATATATGGAAATGTATAATACTAATACACAAGACTTTTAATCATAAACATAAAATTAATATGGGAAATATAAATAAAATAATGCAATTTACTTATTCACAATGAATATACTACTGGTCGAATAATCACATGTAATATCAATATCCAATTTCATAATGTTGGAAGTCATAATTCCCAACTTCATAACCACTCAGTCAAGGCCTTTTGTCAAGACTAAAAATAATATTTTGTCAAGTCATAGTGCCAAGACACCAGTTTGACTCGTGACACCAACCAATTCATCGAGGAGCTATAGCAGGATCCACCCGTCACTTACTAAGTCTAATGCATTCCTCAGATGAAAAGGTTTAAACATCACATAAACATTCGTATTAAAACTAGCATACCTAAGGTCAATACATAATCCATAATCCATGAATGGAATAAAAATAACACATCCATAGTAAAACATATCAAAAAACCTTCAATAACATATGAAAGATTTGTATCATAACACATAAACCTCCAGTAAGCTAAAAATACATTAAAGGAAGTTGACATAGATGAAATGAAAACATTTTTTAGATAAATATAACTTTCTATTTTGAAATCATTTAAAACCCATATAATTATAAAAAACATTTATTTTTGAAAATATTCTTATAATATTTTGTGGGAAGATTAGATGATGACAAAATGGAGGAATATAGATACACCCTCCATATAAGATAAAAAAAAGATATTCTTACCTTAATTTTGTCAAAAAGGTCAAAATGTACCATGTTTGGAAAATAACGGAAAGATTCCTTTAAAAACATATATTTTAAAATAAGGGTATATGTGACCTTAAAACGTAGTCTAGTAAGTATTAAAAAGTTTTTAATTACATTTTCATGAAAACACAGATGTAGATGATAAAGAAGTTCTGTATATATATATACGTATTGACAACCTTGGATTAGTAAAGAGATTGTAACAGCCCAAGATTTTATAAAAAAATATTCTTTTTAATTTTATTAATGTCTTGTGTTGTACGCTACACCAAAAGGAGCTTGCACAACACACATCATTGACTTGCCTTGCATTACACGCAATCGTGACCTTCCTCGATAGCGTGTGTAATACGCAATACTGAGTTTCACTAAACAACGATATGCTATTAAAATATTATTAAAACTAGCCGTTATGAATAGTAATAACCACTTTTTAAAATTCCGTAAATCTTATTTTTCAAAATGAACTTCATTTTTGGATTCGGAGTATCGAATTTAGCCTAAGGTGAAATTTTGGTACTTTTCGGATAACTTTCACATTCTGATGAATAGTGAAAATTACTAAATTATAATTAAAAACAACTTTTTTTAATCGAAATAATTAATAGTGATAAATCATTAATTTGAGTGGTTTTAAAGTATATTTAGAATATATTTTTACAATTTAATACAATGTTGGTCATTGGATGTAATTTCACATTTAAACTAGACATAAACAAGTGTCAATCTTTTGATAGATATTGTTTCTTAAAAACACGCTATTTGTTTTAACAGCGGGATTTAATTACAAAATTAATTAATGCAACTTTTATGTTATGAATTTGGTAAAATAGACTTCATTTTTGAATTCGGAATATGAAATATAGCTTGGGATTAAATTTTGGCATTGTTCTGAAAAACATCAATTTTTGATGAATAGTGAAACTACTAAGTGGTAGTTAAAAAAACTGAATTTTTCATAAAACTTAATTTTACCGCTTCTGTGAATGGAATTTCAAAAATCCGAGAGACACGGTTGATGTCAGTAAGTAAAATGTGGTTCAATGAGATGAAAATAATTTTTGGTGAATAGTAACTTTTTACTTTTATTTACCACGGTTAAAAGTAAATAGGGTAATTAAGGGTAAAAATGATATTATTATTACCCTAACACATGTCCTAATTCTATTGGACAAGTGTAATTCGACCAAAAACAAGCTTAGGAATAAAATATGACCATTTAGGCTCACTTGGATTAGATTAGGACATTTATTATTATTTAATTCAAAGAAGAGTTAAAAGAGTCAAAATCAAAGTTTATTTACTAAAACATTTTTAATATAGGGTTTTACATAAGATAAATTCGATTGTAAAAATTCATTAGAAAGCTAAAATTATTTCCTACATGATGGTATCTTATTTTTAATTTTTAGACATTAAATAATTTAATTTATTTATGACACAATGATGATGCAGTAATTATTTTATTAATGAAATATTGACATAATTGATGTTATAAAGACCAAAATAAATGTAATTTCAGACTTTTTATGAATTCCACTAATTTTCTAGATTACTATGATATATTAGTGTTGATTTAATCAACTTGGTTCGAACATATAATCCTGTTATGACTTTCACAAAAATCATATATCAAATAGTGTCAAAATTGACACAAAATAGTTTTTAAATCAAATATTATATTAATAATTGTTATTTTATTCATAAAAATCTAAGGTTCGGCCAAATGACTTAGATAAGGATATATATATTAACAATAAACAATTTGGGGTTCGTTTGGCATGTTATAGTAAGTGTATTAACCATATAGTGAAAGAAAAAAAAAAGACATGGTAAAAGTTAAATTATTTAACTTAGAGTTAAATCTAATTGATAAGGTTAAAATAATACCCTAAACTTGTCTAAATCCTATTGGTTGATAGGATTTCGACCCTTCCCCACTTTATCTTCGAAATAAGACCCTTTGGAACCATTATAAACCGATTTTGACTTTAATATAAAATAATATTTTGAGATATTCCTAAGGTGCCCCTCTCCTCCCTTATAAAAGGGCACCTCCTCCCCCTCCTCCTCACACCAATTTGAGCACTCAAGCTCGGCCAACCCCTGCCAAAATCTCTTCTACACTTCCCTAGAAACATCCTAGAGGTTCTGGTATTCCTCAAAGACCAATTTTAGTGCCCTAAGAGGAGGTCTCAAAGAGGCGCTTCAAAGAAGAGGTAATTACCGTTACCAATTCTTTCATCTTTATTTCTTCTTCCACTTCTTCTTCTTAGGTTGTTTCATTATGAAGTAATAACATCAGTATCACTCATATACTGATATGTTATTATAAGTATGAAACAATTCTATTTCACCATCTATCCATCCTACGGAAAAAGAAATCACCGCGCGTGCGTACGTACGGAATACCGTCTCCACGCTGTGGTGTAATCTATTTTCCACCACCACCTTACATGGATGGGTATAATGGTGTAAAGAATAACTATACATAGTTATTACAACATCATATTGATTCTTATATATTGTATAATCCACTCCAATTCAATTCAATATTTATAGAAATGATATCATCGCTCGTGCGTACGTACGGACTACCGTCTCCACGACGCGATGAGATTCATTCTCCATGTTAACCATTTAAGAATGATTATAATGTATATATAAGAAATAATAATGAAATATATGACATTATAAAGCTACTGGATTTATGTATATATATATACATATGTATGTCATCTACTTACTTCCATTTCAAGACAATAAGGAAAGGAAAACAGCGTTCATGCGTACGTACGGACTACCATCTCCATGAACGGTGTTTTTCATTTTATTTATCTACCTATTATATATATATATATATACTGAATATATATGATATATAAATCATATTTTATATTCTGGAAGTGAGTAAATCATGATATAAGTAATAATGATGTCAAGAACAACAAGTCAAAACACCTACGATAAATGAAACGATTTTACCCAAAACGCTTCTTTAACATGGAATTTACAAAAGAACGGGTAATATAATGTCATAAGTGAACCATATATGATATAATAACAATGAATCTGATTCTTTAATAAGTCAATAACATGATTTAATTCATTATACAGGAGGTTCGTACACATACGAAGCAAATCGGACCTAAGGTATGGGAAATATCACAATCTCATTTTGATCCGAGATTGTTTATTCATAAGTATTTACTGGGGTGTATTTTATCATCCACATCCATGTTTCATCAATATGTAATATTATTTCCATCCACCTAAAATTGTTTAAATCCATTTTTACCCTTCGGTGAGTTTTTATTAAAAGAAATGAAAGGAATCTTTTGTCGTTTTTCGTACGAGGTACTTTTTGACTTTTCCGACAAAAGTACGAGAAGAATGTTTTTTTTAACTTATACGGCATGAATGGATTTCTAAAACATTATTTCCAAGAAGTTTCCTTTACAAGTTTTTTAGTTTATTTTTAATCAACTTCTTTTAGTTTATAATTGTACGACATGTTAAGAAAGGAAAAGTATTTTTGAAGCAGAAAGGATATTTTCCTCAAGAATGAAGTTCAAGTATTTTATCAAAATTATTTTCCATCTAAGATAATAAAAGGGTTATGTTTTTATCCCTATTATTACATTGGTTTGATTATGTTGCGATGGAAATATTTTTATGAATTCCTTTATCTTATATGAATTGATTTATGATGTCATGATGTTTCAAGAATCCCATTTTTGTTACATGTGTTATGCGATGATGTATGATTATGTGGCACACATAAGAAAGGATTCATTATAAGATGGGTGGGACCTATATCTCCCTCCAATGCATTGGGTAAAGATTTTATATCTCATGAGATAGACAGGGCTGGAACGGTAGGTTATACCGGTTCAGTGAAACAGGACTGAAACGAGGGTTACTCGATTCAGAAAGGGGCTTTGTCCACTAAGATAGTCTTGGCAATGAGTCTTGACTAACAAGAAATGATTTTACATGATTATGTGTGCATGCCACAAAGTTTCAAGTTTCATGTTATGATTATGGGGATCTCATTTTCACTTCTATGATTTATCCCATATTATGATATTATGAGCTCTTTTGCAGGTTAAGATTTCCAAAAGCTATGTTCTTATGTATATGATGTGATTGATATTTCTTTTGTTTACCCTTACTGAGCATTTGAGCTCACCCTTTTATGTTTTATTTTCCCCAGGATATAAAGAAAGGTTTTTAGGTAAAAAAAGGGAAGATCTTTATGGGAGATATTGAAGATCTTTCACCAAGATTAGAATATTACGTTCCGAGTTTCCAAAGACACTAGACTATTACGATCCTTATGTGTGTGTTTTTGTTATGTACTAAGTATTCCGCAAAAGTAATGTAATGTCCATGTAAGTCAGGCTTCGGGTCTCTACAGTTGGTATCAGAGGAAAGGTTTAGTCAACCTTTGGAAACTAGGATGCGAAAACGTTAGTGAGATCCCTAGAGATATTTCTAAGGTATGTCTAGGGATGTCCCTAGGGATAAGTATACGTATAGGTTATAGTAATAGAATTACGCTAACGATCATAGAATTAAACCTAAGATGTTGGATATTGAAGGTACTCCCCCTTTATTATGTTGTTTTCCCTATCATGATTTTTACCTCTCACAATATTCTTTTGGGGTTTTAGACGATGGCTGGAACCCGAAGGAACCGTGTTGATCAATGCAATGGACAATGCAATGATTGCCCTTCTGAACAAACAAATGTTATGGGAGATGGAGTGCAAAATCTTATTGCTATACTTACACAAGCTATGAATCATTCTGGACTTCCAAATGAGCAGAGAAGGGAACAATATTCTATTGAGTCCTTCATGAGGCAACGTCCACCTTCTTTCAGTGGGACTTCTGATCCACTTGTTGCTGAACAATGGATCAGTACCACTGAAAAGATATTTTTAGTTCTTCAATGTTCTGAACATTATAAAGTCATCTTAGCAGTATATCATTTGGAAGGTGAATCTGATCAATGGTGGAATCTTATCAAGAATATGAGGCCAAGAGATGAAATTGAGTCCATGGAATGGGACGAGTTCAAGAACTTTTTTTTCAGTAAATACTTCCCTCGTATTCTTCGAACAAAGATGGAGAAAGAGTTTCTTGAACTGAAGCAAAGGGACGATGAATCTGTTGGTACCTATGAAGCAAATTTTACAAGACTTGCAAGGTATGCTTCTGGAATTATCATCCAACCTGAAAGTAAAGTTGATCGATTTTTCAGTGTCTTAAAACCAAGTCTTCGAAGGGCATTAGCTATAAGAGACTTCAGTAGCTATGAAGAAATTGTGTGTTGTGCTATCAAGGTAGAAATGGAAGTTGGTGTTACATATCCATCTCATGGTTTTGACAAGAAACGAAAGATGGAGTTCAAGGAGAAATCTCAGAATAATGGTGAAAAGAAGATGAATGTTTCCTTATGCACAAAGTGTGGAAAGAAGCATGGTGGAGATTGTCTTAAAGGGACTAGAAAATGTTTTAAGTGTGGAAAAGAAGGTCATCAAGCAGCTGAGTGTCGAAGTAATGGAAAAAGGGTTTCTAATGATGTGAATAAAGAAAACACTGCAGAGAACGCACCACCAACACTTCAATGCTTCAAGTGCAAGGAAATGGGGCATTATGCTAATAATTTTCCTAATCCAAGAGTTAGTGATGATCAACATGAGCAACCACTGAAGGCAAAGGACAAAGGGAAATCACATGCGATCACTATTGGTAATGTTGAATATGACAACGATGTGGTGGAATGATTAAGTGTTTATGTAATGGGATTCCAAAATAATGTTGTATCATTGAGTATTGCAATATTTATTGATGTGGTATTCAAAGTGATTGAGATATTTTTTGGAAATAAGATGATATGCGCATAATGAAGACGAGAAAATGAAATGTTTAATAGTATTCATGAGCTCATATAAGGACTAAGTGATATCATGGTTTGAGTATATAGAATTTCGAGGATTTTGGTATGTGGAAAGTGTTAACTTTTAACTGCACTCATGTTTTCACTATGGTATTCAATAGAATACACGATTAAGGACTTTGAATGTTTGGAATGTGACCAACAAGACATATCTTATGATATGTGGGGATCAACGACAGTATTAAATCTCTGGTAATCGTTGTCACTATATTATGAGAGTGGACTACAGTATTATGTATAAGCCTAAAGATTAGACTGGATTATGTTGTACATAAGTTAGTATTGTTTAAGGATAGAAGATTTTCGATATTATTGATGGGATGTTATAGTAACGTAGTTTTAGAAAAAGGACAACCTGCAGGATGGGCGACAGCCCATCGCTTTGGACAAGGCTGTAGGAATCGAACCCACAACCGAAGTGCGACTGGCCTTTATCGCCTACCACTGACCTACAGGAAGTCCATGTTTAGTAGAAACTAGTTTTATTATATTAAGCAGTATGATATATGAAGTATAAGCCCATTTTAGGAACCATATATGATTAATCCCACTATAGATCGACTTATGTATATAAATTTTGCTATCCTTTTGAGACAGATGGAATGACCCGTCATTCTATCACATGATCTGCTAACACTTTACGAATAACAAATTCAACTTCATTTATTTAAGAGATGAAGTGGAAATTGTTAAAGGCACGAACAACAGTGAGTTTGTACCAAAATAAAGTAAGTATTTATTCTAATTCAAATTCTTTAACTTTAGGGAAATGATCTTGAAAACCAAAAATGTTGTCCTAGTTCTCTTATACCTGATGAATCAGATGGTACCATAGATCGTCACAAATTCATGGATTTGTGATTACTGGCTTTTCCATAGCCATGTTCTCTACCACTCTCCATCAGAACATGATGGTTAGATTTCTCTTCCATATCCATATTTTCACCTATGTGGAAACCCAATGATTAGTTTATTTGGGTAACCGTTACGTTTCATACTTTTGTTTTTAAAGATTGGTTTTGATATTCCTTTTTACGATGTGGGTTTCTATTAAAGAAACTTTCTAATAGTAAACCATTTATAACCCCGACGAATTTCGAGGGCGAAATTCATTTTAAGGGGGGTAGAATGTAACAGCCCAAGATTTTATAAAAAAATATTCTTTTTAATTTTATTAATTTCTTGTGTTGTACGCTACACCAAAAGGAGCTTGCACAACACGCATCCTTGACTTGCCTTGCGTTACACGCAATCGCGACCTTCCTCGATAGCGTGTGTAATACGCAATACTGAGTTTCACTAAACAACGATATGCTATTAAAATATTATTAAAACTAGCCGTTATGAATAGTAATAACCACTTTTTAAAATTCCGTAAATCTTATTTTTCAAAATGAACTTCATTTTTGGATTCGGAGTATCGAATTTAGCCTAAGGTGAAATTTTGGTACTTTTCGGATAACTTTCATATTCTGATGAATAGTGAAAATTACTAAATTATAATTAAAAACAACTTTTTTTAATCGAAATAATTAATAGTGAGAAATAATTAATTTCAGAGGTTTTAAAGTATATTTAGAATATATTTTTACAATTTAATACAATGTTGGTCATTGGATGTAATTTCACATTTAAACTAGACATAAACAAGTGTCAATCTTTTGATAGATATTGTTTCTTAAAAACACGCTATTTGTTTTAACAGCGGGATTTAATTACAAAATTAATTAATGCAACTTTTATGTTATGAATTTGGTAAAATAGACTTCATTTTTGAATTCGGAATATGAAAAATAGCTTGGGATGAAATTTTGGCATTGTTCTGAAAAACATCAATTTTTGATGAATAGTGAAACTACTAAGTGGTAGTTAAAAAAACTGAATTTTTCATAAAACTTAATTTTACCGCTTCTGTGAATGGAATTTCAAAAATCCGAGAGACACGATTGATGTCAGTAAGTAAAATGTGGTTCAATGAGATGAAAATAATTTTTGTTGAATAGTAACTTTTTACTTTTATTTACCACGGTTAAAAGTAAATAGGGTAATTAAGGGTAAAAATGATATTATTATTACCCTAACAAATGTACTAATTCTATTGGACAAATGTAATTCGACTAAAAACAAGCTTAGGAATAAAATATGACCATTTAGGCTCACTTGGATTAGATTAGGACATTTATTATTATTTAATTCAAAGAAGAGTTAAAAGAGTCAAAATCAAAGTTTATTTACTAAAACATTTTTAATATAGGGTTTTACATAAGATAAATTCGATTGTAAATATTCATTAGAAATCTAAAATTATTTCCTACATGATGGTATCTTATTTGTAATTTTTAGACATTAAATAATTTAATTTATTTATGACACAATGATGATGCAGTAATTATTTTATTAATGAAATATTGACATAATTGATGTTATAAACACCAAAATAAATGTAATTTGAGACTTTTTATGAATTCCACTAATTTTCTAGATTACTATGATATATTAGTGTTGATTTAATCAACTTGTTTAGAACATATAATCCTGTTATGACTTTCACAAAAATCATATATCAAATAGTGTCAAAATTGACACAAAATAGTTTTTAAATCAAATATTATATTACTAATTGTTATTTTATTCATAAAAATCTAAGGTTCGGCCAAATGACTTAGATAAGGATATATATATTAATAATAAACAATTTGGTGTTCGTTTGGCATGTTATAGTAAGTGTATTAACCATATAGTGAAAGAAAACAAAAAGACATGGTAAAAGTTAAATTATTTAACTTAGAGTTAAATCTAATTGATAAGGTTAAAATAATACCCTAAACTTGTCTAAATCCTATTGGTTGATAGGATTTCGACCCTTCCCCACTTTAGCTTCGAAATAATACCCTTTGGAACCATTATAAACCGATTTTGACTTTAATATAAAATAATATTTTGAGATATTCCTAAGGTGCCCCTCTCCTCCCTTATAAAAGGGCACCTCCTCCCCCTCCTCCTCACACCAATTTGAGCACTCAAGCTCGGCCAACCCCTGACAAAATATCTTCTCCACTTACCTAGAAACATCCTAGAGGTTCTGGTCTTCCTCAAAGACCAATTTTAGTGCCCTAAGAGGAGGTCTCAAAGAGGCGCTTCAAAGAAGAGGTAATTACCGTTACCAATTCTTTCATCTTTATTTCTTCTTCCACTTCTTCTTCTTAGGTTGTTTCATTATGAAGTAATAACATCAGTATCACTCATATACTGATATGTTATTATAAGTATGAAACAACCCTATTTCACCATCTATCCATCCTACGGAAAAAGAAATCACCGCGCGTGCGTACGTACGGAATACCGTCTCCACGCTGTGGTGTAATCTATTTTCCACCACCACCTTACATGGATGGGTATAATGGTGTAAAGAATAACTATAAATAGTTATTACAACATCATATTTATTCTGATATATTGTATAATCCACTCCAATTCAATTCAATGTTTATAGAAATGATATCATCGCTCGTGCGTACGTACGGACTACCGTCTCCACGACGCGATGAGATTCATTCTCAATGATAACCATTTAAGAATGCTTATAATGTATATATAAGAAATAATAATGAAATATATGACATTATAAAGCTACTGGATTTATGTATATATATACATATGTATGTCATCTACTTACTTCCATTTCAAGAAAATAAGGAAAGGAAAACAGCGTTCATGCGTACGTACGGACTACCGTCTCCATGAACAGTGTTTTTCATTTTATTTATCTACCTATTATATATATATATATATACTGAATATATATGATATATAAATCATATTTTATATTCTGGAAGTGAGTAAATCATGATATAAGTAATAATGATGTCAAGAACAACAAGTCAAAACACCTACGATAAATGAAACAATTTTACCCAAAACGCTTCTTTAACATGGAATTTACAAAAGAACGGGTAATATAATGTCATAAGTGAACCATATATGATATAATAACAATGAATATGATTCTGTAATAAGTCAATAACATTATTTAAATCATTATACAGGAGGTTCGGACACATACGAAGCAAATCGGACCTAAGGTAAGGGAAATATCACAATCTCATTTTTATCCGAGATTGTTTATTCGTAAGTATTTACTGGGGTGTATTTTATCATCCACATCCATGTTTCATCAATATGTAATATTATTTCCATCCACCTACAATTTTTTAAATCCATTTTTACCCTTCGGTGAGTTTTTATTAAAAGAAATGAAAGGAATCTTTTGTTGTTTTTCGTACGAGGTACTTTTTGACTTTTCCGACAAAAGTACGAGAAGAATGTTTTTTTTAACTTATACGGCATGAATGGATTTCTAAAACATTATTTCCAAGAAGTGTCCTTTTCAAGTTTTTATGTTTATTTTTAATCAACTTCTTTTAGTTTATAATTGTACGACATGTTAAGAAAGGAAAAGTATTTTTGAAGCAGAAAGGATATTTTCCTCAAGAATGAAGTTCAAGTATTTTATCAAAATTATTTTCCATCTAAGATAATAAAAGGGTTCTGTTTTTATCCCTATTATTACATTGGTTTGATTATGTTGCGATGGAAATATTTTTATGAATTCCTTTATCTTATATGAATTGATTTATGATGTCATGATGTTTCAAGAATCCCATTTTTGTTACATGTGTTATGCGATGATGTATGATTATGTGGCACACATAAGAAAGGATTCATTATAAGATGGGTGGGACCTATATCTCCCTCCAATGCATTGGGTAAAGATTTTATATCTCATGAGATAGATAGGGCTGGAACGGTAGGTTATACCGGTTCAGTGAAACAGGACTGAAACGAGGGTTACTCGATTCAGAAAGGGACTTTGTCCACTAAGATAGTCTTGGCAATGAGTCTTGACTGACAAGAAATGATTTCCCATGATTATGTGTGCATGCCACAAAGTTTCAAGTTTCACGTTATGATTATGGGGATCTCATTTTCACTTCTATGATTTATCCCATATTATGATATTATGAGCTCTTTTGCAGGTTAAGATTTCCAAAAGCTATGTTCTTATGTATATGATGTGATTGATATTTCTTTTGATTACCCTTACTGAGCATTTGAGCTCACCCTTTTATGTTTTCTTTTCCCCAGGATATAAAGAAAGGTTTTTAGGTAAAAAAAGGGAAGATCTTTATGGGAGATATTGAAGATCTTTCACCAAGATTAGATGATTACGTTCCGAGTTTCCAAAGACACTAGACTATTACGATCCTTGTGTGTGTGTTTTTGTTATGTACTAAGTATTCCGCAAAAGTAATGTAATTTCCATGTAATTCAGGCTTCGGGTCTCTACTGAGATTGTAGAATTAACTCATACTTTGTACATTTCAATTATCGATGGTATGGTAACCTTATGTATATTAGTTAAAACCTTTTGTTAAATTATATAATAATTATATACATAAATATGATATTATATATGATCTTATAATATTGCTTTGTTAACAATATTTTAGTAGTATCGTCGTTTCGGGTGTTAACTGATTCATTTTCCTTTATATGAATGGTTACGTATGCCATGTTTTCTACGCATATGATTTATTTGATTCATATAAAATTTTATATTATGTTCTTAAGCATTATTTTTAATAATAAAATGAAAATTACTCATGAATTATTACGATGGGAAATGAATCTCATCACGTTCGTGGAGACGTAAAACCGTACGTACGCATGAGCGAAAATATCATTATATTGATGGTCAAATCACATGTAATTTGTTGTTATATCATATATAAAGAATAATTAAAATATTAAATTTATTATTTTCATTATTTATACTCATTATTATACCCATCCATATAATAATTTGTTTGAATAAAAAACTACACCAGGACGTGGAGACGGTAAGCTATATGTACACACTTATGGTGATTTGGTCATTTATAGGTTTGATAGAATAACGAATATGGTTGTCGAATATTTATATTAACATAAAGTTATTTATAATGTATTGATGTTATTATTTTGGTATGGAAACAAAAAAGAAATATAATGTGGAAGAAGAAAAGAACTTGAAAGAGGGTGGTGAAATCATTACCTTTTCTTCGGGTGTTTCCATTTGAGTTGATCTAATGTGCACTATAGGTTGGATTTAGGATGATAGTAAGGCATCCAAATTTAAGGGGGATAGTTTATAGGATATATGGGTAGGGTTTGGATGAGATAAATGGATTTGGAGGTGTGAAATTAAGAGAAGACGAAGTACCCTTTTATAAGAGAGGTGACGGTGACTTTCGGAAAAGCATGAAATATTATTTTATAATAAACTTATTATCGGTTTCTAATAGCTCAGAAATGATTTATGTTTATGATAAGGTGGATATAGGTAGAAACCATTCCAACCAATAGGTTTTATACAGGTTTAGGTCACCATATTATCTTTATCATTTAAATTTAACTCTTAGTTAAATAGTTTGACATTTACCATGACTCTATGTATTTTTATATTATATGGTTAATAAACATTATTTTACAATCCAAGTGAACCCCATGTGGTTCATTATTAATATATATAACCCTATATAAGTCTTTCAGCCGAACATTTATTTTTTTGGAATATTATATCAATTAATAATATAATATTTTTTTAAAAGCTCGATTATGTCAAATTTCACACTAATTTGTATTTCATTTTTCTAAAAGCCATAAAAACATTATCCCTAAAAATAAAATTTAATTATTCAAAAATAACTTGTCATATTAACCTATAAAATTATTTTAATTTATCATAAGTCTCAATTAACATTTATTTGGATATTTATGATATCAATTATTTTAATATTTCATTATTAAGGTAATTACTGCATCATCATTGTAAAATAGTTAATTTATATTATTTAATGTCTAAAAATTATAAATAAAATATTATTATGTTGGAAATATTTTTAATTTTCTAATTAATATTTTTAGTCGAATTTATATTATGTGTAACCTTATATTAATAATGGTTTAGGTATTAAACTTACAATTGAACTCATTTAACTCTTCTTTAAATAAAATAATAATAGAGGTCCTAATCAAATTCAAGTAGACCAAGAGGATCATATTTTGCTCCAAAGGATTTTTTGGTCTAATTACACTTATTCAATAGAATTAGGAAATATTTTTTGGTAAATATAATATCCTTTTACCCTAATTACCTTATTTATATTTAACCGTGGAAAATAAAAGTCAAATGTTTCTATTCACCAAATATTATTTTTATCTTATTGAAAAAAAATTTACATACTGATGTCCACTGTGTCTCTTGGATTTTTGAAATTAAACTCGTAGATGTGGTAAAATTATGTTTTATTCAAATTTTAAAATTCTCATAGAAGGTGGGTAAAAGGCGGTAAAAAGTTCAATAAAATTTTATATATCTAAACTTATTTTAAAATGAATCTAATAAATTACCTTAAAAATGTATAGGTATTATGTATATATTTTGATGTAAAATAAATTAAATTAAAATAACTAATTACTTAATTAAAAAGTGGTTTTTAAACAATAACGTAGTGTTTTTCACTGTTCATCCCAAATTGAACATTTTATGAAAAAAAATTCACCCCAATATAATTTCGATATTCAAAATTCAAAAATGAAGTCCATTTTGAAAAATAAAATTTAGAAAATTTAAAAAATTGTGTATTACTTTTCATAACGACTATTTTGATTGGTCGTGGTATGTTAAAACTCCATGTTGCATACAACGCAAGCTATTGCATTATTCAAAGGGTAACATACCGTGGAAGCTTGGGGTGTTATATTCCCTACTTAAAACACCAACCAATGGTACTATTCACAAATCCAATATCCCATAAACAATATTCCACCACACTAAACCCTTATTGGATCAAATAATTTCGTCTCAATACTTTATAGATATCCTAGAGACCATCTATCAGAAATATAAAAATAAAACTTTTTATTGTATATGTAATCCATATTCCAATTTTACTACCGATTTACCAGCTTCAGATATTATCCTGACCGTTCCATGATCTCTCTCACACAGCAAAAATAAATCTGGGGTGAGGGTCACACACCCAAGAATGAGACAAAACTCCATTCCAATGGAGTTTCCATTTAATTATTTATCTTTTCCAAATCCCTGGATAGATGGACCCTATGAATTATATCACTGCAGAAAAATGGTCAAACATAGATAACACACTCATACCGATGTGCAACAAATGATGTAAAATTATTTCTATTATTAGATCAAAGAACACCATGACATGTACATTTTAAAAAACATTAATTGAAAATTTCATTTCCTCCCACAGGGTATATTGGGATACCAACCACATATCATTGGTAATACCATTCGATGATCATAAACAATAGAATTTCCATCTATTGGAACATGTCTTATTCTCTTTTCCAGCCATTCCCACCATCAAATATAAGTGTTACAAAGATTTATCTCTTGGATCGATCTTTTCATAGAACCACAATTGATATTGAATCCACCATTCAAAGTGGAGGGTTTCTACCCAAACCATTCTAACCGAAGGTAACCAAACCTATACCACATCAACAAGATCACTACTCTCCACCTTGTACATAGTCTGTATCTTACCAAAAATTATGTATTTAAATGATATTAAATATTGTATTTTCTAGTACCCATATATGTAGGATAAAAAAATACACTTGAATAAACTGATTTCATCTGGTCCCATGGGCCTCAAATTCAAATTTAATCAATTATCAAATCCTGAATCATTATTCTGTGAGTTGAGAATAATCAATATGAGGCATATTTGACCAACGATAAAACATATAATGCTACTTTTATATCATATTTTCAAACATTTGTAATACTAGAAACCATCATTAACATGTTATAAATATTTTCTGTACTCTAAAAATGTGAATTATAGTTAACCATGATTAACAAACATTGAAATTAGATATTTTATTGGAATATATTTTACATTTGATGAACTCATTCTTGGGGACTGTAATAGTTTTGTATATATCAAAAATGTAAGAATACACACTAGTTTATAATAAATACACATCATCTCACACTAAATTCATCATAACTAGAATCCTTGTTAAACATATCAAACATAATATATATCTACATAAATTTGGGAAAAGAAACATTTGAAATGGTGATATCATAATTATAGTAATGATAAACAAGGTAGATATGCAAGAATAAAATAAAAATTAGTGTAATAGATCAAGAGAATAAAACATGAAACCCATACCATATACAAAAATGTTCATTTACATGATTCAAAGAATATATATTAGTCGTTCATAATATATGAATCATAATAAAATAAAATAACATGTTCGGTAATGGAAAAAATTCGGAATAAGAAATGGTAATTGTTGAATACACATAAAAATAAAATATAATTTCTATACAGGTCCAGGATTATTTCTGAGGCCATCAAAGAGGAAAATTTCCATTACTGTATAGAGTATAGTCCTTGTTTCATAAATTTCAAAATAAATTAGTTTCCCAGATTGTTCTAAATATGTCTATCTCTTGAGATATATAAATCATTTCACAATTAATTATAGAGAGATATATGTTCAACTAATTTAATAATGTAAAACATAATAATGTGTCCTACATAATCACAAATATTGATCATTTCATAACCACAAAAATGATATGGGTAACATAAAAATATCATAATATAATAACATGTGGAAAATATATTGGTTCATTAATCATTTCATCACAGAATAACCAATTATAAGAAGTGGGTTTCAGAAGAACTTTATTATGGTATATTCCATAGAAGAGAAGCTGCTTTCATAAACATGACACAATAAAAATATAAATCATTAAAAATATAGATCACCATTATTCATTGGGAAAACAAATTTAACCACATTTATGTTATGAAAAACCATTCATGGATAACAACATTGAAAAAAAAAATCTTCAATGAAGATATTATATTTCTTGATGGTGGAAAACATCATTTATGTAAAACATGTTAAAGCATATATTCTTTTCACATTTCTATAAAATCAAAACTGGATTTGTTTTTAGAAAACAAAAATACTTTTCCATTAAAAAATATAATATTTCATGCATCGATAATAATTTCAATAAAAACCCATATTATAATAATAAATATTTTTTATATTAATTATAAAAAACTAGTTTTTTTGTAGAATAAATTTTTTTATAGAATAGAGAAATAATTTCCTATTTTCTTAATTTCATTTTAATATTAATTTTATATACCAAGGATTGGAAATATTGATCCATTAAATAAATATATTATAAATAAACATAAGATATGAGAGGTCATAATAATTCCAGAGTGTTAGAACGTGATATTTAAAAATCGGGGACTTGATCCTATATTTTCCGGATTAATAATGAGATTGTAACATAACATCATTACCACCATGATAACCTTGTATCGTAAACCATATAAAATAATAACATAAAATTAAACATATAATATATTAGCGATGAATAAATTAACCATATTTCTTGTCAATGGGGATATATTTACACCTCTTTAGTGAAAATTAATTCATAGCATAATGTAAATCTGAAATAAAGAAAATTGAATCAAAAATCCCATACTTCTTCAGTAAAATTTGGATCGTAATCCTTGTTAAAGTATAAAACCTGTGGAAACATTAATTATCATTAAATTATGTTTATTACATATGTAACATTAAAAAGGGTGTTTTGTATGCCACATAAATAAAATGATATTTGAATATTGAATATGCCTCTTAGAAATTAAAGTGAGATGAGAACTCCCCTTACCTTATGTATTAAATTTCATCAAACTAATTAAAAAATATGAAAAAATAAATATAATTTTATTAAAAATATATAATTAAATCCTTTTCATTTATATCATATCATACATTACTTTCTAATGTCTTTTTATTACCCATTTTTTCACTATATCATGTTAAAGTTATTTTCTGGGTAATAACTACTTTTTTCATATATGTTTTCACTTATTATTTTATTAATTTTATATCAATCATTATTTCACCATCTCCATAATTTAAAACATGAAATAAATACTTAATATATTTAATATATATGTATTTATAGTAATCCATAATTTATAAGGATGGTAAATTAAGTGCACCCTTTAGAGACATGTTATGTCATACATACAAAAGAATATGTTTATTCATTTTTTCTGTTTGAAATAAAAGTAGTAAATGATATATTATCATTATAGAATAGATTTTTTTCCATATATTTCATTTATTTTTATTAAAATAGTTCTCAATAGATTCCTTGTAATTAATGATGGAATAACATTAGTAAGTGAGGTTGTGGTCTTCTATACACATGAATACCATAAATCTATTTCAATGAATGGAAAGCATGAGAGTATATGTGATATGAAAATTCAATAACAATAATTATTTAATTAATATCATAAATATCACATATAATATTTCTTTAAATTTTTTGGGACATCCTTGAGAAGTGGTAGTGGAAAAATAATTGCATTAGTTCGTGATGCGGTAACCCTACTTACACATGTAAGGTGATATGATAAACCATTAGATGGAAATGTTTTGGTATTTAGGTTATTCTATTATCAAAAAAACCTAAAAATATATTTATGTTAATTATTTAATCATATAATAATTGTATAAAAAAAATTTATTGAGTTTGAGGAATAAACGAAACAGAAATGTTTGTTGATAAATGTTACTTCTTCTTTGGTATTTGACTTAAAATTACACTAAAAGACATAATTGGATGGTTTTATGGCCCAAATAAGGAATATAGGATGTGGGTATGGATTTTTGGGAATTAATTTTAGTTTTTATTTGCTGAACAAGTTATTTTAGTATTTTTTTTTTACGTTTTTTAAAAAAAATATTTTCCAGAAAACGATTCTGGCAAATTTTTTTAAAAAAATGCACCTTAAAGGCGGCATCCGCGATGCCGCCTTTCTCCTACAAAAATATTTTTTTTGAAAATTTTTATTTTTATTTTTTGTTTTGTTTTGTTTATATATATATATATATATATATAAACAAAATAAAAAATTTCAGCAGAATTT
Source organism: Viscum album (assembly GCA_963277665.1). Classification (NCBI taxonomy): domain Eukaryota; kingdom Viridiplantae; phylum Streptophyta; class Magnoliopsida; order Santalales; family Viscaceae; genus Viscum; species Viscum album. The sequence goes on from OY728128.1 coordinate 234,086,889, forward strand.
CTCTACTATTAAAGATCCAGCGCTACAGCCATTACAGCAGTCTGGATTCTGACAGAAACTCTTACCCCGGCCTCCCTTTTATAAGAGGGTTTTCCCTGAAAATCATTCTGCATTTTCGATGTGGGATTCAGGTTCTACCTTTACTGTGCAGTACATTCTGCATTTCCGATGTGGGATTCTATTTCAAGTACGTGACTTTGAAATACAATAAAATATAAACTATAAGGCCAATATAAATGAAATTTTGAACATTGATTAAACATATAATAAATAGTTGAAAACAAAAATAATTTCCTCAAAAATGTTGACGAAAAATAATCTATAACCTTTCAAAACCGCCTACTTGAAACTTAAAAATGTTTCAAATACGTGAATTTGAAAGACTGTAAAATGTAAACTATAAACCGAATATAATTGAAACTTTAAACATTGATTAAACATATAATAAATAGTTGAAAAAAAAAGAAATTTCCAAAAAAATGTTGATGAAAAGTAACTTATAAGCATTCAAAACCGCATACTTGAAACTTAAAATTTTTCAAGTGTGTGAATTTGAAAGACCATAAAACATAAAATAGAAGACCAATATAAATGAAACGTTAAACATTGATTAAACATATAAGAAATAGTTGAAATTAATTATAATTATAAATAAGATAATTAATTATAATAAGTAATTATAGTTATTAATTATTAATTATTAATAGATAATTATGTAAAAATTAATTAGTTAATTAATAATATTATTATTAGTTATATAATAATTAATTAGTAAATTTGTAATATGATTTTTAATTATAATTATTCATTATAATAATTAATTATTACTAATTATTAATTAATAAGTATAATGAATAATTATAATTAAAAATCATATTACAAATTTACTAATTAATTATTATAATGAATAATTATAATTAAAAATCATATTACAAATTTACTAATTAATTATTATATAATTAATAATAATATTATTAATTAACTAATTAATTTTTACATAATTATCTATTAATAATTAATAATTAATAATTATAATTACTTATTATAATTAATTATCTTATTTATAATTATAATTAATTTCAACTATTTCTTATATGTTTAATCAATGTTTAACGTTTCATTTATATTGGTCTTCTATTTTATGTTTTATGGTTTTTCAAAGTCACGTACTTGAAAAATTTTAAGTTTCAAGTATGCGGTTTTGAAAGCTTATAAATTACTTTTCATCAACATTTTTTTGGAAATTTCTTTTGTTTTCAACTATTTATTATATGTTTAATTAATTTTTAAAGTTTCAATTATATTCGTTTTATAGTTTATATTTTACAGTCTTTCAAATTCACGTACTTGAAACATTTTTAAGTTTCAAGTAGGTGGTTTTGAAAGGTTATAGATTATTTTTGATCAACATTTTTGAGGAAATTATTTTTGTTTTCAACTATTTATTATATGTTTAATCAATTTTTAAAATTTCATTTATATTGGCCTTATAGTTTATATTTTATTGTATTTCAAAGTCACGTACTTGAAACAGAATCCCACATCGGAAATGCAGAATGTACTGCACAGTAAAGGTAGAACCTGAATCCCACATCGAAAATGCAGAATAATTTTCAGGGCAAACCCTCTTATAATGAATAATTATAATAAATATTTATATTACTGATTAACTAAATAATAATTACCAATTACTAATTAATTAGTTCTAATTATTAATTTTATTTCTAATTAACTAAATATTTATTATATATGTAATAAATAAGTATTATATAATTGATAATTTTATTACTAATTAACTAATTAGTTATTATATAATTAATGATTAATAAACAATAATTACCAAATTACAAATTATATACTAATTAATTAGTTATTTCGTAATATAAATATTAATTATATACTAATTAAATAGTTAATTAGTTATAGAATTATTAATTATATAATTTGTAATTAGGTAATTAGTAATTATTAATGTTTTATTATTATGTTCGTATGGTTATATAAATATATATAAATAAAAACTAATTTAACCCCTCCTGAGATTCCACTCTGACCAACAAGTAAAAATAGTATTTTGATTTCAGTACACATAAAACATGTAAACAATAATGTACAATCAATGCATATGTCTGTGGCGAGGAGATTCTGTCCCACATGGTGGTCTGTGAATAGGACGTCCGCATTAAGTGCGCAGTGGAGTCTGATGACCTGGAGAAGGCTGATCCTCGGGCACTGAAACATCGACCGTCGCATCCTCCATCTGTGTGTCAGTGGGAGGAGCTGTCAACTGCATCTCGTACTGCCATTCAGATCATTCTCCCACTAGGGTGGTAGAAGGACCTGCCTCCATTGCAGAGGGGAACGAAGCCTGTGATGGACCTATACCCCAAGACGACGACGGCTCTAGAATCCAAGGTTGTGAAGGATCTGGAACCCAAGATGGAGAGAACTGCGGATATCCTGTCAGGAAAGACGGATCCCATGCCACCTGAGGCACATCTTGAATAGGCTGATCCTGGACTACTAGAGGCCCGACCACTGCCTGTGGAACAGGCGAGGCCTCACGTGAAGCACGATGCTGTCTACGTCGCCGTGGTCATGGCTCCTCAGCACCAACAGTAGCTGCAGGATGTTCCTCTGGGGAAGGAACCTCCTGTCTCCGAGCCAGATGCGTGAAGATGCTCTCGGAAAGCACATGAAAAGATGCCCTCACCTCCAGCGCTGTAGCATGAATGGCTGCCCGGCTAAAGACCCCCTCCTCCTCTTCATCGCTCATGCGAACAAGCTGCTCTGTGTGAATTCCCTGTGAGTAGATTCAAATGAAATTAGAAAATAATTCAATAAAAAAATAATCGGAATTTATTAACTTACCATCCTCTGCATCTCTATGCCAGCTTGGGTAAGATACAGTATAGACTTCAGTCTATACCATGGCGCATAGTCAACCTTCTCTGAAAGAGAGAATCGATTTGTAGGAACACCTTGAATACGTAACTCTGCACGTCTGTGCCAACAGTCGATAAAACTCGCATGTACTTGGGACCAGTCATCATCCTGCCTCCCTGTCAGCTTCATCCCATGAAGCTTGTCTGTCTGTCTAGATGGTAATGGAATCGGCTGAGTACGAAAAAATTGGCGCATGACCCTGTCAGGATGCTGCCACTCAATAATATAAAAGTGAATGAGGGGCACTACAGCCATAGCATCCTCAAGCCCAACAGTTCAGTATGCTGGCAACTGGTCCATAATACTCCAGTATGGAAGCCATGAAATCTTAAATGACAAGTGATTTTCTCAAAAAAACACCCAACAAAAAACCAAAATTTATGTTATTATTAAAAATGTTAGACAGTGATAGATTGTATATACATACCTAGTCCAACTGTAGCCGATATACGCCCAAATGCTGTCTCGGAACCACGTCAAAATTGTGTCGCTGACACCACCTGCAAAATACAACGATAATGAAAAATAATGAGAAATTATAGTCAATAACTCATAGTAGAATAAAAAACCAATAGAAATGACTTATCATACCAGCGTCCACGCGGAGCTTCATGCAGCACCTCCATCTCGACCGGTGGACCAGCAAGGTCAGGGCGGAATGCTGGGATGCGCTCCCATGCCCACATCTGAATAAGTATGACGCATCCTCCAAGACCTGTACGGTCCCTATGAGATAGTCTGCATAATGATTTGTACGTGTATGCCAAGCAGGCTGATCCCCAACTGTACGTCCCAGCCCGATCAAAGTCCTCTAGTAGGGGTAGATACATCATATGCACGTGCATCCCCTAGTGATCAGTACACATGGTCCCACCAATGAGTCGTAAGATATATGCACGGGAATAACGCATGACGGTCTGCTCATCATCATCATCCTGTAAATGTGGAATCTGCGACTCCAACCAACGCATAGATATGGACGATCCGTCTGTAGCCCTACGGTCGGACAAAATATCAACGCCTAACAAGCATTGAGCAAGGTCTGGCCAAGCTGCACGAGTGGGTCCAATAACGGGTCTCCCCTGGATAGGAAGACCGATAAGAACTGCGACATCCTCGAGGGTGATGGTCATCTCCCCCTCAGGAAAGTGGAATGTGTGTGTCTTTGGTCTCCATCTCTCAACGAGGGCAGCAAGTAGGTAATGATCTACAAATGTGAAATCTGATATGGCAAGGCCATAGAAGCCAGCACGGCGCAAGTAAGGTCTAATGGCATGTGGAGGCTCCATGTGATGAAAATGGTGCGCTCGACGCACCTTCACAAATCGATCTGGATGACCCTCTAACACGGCCTGCGAAATATGGGTAGGCTACTGAGTGAGTAGTATGGTATCATCCATCTGCATATAAATAATGAAAATGAGTCGTAAGTGTAAAATGTAAATATAACATTATGATGTTTTTAGAATTTATCTAATTGTATGTATTCAATATCTTATGCTAATTATTATGATACTATAAATTTGTTATAGAACAGTTTGCTAAAATATCCTGCATGTTTAGATTGGGGTTTAGGTTAGAGGTTTTAGGGTTAAAATTTTTAATATTAACGTCCAGGAAACATGTTAATGGGTTAACTGACATACACTTTTCAATATGGGTTAAGTGTTCCACTTTCGGATTTTTGAAATAAATTCTATTATTTCATATTTAATGTTATTTCTTGAAAGCATGAATATTAATATGAAATAAGTTATGTTATCTAAAATATTGAGTCTTGAATTTGGTTACACATATTTTGGGGGAGCTTTGTGATTAACTAATTATGGATTGGATTAAGATAAATCATGTCAATTAGTAATGATGTTTTTAGAATTTATCTAATTGTATGTATTGAATATCTTATGCTAATTATTATGATACTATAAATTTGTTATAGAACAGTTTGCTAAAATATCCTGCATGTTTAGATTGGGGTTTAGGTTGGAGGGTTTAGGGTTAAAATTTTTAATATTAACGTCCAGGAAACATGTTAATGGGTTAACTGACATACACTTTTCAATATGGGTTAAGTGTTCCGCTTTCGGAGTTTTGAAATAAATTCCATTATTTCATTTTTAAAGTTATTTCTTGAAAGCATGAATATTAATATGAAATAAGTTATGTTATCTAAAATATTGAGTCTTGAATTTGGTTACACATATTTTGGGGGAGCTTTGTGATTAACTACTTATGGATTGGATTAAGATAAACCATGTCAATTAGTAATGATGTTTTTAGAATTTATCTAATTGTATGTATTCAATATCTTATGCTAATTATTATGATACTATAAATTTGTTATAGAACAGTTTGCTAAAATATCCTGCATGTTTAGATTGGGGTTTAGGTAGGAGGGTTTAGGGTTAAAATTTTTAATATTAACGTCCAGGAAACATGTTAATGGGTTAACTGACATACACTTTTCAATATGGGTTAAGTGTTCCGATTTCGGAGTTTTGAAATAAATTCTATTATTTCATATTTAAAGTTATTTCTTGAAAGCATGAATATTAATATGAAAATTTATCTCATATGTTTGGGGTTTAGAAAACCAAGGAATAAAAAAGAGATAACAACATTTAGTTTACAATATGGGAATGTCACAATGAAGACAATACATCATTATGAATGAGACTGTGAAGTCGACCCAACAACGTTAGGGCATCGCTTCCGGTTATGACCTTCTTTATGACATATTGTGCATCGCAAACTCTGTCCTTGTTCTTGAGGCCAGTCCATCTCATTACGCATCCTACTCACCTTTGGTCTCCCACGAGGACGTAACCGATTCATGTCAGGTATCACTATCGGCTGGCCTTCAGGCATTGGGAAATAACGATACTCCCCAATAGGTGTCCATGGTGCAGCATAATATTTGGAAATGATATCCATCTGGTACACTGGATCAACATATTCTTCCCATGAGATGTTCACAGAGGCACATGATGCGATGACGTGTGTACATGGAAACCGTAAGGCCTGAAATTTTCCACATTGGAATTGCCTTGTTTCCAGTAATACCACCATTTTTTCACCGACGTGATTTGTGATGGGGTCTGAACGCTCTTGAACTTCAAATCGGGAGTCTTCTCTTCGAAAGAGACATACGTGATAACCAGAAGCTTCTTCAATATTTTTTTCAATCTCTCGTTGAAAGTGTCTTCCATATCTTATCCCTTGATGTATTCCGTCTGATGCTAGTTTTTGTCTATCCACAAAGTACTTCACACATCGATATAATGTCTCCTGAACTAAGGCGGTTTTAGGTAGCTTGCGAAGTCCTTTGAAGATACCATTGATGCACTCCATAATGTTTGTCTTCATGTGTCCATACCTCTTTCCCCCATCGTATGCCAATGTCCATTTCTCTTTTGGAATCCGCATCATATAATCATAAACTTCTTGATTAGCCTGACGAATTTGTTCAAAACGTTCTTCAAATCTTCGTTGGTCTGACTCATATGCTACAAAACGTAGATGATATTTCACATAAATTGATTTTATATTTATATTGAAACAGTAAAACAGAACGAATAAAATACGTACCAAGCCTCGTGATTACCTTCTTCATCGGTTCGTTGTGGAATTTTTTATGTAAATTTCTAGCAATGTGTCTAATGCAGAACCGATGATGTGCATTTGGGTATCTCCATGTATCAGGATCTGCATTGATTGCCTCATTAATTTCTCGATGGTGATCAGATATCAAAAAAACTCCCTGAATTTTGGTGAAATGGTTGCTGATACATGCCTGAAACCAACTCCATGATTCATAGTTTTCTTTCTCTACAATGGCAAAGGCAAAAGGAAGAGGTTAATGATTTCCATCTTGGGTTTCCGCAATCAACAATACGCCCTTGTATTTTCCATACAGAAATGTTCCATCAATCTGAATAAATTGTTTGCAAAAACGAAATGCAGAGATACAAGGAAGGAATGCCCAGAACAACCGATGAAATTGAACACGAGATGGATCAAGTCAATTATCAGGAGACACATGTCCGTTTGTATCCATATGGAAGACAACTTGGTTATGATGCCTCAGTATGGCTAGCAATTGCGGCAATACTCGATATGAGTCATCCCAATCACCATATACCTTCACAATTGCCTTCTATTTCACCATCCATGCCTTATTATAGGAAATCTTATAACTGAATGTCTGTAGAATCCTCTCTTTCACAAGGGATATTGGAACATCTTGGCATGTCCTAATCATCTCAACAACAATAGATGACACAAATTCTGCATCCAATGAAGTATGATCTTGTGTGAGACTTGGCTGAATGCAAGTATGAGCCGCCTCAATCCTTGAGATTCTCCAACCTCCAAATGTAATGTCCGGAATAGCCCTTAAGAAAAATCTACAATCATCCCCATACATCACGCACCATATAACATATTTACTATGACATGATTCGTGAACTACATAGTTGAAGTTTCTCTCAATATGAAATCTCTTTAACCTGCTTTTTAAGGCATCTTTACTGGGAAAATTCCTTCCAATATATAAGGTTTTTCCCACCTCACTAAACCTATCTGTTACAACTCCAGGGAACTCAGTTGTCGGTGTGAGAACAGTATTATTGAATTCAGGCACGCATGTCATTGCTTCTGACCAAGATGAAAATAATGGTGGATGATTTATTGACCGAGGTTGATGTACAACAATTGCATTTCTCAAAACCTCCTCTCTATCTTCTGTTGGTCCCTCCTCATCAGCACTGTTTTCGCCATCTGATCCATCATTACGAAACTCCTCATCAGAAGTCGGATTGACATGTATATCCGGAATATCATCTAGGTTGTCCTCTTCTGCTGCATCATTTGGAATAGGCTCGATGTCATGGGGTAGAATGTCTTCAACCACTCTTGTATTTCTACGTCTTTTTACAAGTGGACGTTGTTGTTGTACAGTAGTAACAACAATGTATAACTCCTTCATGGTACCATCTAATCGTTGAGAAAATAAATTAATTGCTTGGACCCACTACGCATCAGCAACCAATGGAAAAGCTATATGCCATAGTGTTGTTGGAAATTGAAAATGTCTATAGCTCAGAGACATTATCTCTTGATCGGGTCCCAGATTTAAGGAAACATGAATTCTCTCTTGAAGGTCACTTATGGTAACACAATCAATTGTACTAACCACCGTAATTGGTTGTGTACTGTAAGAATCTCCTTGCTCAGTTTGAATAATCTCCCCATAACAGTACACATAGGCAAACATGGCTCTCTACGTCAAAAATGTTTCTTTCATAAAAATTATGATAGTGTAACAAAATATTAACAATTATGTTTGACGATATGATGTTTATTATAATGTAATTTTATTGCGCCTTTCTATACCATAAACTATGCTACTGATGTTTGACCATATGATATTTATTATAATGTAATTTTAGAGCGCCTTTTTATTTAGTTTATTTGTTCTTCTTCATTTCACTTTATATTTTCATTAGTATCGTTACCTAATCATTATATGAATTCATGTTTTAATCCTATGTTATTTATTAATTATTCTAAAATTAACTAATAATAACTAATCGTTAATTATTCTATTATTCTATAATTAACTAATAATAACTTTAATTTGTTAATTCTTATGTCCTTATTTGATTCTATAATATTATATTTATCATTTATCATTGATAAATATACTGATCATTAGTATCGTTAGCTAATCATTATATGAATCCATGTTTTAATCCTATGTTATTTATTAATTATTCTAAAATTAACTAATAACAACTAATCGTTAATTATTCTATTATTTTATAATTAACTAATAATAACTTTAATTCGTTAATTCTTATGTCCTTATTTGATTCTATAACATTATATTTATCATTTATCATTGATAAATATACTTATTTGCTTTTTCTTCTCTTAGAAATTTTAGTAGTTTATAAAGAAAATATGAATCATCTTAAGAATATTCCCCGGGAGTGTCAAACCAGGATGCAGCAAGGCCCGTTATCGTGCACCAGTTCCCGTTCGAGTCTAGCTCGAAGCGGTGATTTCGGGTTTTACCCCTATGTACATCTGTGCCAGAGCCACATCCACTTGTTTGTATCCAGACAGGAAGTTAATTGCGTAGATAACCACATAATCTTTAATCTACCAAAATTTCTAAATACTTAATATTAAGTTAATCTATACTTAATCTATACTACCTAACAGTAATTATTTAAAACTATATATAACTAATTACAAAAACTAAATAACCTAATATTTATAACTACCTAAACTGCTTAACAAATGAAATATTTAAAACTAAACAAAATTAAATTAATAAAATAAAAACATTAAATTAAATAAATAAACATACCTCTAAATGAAGCTTCGTAAAAGCTCGCACAGTAAAGGAATTTTTTAAAGAGAGAGAGAAATTCGGATAGATGAAGTGAGGAATGCAATGAGCAAGTGAGGAGAGGGGAGGGGGTGGCCGCCCTTTTATAAGGAGTTCAGGCGAAGGCGGCATCGCAGAAGCCGCCTTTCGCCTCTACGTATGGCCAAAGGCGACTTCCGCGATGCCACCTTTCGCCTTACCCTAAGGTGAAAGGCGGCCTCCCCCCGGCCGCCTTTGCCATGTCATCGATCCGGGCCAAAGGCGGCGCGGGGGAGAAAAGGCGGCATCGCAGATGCCGCTTTTGTGCGCTAAAACAATGGCGGCATCTGTGATGCCGCCTTTGTAGCGTATTTTTAAAAACAAATTGACCTAGGCCGTTTTTCAGAAATATTTTTTAAGAAAAACATATTTAAAAAAAATCCAGTTATTTTATGTAGTGAGAAGTGATGGGGATAGTAGGTGTCCTTTCATATTGTGGTTAGTGGAAAACATACAATTTTTTGATGGAGTGAATTCCACCAATGTTTCATTCATATCAACAGTATGAAATAGTTTTCATTCATCATTAATAAAAAGAATATTCTCAATATACAACTATAAAATTTATTTTTTTATATGTTCTCTTCTTGTCAATTTTAATCATTATATTTTATGTTTAAACACTATGTAAACTAGTGACTACTTTAATCACTGTAAGTATTTTTAATTTCATTCATTTAACACAATGGGAAAAAATTATGTTGACCTTATTGTAAAATTTAAATTATTTTCATTCTAAATAAATAAATATATTTTACAAATTAGATTCACATAAGGGGAAAATATTATTTAAAATTGATCTTGTATGTAATGGCCTAGACCTCTCCGGCCCATTCCTTTGTCAAAAATAAGTTCAAAAGTGTTCTGGAGGGTAAAATTGACTTTTCCCATGCCTTCCAGAATTTTGAAACTACACGCCGTGTAGTTTAAGTACACATCGTGTACCCCCTTTCCAGGTATACCCCGTGTCATAGGCCGTGTCCTCACCGTGTGAAGTAAATGAGGAAACGGCATGTAGTGTAACTACACGCCGTGTACCACCTTTTCAGGTATACCCCGTGTTGAAGGTCGTGTCCTTGCTGTGTGGAATAATGGGTACACGCCATGTGTCCAATACTACACGTCGTGTAGTCCTTCCCCGTGTACGCGTTGCCAGTCAACGACCGTGTGCCATGTTGGAGCCGTGTCCTTGCCATGTGCAATAAATGGGTACACTCCATGTGTCCAAACTACATGTCGTGTAGTCCCTCCTCGCGTATGTGTTACCCTCAAACCGTGTGTTGACCAGTCAACGGCCACGGAGCCGTGTTGGAAGCCGCGTGGAGACCGTGTGAAATAACCGAGTACACTCTGTGTACCATAAAGTACACGCCATGTACTTTTTATTTTCCCGCCTATAAAAGGAGGGGTCCCCTCCTCCTTTTCAACTCACTCCTCTCCTCCCCTTTCCTCTGAGCAGAGTTCTCCCAAGAGACTCAAGGGCTCTTTCCTCCATAACTTCTTCTTCAGAGCTCTGATTTATGATCCGTCAGCGGCCACGAGATGGTAACAATGAGGCAGAACATCCGATCATGGATACGTTGTCTTTCCTTTGGATTTTCCTTTCCTACATCCACCCAATGAGGTTTTTCCGGGACCCGATAGAAGTGACGGATGCTGACAGACGTCTTTTAAGGTTGATCTGGGGGAGCGTTGCGATCGGAACCTGTTGAGGTAGGGATCTTACCTTCGCCTCTCTAATTTATGCATCATGCAGGGTGGGTATCCTCTTGTTTTTGTAAAACACAGTTGAACTGTTAAATAAAGATAAAAACTGGTTCAAGAACGGGGATGGGAAAGTTGTTATTTTTATATTTATTTATATCCTGTGATATTATGTTGTGAATTGAATAGTCTTATGCCTACTGAAAATCACGGTCGTTGGGGGCCTTTGCTTGCACAACTAAATGTTTCCCAATATTTCTAGACCTTTTTTGTGGATGGAACTTTGTGGAATGTGGAAATTTGGTTAATCACGTAAAGTTGGCTGATTAAATGAAAATATGGAACCCTTGTGTGATCACCCCAGTTGAACAAAATTGAATAATGAACATGTGGGTGTTGTCTTGGATACATGGCATGTGGTGGGGGTGTTTTGTGGGTTTTTGTGGATCGGGTGAGCAGTGGGGTTGTGGTTGACTTGGTTGTGGGTTGTTGTGAATGTTATGTTGGTAACGGGCAGCAGGGCTGCGATAAATGGTATTAACGGGATAATGATGTACGGGTTTCGGTGCGGTTGTGGTTATGGCAGTTGGCAGCGGGGCTGCAGGGATGGGTTTGAATGTGGACGGACCATGGGATGTGAATAATAAATAAAAAGTGGAAGAGTTAATGATTGGGTGTTCATGGTAATAGAACGGGTTTAATAATCAATGGGGCTATTTGGATAATAAGAAGGGATGCGTTGTGTTGCTTGTGTTTTCCTAACTGGATTTGTGGATGTCAAGGATAGGTTTTACGAACGATTGATGTGGTTGGTTGTGGATAGTTTCCTAGTAGTTAAGGAACTAAATAAAATAATCCTGTTGAAACGTGAAAACCTAAATGGGGTTGGGGTTGTTTGTTGTATATATGCTTCATAGTAGTAGTGTCGAGGCACGTGCTCAGTTTCTATTCTTAGAAGCCATAGGTTGGGCGGTGTGTTTGGTATACATATATATCTGTATCTTTTGTGTTTTATCACACCCCACCCATGTTAAGCACTTAGTGCCGAACACTCCCATTTCATGGGAGAGGGTGTTTTCCCTTAGTTACTAGATTCTTCCTGCTCCTTCTCCCCTAGGCTGTGATGGATTGAGGCGACCTTACAGCTAAGACTCTTCAGGTAGGTTTCGATTGGGGTGGTTTCAGCCCAAGACTCTTCGGGCAGGTTCTACTATTTCCCAAGAATCATTGAGATGAAGCCAAGGTGTGTGCGGGTGGGATACGTAGCTATGAGGCCCAGGTGTGTGCGGGCGGGATACGTGGTTGTGAGGCCCAGGTGTGTGCGGTCGGGATACGTGGTTGTGAGGCCCAGGTGTGTGCGGACGGGGAGAGTGTGGCAGCGTCAGGACGTTCGTCGTTAGGAAGAGTAGCTAACTAAAAGGAAATGGTGTGGGGTACCCAATACTCTTATTCTTATATACTACTACCTATTGTGATTGTGTTTTTTGTGAGTGTGGCTGGTGAGGTTGGGTGGATAGAATTTTCTTTCTAGGTTTCTTCTATTGTTCTCACAGGACATTAGGATATCTCCCCACTTGTGCATGAGAGCTTTAGGTTTCCCTACTGAGTATACTTGTATGCTCACCCGACGTTTACTTTCTGGTTTCCAGGAGGACTACAAGGGTCGTGCGGGACCCTACTAGTTAGACAGTTGGAGTTGTTGTTGTTGTTGTGCTTTTGTTTTCTTTTGGTATTGTACTTTGAGATTTCTTGTACTTGTACCTTGTTATAAAATTTTTTAAACATGCATGTGGGCTTGGTTTGGGTTTATTTCTATAAACTTGTTCTTTTCCATTTTGGTGGTTTACTTGTCCTATTTCCAGATCCTAAATAAATAAATAAAGGGTAATTCCTACCATATTTGTGAAAACTCATACCCTTGGTGCTAATGGCCACCCCTGGGCCTATTGGAGGCAGGACTTTGGGGTCATTATCTCCCTTTCACCATTGCTAGCTCAGGAGGGGCATCTATGGTGGGAGGGGGTCATGACATAATGGTATCAAAGGTGATGGTTGAGAGATAGCATAGAGTCTGGAGTTCGGCATAGTGAGGATTGTGTGGGATGGTAGGGCAACAATGTTAGTTAATCTTGGTGTGTGACATAGGCCAGGGAAGACCGGCTAGGACACGGGATTTTAGGGCCCCCCGGGATCCGATGCAAGGACTGTGAGCCTACCAAACGACCAAGTGAGTCTACATTGATTGCAGGGTAGAGACCCTAGGGAAGGTACATGCATCCTCATGATTATATTTTACTTGATTTGGGAGTTCTGGGAAAGAAATTAAAATAAATTGATAAAAATAAAACCTTGAGTTTATTCTTACTACTTGGGATTAGGCGATCTTTGTTTACCGTACTGCTATGGCACCTGGACGTCATCCCCGGGTGGCTCAGACGGCCGAGGCCCAGCAGATTCAGGCGGTCGATCAGTTGAGGATTGACATAGAGGAGGACGATAGCTAGTGGCAGAAGACTCTCCGTTCTTTCCAACGACAGACCCTCAAGAAGTACGAGGGTAGTACTTCGGATACAGAGACAGAGGGGTGGCTTGAGGATCTAGGGATCTCTTTTACCTTGATTTGTGCTCTGAGGGAGTACTAGGTTCCCCTAGTAGTCAGTCAGCTGAGTGGTGCGGCGTGACAGTGGTGGACACTCTACCTCGGAGAGAGGATAAAGGCAGAGGTTCCATGGGCTGACTTTGAGAAGGAATTCTGAGAGGAATTCCTTTATTCCATGATCAAGGCGGTGAAGCAGAAGGAGTTACTCTCCCTTCAGTAGGGGAGTATGTCAGTACGAGAGTTTGGTATCAAGTTCAAGGATCTCATGCGCTTTTCTCTGGATCTATTTCCGGATGAGGAGTCTCAGGCGAGATGTTTGGAGGAGGTGCTTCGTCCTTCGCTTCAGTATGTTGTCACCCCCTTCACCCTTCCAACGTACATGGCGGTATAGAATAAGGAAAAGGTTGTAGAGAGTATTCACTCGCTAGGAGGTGCACTCCAAGAGGGGATCCAGTCAAGCTCGTCGAAGGGGAAGGCAGTCAGCAACTGGTCTCCTCCAATGGGACCTTCCAGGTTCAGGCCAGTGGGGAGCAGGCCCCAGTAGTTCCAGTTCAGATCTTCGGGTCCTCATCCCTTTTTCACGAGCCCAGGACCAAAGTGTTTTTCTTATGGAGGTTTCGGGCATGTTCAGAGTCGGTGCCCGACCCGATCTCAGTACGGTGGAGGTGGGAAGGTTCAGCGCCCACCTCAGCAGCAGCAGTTGTCGAAGAGGCCCTTCCACAGCAGCAGGACCATGCTCCTCTGAGGGCAGACTTTGCGGGAGGAGGCCGACCTTAGGGTGCCCCTCAAGGACCTCGAACAGGGCATGGTCGGGGAGGTGGACGACATCAGAGAGGCAGAGGAGCTGGGAGTGGACAGTTGCACGCAGCAGAGTTGGCAGCTCCGGCAGGACTAGAGGTGGTGCGAGGTACGATTTTTTTGTTCAGCACTCTTGTTTCTACCTTGTTCGATTCGGGAGCTTCACACTCCTTTTTTTCACCTAGTCTATCCCATGCTTTGGGACAAGATGTAGAGAGACTTTCCGAACCACTGGTGCTGAGTACACCAGTTGGAGGCCAGACCATCGTATCTTGTGTTTACTGGGGATGTGGGCTGACGTTGGGACCACATCGATCTAGTGGGGACCTTCTTCTGTTACAGATGCAACCATATGATGTCATCTTAGGCATCGACTGGTTGTTTTCTGTTAGTGTCGTTATCGACTACTTCCAGAGAATAGTCGTGTTCTCTGATGTGGATGGGCAATGTGTATCTTTTTTTGGCGAGAGGAGCTATCAGGTGGGAAGTCGGCATGTGAATCCTCTACTTTCTTTGTTAGGCAGGTTATCAGTGGTTCCAACTAATACAGATATGGTGGATGTCCCGGAGGTTGTTGGGGAGTTCCTCGATGTTTTTCTAGAGGAGTTTGTAACTCTACCCCCCCCCCCCCCCAACGTGACGTTGAGTTCGGGATAGGCTTATAGCTTGGTTCCCATCCGATTTCGATGGCCCCTTATAAGATGGCACCTTCGGAGTTGCGGGAGTTGCTAATTCAGATTGATGATCTGATGAAGAAGGGTTTTGTTCGACCCAGCGTATCGCCATGGGGTGCTCCAGTTTTGTTTGTGAAGAAGGCTGATGGTGGTCTCAGGCTATGCATAGACTACCGAAGGTTGAACTAGGTAACGGTAAAGAACTGTTACCCCCTTACAAGGATAAATGATCTCTTCGACCAACTGTGGGGAGCAGTTTGGTTTTCTAAGATTGATCTATGATCTGGATATCATCACCTGGGGTAAAGGACAGTGACATCTCGAAGACAGATTTCAGGTGCAGGTATGGGCACTTCGAGTTTGTAGTGATGTCGTTTGAAGTTATGAATGCACCAGCTGTGTTCATGTGACTTATAACATTTTTCTTCCAAGAGTTTCTGGACTGGTTCGTCGTTGTGTTTATTGATGACATCTTGATATACTAAAGATCAGAGGAGGAGCATTTTGATCATCTTTGGGCAGTCTTGGAAGTCCTTCGACCCCACCATATCTACGGGAAATTGTCGAAGTGTAAGTTCTTGACGTAAGAAGTACACTTCCTTGGTCACGTGGTGTCTCAGCATGGAGTGTCGGTGCACGCATCAAAGGTGGAGGTAGTTGTTTCTTGGGTAGCACCCAAGAGAATGGAAGAAGATCGTAGTTTCCTGGGGTTGGAAGGTTACTATCGCAGGTTTGTTTCAGACTTCTCTCGAGTTTCTGCTCCATTTACAACTTTGACGAGGAGGAACCAGGTCTTCCTATGGAGCGAGCAGTGCCAGAAAGCTTTCGACTACCTGAAGGAGAAGTTGGTCAGTGCTCCCGTACTCAGGTTTCCAGAGGAAGGGTTGTTGTATGAGGTGTTTTGTGATGCTTCTGGCCTTGGTCTGGGGTGCGTGCTGATGCAGAATAAGGGAGTGATCTGTTATGGGTCTAGGTAGTTACGCCCTCACGAGCGTAAATATGCCACCCATGACCTAGAGCATATAGCAGTAGTGTTCGCACTGAAGTTGTGGTGACATTACCTCTTCAGGGAGCACTTTTTGGCCTTCTCAGATCAAAAGAGCCTACGTTATATCTTCTCCCAGTGTGACCTGAAATTATGGCAGCGGAGATGGGTCGAGTTTCTCCAAGACAATGACTTTGAGATATCTTACACTGAAGGTAAGGGTAACGTTGTGGATGATGCCCTTAGCAGGAAGTCACGTCAGGAAGTGGTTTGGGAATCTTCTGATGCTTAGAAGGCAATGGTAGAGTTGGCTGCCTTGCACTTGGATGCCAGGGTAGAAGGTGTTAGAGGCTGTTTGTTTCAGATGACGGTGCAGTACTCCTTATTGCAGCGGGTGGAAGAGTCTCATTGGGGGACTCCGAGGTGGAAGTGACTCGGGAATGTGTCGATCAGGGGAATGCTCCAGAAGGATGGTCAGAGGATATCTGACATCAGATACTTTTACATGGAAGGTTGTTTTTTTCGGAGACAATGCGTGAGGGAGTTCTCCGTGAGTTCCATAGCTCAGCCTTAGCGGTACATCCAGGAGTTTCAAAAATGTATTAAGGCCTGAGGGAACAGTTTTGGTGGGTCGGGATGAAACGGGAAGTGGCAGAGTTTGTGGTTAAATGCCTAGTGTGTCATCAAGTGAAGGCTGAACACCGTGTTCCCAGTGGTTTGTTGCAAAATTTAGATGTCCCCGAGTGGAAGTGGGATAAAATCTCAATGGACTTCGTCACAGGACTACCCAGAGGTCATGGCGGTTATGATGCTATCTGGGTATTTGTGGATCGGCTGAGGAAATCATCTCACTTCTTAGCAATTAAGGAGTCAAGTCTGGTGAGTACCTTAGCATAGAGGTACGTAGACAAGGTTGTGCGGTTGCATGGAGTCCCAAAAACTATCGTCTCAGATCAGGATACTAAGTTTACCTCACCAGTCTGGAGGGGGTTACAGCATGCTTTTGGCACCCAGCTACACCTTAGCACTGCTTTCCACCCCCAGACCGATGGGAAGATGGAGCGGACTATCCAGAAGTTGGAGGACATGTTGCGAGCATGCGTTCTGGATTTCAGAGGATCATGGGTACGGCACTTTCCTTTAGTAGAGTCCACCAACAACAACAACTTCCACTCTACTATTGGCATGGCACCGTTTGAGGATTTGTATGGAAGGTCATGTCGTTCACCCACTTTCTGGGCAGAGGTAGGTGAGACAGGTGCTCTTGGGCCAGAGGTTGTGCAGAGCACCACAGAGAAAGTCTGGCTTGTACGTGAGAGGATGAAAGCGGCTGAGGACCGACAGAAGTCTTATGATGATCATCAGAGGAGGCCCTTGAAGTTCGAGGAGGGAGATCATGTTTTCTTGAAGGTTTCCCTTCGACGGGGGTTGCGGAGGTTTGGGAAAGGGAGCATGCTCTCACCTAGGTTTATCGGACCTTTTAAGGTGCTGAGGTGAGTTGGCGAGGTGGCATATCAGCTGGCCATGCCACCTTAGTTGGAAAAGGTTCATGACATCATCCATGTCTCCCAGCTTTGTCGGTACTTACACGATGAATCCCACGTTATCGACTGGGGAGAGTTAGATATTGGAGACAATGCGACCTTCGAGGAACGACCAGTCAGAATCGAGGACCGTAAAGAGAAGGTGCTCCATGGATGAACCATTCCATTGGTTCGTGTGTTGTGGAGGCATGGCGGCCTTGAGGAGAGCACTTGGGAGGAGGAGACCCAGATGCACGCTTAGTACCCGGAGTTGTTTGGCTTGTGTTTTCCCTTGTTCTTCTGAGCTTTTTGTTTATGTTGTACTCTATACCTTTGATATATGGAAAGCTTGGCTTGTCGGTTGTGAGACCTTTATTTGTTTCCTTCTTCCATGGTAGTGTGTGACATGTCCGGATGTGTGGGGAAAGGGAAAAACTTGACCCTTAATCGAGACCCATTAATGCGGATGTGATTGAACCTGTGCGGGTGAGTCAGTACCGCCTAAATCGGATAATATCTCGACATAGGAGAAGTAATTTCCCCAAGCCACATGTTCGGGAAGTGTGTTGGTTGTGCGGTGTTAGGGGAAGTATAAGTTGGGAAAATCCTAACCTATAAAAGTGGGAAGACCCAATTCTTAATCGAGACGCACTAATGAGGATGAGATTAAACCCATGCAGGAAAGTCAGGGCCACCTAAAGCGGATAATATATCGACATAGGAGAAGGAATTCCTAACACATATGATTAGGGTTGTTGGTTGGGTTCCTGTTATAACGAGAACCCTAAGAGGTATCTTTTGGGGTTTCCTCTGGGTTGTTTTTTTTTAATTCTCAGGGACGAGAATGTTTTAAGAGTTATCTGATGTAATGGCCCAGACCTCTCCGTCCCATTCCTTTTTCAAAAAGAAGGTCAAGAAGTGTTCTGGAGGGTGAA
This sequence comes from Viscum album, assembly GCA_963277665.1. Lineage (NCBI taxonomy): Eukaryota > Viridiplantae > Streptophyta > Magnoliopsida > Santalales > Viscaceae > Viscum > Viscum album. Next base: position 234,105,489 of record OY728128.1, read on the forward strand.
ATGGACTTTTCCCACACCTTCAAGAATTTTGAAACTACATGTTGTGTAGTTTAAGTACACGCCATGTACCCCCTCTCCAGGTATACCCTGTGTTGCAGGTCGTGTCCTCGCCATGTGAAGTAAATGAGTACACGCCGTATACCACCTTGCCGGGTATACCCCGTGTTGAAGGCTGTGTCCTTGCTGTGTGGAATAATGGGTACACGTCGTGTGTCCAGTACTACACATCGTGTAGTCCTTCCCCGCGTACGCGTTTCCAGTCAACAGACATGTGCCGTGTTGGATCTGTGTCCTTGTCGTGTGCAATAAATGGGTACACGTCGTGTGTCCAAACTACACGCCATGTAGTCCCTCCCCGCATATGTGTTACCCTCAAACCGTGTGTTGACCAGTCAACGGCCGTAGAGCCGTGTTGGAAGCTGCGTGGAGACCGTGTGAAATAACCGAGTACACGCCATGTACTTTTTCTTTTCTCTCCTATAAAAGTAGAGGTCCCCTCCTCTTTTTCAACTCAATCATCTCCTCCCCTTTCCTCTGAGCGGAGTTCTCCCAAGAGACTCGAAGGCTCTTTCTTCCATAACTTCTTCGCCCGAGCTCTGATTTACGATCCGTTAGTGGCCACGGGATCATAATGACAAGGCAGAACTTCCAAGCTTGGATCCATTGTCTTTCCTTTGGCTTTTCCTTTCCGACTTCCACCCGAGGAGGTTTTCTCAGGACCCGACAGAAGAGACGGACGACAACGGACGTCTTCTAAGGTTGATACGGGGGAGCGTTGCAATCGTAACCTGTTGAGGTAGGGATCTTACCTTCGTCTTTCTAATTTATGCATCATGCGAGGTGGGTATCATCTTGTTTTCGTGAAACACAGTTGAACCGTTAAATAAAAATAATAACTGGTTAAATAACGGGGATGGGGAAGTTGATATGTTTATCTTTATTTATATCCTGTGATATTATGTTGTGAATTGAATAGGCTTATGCTTACTGAAAATAACGGTCGTTGGGGGCCTTTTCTTGTGCAATTAAATGTTTCCCTCTCTTTCTTTACCGTTTTTGTGGATGGAACTTTGTGGAATGTGGAAATTTGGTTAATCACGTAAAGTTGGATGATTAAATGAAAATATGGAACCCTTGTGTGATCACCCCGGTTGAACAAAATGTAATAATGACCATGTGGTTGTTGGGTTGGATACGTGGCATGTGTTGGGGGTGTTTTATGGGTTTTTGTGGATCGAGTGAGCAACGGGGATGCGGTTGACTTGGTTGTGAGTTAGTGTGAATGTTATGTTGGTAATGGGTAGTGGGGCTGTGATAAATGATATTAAAGGGATAATGATGTACGGGTTTCGGTGCAGTTGTGGTTATGGCAGTTGGCAGTGGGGTTGCAGGGATGGGTTTGAATGTGGACGGACTATGGGATGTGAATAATAAATAAAAAGTTGAAGAGTTAATGAATGGTGGGTCATGGTAATGTAACAGGTTTAATAATCAATGGGGGTGTTTGGCTAATAAGAAGGGATGGGTTGTGTTGCTTGTGTTTTCCTAAATTGATTTCGGGATGGCAGGGATATGTTTTACGAATGGTTTATGTGGTTTGTTGTGGATAGTTACCCAGTAGTTAAGGAACTAAATAAACTAATTCTTCTGAAATGTGAAAACCTAAATGGGGTTGGGTTTGTTTGTTGTATCTATGCTTCGTAGTATCAGTGTCGAGGCACGTGCTCAGTTTCTCTGTTTAGAAGCCATAGGTTGGGCTGTGTGTTTGGTATACATATATATATCTGTATCTTTTGTATTTTATCGCACCCCACCCATGTTGAGCACTTAGTGTCGAACACTCCCATTTCATGGAAGAGGGTGTTTTCCCTTAGTTACTAGCTCCTTCCTACTCCTTCTCCCCTAGGTTGTGATGGCTTGAGGCGACCTTACACCGAAGTCTCTTCTGGTAGGTTTCTATTGGAGTGGTTTTATCCCAAGACTCTTCTGGAAGGTTCTACTATTTCCCAAGAATCTTCGGGATGAGGCCTAGGTGTGTGCGGGCGGGATACGTGGTTATGAGGCCCAGGTGTGTGTGGGAGGGATACGTGGTTGTGAGGCCCAGGTGTGTACGCGCGGGATACATGGATGTGAGGCCCATGTGTGTGCGGGTGGGGAGAGTGTGGCAGCGTCAGGAGGTTCATTGTTAGGAAGAGTAGCTAACTAATGGGAAATGGTGCGGGGTACCCAATACTCTTGTTCTTATATACTACTGCCTTTTGTGATTGTGTTTCTGTTGAGTGTGGCTGGTGAGGTTTGGTGGATAGAATTTCCTTTCTAGGTTTCTTCTATTGTTCTCACGGGACATTAGGATGTCTCTCCACTTGTGGTCGAGAGCTTTAGGTTTCCCTACTGAGTATACTTGTATGCTCACCCTATGTTTTCTTTCAGGATTCAAGGAGGACTATCAGGTCCGTGCGGGACCCTACTAGTCCGACAGTTGGAGTTGTTGCTGTTATTGTGATTTTTATTACTTTTGGTAGTGTACTTTGAGCTTTCCTGTACTTGTACCTTATTATAAAGTTGTTTAAACATGTATGTGGTCTTGGTTTCGGTTTATTTCTATAAACCTGTTCTTTTCCTTTTTGGTGGTTGACTTGTCCTATTTCCCGATCCTAAATAAATAAAAAAGGGTAATGCCGCCCATATTTGTAAAAAATCATACCCTTGGTGCTAGTTGCCTCCCCGGGGCCTACTGGAGGCGGGACTCGAGGGTCATTATCTCCCTTTCACCATTGCCAGCTCAAGAGAGGCATCTTTGGTGGGAGGGGGTCATGACATTGTAGGAGTTACTGGAATGTTAGTTTTAAATGTGAAAATGATCTAATATTAATAAAGAATTTAATTTAAATTTCCATTTGAAATTGACTACAATGAAATCAATTGGATTAATATATTTATAATTTAACTTTTTATCATTTATAAAAAAAATAAAATATTATAAATAAATTAATCAAAAATACATTTTTCAATTAAAACTTAGTATTTTAACTATTATAAAAAAACTAATCTCTTCAGCCAATTCACAAAAACTCTCCCAATTATAACTTCCATATTACGATTTGAAAATATATTTTTATGAAAAAAAAATCAAATTTCTATATGTTTTTAAAATTTATTATATTATTTTTCCTAAAATAATTATGAAACATTTTTTAAGAAAATAGTATTACCAAACAAATAAACATTTAATAAATAAATAATTATTTTATTCTTGATATTCTTGATTTAATTAAAATAATTATAATTTTTATTTAAACTCTATTGAATAATTTTCATTTCTCAATGTATAATGTAAATGATATAATGTTTGAGATTAAGTTACTAAATAATAATATGTTGATGTTTTGTTAAAACTCAATGTCAAGTTCCCCACATGCTAAATGATTGTTGTATGTATTGAAATCAAACCCAATGATTCATGTAATGAAATCATTACCAGTTATTCAATGTCAAACAAGGAATTATGTAAATTTAATTTCATTTAAAAAAATCATAAAAACCAAGTTTATTGCATTTTCCCATTTATGTGAATATCTGGCTTGAAATTCGTTACACTGATAAAAATAATTAGGACACAACAATCTCATCATATCATCATGTTTTAACATAGATTTCCTAAACTGGATCATTATCCAAAAAATATTGACTAAGTAAGTGTATTGATTGAATTAAATATATCTATTTGGTCTTTAATATCCATTTATATTTCCATATATGATAGAACATTACCCAATGATATAACCTCAATGTTCATTATATATGAAGGTTCAAATTTAGATGTTCATTGGGGTGATACATGGGAAACATCATTGGTTGATGGCGGTTTTGTGAAAGCTCCATGAAATAATATATGTTTTAAATATGATGAATTATATCAAAAATACTCATATACAAATTTTTTAGTTTCCCATTCATCAAAAATAAAAAATATTATTCCACAGGGAAAATCATATAAACAACTTTTCAAAAACATCAAAATCAAGATCACATTAGTTATTATCAATATATCATATTTTTATATCATTGAGATTTCATTATGTTTTTAAAAACTAGTATGTCTTAATACCTAATAGAATTAAATGTCAATATTTTTTCCAACATTTTATTACAATAAAATTATTTTCATAGAGGGATTAAAAATTGTCCATCTAAATTCTTGTGTAATTTGTTTTATGAAAACTCAAATAGGGGAAGTTTGTAATTCTAAACTCCTTTATTATCCAAACTAAATGATCTCATCATATCCTTAAAGGGAAGAATGTTTTTCTCATAATAATTATCTATATGATGATGATACTCAATTCTAAAAGTATAATCTATATCAAGATAATTATGATGTATTCTCTAGAACATTGAGGTAATCCTTGGATAATGATCTGATAAAATAGAATATATAATGCATTTCAACCTAAAATAGTACTTAATGTATTTCTTGTAAAGGTGTTGTATGCATATGTATTATTTAATGGTGATGGTGTGTGATGACATAGTAAAAAGATATACTACAACCAATATATTATTATTCCAATTATAGTATTTGGGGAGTTAAATGATAAAACCATGGTTATTTTTCCCATATCCATTCTGGTATGGATAATTAATTAAAAATCCATTTAAAAACTATATGATATCTATCTTGAATTCTTCCCAACAAAATTATTTTATTGAATCACAATATATCATCGTAATTCTTGGATGGATAGAGAATAATGAATTATGAGTTTCTCGTGACAATTCATTCTTCCAATCCAGAATGTAAAAAAAATTCTTGGACTACATTATTCTATAATGATTCTGGATAAACATATGAGTATATATAACCTGGTTTTTTAGGTCTACATACCCCTTTTATGCTTCTTATATCCTCACATGAATATATGACTAAGTATTCATTGGAGTAATATATGAATTCACCTCCCAATTTATGATTTCAAGATAAAAACATTTAAAATCCATATATATTTGATATTTTTGATCCCCAACATAGATATTATAGTGTGACCCATTCCACACAAAGCATAGGCCACAATTTTTTTCTATGGTGGAAAGGTATTGAGAAGTCATAATAATTTATCATTTATTACAATATTATATGGTGCATATTCAAATCCAAATTTGTGAATATATACATAAATGATTTATTATTAGTATATATATTGCAGTTTTCAATATATTGATAATTCTCCTATATCTTTAATGAAAAAAAGTACTATATCTAACCCTATATCAATAGTAGTGTAATTTGTCTCATGAATCATCATTTTTAGAAGGAATATTATATTTCCATGTAATTATGAATTATAACATATGAAAATGCCGACACAAAATGTAACAACCCGAGATTTTATAAGATATATTCATTTTAATTTCATTCATATCATCTGTTGTATGCTACACCACGATTATCTTGCGTTATACGCAACACCGTACTAGCTTACAGTATACGCAACACTATTCTTGGATCGTGTTACACACAATTTCATGTTTGTTTGATAGTAGTTATTCTAAGAAACATTGAGTATATATATATATATTCAATGTATTTTTTTATACGCAACAACAAAAGAGTCATGCACTACACGCAACCCTGACTTGTCTTGCATTACACGCAATCACGACCTTCCTCGATAGCGTGTGTTGTACGCAATACCGAGTTTTACAAAACAATGTTATATTATTATAATATTATTATAAACTAGCCTCTATGAATAGTATTAACTAAATTTTGAATTTTATAACATTATTATTCATCTTACACATTTTTTAGAACATGGTATAAGAACAAAATAAATTTTTCACGTAAAATAAGTTTTTTTCAAAAAATGCAATTTTGCCACCTTTTAGTGGTGCACCCACATTAAATCTAGTTTTTGACATGTTTATAACTTCAATTTTACAAAATAAAATTATTCTTTGGAATTAGGATATAAAATTTTACTTTGGATAAATTTTTCATATTATTCTGATAACTTTCATATTTTAATGAATAGTAAAAACACGCTATATTTTAATTAAAAACAACTTTTTTCATCGTAATTACTTATGTGGTTAAATTATAATATTTAATGTTTTTAAAGTATAAATAAAATATATTTTTACAATTTAATATAATTTATTTCATTATCATTGATTTTACATTGAATTCGTAGGTTAAATCAATTCAATCTTTTGTAATGTTTTAAAAAAAACCCGTTTTCATTCGACAACGAGATTAATTTTAATTTAATTTCTGAAACTTCTGTCTATTGAATTTAAAAACATAGATTCTGTATTTTGAATCAGCGGGTCCAAATTATGTTAATAGGCTAATTTATATTTTTGGGAATTATGAATAGTAACTACGGTAAATTTTATTTACCATAGTTAACGGTAAATTGGGTAATTAAGGGTAAATATAATATTATAAATGTACCCTAAAACATGAAAAAATTCTATTGGATGGCTAAAATTCGACCCATATCACCTAAGGGTCAGATTAGATTCATTTTATAAACTTTTGACCATGAAAATAATTTAATTATTATTAAAACCAAAGAAAGTGACAACATGTCACTCTCTTAAATCTTATAAGTATATTAATTTTAATTTACTTATAAACTTCATGAAACTTCGAAAATGAATAGTCTCCAGAAATATAATAAAATTATATACATCATGATAATTTATTTAGAATTTTTAGGGATTAAATAATTGTCATTAATGGTGATACATTAATGATGCAGAAATTATTTATTAAGTGAAAAATCAGTAATATAGTTTTTATTGAAATAATAATACCCATTAAAAGGCCCAAAAACCTGACAAAAACATACTTTTAGTGTATATATATACCATAATCATCCAATGACCTAATATATAACCGTTTGGAGTCTTATAAATGTGATTATGACACTTATATTATTTTATTTTAAATGATGCCAAAGTTGTCACCTTCAAAAGTTAATAAATATAACAATTTAAATATTGTGATTTTAAGATTATAAATTCTAGTGAAAGTATTATTGTGAAAGGTAATAGATTTTTCTTCATCATAGGATTTTATTTTTAATCATTAGGAAACAAATAAGTATATTAAAAAATTATATAATAATGTTGTAGTAATTATTTTATTAAGACATAAACCAAATAAATGGTTATAAAAATAATAAAATAAATATTATATGAACTATTTAATGTTCTCCACTAATTTTCTAGACTAATATGACCTTTTATGAATCTACTAAAGATTTTATTTCGAACCTATTTTCTGTATATATTTTATTTAAATTCATATAAATGAATTGTTTCAAAATTGACACTATTGTTATTTTATAAAAATAACATATTATAAAATTGTTTAAAAATCACAAATATATATAAAAATTATAAATTTAAATCTATATGGTCTATAATGTTATAAAGTATCCAATTATGGAAAATTCACCACAAATAAGTAATTATTTGTTATAATTTAAAATTTACAATGTTATTACCACAAATAAAATTAAATTGATTAAATAAGGATAAATCAAGTTGATAATGTTTAAAATAAATTCCAAACATGTCTAAATTTTATTTTTTGATGATATTACAACCCTATCTCATATAATCTTAGAATATGAGTCATTTTTGGAGGTTTTTAAGTGGTTTTAGATTTATTATAAATTTATATTTTTAAGATTTCCAAAGGTTCCCCTCTCCTCCCTTATAAAAGGGCACCTCCTCCCTCTCTTCCTCACACCATTTTGAGCCTTGAAGCTCGGTCAACCCCTGAAAAATTATCTTCTACACTTCCCTATAAACATCCTAGAGGTCCTGGTCTACTTCAAAGACCAATCTTAGTGCCCTAAGAGGTGGTTTTAAAGAGGCATATCGAGGAAGAGGTAATTTCTTCTACCGATTCTTTCAAGCTTCTTTCTTCTTCAACTTCTTCTTCTTTAGTTGTTTCATTATAAAGTAACAACATCAGTATCACTAATATACTGATATGTTATTATAAATATTAAACATCCCAATTTCACCTTCTATCCATCCTACGGAAAACAAAATCACCGCGGGTGTGTACGTACGGAATACCGTCTCCACGCCGTGGTGTAATCGGTTTTTCCACCAACACCTTACAAGGATGGGTATAATGGTGTAAAGAATAACTATAAATAGTTATTATAACATCATACTAATTACGATATATTGTATCATCCACTCCAATTCAATTCAAAAATTATGGAAACGATATCATCGCTCGTGCGTACGTACGGACTACCGTCTCCACGACAGGATGAGATTCATTCTCCATGTTAACCATTTAAGAATGATTATAAAGTATATATAAGAAATAATAATGAAATATATGAAATTATAATGCTACTGGATTTATGTATATATATATGTATGTCATCTACTTAATTCCATTCAACTCAATAAGGAAACGAAAACAACGTTCATGCGTACGTGCGGCCTACCGTCCCCATGAACGGTGTATTTATTTCCATTTATCGATCTACTATATATATGTATATTATGAATATATATTATATAAAAATCATGTTTTATATTCTGGAATTAAGTAATCATTATTTAAGTAATCATATGAATAATTACAAGTCAAAACACGGACGACAAATGAAATGATTTTACCCAAAACACTCTTTAACATGGAATTTACAAAAGAACGGGTAATATAATGTCATAAGTGAACCATATATGATATAATAACAATGAATATGATTCTGTAATAAGTAAATTACATTATTTAAATAATTATACAGGAGTTTCAGATACATACGAAGCATATCGGACATAATATAAGGGATAATTATTCCAATCTCATTCTTATCCAAGATTGTTTACTCGTAAGTATTTACTGGGGGTTATGTTTATTATCCATGTCCATATGCTCTCAAAATTTTTTCCAAAAATGTTTACTTTCCATCCATATATGTTTAAGACATTTTTACCCTTTTTTTACTTTTACCACATCTTATGGAAGGAATAATTCTTTTGTTTTCCAAACTAGGTACTTTTTGACTTTTCCGGAAAAAGTACGAGAAGAATGTTTTTTTAACTTATACGGCACGAACAAAACTGTACACTTTTATAAAGCCTTGTTTTCATGAAGCTTCTTCCAAAATATTTCATGTCTATTTTCAATAAAATCTTTTTATTTTAAAATTTCATGACATTTTTGGAAAAGAAAATGATTTTGAAGAAAAAAAAGATATTTTCCTCAAGAATTCATTTCAAGTGTTTTTTCAAAACCATTTTCATATAATATGACATTATTTTACATTTTTATGTTTCTTGTATCATGTATCCATGATTTACATGGTTTCACTTTTCTTATGTTGAAATGATATCCATTTTTTTATATATGGATTATGTGATGATGGGATGATGTTTATGAATCCCATTTTATTTATTGGGTTATTATGAATGATGTATGTTTATTTTGTGGCACAAGTAAGAATGATTTAATTATGAGATGGGTGGGACCTATATCTCCCTCCAATGCATTGGGTAAAGATTTATATCTAATGAGATAGACATGGCTGGAACGGCAAGTTAAATCGGTTCAGTAATACAGGACTGGAACGAGGAGTGAACTCGATTTAGAAAGGGACTTTGTCCACTAAGATGGTCTTGGCAGCAATGCCTTGGCTACTATGGAAATAATATCATGTGCTTAATGGTTTCCACAATTACATGTTTTATTCAGATGCTATTTTATCATTCTTAATGTTTCTTTATGATCTATGCCTTACGTACTTCCATGTTTTATGTCATTTCTCAAGCTTTTGATGTTTAAACATTATGTTCATGTTTTTAAGTTCAAGTGTATATGGTATGTTTTATTTTATGCATGCATACCCTTACTGAGCATTTGAGCTCACCCTTTTTATGTTTTCTTTTCCCCAAGATATAAAGAAAGGTTTTAGGTAAGAATAAAAAGGGGGAAGATCTTTATGGGATATGTTGAAGATCTTTCACCATGATTAGAAGATTACGTTCCAAGTTTCCAAAGACACTAAAATATTTAAGTCCTTGTATGTCTGTTTTTGTTATGTATTAAGTATTCACCAAAAGTAATTTATTGTCCATGTACGTCAAGAATTGGGTCTCTACAGTTGGTATCAGAGGAAAAGTAGGTAGGAATGTATCTGATCCTTGGGAACTCTCACATGTGAGCGTTGGACGAAGCATGGCTCTCCTCCCAAGGGCTTCATGAGGAAATGGCTACCACTGGGGATGGTGGTGTGTCCTACCCAGGGGGTGTAGCCACCCATGGAGTGCCCTGATAGGTATCAACTATAGTCCACTAGAAGTAATTGCAGACCGCTACAGTTGGTATCAGAGGAAAGGTTTATTCAACCTTTGGAAACTAGGATGCGAAAACGTTAGTGAGATCCCTAGAGATATTTCTAAGGTATGTCTTGGGATGTCCCTAAGGATAGGTATACATATAGGATACATTCCTAGAACTATGGTAATGATCATAGAATTTAACCTAAGATGTTAGATATTTTAGGTACTCCCCCTTGATTATGTTATTTTCCTTGTATGATTTTTTCCTCTCACAAAATTCTTTTTTTGTTTTAGTCAATGGAGGTAACCATAAAGAATTCGGTTAACTTTGAATCCAATGGAAAAATTGGTGACTATGAGTAATGAAATTGCGTAATTCCTAGAGAGAAATATATTGTGATTATGCTGAATCAGTCATCGTGATATATGATTAACAAGGTGAAATTTAGTGGTATGCCTAATTCATCAAAAAAGAGGAAAATAGACTTTTATGCATGTTCGCATGTTGAGGAGCATAAAGAAAGGAAGATTGAGATTTCTAAAGAAGGGAAGAAGAACCTGGTGGAATACCTCAAATGGAGGGACATATGTTATCTGTGTGGATAAAAGGGTCATAGAGTGACAGACTGTTATGGTGTTCAAGGTCTTATTTGTAGAGAACATGGGCATTATCCAACTCAATGCCCTGACCTAAAAAAGTATCTTCTAAAATCAAGGAAGGACTTATTCAATGACAATCATTGAAGAGGATGGATTGAAGTTTTTATGTATTGGTATTCAAGAATAATTTTGTTGAGGTACTTTTATGGCGTATTAGAATATTTTTGTATTAGTCTATTGTGGTTTTCAATAATTTTATTGTACCGGTAACCATGGAAGGTGATTCAAATATTTTGGAAAGCATATGATATGTGCATAATGAAGGGATAAGGAGAAAATGAAATGTTTGATAGTATTCATGAGATCATGATTGATATAAGGACTAAGTGATATCATGGTTTGAGTATATAGAATTTTGAGGATTTTTGTATGTGGAAAGGGTTAACTTGTGACAGCACTCATGTTTTCACTAAGGTTCAAGGGGTATTCATTTTTTCAAGAGAATACATGATTAAGGCCTTAGAATGTTTGGAATGTGACCAAAAAGACATATCTTATGATATATGGGGATCAACGATGGTATTAACATGCTTGTTATATGAAATCTCTAGTAATCATTTTCACTATAATATGCGAGTGGACAGCAGTATTATGGATAAGCCTAAAGATTGGAATTGTTTAAGGATAGAAGTTTTTATGATATTATTGATGGGATGTTATAGTAATGTAGTTTTAGAAAAAGGAAAACCTGTAGGATGGGCGATAGCCCATCGCGTCGTACAAGGCGGTGGAAATATAACCCACAACCGAAGTGTCACTGGCCTTTATCGCCTACCACTGGCCTACAGGAAGTCCCTGTTTAGTAGAAACTAGTTTTATTTTATTAGGGAGTATGATATATGAACTATAAGTATATTTTAGGAACCATATATGATTAATCTCACAATAGATGGACTTATGTATATTTGATAACTGTTGGTAACCTTTTGTTTGAAACAGATGGAATGACCCATCATTCTATCACATGAACTGTTAACACTTCCGGAATAACAAATTCAACTTCTTTTCTTTAAGAGATGATGTGGAAATTGTTCAAAGCACGAACAACAGTGACATTGTACCAAAATCAAGCAATTATTTCTTCTAATTCAAAATTTTCAACTTTAGGGAAATGATATTGAAAACCAAAAATGTTGTCCTAGTGCTCTTTTATCCGATGAATCAGATGGTACCATAGATCATCACAAATTTATGGCTTTTTTATTGATGTCTTTTTCATAGCCATGTTCTCTACCACTCTCCATCAGAACTTGATGGTTAGATTTTTCTTCCATATCCATATTTTCACCTATGTTCTCCTATATGGAAACCCAGTGATGAGTTACTTTGGGTAATTGTTACGTTTCATACTTTTGTTTTTAAAATAAAGTTTTTGTATTCCTTTTTTCGATGTGGGTTTCTTTTGAATAGTAAACGATTAATAACCCCAACGAATTTTGAGGGAGAAATTCATTTTAAGGGGGGTATAATGTAACAACCTGATATTTTATAAGATATATTTGTTTTAATTTCGTTCATATCATCTGTTGTATGCTAAACCAAGATTATCTTGCGCTATACGCAACACCGTATTAGTTTGTAGTATACGCAACACTATTCTTGGATCGTGTTACACAAAATTTCATGTTTGTTTGATAGTATTTATTCTAAGAAACATTTAGTGTATATATATATATTCAATGTATTTTCTTATACGCAACAACAAAAGTGTCATGCACTACACGCAACCCTGACTTGTCTTGCATTACACGCAATAGCGACCTTCCTCGATAGCGTGTGTTGTACGCAATACAGAGTTTTACTAAACAACGATATATTATTATAATATTCTTATGAACTAGAAGTTATTAATAGTGTTAACTAAATTTTTAATTTTATAACATTATTATTCATCTTACACATTTTCTAGAACATGGTATAAGAACAAAATAAATTTTTCAGGTAAAATAAGTTTTTTTCAAAAAATGCAGTTTTTCCGCCTTTTAATGGTGCACCCACATTAAATCTAGTTATTGACATGTTTATAAGTTCAATTTTACCAAATAAAATTATTCTTTGGAATAAGGATATAAAATTTTACTTTGGATAAATATTCCATATTATTCTGATAACTTTCATATTTTAATGAATAGTAAAAACAAGCTATATTTTAATTAAAAACAACTTTTTTCATCATAATAACTTATGTGGTTAAATTATAATATTGAATGGTTTTAATGTATAAATAGAATATATTTTTACCATTTAATATAATTTATGTCATTAGCATTGATTTTACATTGAATTCGTAGGTTAAATCAATTCAATCTTTTGCAATGTTTTAAACAAAAACCCGTTTTCATTCGACAACGGGATTAATTTTAAATTAATTTTTGAAAATTCTGTGTATTGAATTTGAAAAAATGGATTCCATATTTGGAATCATTGGGTCCAAATTATGTTAATAATATACTTTTTATTTTTGGGAATTATGAATAATAACTACGGTAAATTTTATTTACAATAGTTAAAGGTAAATCGGGTAATTATGGGTAAATATAAGATTATAAAATTACCCTAAAACATGAAAAAAATTCTATTTGATGGCTAAAAGTCGACCCATATCACCTAATTGTCGGATTAGATTCATTTTAAGAACTTTTGATAGTGAAAATAATTTAATTATTATTAAAACCAAAGAAAGTGATAACATGTCAATCTCTTAAATCTTATAATTATATTAATTTTAATTTAGTGATAAACTTCATGAAACATCGAAAATGAATATTCTACAGAAATCTAATAAAATTATCTACATCATTATAATTTATTTAGAATTTTTAGGGATTAAATAATTGTCATTAATGTTGACACATTAATGATGTATAAATTATTTATTAAGTGAAAAATCAGTAATATAGTTATTATTGAAAAACTAATACCCATTAAAAGGCTGGAAAATCTGAAAAAACTTACTGGTAGTGTATATATATACCATAAGAATCCAATGACCTAATATATAACCTTTTGGAGTTTTATAAAAGTGATTATGACACTTATTTTATTTTATTTTAAATGATGTCAAAGCTGTCACCTTCAAAATTTAATAAATATAACAATTTAAATATTGTGATTTTAAGATGTTAAATTCTAGTAAAAGTATTATTGTGAAAGTTAATAGATTTATATTCATCATAGGATTGTATTTTTAATTTTTAGGCAACAAATAAAAATATTAAATAATTATATAACAATGTTGTAGTAATTATTTTATTAAGAGATAAACCAAATAAATGGTTTTAAAAATAATAAAATAAATATTATATGAACTATTTAATGTGCTCCAATAATTTTATTGACGCATATGACCGTTTATGAATCTATTAAAGCTTTTAGTTTGAACATATTTTCTCTATATATTTTATTTAAATTCATATAAATGAATAGTGTCAAAATTGACACTATTGTTATTTTATAAAAATAACATATTATAAAATTGTTTAAAAATCACAAAAATATTTAAAAATTATAAATTTAAATATTTATGGTCTATAATTTTATAAAGTATCCAATTATGGAAAATTCATAACAAATAATTAATTATTTGTTATAATTTAAAATTTAGAAATTTATTACCACAAATAAAATTAAATTGATTAAATAAGGATAAATCTAGTTGATAATGTTTAAAATAAATTCCTAACATGTCTAAATTTTATTTTTTGATGATATTACAACCCAATATCATATAATATTATAATATGAGTAATTTTTGGAGTTTTTTAAGTGGGTTTAGGTTTATTATAAATTAATATTTTTTAGATTTCCAAATGTGCCCCTCTCCTCCCTTATAAAAGGACACCTCCTCCCTCTCTTCCTGACACCATTTTGAGCCTTGAAGCTCGGCCAACCCCTACAAAATTCTCTTCTAAACATCCCTAGAAACATCTTAGAGGTCCCAGTTTAATTCAAAGACCAATCTTAGTGCCCTAAGATGAGGTTTCAAAGAGGCGTATCGAAGAAGAGGTAATTTCTTCTACCGATTCATTCAATCTTCTTTCTTCTTCAACTTATTCTTCTTATATTGTTTCATTATAAAGTAATAACATCAGTATCACTAATATACATATATGTCATTGTAAATATGAAACAATCCTATTTCACCTTCTATCCATCCTACGGAAAACAAAATCCATGTGCATGCGTGCGTACAGAATACCATCTCCACGTCGTGGTGTAATCTGTTTTTTCACCAACACCTTACATGGATGTGTATAATGGTGTAAAGAATAACTATACATAGTTATTATAAAATCATACTTATTCTGATATATTGTATCATCCACTCCAATTCAATTCAATAATTATGGAAACGATATCATCGCTCGTGCGTACGTACGGACTACCGTCTCCACGACGCGATGAGATTCATTCTCCATGTTAACCATTTAAGAATGATTATAAAGTATATATAAGCAGTAATAATGAAATATATGAAATAATAAAGATAATGGATTTATTTATGTATATATATATATATATATTTCATCTAGTTAATTCCATTCAACTCAATAGGGAAACGAAAACAGCGTTCATGCGTATGTGCGGCCTACTGTCCCCATGAACGGTGTATTTCTTTTCGTTTATCGATCTATTATATATATGTTTATTATGAATATATATTATATATAAATTATGTTTTATTTTCTGGAATTATGTAATGATGATCTGTGTAATCATATGAATAATTACAAGTCAAAACATGGACGACAAATGAAATGATTTTACCCAAAACACTCTTTAACATGGAATTTACAAAACAACGGGTAATATAAAGTCATAAGTGAACCATATATGATATCATAGCAATGAATATGATTCTGTAATAAGTCAATGACATTATTTAAATCATTATACAGGAGGTTCGGATACATACAAAGTGTGTCGGATATAATGTAAGGGATAATTATTCCAATCTCATTCTTATCCGAGATTGTTTACTCGTAAGTATTTACTGGGGGTTATGTTTATTATCCATGTCCATATGCTCTCAAAATGTTTTCAAAAATTTTTTACATTCCTTCCATGTATGTTTAAGAAATTTTTACCCTTTTCTTACTTTTACCACATCTTATGGAAGGAATTTTTCTTTTGTTTACCAAACGAGGTACTTTTTGACTTTTTCCGGCAAAAGTATGTGAAGAATGTTTTTTAACTTATACGGCACGAACATATTTTTACGGTTTTATAAATCCTTGTTTTCATGAAGATTCATCCAAAATAATTCAAGACTATTTTCAACAAAATCCTTTTCTTTTAAAATGGCATGACATTTTTTGAAAAGAAAATGATTTTGAAGAAAAAAATGATATTTTCCTCAAGAATTCATTTCAAGTGTTTTTTCAAAACCATTTTCATATAAGATGACATTATTTTACATTTGTATGTTTCAAGTATCATGTATCTATTATTTACATGGTTTCACTTTTCTTATGATGAATTGATATCCATTTTTTTATATATGGATTATGTGATGATGGGATGATGTTTATGAAACCCATTTTATTTATTGGGTTATTATGAATGATATATGCTTATTTTGTGGCACAAGTAAGAATGATTTCATTATGAGATGGGCGGGACCTATATCTACCTCCAATGCATCGGTTAAAGATATATATCTCATGAGATAGACATGGATGGAACAACAAGTTAAACCGGTTCAGTAATACAGGACTGGAACAATGAGTGAACTCAATTCAGAAGGAGACTTTGTCCACTAAGATGGTCTTGGCAGCAATGCCTTGGCTACTATGGAAAGCATATCATGTGCTTAATGGTTGACACTATTACATGTTTTATTCCTATTCTATTTTATCATTCTTAATGTTTCTTTATGATATATGCCTTACGTACTTCCATTTTTTATGTCATTGCTCAAGCTTTTGATGGTTAAACATTATGTTCATGTTTTTAAGTTCAAATGTATATGGTATGTTTTATTTTATCCATGCTTACCCTTACTGAGCATTTGAGCTCACCCTTTTTATGTTTTCTTTTCCCCAGGATATAAAGAAAGGTTTTAGGTAAGAAAAAAAGGGGGAAGATCTTTATGGGAGATGTTGAAGATCTTTCACCACGATTAGAAGATTGCGTTCCAAGTTTCCAAAGACACTAAAATATTTAGGTCCTTGTGTGTCTGTTTTTGTTATGTATTAAGTATTCCGCAAAAGTAATGTATTGTCCATTTACGTCATGCTTTGGGTCTCTAAAGTTGGTATTAGAGGCAAAGGAGGTAGGAATGTATCTGATCCTTGGGAACTCTCATATGTGAGCATTGGACGAAGCATGGCTCTCCACCAAAGGGATTCATGAGGAAATGGATGCCACTGGGGATGGTGGTGTGTCCCGCCCAGGGGGTGTAGCCGCCCATGGAGTGCCCGAATAGGTATTAATTATAGTCCACTAGAATTAATTCCAGATCGCTACAGTTGGTATCAGAGGAAATGTTTACTCAACCTTGGGAAACTAGGATGTGAAAATGTTAGTGAGATCCCTAGAGATATTTCTAAGGTATGTCTAGGGATGTCCCTAAAGATAAGTATACGTATAGGATATATTCCAAGAACTACAGTAACGAACATAGAATTTACCTTAAGATGTTAGATATTTAAGGTAATCCCCCTTGATTATGATATTTTCCTTGTATAATTTTTTCCTCTCATAGAATTCTTTTTGTGTTTTAGTCAATGGAGGGAACCAGAAAGAATTCGGTTAACATTGAATCCAATGGACAAATTGGTGACTATGAGAAATGAAATTGTGTAATGCCTAGAGAGAAAGATATTTTGATTATGTCGAATCAGTCATCACGATATATGATTAACAATGTGAAATTTAGTGGTATGCCTAATTCATCAAAAAAGAGGAAGATAGACTTTTATGCATGATCGCATGTTGAGGAGCATAAAGAAAGGAAGATTGAGATTTATAAAGAAGGGATAAAGAACCTTGAAGAATACCTCAAATGGAGGGACATATGTTATCTGTGTGGAGAAAAGGGTCATAGAGTGATAGACTGTTATGGGGTTCAATATCTTATTTGTAGAGAACATGTGAATTACCCAACTCAATGCCCTGAACTAATAAGAATCTTCTAAAATCAAGGAAGGACTTATTCCAGGACAATCATTGAAGAGGATGGATTGAAGTGTTTATGAATTGGTATTCAAGATTAATTTTGTTGAGTTACTTTTATGGTGTATTAGAATATTTTTGTATTAGTCTATTGTGGTTTTCAATAATTTTATTGGTACTGCAGATGTTAGAGTTCATGGAAATCATTCAAAGACATTGAAACCTATTTCCCAGACCTTTTTAGCCCAAACTTGATTATTATTTTATTTACTATACTTAAAATTATATTTTCAATAAAATATATTTTCATCCCATGTTTTTTAGTTATTAATTTGTTTTATTATCCTATTTATGTTAGAATTACAGTAATCTAGATTCAAATATTGATATATAGTTAATAATAGAATTTACTTAAGTTCAGTGCTATAGTAAAATGTGTTCTATATGTTCTTATATCATTCTTTTTGTTATCACAAAAGGGAGAGAAGTATAGATAAACCCTACATTCTGTTGGAGGAGAAATATTGATTAACATAACTCACTCAAGTATTTATTTATAAAGGATATTTTTTCCTACATTGTAAAGTGGGAGAAATTATAAAAATTAAGAAATGATTTTGTTAAAAAAATTATCTTTTCAAACATCTAAATTGTATGAAATTAATTTTTTAAGAAAATTTCATTGGTTTTGTTATCATCAAAAAGGGGTAGATTATTGAGCATGTGTTGTTTTCAACAATACTCTCTCTTTATATGATTATTTTTATGATAAAAAATACCCTTATTTGTTATTATAATGATTTTACATGGAGCATATTTCAATAAATTAATATTATCTATTTCTCTATTTTGGAATAATATTTATGCATTTTATTCCGTATGGAATATTGGAAAAAGTGTTTGGAAATTGTTTTTAGCACTTTAGTGTGTTCTAGAAACACTATTCATGATCTCTGAGTTCATAAATCACTTTAGCGTGATCTGGAAACACTGTTCATACCCTATGTTATGGAGTGTAGGGAGAGGAAAAAAGCCATCATTTATAGGTTATTAGAAAATTTTGGTTAATCAACCATACATTATTAAAAAATTATGGAAGAAGAACCCTACCTTTGGAAGGAACCATATGTTTGGGATATCAGAAAAGTATTGAAGAAGAACCCTATGTTTAGTATGGAATTTTATGTTTTTTCTCAATAGTATGGTTTATCAACCTTAATTTTGTAAACAACCTTATGTTTTATCAAAATTTATGTATTTTGTACCTTATTATTAGAAGCTGATTAAAGTATGGATTATATACTGTCCGTTTGAAATTTGAATAAAAAGTATGGTTTATCAACCATACGTTGAGAACCTTATGTTGTGAACCGTATGTCCAGAGAATGTATGCTATGTAATTCAATCCTATGTTTGGCGTCAGAGATTCAACCACGATATATCGGGTAATAGTCTTTATACGGATTATCAGGCTAATTTCAATCCATATTAAAATATCAATTTTTAAGAACATCATTGATTTATTCAAGGCCATTTTATTTTCAATTCAACGGATCCTTTTTAGGGTATATTTTCCTGGTGAATATAAAGAAGTGTTACAAATACTTTTTTATTCAATCTTTTGATTATCGAGATTTTATAGGCGACTTCTGTGGATCTAAATTTGAATGAAAAACAATTTCCTTTGTTATATATATCTATGTTATTTTGAATTATAGTGTGCACGATATAGATCCTTATGGAAGAGATGATAAGAAAAAATTCTTGAGTTTTTAACGACTATGATTTTCAGAGAAATTCAAGTTTAACATATCTGCTGACACTAGATACAATCAACAATGATTTTCTGAGGATGAAGATACACATTGAAGATTAATCATTTCATTATCTAATATCTTTTGTGAATCTATTAAATTTGATGAAGTTATTTTTATATCTTTTGAAAACCTGATCAGCTTAGAACTACTTCTACGTAAAGATCATTCTTTCTGAAGTTTTCGATCTATCTTCTATCAGTTGTGTTCAATTGAAACTATGAAGAACAACTGGAATGTATTCTCAAACAAATACAATTTTTATTTTGAGTAATCATCTTCTCGTACTAAACTATGTATTCAATTCTGTGTATGATACAGAAGGCACTATTTTAGCCTTAATTTGTAAATGTGTCAACTTCCTGCACTCAGTTGTAAATGTTCTGTTGATAAAAGGACCAGATAGTGAAAATCGCTAAGATCATGGAGTAGAGAGTTGGTGGAGTTGACTAGGGGCCTTCTGTTTCTAGAACCACTATACATCATTACATTCTTTAATTGTTTAGTTTCTGCTACCTAAAAAATATGATAAATAAAAAAGGATATACATGGTAATCATCACGATTCGTGAAGAATTTGTAAAAGACACAATTTACCCCCCTCTTGTGTGTATTTGGTATAACCCGATCCAACAAGGAGGTGCTCCAAATATCACATAAAAAATCAGATTGTGGCGCTAGTATGTTGAACCTAGGTTGGAAAGTCACACAAAAACATCCAATAATTACATGATCTATAAATAAGATTTAACTCTCTAAAATACTATGCATAATTTTATATTGTTGATTTATATATCTATGGAAAACTCTAAAAAACCAAACACAATAAAGTCGATAGATCCCCTTAATTTAATTTTTATTCACAAAATTAATAATTATTAAATCTTAAATGTTGTTTAATTATAAAAAATATTTCCCATTGTAAAAAATATAATAATAGGGGAATGATAGAATATACTATTATTAATAATCAAAACATTTTTCTTTTTATTTTTTATAAAAATTTGATGGTAAATTAATGATTAATAAGGGAATAAAAATGAAAAAATCCCCAATTTTCAATTTTGAAAATCCCGAAATCCCAAATAAATATCCCTTTTACAAAATGAACTATAATATAAAATAATTATTTATATAATAATAAAATAAAATTCATTTTTACCATTTTTTATTATGAAATATATCAATATTAATCTTAAGTGGAAATCATAATCCTGAGGAATTCTTAAAAACATTTTAACACATAAATATATGTCCAAAAAATTACATTCCACTATTTAATGAGGTGTATTCTATTATATACACAAAATATAATTATCTTACATTATGAAATAAAAATAAATACATTAGATATAAATTTAAAAAATAGAAAATTGTTATAGGAAACTAAGAAAATCATCTTCATATCACTATTACAAGAACACCTTCAAACAATTTTGTAATCAAAATAACCAACATGGTTAATTCCAACATGTATTAATCAGAAAATAAAATCATACCCAATTCAGTAGAGAGATATATCATGGTCACACATCATCATGAATAATTTCCTGGGAAAATAAGTTAGGGAGATTTAACATTTCTAAATTCACATAACATAGTATAATGTAATTATTATATTATATGTCATATGTCCAAAAAATTCCCTATTTTTTAAAATATGAAGCATCATATTGAAATAAAATCAATCAAATAAATAATATAAATATATGGATTTATTTGTTTGACTTCATCCCAATTTTTATTCCTCTTATAATAAAATTTTCTATTTACCATGATGATGATAATTCATCTTCGTAATTGTTAATTTGGTAAAATTATTAAAAATAAATTTTATTCATTTCAAGAATGTAAAAAATATGAATAACAGTTTTATGAGAAATAATGATTGACAGAAAAAAAATTATTTTATATAAAAAATGTGATAATATTGATTCCCATGAAATAAAAAAAATTATATTTAATGAAATGTAACTTTTTTGTCTTTGAAATAAATAAATAACCAAAATGAACATTGAATTTACAATTATGAAAAGTAATGTAATTATTATTATTTTTTAAATATATATTTATCTATTAATCAAAAATGTCATATAATGTTTAATAAAAATATATTATAAATTAATTTCAAATTATGATTCAAAAAGGTTAGCAATTTTTTTTAAAAAATATCCCAAACTATATTTAATTAGTAATAATATTCATGAGTAGAATTCATTAATAACCATTTTTGGTGGAATTTTACTTTTTAAGTATAAAATGAATTTACAATAAATCCTTATCTAAAAACATTAGATAAAGGTTATTTTATAATATTCAAAATATGATATACAGATTTCCTTAAAAATTTAAATATATTATTATTTATTTACTTCTAAATGAACGAATTACATTTTACACATAAATATGTTATCAGGATAATACATCCATTAATATTATTTTATTTCATTCTAAATTTATTTATTATATAATTTTAGCTAATTATAAAAAACATTAAGGTATATTTTTCAAAATATATTTCATAATTCGGCTACTTAATTCCGAATTCTTCATACCAACATCAAGTTTATAATATTTTTATTTAAATAATAATAATTCTTTAGATTAAAAATATTCATTTCATCATGATATTATATATATGACAAGATAAAAAATTTAAAATTATTTTAATAAATTACACACTAAAATCATAGGTTGCTAAAAAAATCCCTATAATTACAAATCCTTTGTCAATAAATTGGGTGATAAATATTTTTATAATATCAATATAAATTTGAATCCCCCTAAAATTATTTTCATGTGACTCAAAACTATTCCTGGAAATCCATATTATTTTACCTTATTTAATTATCCTTAAATTAAAAATAATTCTAACCATGGATTATATGTTAATTATTAATCATTATTATTTATATCAACACATGAGAAATCAAACTCCATAGATATTATGAAAAAAATGGAATGAATCAAAATATTTATAATAAATATCATTCCTACATTATTTTTATGGAATGATAGAATAATTCAAATTATTCAAAATATCATTAAAAAATTTTATTAGATAATGGATATCTTTGTAAATATTTTTTTCAAATAATTCACCCATTTATATAACCAAATGATAATTTCATACTAACAAATTAGTTGATATAATCTCAAGTACAAAAATAATATATACTGAACTAAATAAAAATAACTCTAAAATGGTGTATTATATCATCGATTCCAAAAATAATTCTTATGTCTTCAATGTTAAAAACCCCATAATAGGGTTCTTGGGGTGAAATTTGGTATGGAATAATTTACTAAAAATTAATCCATTAAATCCATAATCCTCTATTTGTTTTTAAATATGATGATATCCGGATTAGTAGTATTATAATTAAACCCTTCTATTGGTAATGATCAACTTAATATTCTAATTTTAATTTCCATGAAAAAATTCGTTCCCTATTTAGTTTACCATTATAATAATTCTCGAGTTATATAAATTATTTAAAGGGTTTAAACAATACAATAATTTACATAGTTCACTCTTTTGGGACACATTCAAATGAAAATATAACTCTGATATATTGATGTTATAATATCAAGAAAAAAATTTCTAGTGGTAGGATTAGTTATCTTAATTCCATTAATATTGTCAAACCTATTATACTTGTAATGTTGTGGTTTACTACCTCTCAGATGTCACACCCTATCTCCTTTTAAAATATTATTCACTAAATAAGATAAGATGAAATTAGGTAAATTGTAATACATGGAAGGAAAAATATAAAAAAAATTAATCGTAATGTTTATGGATTAGTTCCCTTTAAAATCTCTTTTCAACTCTACCTTTGTAATAGAATTATTGATATTAAAATTCCGAAAACATCTCCTCTGAATAAAATGAATACTAATACAACTCCTAGAAAATAAATATTTTTTCCATAGAAGTATAAACAATTGGTAACAATACATTTTTATTTATACATGTTCCTCATATTTTATATATTTTATCTCAATTTTATTCTTTGTTCATCCTATTCAAAAAGGAAAAAATATTATATATTTATAGAAATTAGTGTCATATATATATCATTATAATTTAAATTATAAAATTTAAGAGATAATATATCTCTTCATATTTTTTAATGTCTCTAATAATCCTAATGTATTGTGGTAATAATATTGTACATATGATCTCAGAATATGATTTTAAAAATCCCCAAGATGTCAAAATATGATTAATAATGGATATTGAATTTAAAATATTGAATAAAATATTATTAAATAAAATAATGGGGTTGTAATGCCCGTTATGGTGTGTTTTATTCAATCTCCCGAAATTACAGCCTTAGATAACTCAATCATTGATTTCCATGTCATCAGGGACCCTTTTAAATCAATATTCATCCACATTGTGTTAACATAACCATTATTTCTAAATGTTTTTCCCATTTGTAAAATATTTATTAATTCACTTACAACCCATTTTGATTATGTAAAAATCATCTTCATTAACAAAAACATATCATCTTTCCATTATATCATAATCTTTATCAAGACATATATTCGTATTTAACCCAACTCATCCAATATTGTGTTTTTTCATTCCATAGTGGTGAATGATAATTACAAAAATTAAATTAATCCAAAAATAAATAATAATTCTGTGATAGAATACTCATTTTTTTATAATTTATTTTCTTGAGTGAATAATTTTTTCATCTTCTTAAAACTTTGTACAGTCTCTCATTCCTAATTTCCATTAGATATGATATATATTAGATTTTTCCATCAAAATCATCTCTAAATCATTCATCATTACTAAAAATAAACCATTATTCATTATGATGTATTAGGGTATCAATGATATGATGAATATATAATAGCATATAGATGTATTATTCAATTGATATGAACAAATTTATAGTTAAAGTTCAATTTTAAAATCATCGGATAATAATTATTCAATTGTTCATATATTAATTTATATTCATATATATTTTATCATTTCATTATTAATTCTGACCATTAAAGTAATTTTTTTAATTATATTATCCTAATAAGATACATATCATTTATACAAGTATATTGTAAATTTATTATTCATTTACACTCACCAGCAATATTCTGGTAATCTATTAATGTAGTGAATTAATTAGGTATTTTTTTCAATTGACTATAGCATGGTTGATGTTTTATTTGGTGGTTATCTAGTTGATATAATTTCATTTTGATAGCATTAAATGATAATAAATAAGGATTGAAATATAATACAACAAATCATAGTTCCCATAACATAAAATAAATAAGTCTATGGAATAATGATGATTTTCCTAGAAAAACGATGAAAATAAACTTAATGAAAATAACACACATCAAAATTAATTTACCTAGGTTATGGTATTAAAAATTTACAATAAATTATAATAAATAGTTTTTTATGTTTACAAAACTACTTTTCAAGATGAATTTCATAATCATTAGGATTACACCTATCTTTTCGAATACATATTTCATTGATATTGTTTTATAGATGCACCCCCAGTTAAATAATAGAATTATGTCCTGTATAACAATCATGGGAGGAAGATACTACCACAATGTACACAAAAAGGTAAATATAGATATTTTAATAAAAATTAGTATCACTATAGATATGTAAATTAACCACCTCATACTCATTCAAAAAATATACCATCTATTTCTCAATCATTATAACATAACGATGAAAATTGTCTCAAAAAATTAATAATTCAATGTGTCATAAAATAAATCTATTATTCATTTAAAACATCAAGGGATAAAATTTGGAAGTTGACTAATGATATCAGGATTCATGCTAATCATTTGTTTCCCAATAGGATAATTATTAAACAAATAGATATTAATAATTTGTGTTCAAAAAAATTAAATGTGGTTCCTAAATTGGACTCAAACTATTTATTTGTTTGAGACAACCACCATTGGAGGGATTGTGAGTATGAAAATAATTTCATCCCTCTCAATTTTCAATAATAATTCTCAATAAATTAAATATATTCAAATTGATATTGATATAAAGAAAATAGATTCACTTCATAGTTAAATGTTAAAATTCCTCTCTTTAATAGGGTTAACCATGTTATTTTATTTTCATAAAATATAAAATTCATTTATAAACATAAAATATGAACAATTTGTAATGTTTTATTAAACTATGAAAATATTTTCTATGACTTGATATAACTTCTTATTAATACAATGACTCTAATTTTTCTATGCATTACTTTTGGATATTATATTAATTGTTTTCAAAGATGGGCACAGAGATGACATTAATTTTTGAATAATGGTGTTCCAAAATTAAATTTTCAAATATTTCAAATATATTTAATATCACACATGTGATATATTCCTAAAAAATGTAATAACTTTTTAATAGAGGCACTGAAAAAATTCTTATTTCGTGGCACACTTGAAATACCGTATTTTACCTTCAACATCACATAACCTTTGATCTCTTATAATTTTTTGGTAAAACATAGTAGTGGAAGGATTATTACATGAATAAAAATAATTATTTGTTTTATACCATTTATTATTCATGACCTAGAATTTTCTATAAATATAATCATATGACTAATTTTTTGGGTCAGCTGCATAACCCTACAAATTTTAATAGTGATCTTTATGGGTGAATTATTATAATATATTGTTCTTCCAATCGGTATGGAGGATCATTGCACCATCAGATTTCGAGTAACACCTACATAAAAATATTAGGGATTCTTTCATCAAATATGATTAATACAGATTGAGTTAGGAAATTATTTTATTTAAATTTAACTGGGTTCGTTTAATTCAATGATGAAATCAAAAAAATAAACTAATTAGTTGATTCAATGATCATATGTATTGTGGGTATATGTTTATTTTTATTGAATCAGGGGGGGAAATTTTATTTTTTGGATCTTCATTCATCATCATAATGGAAATAATAGATTCCATTTCATACACAACAACCGATAATTATTATATATTATTTCATGATTTTATTCAACTATTAATCATGTGATAAATTCAATGATTTTGGTTGAATGGTGGTTCGTCAATTTTCCAAAAATAAATATTTTCACCCATGTTATTTAGAACAACATATTCATAACATGGGTTTAAACCATGCACAGATTACTATTATGGTTCAAGGAAATGAAAATAGAGTTAGATCACCCTAATGATATTCATTCATCGTAGTGGGGAATGTGACACTAATTTTAAAAACATTTCCATTTTTTCATGAGAATATGAATGCCAAAATCTAATGATTAGTCACAAATTAGTTCAGTTGGACTAGATCTATATTATCAGAAGGGATTCATAGTGGTATAGGAGGTATGAGGAGTGGGAGGAAGTAAATGAAATAGATATACAGGTTTAATGAAATTCAACACTACATGATGTGTAACTCAATAGAGAAAACCATGTCTGGTGCCCTGGTTTTGAAACATGGGTTTCACATATATTTAATTATCAACCAACAAGTGATAATTGTCTATCTTTAGGAACATTATGTATTCATAGTGTCTGGTTGTCCCACTGTGGATTTCGTGACTCAATTAGAAGTCATTTTCTATAGTGATGGATTCTAGGATGGATTTTTTGAATGATCATTGCATCTCCCTAGGTTCTTTAGTGGGTGTCACTTCTTCCTCTCTTGGTGGTTGATGGTGACTCACATTAGCAGGGAATATACACAAGCGGTAATTTGGATCAATCTACCAGGGCTCCCCTTTCCGTTCAAAAAACATGTCTTTCCATAAATCCCTTAGTGATTCTCTTGGTGGTTTTCTCTATGATGTGGATTATATAATAATTCTTAATGTGGTGGTGGTTTCCCTAATTTTCATGGATCTGTATGTTTCACAACCCCTCCTAGAAAAGTTTTTTCCATGAGTGGACGGTTTGGTGGACTGAAATCGTCACATTTTGTACCCATACATTCTTATGTTTTCCCATTTTTCTAGCTACATGTTCACTCGCTACCAGTTTTCTGGAATCAGAAGTTGGTTCAATCATATTTTTTTGATAATGTCATTACATGTTTTGTTGTGTCAACTTTAGAGACATTAGTGGTTTAGGATCTATGTTTCTCAGGCCAAGAGGATGTGGAGCAGGTCAACATTTCAATGCCTTTTCTGACCTGCTCACGGTAGGGAACCTCATGATCTATATTGGATACCACATTTTACCCCCCCCCCCCCTATTGGCGAGTGACCCCTTATTTTTCCCTTATCCAATTTATAACAAATGGAGTGTTCCCTTTATTTTTCATTCCCTCTAGGGTTGAGGTCCTTCATAAGTTGTGGGATCATGATTAGGCTATTGAGAACAACCCATCTTTACTTCTTCCTTGTGACCATATGCCCTCAAAATCATTGGTTATTCCTGAACCTATATTCAATAGAGACCTATTTTGTGTCAAGATGAATACACCCTCCTCATATCCATCATCCCTGGTATATAATGGAGAATATAATCCAAATATGATTGGTCATTAGGTATTCTTGTTGTCAACTCTGTGCATTCAAGCCTCCCATAGGATTCAGCTTCCATCTATTCATCTATCCCTCTTACCATATTTAAGAGGAAGTTCCCCTCATGAGGTAATACTAATCCTCATCCTTCAATAGTCCCCTCCCCTTTGATTGCATCATGAGGTGTTCATACAAGATCCTTGAGTAAGTTCTACTAAACTATCTCATCTTCTCCATATCAGATGGCAATATCACTTGTTGAAAATGTCGGGTGCATCATGTACCCATTATTAATGTGATAGTACAAAATGATCATGGCATGAGATCCTGAGTTAAGATGGAATTAAATACTAATTAAGTATAATATAATATAATTTTTTGTTGTAGTTTTGCTACCCAATAAATGATTCCCAAATCATTGATCCTTTTAGAATAGGATTGTGATTTGAAACTGTCGATAGGCTAACCATGTGAACCAACATATTAGTGTATTCTAGAATTTTAACATCTATGAGGATATCATCACTGTCTATGATTAGTTTTTCAATATGAAAAATATCTGATGGTGATGGTTCTTTTTTCATCACTTTTGTCTATGGGAGTTATGATTTCCAGGTAAGAGATTCCTTATGGAATATTCTTGACTCCTTCTACTGAGGGAGTTCCCCATGGTTTCTGTGTGGGGATTACATCTTTATATCTGATTTGAAGGAGAATAATAGGATGGTTAATTTCCCAAAAAAAATCCATCCACACATTTATATCCACTATGGATATGTGTATACTATTTAATATGAGGTATAATAGATACTACATTAGGTGGTGGAACAGCCAAAGGGGGGAACCTTGTTCTTGGTTCTGATTGGGTTGTTTCTTGGCCAACATCCATTCCATTTTAGAATTTCCAAAAGAAAAAGTATTTCACTTGGCTCATAGCCTCTCCAAACATTCACCCATTTTAGTGACAATGTCTACCATGATGAAAGGTGGTACCCGATTCTCCTTCTATAATCGGTGTGTCAACTTCCTCGACTACCAAGAGATAGTGGGTTCATCTTGGAGTATACAGTGGCATAGAGTGTCTAGTCTTGGTCTAGATAAAAAACTCTAAAGGCATAAATTAGATCAACAATACTGATTCAGAAGGAAGCCTCTCTACTTTCATGATATGGTGGAAACCAATGATGTAATTGAATATCATGAAATTAGACTGGAATGATGCTGGGATGAGTAGTCGGTTGGTGATATTTCTCGAAAATGAAACAATATGCAGGATATTAATTTTTGACATGAGCTATAAGTAAACAAACAATCTAGAGTTTAAGCTGTTTGATAAGGAGACATAAATATAGATTTCATCTATACATGAATCAATTAGAATAAGATGACTATAATACCTAGTATATATATGGAGGATGGATCCTATATATATAAAACATAGGTGGTCAACCATATGGTCGAGTCCAAGTTTAATGAATTTCTAGCAGGCCCATGTCTGAATAGTAAAGGTTGGTACCCTCAAGGCTTGGAGAAGATTCCCGATTCATCCCCTCTTCATGTGACTTCCAATGATAATACCTCCTTTGAGACTCTTCCCAATGAAGAGGATCTTATTGAGGCCAAGACCAGGGTCAACTCAGAGAGTGCACCATGGATTGATGTCTTCCCAGGAACATTCTATAGATAATCATGGGAGATTATTAATGGTGATTTAGTGGTTGAAGTTCATGACTTATTTAGAGGGGGATATATCCCATGGCTGTATGGTGCCCCTACACTTGTTATGATCCCCAATATTATATACCCATCCTCTTTAAAAAAAATTAATTTTGTAAGAATGTGTAATTTTATATTCAATTTGATTTCATGGGTGATTAATAAAACATTATATGATTTCGTCCCACTTTCGATATCAGTTGAACAACACAGTTTTGTTAAGGGGATGAGTTTTAATGGAGCACACGCTTTGTCGCAAAATGTTTTTAGTGATATTAAAAACAAGGATCCTAGATACATTATGGAATTAAAGTTGGATATGGAAAAATCATACAAAGACGTTAGGTGATTTTTATTATCAAAGTTCTTTCCAGAATGTGATACTCTACCTGGGCCACTGACATAATATTTAGGTTCTTTGGCTAATCTTGTTTGTCAATATTTTTCTTGGGGGGATTGACTATCTTTAGGTCTATTTGTGGTATTTTTCAAGGAAAACCAATTTTTCCCTTTATTATTTATTATTTCACAAGACATTCTTAGTCAACTCATCAATTGGGGGATTCTTAGTGTAGAGGTGTTGACATTATGATATAGGAATTGTACATGTAACATCTCCCATTTCATGGTTGAAGATGATAAAATTATTTTTGTTAATTCTAATAAGAAATTTTTTCA
Organism: Viscum album; assembly: GCA_963277665.1. Lineage (NCBI taxonomy): Eukaryota > Viridiplantae > Streptophyta > Magnoliopsida > Santalales > Viscaceae > Viscum > Viscum album. The sequence continues at coordinate 234,136,299 of OY728128.1, forward strand.
GGGTATAAACCAATTCTTTTTTTATTATTGTATGGGGAGTAGTCTAATTATCAACTGATCCAAATGTAGCCTTTATCTATCCATGAGATACTCAGATAGAAGTTTATCCTCGTATAATAATGATCGTAGTGTGAAAAGGGGGAGTCTCTCTATAGATTACAATGGTGGAACTCTCTCATCATCTAGGCCACAAATTCATCATTTCTATAATATAGTAGACAATTTCCTCAGTAGTATCCTTAATTTGATGAACATGTACATCTCATTCGGCAGAAAAATTACCCGGGTGAATATTTCCCTTTTTCAATTTCAATACATTCCATATCGGCAACATATTTTACTAATGATGTTATATCCCACAATGATAAGGTTATAGTATGGTTAATTTTAGAATCCCAATCAGAAGTAAAGCACTACTAGGCCACATGGGGATGAATGGCCAGACCTGTTATGGAGGGAGTTATCAATGTTAAGAATCTCTCAGACACATTTCATTGCATGCAATATAATATGGCTTGGGTGGTCATGGAGGGAAGACCATATCGGTTAAGTTCACGGAAATTAAGAGAGGTAGCTTCTTGACCATGATAATATATGGATACACAATGAATTATTTTAGGATAGTGTCGCTGGTTATCATGGTTGAGGACATATGGGGAGAAACATTGTGCTATAATGAGGCCTAGAGAAATAAAACTTTATTCAATGGGGTCTCCAGAACTGAGAATTACCTAGTGCGGAGACTTTTAGGAGGCTCCCCATACCATTTTTATCCAGATGTCTATGATATAACAACCGAAAGAAGGAGTCTTTCAGCCACCTATTCTATGATGGGGTGTGGGTGTGAGTAGTTTGGACAGATTTTGAGGACATCATAGGAAGATCGGGACAACACGAATCAGGGTAGAATGTTCTAGAATGATGGTTTTTAGGTATTGGAAATAAGGGAATGGAATGTAAGTCCCAATCAATGATCATTTTAGTGGGATTATAGACTATTTTCTAGGCACATAGTAGTTCCCATATTGTAGGGGATCAACACTCTCTGATGACCATAACCCTCAGCACCAAACAGTTGTAGGTTAACATGAACTCTCTCATCCAACATTTGGTTGATTCCCCATTGATCGGCCTATTCTCATGGGAGAGGCCTCACCTTTCATTAGACCTGGGAACTAGGAAGGTGTGGTGGGTTAGCAGTCATCCTCTTATCTCTGGCATTAAGATCAACACTGATGGGTCTTCCAAATCAAGCTAGATGAGAGGATGTGTCATGGTGTGGGACCACCGAGGTGTTGTGTCTCAAGCCTTTACAACATCATATGGTGATGGGGACTCACTCCAGGAAGAGTATATTGCATTGATCATAGGTATTCAATTATATATATAAGATAATTTCAATGTGAAGGAGGGTGAAACAAATGGCATCACTCTACATCATTCCCTTCATGGATCAGGTATCATTCCTTTGTCAATCTTATATTTTAATCAAAGATGAATGGTTTTCTTGGGAAATTACATTAAATTTCATCCCACATGTAGGGAGGGAAACGAGGATTAGGATTTCTTGGCCTCTAAGGCATGGAATCATGAGAATGTTTTTCCCTTATTTGAATGACCGTATAATGGATGAGGTAAATCTTCTAGCGGTAGATTTAAGCTACCTTCAGTACTTTTTACATCCCTAACCCTTAGACATATCTTCCCTTGTTGGAGGATTTTTTGTATTTTGTGGAATTTTAATGAATAAAAAAATGATATTGGAAAAATCCACATAAAAAATGGTTAGTTTTTCAAAGGGTATGACACACAATGTACATCAACATGGAAATGATCATGGGTATTGATGCATAGGTAGAACTCGACGTTGAAGTAACATGTAGTGTACTTCTATTATATTTGGTGAAATCATTAAAAAAATTATTATACCCACTTTACACTACATCATGGACAAATGTTGCTTGGATATATTCATATCATTCATTCCCATAGGGATTAGAATAGAGTTTCATCGTATTCATAGTATAGAATTTTCCTTTGAGTAAATTCATTATTAGTTTGTTTTGTGGGAATCCCTCCATGAATTTTGGAGTGATATATTCTATCATATTTTTTTTATTTGGTGGGTAACATGTCATCTTCAAGTCCAACACTCTGTGGGAATCGATATAATACATATCATGTTAATACTTCTTGGGTAGTTGGAATATTCCATGCCCATGGGTGTAATCCACATGTGTGTATCATTTAATTCAAGAATTTTCTCTGTAATTCTTATGGAAATCACAAAGTTCCTGAAATTTCAAATTGAAATAATTTATTCTATCAAACTCATGGGGTTTGTTCTCCAATTTTAGTCTTATATGGTTCATTTGATCAGTAATCCAAGGATGGAAATATTGTCGTAATCATGTGTGAGAATATGTGTCTACCATTAGTATACGTGTATTTTCATGTTATATATTTATATTACATATGTTTGTTATTAAAATTATATTATTATCGTTGTTATATATATAGTTATTTAATTATTTCATATTGAATATTGTTATACTCACCCTAGAATTTTATTTTATCCCATCTATCATCTCATATCTAGATAGTGAATGATTAGATGTTGTCCTAGAGGGATGAGTACCAGGAATAACATAGTGAGCCTAGAAGAACGTGTTTAGTTCAGTGGTTATTTTTACAACAGTACGTCATATAGTATAGGTTGGTCCTATTTTCATTGACTTTTTTCATCATTTTTATCACCATTATTTCAAGTAAATGTTAACATTCTCTGATCTGTGATTTTAGATATGTTAATGAACAGTTTTCAATTGTTAACATTTCAAAATATTATGGACATGAAGATGTATGTGTGGTCACAAGTATGGTAGTATATGAACTGTTAGGTGGGTTATGTGATTTCTGGACACTAGTCACCAGACCCTATCCTTTTGGAGGAGAGGATAGGGTAGTCGTAGTAAAGGTCATGTTTGGATGAATCATGATAGAATGGTATCAAATGAGTCATTTCTACATTAGTAACATATTCTATTATATTAGATTTCATTTTATTTAAGTTATTTTAAAATTTTCAGCATTGGATTTCAATCCATGGACTTCAGTAATGAAGATGCGGCTAACGTATTGATACACTGGGAATCTAATCACCTTCCTTTTGATACGGTATATGTAGAAATTTGTTTTAGGGGAAATCATTTCTATAAGGATTATATAATAATGGGTTGTGGTTTCTATCTATTTCTTAATCCATGTCTCTATATATACTCATAGACCATGGTATATATTGTATATTTTATGATTACAACATAACATATTCCAAATAGATTACAACATTACAATCACCCAAAATACTCCCTTAGAAATGTTACTAAAATACATGTACCTAATCCGGATTTTTTCATCCATGTGGTGAACTAGTTTTACGACTAACTATTGAGTATAACATAGTATCAGAAATACTAGTGGATTTGTTGTATAGGATAATAGAGATTCCTAAGATTCATAAACATAAACCCTTCTAGTTATGAGGAGATCCACCCCCAGGAATTTGGGGACTAGAATGAGGATGTGACATGTGTCATTCATATTCATAGGAAAACAATATATCAGATGGTGGTCCTTGTAGTGAGCCTTCTCAATTGCTATTTAAAAATATTGTAGGGGATAGTGAACTAGGCGTATGATGAAGTGTCTCATTCAAGCTCAGAGATGGATCTCTATTTGAAAAATTATTTTTCTTCAATTTTTCAGTAGATATTCTAATATATGAGATTCCACTACTTCAACATTGTACTAAAATTTTGAATGTGTATTCATCATGGGTCACCAACCTTTGTCAATACTAGATGGGTAGGGTACATTACTAGTTCATATGAGATTATACTTTCTTGTAATGTCTATATAGAAAAATATGATATAGAATGATACCACTATGTATTCCTAACTATAATGGGGTTCTTGTACCTGATTTATTATTTAAGGGATACCTATATGAGAAGACACAAATTTTTTGGTTCTATGAGTGTTAATAATACTGTTATAACATCAGCAGTATAGATAATATTATGGGAAGAGTTACATGGTCGTTGAATATGTTTCTACATGTTATATCATGATAGAGGTTTCTCATTTCATTGATCATAAAATGAATCTATTCATCATAGAAGGAGTCAGTGATAATTCGGTACCATTTTTGCATATCTTTCTAGAGATTTTCCAACCGGACATGTTGCTGATAGAGAGACAGTGGATGGGATGCCTTAGTAGTGGTAGTGGTAAGACACGGTATGTATGTATTTTTGATAGATGTGGAATAGAATTTGGGAGAGTAGACAGTGGTGATAGATGTTTTAACATGTTACCACCCCTACCTCCATGAGGTCCCCACTAGGACAAGGAGCTAGTTATAAGAGGTGAAAGTATCTCCAGGAAGTAGAAGCTTAGAACCAAATCCTCTTTCCATGATATGATGTGTGATCCATGTATTATAAATTTTTTTAGTTATAAGAGACACATGTGTTAGTAATTACATTAATTCGATATTTTTTAGACTTATTGAATCTAGTCGAGCCTGTGGATTGAAAAATTTTCTATGAATACTCATAGCGAAGGCAACATAGATATCACACACTTCTACTACTAGGAGGACCTAACTCTCTGAGGTTAGTGATTATTTGGGGATTTATTTTTTGTAGTGAGGTGTCCTTATGATATTGTAAATTGTATAACTTGTTATCTATATTTCATGACCATATATGCTATTTCACATGGAGGATGTGTTGTTTCCAATATGATGGTAAAAGTTTATTAGTTTTGGTTCAAAAGGAAACCCAGATAGAGTAGGATGGACTAATGAATAGTAGATTATATCTTATAACTCCATATTGGAAATTATGGATTAAGGAATAGTGAATGATTTGAGAATTTAGATTCCTAGTGGTGGTGGTTTATGTCGATGTCTTTAATTAGGAAATTATCAGATTTCCCCCTCAATAAGAGATGGACATTTGAATTTATCTACACCATTGGACTATTCAAATATATGTACATAGATATCATATATATCCTAAAGATATTGATGAGTTGAGTATATTGTTTGATGACTTGCAGAGGAAGGGCATTTTTAGACCTAGAAAAATGACCCATACTTTACATACATTTTTATTAATTCGGAATAGAAGCATACTTATTACAACATATAAAAAATCCATGATAAGAACTTATATGTATAATGTCTTCAGAAACTGGGAAACATAAACAACTGTTTCATAAAGCATTCACATTGTCCCTCGTTTATTTCATCATATCTAGAGTCCTTTTTGGTATATCATACTTAATACCCTTATTCCTAACATGGGGAAAAGAAAACATACAAAAGGGTGAGCTTAAATTCTCAGTAAGGGTAAACAAAGGAAATATCAATCATATTATATTCATAAGAACATAACATTTTGAAAATCTTAACCTGCAAAAGAGATCATAATATCAAAACATGGGATAAATCATAGTAGTGAAATGCAATCCCAATAATCATAACATAAAACATGAAACTTTGTGGAATACACACATAATAATTGAAAATCATTTCTTATTCTTCAAGAATCATTTCCAAGACTATCATAGTGGAAAAAGTCCATTTCTGAACCGAGTTCCCTCCTCGTTCCAGTCCTGTATCACTAAATTAGATTAACTTGTCATTCTAGCCATGTCTATCTCATGAGATATAAATATTTACCCAATGCATTGGAGGGAGATATAGGTCCCACCCATCTAACAATGAAACCATTCTTATGTGTGCCACAAAATCATAAATCATATATCATAGCATAACCTATGTAATAAAAATGGTATTCTTAAACATAATGTCACCATAACAGAAACCATATAAGATAAAAGGACTTCATAAAAATAATTCCTTCATAAAATAATCAAATAAATGTAATAGTATGGATAGAAACATAACCCTATATTATCTTAGATTGAAAATAATTTTCATAAAACACTTCAACTCCATTCTTGAGGAAAATATCCTTTCTACTTAAAAAATATTTTTTTTATTCTTAACATGTCATACAATTTTAAACAAAAAAGAAGTTATTTAAAAATAAACTTGAAAACATGTGAAGTAAGCTTCATGGAAATAATGTTCTATGAAATCATAAAAATCCATTCATGACGTATAAGTTAAAAAACATTCTTCTTTTACTTTGGCCAGAAAAGTCAAAAAGTATCTCGTACTAAAAATGACAAAAGATTCCATTCATATATTTTAATAAAAATTAAACAATAGGTAAAATTGGATTTAACCAATTGTAGGAGGATAGATATAATATTACACATTTAATAAATATGGATGTGGATAATAAATATGCCCTAGTAAATTATGAAGTATAAACAATCTCGGATAAAAATGAGATCGTGAGTTTTTTTCTATACCTTAGGTCTGATATGCTTCGTACGTATCTGAACCTCCTATATAATTATTTAAATAATGTCATTGACTTATTAAAGAATCATATTCATTTTTATGATATCATATATGGCCATTTTTATATCTTCTTATTAGTAATATTTCATTGCTACTTGTTATTCGGGTGTTAATTGCTTTATGTTCTTATGCATGTTTTTTCGAATAAATTCTTATTCCTCTTTTTAGGTTATAGATACCTCATTTATAGAATGTAATTAGTTTATTATATATAATATTTATTCATTCAATTATTTTATATAATCATGGTTTAATTAAGATCATGTAGAACGAATCACATCGCATCGTGGAGACTGTAAGCCGTATGTACGCACGAGGGACGATATTGTTCCCATAATTATTGAATGGTCTTGGAGTGGGTGATAGAATATCTCATAATTAGTATCATGTTATAATAATAATATATAGTTATTATTTACACCATTATTCCCATCCAAGTATGGTGGTGGTGTAAAAAATATTACACCACGGCGTGGTGACGGTATTCCGTACGTACGCACGTGTGGTGTTTTCATTTTCCATATGATGGATAGAAGGTGAAATAGGGTCGTTTCATATTTATAATAACATATCATTATATGAGTGATATTGATGTTATTAATTTATGGTTAAACAAATAAATAGTAAGAAGTATAAGAAGAAATAAATTGGAATGGATTGGTAAAGGATATTACCTCTTCTTTGACGCGCCTCTTCTAAACCTCATCTTAGGGCACTAAATTTGGTCTTTGAAGAAGATAAGTTCCTCTAGTATGTTTCTAGGGAAGTGGAGAAGTGAAATTGGCAGGTTTTGGCTAATGTTGAAGGCTCAATGAGGTGTGAGGAGGAGACGTATGAGGTACCCTTTTATATGGGAGGAGAGGAGCACCTTTGGAAACATAAGAAATATTAATTTATAATAAATTCAAACCTCACTTAAAAACCTCCGAAAATGACTGAATTCGAAGATGAGATGAGATATGGTTGTAATATAATCATCCAATAAAACTTAGACATGTTGGGAATTTATTTTAAACCTTATCTAATTGAATTATCCTTATTTAATCTATTTAATTTTATTTAAAGTAATAATATTATAAATATAAAATTGTTATAAATAATTACTTATGTGTTCTAAATTTCCCATAATTGGATACGTTATGAAATTTTTAAACATTTAAATTTCAATTTATAATTTTTAACTATTTTTTTGATTTTTAAACAATTTTATAATATGCTATTTTTTTAAAATAACAATAGGGTCGATTTTGACACTATTCATTTAATAGAATTTAAATAAAATCCAAACAGAAGATATGATCGAAATAAAAGCTTCAATAGATTCATAACATGTCATATACATCTATAAAATTTGTCGAACACATTAAATAGTTCATATAATATTTATTTTAATATTTTTAAAACTACTTATTTGATATTTTAATCACTAAAATAATTTCAACATCACTAGTGTGTCATCATTAATGATAATTTTTTAATCCATAAAAATACTAAATAAATTCTCATGATGTATCTAATTTTATTAGAATTCAGGAGACGATTCATGTTTGATGTTTGATTAATTTTATCACTGAATTAAAATTATTACACTTATAAGATATAAGAGAGTGATATGTTGTCACTTTCTTTGGTTTTAATTATAATTATATCATTTTCATGGTCAATAGTCCATGAAACGAATCTATTTCGACCCTTAGATTAAATGGGTCTAATTTTATTCATCCAATATAATTTTGGCATGTGGTAGGGTAATTTTATAATCTTATTTTTACCCTTAATTACCCGATTTACCTTTAACTGTAGTAAATAAAAATTATCGTAGTTACTATTCATAATGTCCAAAAAAATAAATTAACCTATTAAAATAATTTTTACCCACTAAATCCAAATATGGAATCCATTTTTTAAAATTCAAAACAAAAAATTTGCAGTAATTAATTTAAAATTAATCTCGTTGTTAAGGAAACGTGTTTTAAAAGTTAAACATTGTCAATGATTTAAATTTTTTTAATGATGAATTCAATTTAAGATTAATAGTAAGGAAATAAATTATTTTAAATGGTAAAAATATATTCTATTTATACTTTAAAAACATTAAATTTTATCATTTAACTATATAAATTATCTTGATGAAAAAGTTGTTTTTAAGAAAAATTTAGCGTATTTTTACTATTAATCAAAATATGAATGTTATCAGAAAAGTATCAAAAATTTATCCAATGTAATTTTTTATATACTGGTTCAAAATAATAAGTCTATTTTGTAAAATTGAACTCATAAACTTGTAAAAATTATATTTAAAATGGGTGCTCCATCAAAATGCAGTAAAACTGTATTTTTTCAAAAAATACTTCTTTTATCCGAAAAATTGACATTATTTTCATATCTCATTATAGAAATTGTATAAGATGAATTATAATGTTTTAAAATGAAAATTTAGGTTAATTCTATTCATAACGGCTAGTTCATAATATTATAATAATATATAATTATTTATTGAAACTCGGTATTGCATACAACACAATATATCGAGGAAAGTTGCTCTTGCATGTAAAGCAAGCCAAGTCAGTGTTGTGTGTAGTGAAAGATTCCCTTTTTTTGCATATAACATAAGACATAAAAATCAATATTTCTCATAAAATCTCAAGGTGTTACATTCTACCCCCTTAAAGTGAATTGTTCCCTCAAAATCCGTCACTTCATAACAAACAGAAGAGGATACCACTCCCTCATCATTTACTCAAGTTCCCATGTAGCTTCTTCTAATTGGTCGTTCCTCCATAAGACTTTAACCAAGAGAGTGGTATTGTTTCATAGAACGTTTTCGGTACGATCTACAATCTCTATTGGTTGTTCTTCATAAGAAATATATTGCTCCAGTGGTACAACTTATGAGCTTAGTACATGTGAATGATCAGGTATGTACTTTCTCAGGATAGATACATGGAACACATCATAAAGTTGAGAGATATTTGGTGGAAGCGCCAATCAGTAAGATACCTTCCCAACACAATCTAGAATTTCAAAAGGACTAATATACCTAGGGCTCAACTTTCCCTTTTTTCCAAATCTCATTAATCTCTTATAAGGTGATATTCGTAAGAACACATTAACACCCACTTCAAACTCTAGGTCTTTTCTTCGGTTGTTGGAAAAACTTTTTTTTCATCCATGAGCTGCTCTTATGTGTTGTTGAATATATCTTACCTTTTCTACCATGTCATCAACAAGATCATTTCCTAATAGCTTCCTTTCCCCATCTTCATCCCAGCAAGTTGGAGTTCTGAATTTCTTTCCATAGAGAGCTTCATAAGGAGCCATTTGAATACTGGAGTGAAATCTATTATTATAAGAAAAATCCACCAAAGGTAGGTGTTGATCCCAACCACCTTTGAATCCATAGAGCAAGCTCTTAACATGTCTTCTAGAGTTTGAATTTTCCTCTCTGACTGACCATCTGTCTAAGGATGATAAGCAGTGCTAAAACTCAACTCTGTATTCATAGTATGCTAAAGACATCTCCAAAACTTCTAGTTAAACCTTGGATCATGATAAGATATAATGGAAAGTGGTACTCCATTCAATCTTACCACTTCCTTCACATATATCCTGGCAAGTTGATCAAGAGGTAAATCTTCTCTAATAGCAATGAAGTGTGCCGACTTTGTAAGATGATCAACTATAACCCAGATAGCATTGTTGCCTTTGGATGTTTTAGGAAGTCCAGTGACAAAGTCCATAGTGATGTTTTCCCATTTCCATTCTGGTATGGGTAATGGTTGTAACATCCACATAGACTTCTGTCTCTCAACTTTAACTTAATGACAAACCAAGCATCGAGGGATATATTCAGCAACATATCTTTTCATGACATCCCACCAGAAGTACTCCTTCAGGTCCCTATACATCTTCGTGCTTCTAGGTTGAATAGAAAATGAAGAACTATGAGCTTCATCCACTATTTCATTCATTAATTATGGGATTGGAGGAATACAAACCCTATTCCTGAACCTTATTATTTCATCACAATCAATGTGGAATTCAGGAACATTTCTCACTTTATTTTGTAACTCTACCTCTTCTTTCTGTGCATCTTTAATATTCACATGTATAGATGTTTGAACATTCATTTGAGAAAGATAAGATTTTTCCCCTTCCATTATAATTCCAAGATCTGTCCTTTGTAAATCCACAAATATTGGATCTTTTGTGATCCTTGTCATGGATAAGCTAGCATGGTCTTGTCAACCTAATGTGTCTGCCACCTTGTTTTCTTTCCTAGGGTGGTAATGAATTGAGCAGTCGAAATCCTTTATCAGCTCTAGCCACCTTCTTTGGCACATATTCAGCTCCTTTTGTGTGAAAATATACAATAAACTTTTATGATCATTATAATTATCATAGTTTTCACCATAAAGATAATTCATCCAAATCATTAATGAAATGATTACCGTAGCTAATTCCAAATCATCAGTTGGGTCATTTATATCTTGTATTTTCAACTGTCATGAGGCATAAGCTATCAGCATATCGTTTTCCATGAGACCACAACTCAATCCCTTCTTGGATGCATCACTGTAGATCACAACCCTTTCTCCAATACAAGGAAGTGTGAGCACAGGTTCCTTGGATAAACTTCTTTTTAACTCCTGGAAATTCTCTTCACACTCATCTGCCCAAATGAACTTAACTCCTTTTCGAGTCAACCTGGTTAGTGGATTAGATAATCGTGAAAAATCTTTCACAAAACGTCGATAATATCCAGCGAAACCAAGAAAAAAGTGGATCTCAGTTACTATTGTTGGTCTCAACCATCTTTCGATAACCTCTGTTTTTTCTAGATCCACAGATATCCCCTCTTTTGAAATTATGTGACCCAAAAATGAAACTTTTTGAGGCCAAAATTCACACTTGGTAAATTTGGAAAACCGTTTCTCTATTCTTAAAGTCTTTAATAGAATTCTCAAGTGATCTTCATGTTCTTACATTATCTTTGAAAAGACAAGAATATCATCTATAAAGACTACCACAAACTGATCAAGATAGTCTCTAAAGACTCTATGCATTAGATCGATGATGATAGAAAGGGAATTAGTAAGACTAAATGGAATCACTATAAATTCATAGTGTCCATAAATTGTATGGAAACCTGTCTTTGGTATGTACTACCTTTTGACCATTAATTGATGATACCCTGAATGAATATCAATCTTGGAAAAGTTTTGAGCTTCACGTAGTTGGTCAAATAAGTCCTAAATGCATGGGAGAGGATATTCTTTCTTGATAGTGATCTTGTTACGTTCTCGATAATCAATGCAGAGTCTCATTAATCCATCTTTATTCTTAACAAATAGAACAGGTGCTCCCCAAGGTGATGCACTAGGGCGTATGAATCGCTTATTAAGATTCTCTTGGAGTTGCTTCTTCAATTCCTACAACTCAATTGGGGCCTTTCTATAAGGTGTCTTTGAAATGAGAGTAGCACCCAGTATGAGTTCTATTGAAAACTCAACTTCACCATTTGGTGGAAGACCTGGAAATTCCTCTAGAAAGACATCATTAAAAACCCTTACAATGGGAATATTCTTAATCATGAGTTTCTCTCCACCCATTTGAGATAATTAACCTTCATTTATTGGAATGAAGACCCATAAGATGGAAGCAATTTCCACTGGAAGGTTATATTCATCCTTTCATCGATAAATGATCATAGATTGATCGGGAATATGAAATGTGACTTCCATTATTTGGAGATCCATATGATCTCCATACAAGGAAATCCAATCCATTCCACGAATCACATCAAATTCCACTATAGGAAGGATCACATGATTTGTAGGAATCACTTTACCACAAACGTCAATTGGAGAATAATTATAAACTTTTGATGTAACTATTGATGCATTAAAAGTTGTAATAGCTAACTTAAAATCTAATTTTTGAGGTAGTAAGGTGATACCCTTAAAAAATTCTTCCAAAATAAAAGAGTGGATGGATCCAGAATCAAATAAAAAAGTTGATACTTTAGAGTGGATGGTAAGTGTACCTTTCACCACTTCGTTATCATACTCCACATCATCGATAGAAATTTCAAGTGACTTTCCTTTGTCTTTGGCCTTAATATTTTGTTGACGTCGATCATCATCAACAACCCTTGGATTAGGGCATTGATTAGAATAATTCCCCATTTCCTTGCACTTGTAACATTGAAGTGTAGGAGGTGCATTCTTTATAGCCTTTTCTTTGTTTGTATCACTAGACATCTTTTTCCCATCATTGCAGCATTCAAATGTCAGATGAACTTCTTTTCCACATTTTAAACACTTACTTGTCCCATTAAGACAATTCCCTCCATGTTTCTTTCCACACTTTGAGAATAAGGGAAAATACATCTTCTTTTAAGTGTGGTCTTTTGATTTCCCTTTTAATTCCATTTTCCTCTTCTTATCAAACCCATATGACTGATGGGTTACTTCAATCTCCATCTCAACCTTAAGATCACATCGAACAATTTCCCCATAGCTATTGATGTCCCTTATGGATAATTCCCTTCGAAGACTTGGTTCTAAGCCACTAAAGAATCAATCGATCTTACTCTCAGGTTGGATAATAATTCCGAAATAATACCTTGGAAGTCTTTTAAAATTTTCTTCGTAGGTACCAACAGATTCATCATCCTTTTTCTTTAGTTCAAGAAACTCCTTCTCCATCTCTTTTTGACGAATACGAGGGAAGTAATTATTGAAAAATTTGTTCTTGAACTGGTCCCATTCCATGGACTCAATTTCGTCTCTTTTCCTCGTATTCTTGATAAGATTTCACCATTGATTAGCTTCACCTTCCAAATGATATACTGTTAAGATGACATTATCATGTTTAGAACATTGTAGAACTGAAAATATCTTTTCAGTGGTACTGATCCATTGTTCAGCAACTAATGGATCAGTAGACCCGCTGAATGAGGGTGGACGTTGCCTCATTAAGGATTCAACAGAATGTTGATCCTTCCTTTTCTCGTTTTTAAGTCCTTCATGATTCATAGCTTGAGAATGTTGTGTGATCATGGCTACAAGATTATGAATTCCACCTCCCATAATGTTTGGTTTCTAAGGGGGACAATCATTGCATTGCCTATCGCATTCCTCATTAACACAGTTCTTTTGGGTTCCATCCATTGACTAAAACCAAGAAGCATAGTGTGAGAAACACTATTCATAACAAGAAAAACACATAGTCAAAAATAAAATTTCACACTTTAGGTCTTATCATTGGTTATCCCTGGCCATTTCTAAAACACTATTATTGTGTTCTATGCTTTGACATATCCTTATGGTTCTTTATTAAGGATTTCACATCCTAGTTTCCAATGGTTGACTATAACCTCCCTCTGATAACAACTATAACGACCCATACTTTACATACATTGTTATTACTTCGGAATTGAAGCATACTTATTATAACATATAACAAAACCATGATTGACCGTATAGGTATAGTGTCTTTAGAAACTAGGAAACATAATCAACTGGTTCATAAATCATCTACATTGTCTCCCGTTTATTTCATCATATCTAGAGTCCCTTTTGGAATATAATACTTAATACCCTTCTTCCTGACCTGGGAAAAAGAAAACATACAAAAGGGTGAGATAAAATGCTCAGTAAGGGTAAACAATGGAAATATCAATCATATCATATTCATAAGAACATAACATTTTGAAAATCATAACCTACAAAAGAGATCATAATATCATAACATGGGATAAATAATAATAGTGAAATGTAATCCCAATAATAATAACATAAAACATGAAACTTTGTGTCATACACACATAATCATAGATAATCATTTATTATTAGTCAGGACTCATTGGAAAGACTATCATAGTGGACAAAGTCCATTTCTGAACCGGGTTCACTCCTCGTTCCAGTCCTGTATCACTGAACCAGATTAACGTGCCATTCCATCCAAGTCTATCTCATGAGATATAAATCGTTACCCAATTCATTGGAGGGAGATATAGGTCTCACCCATATCATAATGAAACTATTCTTATGTGTGCCACAAAATCATAAATCATATAGCATAGCATAACCCATGTAATAAAAATGGGATTCTTAAACATCATGACATCATAACATAAACCATATAAGATAAAAAGACTTCATAAAAATAATTCCATCATAACATAATCATGTCAATATAAAATTAGGGATCGAAACATAACCTTTTATTATCATATATGGAAAATAATTTTGATAAAACACTTGAACTCCATTCTTGAGGAAAATATCCTTTCTAATTCAAAAACATTTTTTCATTTCTTAACATGTCATACAATTTTAAACTAAAAGAAGTTAATTAAAAATAAAATTGAAAACTTATAAATGAATCTTCATGAAAATAATGTTCTATTAAATCATATAAATCCATTCATATCGTATAATTTAAAAAACATTCTTCTTGTACTTTGGAAAGAGAAGTCAAAATGTATCTCGTACTTAAAACGAAAAAAGATTCCTTTCATATCATTTACTAAAAATTCACAAATAGGTAAAATTGGTTTTAAAAAATTGTAGGAGGACAGAGATAATATTACATATTAAGGAAACATGTTTGTGGATTATAAATATTCCCCAATAAATTCTATAGTATAAACAATCTCAGATAAAAATGAGACTGTGAGATTTTTCCTTACCTTAGGCCCGATATGCTTCGTACGTATCCAAACCTATTTTATAATGATTTAAATAATTTCATTGACTTATTATAGATTCATATTAATTTTTATGATATCATATATGGTCATATTATTATCTTCTTATTAGTAATATTTCATTGCAACTTGTTATTCGGGTGTTCATTGATTTTTGTTCGTATGTATGTTTTGTCGAATAAATTCTTATTCCTCTTCTTAGGTTATAGATACCACATTTAAATAATGGTATTAGTGTAATATATATCATATTTATTCATTCAATTCTTTCATATAATCAGGGTTTAATGAAGATTATGTAGAACAAATCACATCGCAATGTGGAGATGGTAAGTCACACGTAGGCACGAGCGACGATATCGTTCCCATAATTATTGAATGGTCTTGGAGTGGATGATAGAATATCTCAGAATTAGTAAAATGTTATAATAATAATATATAGTTATTCTTTTCCCCATTATACCCATCCATGTAAGGTGGTGGTGGTAAAAATATTACCCCACGGCGTGGAGACAGTATTCTGTATGTACGCACGCGCGGTGATTTCATTTTCCGTAGGATGGATAGAAGGTGAAATAGGGTTGTTTAATATTTATAATAACATATCAGTATATGAGTGATAATAATTTTATTAATTTATGATGAAA
Source organism: Viscum album (assembly GCA_963277665.1). Classification (NCBI taxonomy): domain Eukaryota; kingdom Viridiplantae; phylum Streptophyta; class Magnoliopsida; order Santalales; family Viscaceae; genus Viscum; species Viscum album. The sequence continues at coordinate 234,152,164 of OY728128.1, forward strand.
CAAATAAATAATAAGAAGTATAAGAGGAAATAAATTGGAAAGGATCGGTAAAAGATATTACCTCTTCTTTGACGTGCCTCTTCTAAACCTCCTCTTAGGACACTAAAGATGGTCTTTGAAGAAGACCAGGACCTCTAGTATGTTTCTAGGGAAGTTTAGAAGATAAATTTTCAGGGTTTGGATGACCTTTAAGGCTCAAAGTGGTGTGAGAAGGATAGGGAGGAGGTGACCTTTTATAAGCGAGGAAAGGGGCACCTTTGGAAACATAAGAAATATTAATTTATAATAAATTCAAGCCCCATTAGAAAACCTCCAAAAATAACTCAATTCGATGATGAGATTATATAAGGCCATAATCTCATCATTCAATAAAATTTAGACATGTTGGGTATTTATTTTAGACCTTATCAAATTGATTTATCCTTATTTAATCTATTTAATTTTATTTACGGTAATAATATTCTAAATTTTAAATTATTATAAATAATTACTTATGTGCTGTGAATTGTCCATAATTGGATAATTTATGACATTTCTACCATATAAATTTCAATTTCTAATTTATAAATATTTTTGTGATTTTTATACAAATTTATATTATTTTATTTTTTTAAAATAACAATAGTGTCGATTTTGACACTATTCATTTATTTGAAATTAAATAAAGTGAAAACATAAGATATGTTCGAACTAAAAGATTTAATATATTAATAACATGTCATATACATCTATAAAATTCGTATATCACATTAAATAGTTCATATAATATTTATTTAAAAAAATTTAAAATTATTTATATGATATTTCAATCAATAAAATAATTTCAACATCACTATTGTGTCATCATTAATGATAATTATTTAATCCATAAAAATTATAAATAAATTATCGTGATGTATATAATTTTTTTGAATTCTGTATACTATTCATGTTTGAAGTTTTATGATGTTTATCACTAAATTAAAATTATTACACTTATAAGATATAAGAGAGTGACATGTTGTCACTTTCTTTGGTTTTAATTATAATTATATCATTTTCATGGTCAATTGTCCATAAAAAAAATCTATTCCAACCCTTAGGTAATATGGGTCAACTTTTATTAATCCAAAAGAATTTTAGCATATGGTAGGGTAATTTTATAATCTTATTTTTACCCTTAATTACCCAATTTACCTTTTACTGTAGTAAATAAATATTACCGTAGTTATTATTCATAATGTCAAAAAAGTAACCTATTAACATAATTTGGACCCAGTGAATCAAAATATTTAATCCATTTTTTAAAATTCAAAAAACAGAAGTTGCGGTAATTAATTTAAAATTAATCCCATTGTTATGGAAACGGGTTTTAAAAGTTAAAACATTGTCAAAGATTGAAATATTTTTACCTATGAATTCAATGTGAAATTAATGGAGATAACATACATTATTTTAAATGGTAAAAATATATACTATTTATACTTTAAAACCATTAAATATTATCATTTAACTATATAAATTATCTTGATGAAAAAAGTTGTTTTTACAAAAAATTTAGCGTATTTTTACTATTCATCAAAAGATGAAATTTATCTGAAAAGTATAAAAAATTGATCCAATGTAAATATTTATATCTTGATTCAAAATAATTAGTTTTTTTTTGTAAAATGGAACTTATTAACTTGTCCAAAATTATATTTAAAATGGGTGCGCTAAAAAAAGGCGGTAAAACTACATTTTTTGAAAAAATACTTCTTTTATCCGAAAAATTGATTTTGTTTTCATATCTCATCCTAGAAAATGTTTAAGATGAATTATTATGTTGTAAAATTAAAAATTCAGTTGTTATTATTCATAAAATCTAGTTCATAATATTATAATAATATATCATTATTTAGAGAAACTCGGTATTGTGTACAACCCAAGCTATCGAGTAAGGTTGCTCTTGCGTGTAACGCAACACAAGCCAGTGTTGTGTGTATTGAATTATTCCATTGGGGTTGCGTATAACATAAGACATAAAAAACTATTTCTCATAAAATATATGGGTATTACACCTAGTTATTAACCCAAGGTAGCCCCATTATTATACTTTAAGAAGGTTGTTTGGAACTTGGGGTTGTGTGTAACTTAATGTAGCCTAACACATGGGACCATAACCAATATGTATCCACTATCGAGGATCAATGTAATCTATATCCTTATAATATACGACTGATGGATCTCATAGATTGACCTTTGATCAGTCAATCACTATTTATGCATATGTGATGAGGATATATCATAGGTGTATTATTGATGTTGTTATTGTCATTATGTTCACTTAGTGATTCATTTTTCTGTGAATAATTTCCTTTAAGTGTACATAGGACACATGAACTAGATCATCAATATTTTCCTAGACTAGTTTGTGGTAGTCATCATTGATGATATCATAATTTATATATTGTCTGAGGATGATCACGTTAGACACATTGGGATTGATCTAGACAAAGTCTTAGAGATCCAAATTTTGGGAAAACACTTAATTATCATATTATAGAATAAGGATGTCAATGTTTTTTGACATGGTATCTTTGTATATGTTGTAGAAGTGGACTCGGTGATGGTTCATGTAATTTATGCTTGGTTTCCTCCAAAGTGCATGATTAAGGTGAAGAGATTATGTGGGTTTCATGGATACAATCAGAGATTTATACATGATTTCTCCAGGATATAAACTCCCTTGACATATTTGATGTGAAAGGGGTTTCCATTCCTATGTACAGAGAGGGGTATGTATGATTATAAGGCTTTAATACAGATATTTATGAGTGTTCCCATCATAAAATTTATAGAGGAGATTGTAGAGTATATAGTGTTTTGTCATGTATAATTTACAAGTATATAATGATCCTAGATGAAGAGGATGATGGATATTTCCTATGGTTCACATAATTTGAAACCACGTGATTATAACTTTAGGACCCATGGTTTGGAATTTACATTCAATGACTTCATATTAAATATGTGGTGACATTACTAGATAGGGGAGTAGTTTATAATCTATTCTGACTATATGTGTTCTATGAATATATTATCCTAGAAGGATAATAACACGAGATATAAGAAATATGTAGATATCCTCTAAGGTTATAAAATTTATATTTTCTACCCACCTGCAAGTGGAACATTGTAAAATATTATCATTGTAGGAAATCTTTTTCATAGCTATGGAGCAAGAAATCAGAGCATTTCGAATCATTATAGATATACATTATGGATGTTTATGGAGAAACATACCTACAATTGATAGGTTTTACCCATTATTTTATATAATAAATTTGGGAGGTAGAATATGGGGATATACACTAAGGGGAACTAACTACTCAAATATCGATTTTACATGCACTTATTATATTTTATGATTGTGGGGTAAATGTAATTGTTTTTAGAGGATGCATAATGGTACCATGGATGTTAGTGGGTTGAGGTTTTAAGAGATTTTTATAAATCTCCCAGGGATATAAATTAAGTTGTGATACCAATTTACTTTTACCTCTAAAATTAATTTTTGAGTCTTGGAATGAAGAATATAGTTGAAGTGTTTGTCTCTTAATTATAAACTAACACCCAAGAGAAGGCCTATAAGAAAGTTCAAGTGGGACTATCTCAAAAACCATGAGTTGAATTCATGTTAGTTGGATGGGATATAAATTAAAATCATGAAAGGTTCACCAGATACATTTAGGGGACATAATTCTATCCAGGTGATCATAGATAGAGTCACCAAGTCATCTCACATCCTAGCCATCGAAGTGATGTGTTTAGTAGAGTTTGTGGGAATAATTTTAATGAAAAATATATTATAACTCAATGGAGTTCTTATTATTATCATTTTAGGATGTGATACTTACTTCATATCCCAGTTCTGGAAGGTATTATAGGTGGCCTTTGTGACTAAATTGCGTTTGAACATGAGATTTCACCCCCATAATGAATGACATACTCAATGGACGATACATACACTAGGATACATCCTTCTAGACATAATTAAAGAATTCATATATATTTTAGAGGTTCAAATAATATTTTTTTACGTTTATATCAAATGATGGATACCATTTACCCAACTATATGAAACGGTTCAAGGCCTTATATAGATGACCCTAAAGGTGACCACTATGTAGGACCAACCCATAAGATTCATTAATTATATGAATAGTGTTTTGGTTATCCCCATAAGATAAATAGAAAATAATTTAGGTATAGATGAGGAATGAAAAAAAATATCCAAATTCCAACATAGACTAAGGATGCATACCTTTTTAGATTGAGGAGGGAGACTATATGTTCCCAAGGGTCTCACCTCGTCCTAGGTTGTAGATATTTTTCTTAGGAGGAAAGCTATATTTGGTATTAATTTCCTTTTTCGTACATTATATTGATTTGTAGAGGTGGAGTACCACATCTCTCTACCTTATAATGTTTGACATGAAACATGACATCATCCAGGTGTCCCCAATGTGGAGGTATGTAATTTTCCCATAATATATTATCGAATGGTGAAATATGGATATCGAGGATTCACCAACTATAGTAGATTACCCAGTAGAGATGAAGGGTCAACATTAGAGGATCCTCTCTGGGTGAGTTATTCCTTTTTTTATTTCCTATGGAATCTTGGAAATAATAATTTAATTTTTTGAAACTTTTTGTTTTGGATATTTGTGATATAAACACTAATGGTTTGGATAATGTAATGAATATGTTTTTTTTCATGAATTATTTTTTGATATTATATCAGTTATTTTGTGAGCTAGTACCTGAGACATTGAGACATTTTATGGGCCATTTATGATAGAATTAATAATTGAAATATATCAAATATATCAAATATCACATGTGAGTAGTTTTCATAGAAAATGAAATTACATATAATATGATTCTTGGATTCAAAATATGTACCATATTTTGAGTTTAGATTGTTGGTTTTAACCTAGAAAGGACTTAACATTAAAGAGCATTGGACGTTCAGGATGTGCACAATTGTGGGAGGATTTTTAAAAGAATAAAATAAATAATTTATTTTATTTATTTTATTCTAAAACCCCAAGAATGTTCTATGAACATTTTATAATGGACAATTATATATATTAGCAGCATAACAATTATAATTTTGAGAGGCCATATGAATAAATTGTTTTTGGATTTTTTGGGGATCGAGGAACATTGGGCCATCATGAATCGAGGATCCCTACAATAAAAAAAAGGAACATTTGATCGCCATAACAAATAAATCCTTCTTAATATAGGGAATTTTTTTAATTGGATTTATCCTATTCCATTATTTATTTTTGTAACAGAAATTAACCATCTGTTAAATTATTCACAAATCATTTTTTTGGAGGTTCAGTGTTATTTTTTGAGAATTTATATGATAATGATTATTTTTTATATATCTTGTTAAATATTTTAAAGGAAATTAATCATTGTCAATATGAACATGAATGAGGTTAATACTGCTCATGTGTTTCATAGTTTTCTCCCTCCTTTCTTTTTTAGTTAATATTTGGATATTTAGTTGACCATTGGTTTGATATATCCCAAAAATCCATCTATCCATACAAATTTATATGTTTAATAGATTGATAATGTGTGGTTGGATAAAGCTATAGACTTAATTAGTATTCTTGGAAATGGTAGTGGATTCGTTCATATAGAAAATATTCTTTCAAATGATGAGGCATGTATCAGCGATGAGGGCCAATGATGAATAATTTTGGTGAAAATTGGACTACAAGACATTGATGTGTGGTGATAAATAAGATTCCATATACAAGAACAGTAATCATTGATGTGATTTTTAGCAGTATTGGGGGTACAAGGAGTGGGAGGTAATGAGTGAAACTACTCTATGTGTTCCCTGAAATTCATCACTACACGATGTGTATTGCATCATCACACACCATGTATTGATCCTTAGCTGCATACCTAGGGTTTCACAGAGGGTTAAATTTCATATAGAATGTCACGCCTTTCAGAATTCACGTGTCCGTAACCAAGTGGATCGATGTCTACACATGGAGGTACATAGACAATGACATTTCTAGCCAAACATGGACATAGACATCCATTCTCGGAAAAGGTCAAGAGTACACCAGGCAGTACACAACATGTAATCAAACATTGTCATGGGAATGGGCCTTGATTCATGTGTAGAATCTAGGGTGGAAGGTACACACCATGTAATAATAGTACGCACCATGTACTCCATTGAAGAAGGATTGGATCCCCTTTCCTCCTCATCTTGGTTATTTCTTATTAGGGTACATTAACATGATCGACTCATTGATAGTTTAGTAAAGATTCATATCATATGCATAATATAGTGACCAACTATGAGGGATTTCAGACTTGGATAGTATTTTGAGAATCCCTCTATGAGGCCCTGAATGTGTTCCTCTATCATGATCATTTACCTTGGTGTGGTTCATAATATCACCATGACCAACACTACATTTTTTTAAAACCCCAACATAGAAGTTTAATCTGTAATGGGTTGTTGGAATACCCCATGGACATCAGTGTTATCCAAATAAATAAATCATGTTCATCTAGAAAATAATGTTTAATTATTTTGAAGATACCCAAAAAGGTTGAAATATTAAATTGATGATGTCTATTCTATCTTTTATTGGAGTGTGTTCTCTAGTACCAGTGTCATATGGGAACTTCAAGAAGTAATTTATGGCTGCAAATATAGTAGTGATCATATGTGAGACTATATATATATATTATTATTTCATCTGTATGTTATAGTTATACATGTATTTTAAACAATAGTATGACCAAAAGGTTACTATTTTTAGGATATTTGATTAGTGATTAATGGTATCCTACTATGTAGTTATAATAATCCCTACATGGTATTTTATTTCATGTGTCATGTCTTCTTTAGACATCGAATCATTTGATGGATTCTTGGTGGGACTGGGACTATGAATAACATAGTGAGACAAGTAGATTGAGGAGTGTTCCAGTGGTTTTATTTATAATTGTCTTCTCCTACATTATAGGTTAGAATTATTTTTAGTTTCATTATGTTATCATGTATTTTGAATTTAGCTTTCTAGTACATTATGTGACACTCTAATATGTCGTATATTAGGGCTATGCATTCTTGGTTATCAAATATGTTTTATTTCAACATTGTACATGCTTGGAAGTCTGATTGTTTGTTTGAGTAAATTATGTTATGGTGTCTCAGGTGAGAGATATACTTACCCCACATTGGTTGCTAGCATTAGGCCCAATGGAGGTTTGTATGGGGTAGTACCTATATAGTAAACATTAGGAAGGATTGTTAAAATACTGAAAAGAAATTATAGGATCATAGTATTGATATAAAACATTGTAAATTATAATATATTTTTTAATGTGATGATTTATTTTGGATCCCAAAATATTTAATATAGATCCTAACATTAGGTATAACAAATTATAAATGTTACAAAAAACCAAAGGGTATTGTGAAGAACTAATAAAAAATCAATAACAATAAGTAAAAATTATGTTTATTCATGGTGTCATAATGAAAGTGAAAAACATCATTTTCCCTAGAGAATTCAACATTCAAGTGATGAAATATATTAGAATATCTGAGCGTTCACTAGGCATATTAGGTTGTTCATTTTAGGAGATTTTAAAAACATTATCAAATATATAATGTGGAACACTAACCATAGTTATAGGGAGAAAATAGATTATTTAAACATTATAAATATTCTGAAACACATTTAGAAGATAAATCCTTTATATTGATTAATTTATGAATGTTTTCCCCAATTTAACATTCCCATTAAATTAATTTTTCATCAATCATTTCAAATTTCCTAAACAATACTACACATTGGTTTATGATTCAGTTTTTGAATATTGAATATATTGTAAAAATTGTGATGATTATATATTAATAGATAAAACACCCTAATGTTTTACAATATGTCCTGTTTTTAAAATATTTAATGTAATCAATGGATTACATTTTATGCAATATTGAACCTAAATGAACGATATAATATTATTATGTAAATATGAAAATTAAACCACAATGTTAAATTAGATTGAATGAATAATATTAAATATATTATGAAATATATATATGAGTTTCACATTCAATAAAAATTAACTTATAAATTTTTAGGAAGTAAATAGAAAATTTTTTACAAAATCATATTGTTGTTCAAATATAAGTAATCAATCGAAAACAAATTATAAATTATTATTGGAAATTAAATATAAATAATTTTATAATCATTTATAAAATTTATTCAGTAAATTAATTTTATTTTTTCAAATCATAATATATAATTTTTTTCTTTGATGGAATTTTGGTATTATTTAGAAAAAGTTAAAAAAAAATTAGTAGTTTTAAATAATATTTTTTTTACAATATTATATCATTGGTGTCATCATCATGATATAATTATTATATAAATATTTATTAAACATGTGAAATTAATTATACATGATAATATCATTTATATATAATATATAAATTAATTATAACGAAAATATGATAATTTATTTCATGAGAAATATTATAATAATTTTATTTACTGAAGTGAAACATACACATCACTAGAAGAGAAATAAATGTTATCCCATTGAAAATAAAAGAAATTATATAAACCAAATGTTTAATTTAATGGATAAAGTATTTCATTATTTTTGATATATATGGTTGGAATCAAATTTTAGAGTAATATATTAATAGTATAAATCAAGTTGTTGAGTAATTATTTCATAAGGCCAATTAAATCAAAAAAAAACTCATAAAATGTTATCCCATGCTATAGATGTGAGTTATAATACATATTATATGAATATAAATAATCATAATAATCTTTTTTCCATGATGTAATTATATTTATTTCTTTTGGGGACAGATGGATAATATCATGACCATTATAGTATTTCCATTAATAAAAATACAAACATGTCAGAAACTTATTTTTAATATGTTTTTTATTAATATTATGATGTTATACAGATTAATCTTTCTACTCTAAATATTATTTTGTAGTCTATATTAATTATAAAAATCCTATAAATTTATTTTTCAACATTCAATAGAGGAAATAATTTTGTAATATTATTAGAGAGTGGTGAAATAAAGATTATTCAAATAATTGAGTAATCAAAAAAATAATATTAAAAATATTAAATTTTAAAGAATTGATGATATTTAAGGTGTAGAATTTATTTTATAGATAATTGTGAAATTATTATCATAATAAAATTTATTTTAATTTTAATTTTTTTAATGTTTTAATGTTAATGATATGAATAGTGGAAAAAATTGATAATTATGACATTTTATGGGATTTATATATTATTCAATTTTATAAAAATAATAAAAAATATCTTAAGTGATAAAATATGGAGAAAACATATACCCCTATACATCCATATATAATTTTGATTCATTTTCCAAGATTTTTCATATTATACTTTAATATTATGACTAACTTCAAAAGTTCCCCACACTTAAATAATAAAATAGAACCACTTCATTCATATATATACACATCATTAAACCAATTAGATCATCCAAAACCAAATATTTCACTTATAAAAATTAATATTTATAATTTTTATGTTCTATTACATACAATAGATCTTACATTTTTCCCATAAGAGATGATATTAAGGGCCTCCATCATATAAGAGGTAATCGACATTATCGACATTTTCAAATTTCATTCTTCTCTGACTTCGACATAATATGTTGTAGCCATAAAATAATAATAAATAAATAATAATATATATAAATATTTATTTAATTATTATTTTGATTATAAAAAAAACAAATTCAACCTTTTATCCAACCAATGAAACACGGAAGAACAACACATGTGTACATACATCTTACCTTCACATAGTGGTGTAATTCGTTCTTCATCCCCATATTAGTAAAAAGGTTAAAATGATGGAAATGATAAATATATATGGTATATATTATATGATATTAGTTCAAAATAATTAATATATCATTCATTTACTTATGATTTCACCAATTAATGGAATGATACAATCACTCATGCATAAGAACAACTTACTACCTCCACGATGTGATATGATTAATTATTCATTTTCAACATTCAATATTGGTTTAAAAAATTATATAATGATTATATATGTTATTTATTACGTTAATATCATTAAAAATATGATGAAACTATATCCCATGAAAAATAACTAGGACATTCTACAAAAAAACAATCTTGTGAATATAAGGAAACAAACACATGAAACAATAAAAATAATGAAATTATTTTAATTAATGGGTAGTAAGATGTTATAAAATGTTCAAATAAGATATTATAAAAATTTATATGGATATTTAATAAATTTATATCATTCATTAAAACATTATCCAATATTTTAAAGTATTATATACTAAATGGAAGTGTGTCGGAGGGAATTAATTTCAACATCACGTCATTGAGGCATATTTTAATATTATATACCCAATTTTGATGTTTTATATGATTACCCTCATATTAATTTATTATCATTATTTATTGAAAAATACAACTATTTTTATATAATAAATGTCTTGTATCATAATTGTGCATCATTCATAAGATGTGTACAAATTTTTATATATGTTTATTACATTGAATGTTATTTAAATATTTGGGTGAAATAATCATAAACCTATATATTTTAATAAATACAATTTTATTTTCACAAAATATTCCATTATTAAATAAAAATATCATCTGGATTTAATAGGAATTAATTGGACATGTAATCATGGGTGGGGTATGAATATATAGCCCCTAGATGCACCAACATGTCCTGTAAGACAAATCTGAACGCCAAATTAAATGGGTTTTACACGTAATGATTAAATGTTATTATTAGAGGTCTTGAAATTAATGATACAATGATGTTTGATATCACCGTGTCTAATATTAATGATTTCCCTCCTCATGATTTCAATTATTATAATCCATTATATTTTACTACAATATTATACAATGATTCTGATTACACACATGTCATTGATTAAATAGAATTTACATCCAATTATGTACACATCCAAACTGATTATTACGAATAGTCTCATTGTAGATATTTTATTGATTTAAATGAGTTTTATTTTTTTAATTTATTTATAAATATTGGTTTTTCATTATTGAATCAAGATATAATCCATTTAATATGACCCTATATTAAGAATTGGATCTCTAACTAATTTTGATTCATTTCCCCAGGATATGAAGATAAAAACTATGAATTTGATCAAAGATTAATATTATATTTCTTTTTTATGATTACTGATTAATTAAAAACATAATAAGATAACCATATAAGTATCTAGTTCATAATGTTTACAAAACATTTTTTTACTGTAGTATTTAACTAATTGTATTAATTAAAATGTAATAATGTCTCCACATACTGTGTACTACTACTTTCTAGATTGTTATAGTTGACATTCGCGGAACAATAATATAATCATTTAGAACATGATTTGAAATATATATAAATAACATGAGGTTTATGATAATCTATTGTTGTACTTGATTTTTCTTACCATTGGTGTGATTTTGTTTTATATATTAGTATTTTACATACTTTTGAGCTAACATAGTGTGTTTCCTTATTTATTGATGGATCCTAATGGAATATATTAATTCAATACCCATGGTTAATGTTGGTTATTTACTACTAATAAATATTGTAATAGTTGTATTGAAAATATATAGATCATGAATATATTAGGATGTTTAATTATATTATGATTAATATCCTTTACCAAATTGAGAAAACTACTGTTCTTGTGGTTGATTCTTTAATGTTGGATAACATAATGAAATAGAATAACACTTCATTCAGTGGGACTAATAAAATTGTGGTATTTGATTAATGGATTAAGACACATGGTATGATAATTCAAGTATTGTTATGTAATGAAATGAAAATGGTTATACTGGCAGTGTATTTCATTAAGGCAATGCTAACCAATATGAGACATTAATCTATAACAATAAGGAAAAATAATAAATAGAAAAAATTAAATGGATTTTTTAAAAAAAAAATTATTCAATAATTTTTTTGCTCATGATCAATGAATTTATTTGATGAGAATGTTCCACAGATTAAATAAATTGGAGGTAGAATGTCCTATATGGTTTTAGGATACCATTGAAATAATATAAAATAATGTTATAAATTATATATGTATTACAAATAAAAATATTGATATTTTCAATAAAGGACAATGAAATAAATATAAATATTGTTTTTTTAGTATATTTTTCATGGTATGATGATATATTATTATGATCTAATAATAAGAGAAGTATATTTTTTGATCCTATATATTAATTTAAGATCAATAGAGGATGCGGTTAGTTGAGAACCATGATAATATTAAAACATTAATGAAAAATAAATCAATGAATCGATATTATTATTGATAAAATTAAGGGAATTAATAGATGATGAAATCATATAATGGAACCTGAATATGATACATGTGAAAATAATATAGTTATTTGTCTCATTAATGCAAGGGGAAAAAAACCAATGATATAAACTTCATCAAGTACGATAGGTTGGGAAATATTTCAAACAAATTTCCCAAGGGACAATAGATTTTGTCATATAATATCTTAAGGGGATAATGTTGGGAATATAAGATTTATAAAACAATGATAGTTTTTATTAATAATTATATGGAAGGTTTATTAATCATAGCCTCAATCTATCCATGTGGAATAATTTATTCTATTTCCACACATTCTTTTAAAACAATTTTTTTATTAGTAAATTAGATATCTCCCATCCACTGCAAGAAGATTTATGTAAGTGAAAAATACTAGTTGAATCCTCACTACAATAATTATGTCTTACGAAATTCCCATTATGTCACATAAAAGTGATTATTTTTTTAACTATTTTATAATCAATATGGTTGTGTTTTATATAATCCATAGTATGGATTGTACATCAATGTCTGATTCCAAAAGTTATATCAATGAAAATGATATCATGATTCTTGAATAAGGAATATAATTCCTTACCTATAGTGTATTAATATCATCATCTTGATCATATAAATATCAACCTCTAATAGCTCTTTATATTGCGATTCATGGAGTGCATGATAATATTGATGATAAATTTATGTTCTTATTTTAGGATGTACCTATTTATATGGAATACATTTTTTTGATTACAATGAAATTAAATTGAAACCCACTAGAGAAAGATATTTATTTTTTCATCGATCTAGTACCTGAATCAAGACATATATAAATAACTACATTTATAATTGACACCTAGGAATTGGTAGAGTTAAAAGAAATTGAGCATTTGAGTGGTATGAGATTCTTTCTTCCTACACTTCCACAAAGAGGTTCTCACGTTATCTTTGTTATGGAGAAATTTGGATCCATGAGGATGTGTGTTTATTATAATAAATTCAATGGGATGACAATAGAGAACAAGTACCACATACCTTGCATTGATTTTTTATTCAATCAATGTCATGGAGTTAAATTTTTTTTTATGATTTCAATTTGTTCTTGCTATCATGAATTATGAGTAGATATTGATGATATTTTGAGGATAACATTTTGAATGAGGTGTGTACATTATGATTATATAGTAATTCGGATTGGACTTACTACTGGAAAAAACATCCATGGTTCAAATTAATATAATATTAATGGAATATATTAATAATTATGATGTGATAATTATATATGAAAATTTTGTGTATAAATTAAATTAATATCCTCATAATTTCCTAGAGAACATTCTATAAACTCATTAAAGAAATTTTTTATTTGATAAATTTAATATTTTTGAATAATGGATTTAGATATCTTCCTTTCGTGGAATTATTTCCTTTTTTTATTTAATCATAGTTTATACATTGATGAAAAAGAGATTCCAAGAATGTATTGCACCAACGATCATAACGGGGGTATATAGATTCATTCATTTGGAAATATACTATCGTTGATTCATTCCTAATTTTTCATTGGTAGATAAATAGTTAACCATGGTCAAATGTAATGTGGATAAATTATTATGTACAAAATAATGTGATGGAAATATTAAATAATTTAAGAGGAGACAAGTCAATACAATAGTATTGATTATAATAAGAGAAAATGATGTGTTTGGGATATATTGATGCATCGAAAAAATTGGGTTCTGTTTAATGAATCATGGTAAAATTAGTTTATGTTTGTCAAGGATATTTTATACTCATGATAAAAATTATATGACTCATTATAATTAGTTAAAATACATAATATTTTCTTCAATTATAGTGATAAAACATACCTATGGAAAAATATGTGAGATATATAATGATTAAAATAGTATCAAATTTGTCTTGTTATAGAAATACTTCATCATGGGGAAATGCGATGGATCATGTTACTCAGGAATTATAATTTATTAATACACTACCACCCAAGGAATTAAAATAAGGTAAAAAATTCATGGATTTATTAATAATTTAAATGGGAATAATTATGAATGTGTAGACCCTACATGTAGTGACCTACCACAAAAGGCCCGGAGTTATTGTCTGCTGTCAATTACATTGGCATGATTATAAGGATTCAGGCACTGAAGGTCCAATCAGTTTAGTATTCTTGGTAAACTAGATACATACAAGATAATTTTATTATAAAGGAATAAATTATTTAAAATATTTATTCTTTATTCTAATAAATTATTTCTAAAAAAATAAATATCATTGAGAATAAATATTTTCCATCATGTAAATCCATTAATATATTTCATATTACGCTTATTGAATTCCATGTTAATGAAACATAATGACTGTGAGCTGAAATTATCACCAAGGGTTAAAGTATGGAGGAAGAAATAACGAATCAATGATAATAGTAAATATTTCAATGTAAATAAAATAACAGACATGCCATATAATCAATAAACAAAATAGATGTCTATCATTAGTATGGAATGGTAATAAATGGAATTGCATTTAATTCAATAAACTAGAGAATGAAAAATAAACATGGCAATGTAAATAAATTAAACACTATCCATTTAATCAATGAAAAAAAATGAAATGTATCCATAGACATGTTGGTGCAATATTTCATGGATTAATAATAACAGAAACTATATGAGGGAAAATTCATAAATGTTGATTACATGTTTCCAAGGTATATGAAACCTATACTATCAATATATAGTTTATCCATTCCAATTAATACAACTATTTCATCCCCTGTGAAAATAGATTCATCTTGGGGCTTTCATTAACTAGTCCCCAACTGTTAAATCTTATATTAACCGGTCACTAACCTTTAGGTCATACATTAATTGATCTGAAACCCGTATTGGGATTGTTTCAAGAATTTAAATAAATAAAGTTCCTTATATAAAACTAAATTGAATAAAGGATATATGTTTATCAATATTCCAAAAAATAATAAAATAACACTCAATGTAAACAATTTATAAAAATGTTATATGATTTATGAAATAATCATATCCATGAAAATGTTATATTATTATTGACGGGAATTTAGATTTCAAATGATTATAAGAAATTGAATATTTCAAGGGAATTATATGGAATTTAGGAAGTGAATTATAATAATACCATTTTCCAAATCAATCATAAAAATACCATAGGAAGATTATGTAGGTATAAATATAACATAACCCATGTTGATTAAATAAAAGGGTTTTTGTCATTGATAAAATAAAAGAATAAAATTTAAAAATATTCTAGATGAATGTTTACTTTTATTTTGTAAAAACAATTAGAAATATTTTCAATTAAAATGAATTTTTAGAATATTTTATTTAAAAGTAAACATTATAAACTTGAAAATGAGGCTTCAAATAAATAACAGAGGATAAATCCATTCATGTCGTTAAAGGTAAAAGAATATTCATTTTGTATGGTTAAATGGTAAGAAAAATCCCATGTTTAGAAAGAGATAATAAGATTAAACTGAAAAATTGGTAAAATTAACAAAGATAAAAAAATTCATTACCAAATTTTATTAAATTTTTTTAAAACATTTTATTATATCAGGTTTTTAGAAGAACACAATTTATCTAACTAATGAGATGCATAATGCCAGGTTTCCTAAAAATAATATTCTAAAACATCATAGTACTAAAGAAAGGAGAAATTTTACTAATACATTAAAATGGCCAAGAATTACTAGAAAATATTTAAATTTATTATTGAACAATGTTTATATAATTTACTTGAATGTAAATTCCATTAAATGATCATTATAATTAGCCTTGGGGAAAATAATATTTAAACATTAGAACGTGTCCCACACCATATTAAAAAATTATATATCATATAATCATGAATTAATAAAATTAAATTAATGTTATAACATCATGGGAGTAAAAATATTTATTATATATCTGGAAAAAATGGTAGTACACACACCATATAAAATAAACATGGAGTATAACAACAATTAAACCTCAATGGAATATAAATTGAGAGAGAAATCCATTACATATGAATTGAAAGACCCGAAATTAAAAAAGCATAAATTGAAACATACAAATTGAATCAAGAAAATATAACTCCTGATAATAATTTAAATTTGAAAATATGTACAACATATATAATAAATTAGGTGCCCAATAATAAATTATGCCACATGGAATGAAAATTGAGACAGAAATCCCTTACGTTGAGTTTCCATTCTAGTGAATGTATATTAACATACTATATAATAAATGCATGTTAATTTAATTATTTCATAAGATCCTTTTTCATGTTTAAAATTTTATTTATTCCACTTAATCCTATATTGTAATTGTAATCATTAAAAATTATATTTACAATGACTCTTTTGACCAAATTCAGTTTATGTGTCAAAATCAACTTTGGATGGTCAACTATAATCTCGTGGGTAAATATATAAAATATCCATAATAATAATAAAAACATAATTATCATTTAAATAAATCAATTTTACATTTAAAATCAATCATTATATATGGATATGAAAAATGAACCAATGAATCAATCATGGGAATGGTATGTTGTATTTATATATGAGTAACGTTCTCATTTTTCAATGATCATTATGGAATGAAGTTAAATACAATTATATCATTACAAAATGATAATAATATCATTAAATCAATATTATTTAATAATATACACTTTTATATAAAATTTCCCTTATGTAAAAGGATTCACATCATGTTGAGGAGGTGGTAGTCCACACGTCCACGTCCAACATTATCACTTTTTAGTGAGTGAAAGTATATTAATGAAATTGATATGTAGATATATATATATATATTATGGTATTTAATTATTTGATCAATATAATAAATAGTATAATAATGTCTCATATGATCAATTATAATCATCCTTTACACATTCCATGGATCGTGGGAATGAATCACATCGCATTGAGGATGTAGTAGTCCACACTTCCTCAAATGATGCTATCATATTAATGAAAACAAGAAAGTATACGGTTATTTGTTGTAAAATAATTAAATAAGTATAAATATATAATAAATTTCACATAAAATATATATAAATAATGTGTCCATTGTAATGCCCAACCGTGAATGTTGGAAATGAAAGATGAAAACACATCATTTCATGAGGATGTAGTTCCCCATACATAGAAATAATATATTCAATACCCATTAGATTGAGGTGTGTGTATGTGTAGGTGAAAACAATAAAATAAAAAAATCCAAGAATATTTATGATATTGTTTCATTTATTTTTGAATATAATACTAACAATATAGGCAGTATATAATGGAAATGAATCTAAAAATTTTGGGAGAAAGAATTGCCTATTAATTGGGTTACTTCTTTTGGATTTACCCAAAATGACTCCATGAAAGTCCTTCTACCCAAATGAATTATTTTATGTCTTTGAGATGGATTTTTTGTGACTATTTTGGATTATATTTATCTATCCTATGTGTTTTGAGAGGTCTGAAGAAGCAAGAGAGGTGGTGGCCTTCTAAAGGGAAGAAAAAGGACTCACTTAGAATATTTGGGTACCACATAGGTGTACATATGTTATTATATAAAAATGTAATAAAACCCCTTGAAACTAAATACTTTAATGTTGATAAATGATATAAAACCATAAAATGGGTGTGGGACACATTGAATTATCATTTGGGCCATTAAATTTAGGGTTTACTCCTTTTGTATAACACCTACAACCTAATCAATATAATAAATTTATATCACATTCACTAATATTTTTTGTCAAAAAATATGATGGTATTATTCAACTATAAATATCATCTTGATTAAAATTATTTATGTCCATTTCTTGAAATTCAATTCATAGATGTTTAAAAATAATGATTATTTGTAATCTCAAGGACTCATGAATTAACTGGTTTTAGTAGAAAAAATGAAAAAAATGATTATTGAGTGTTTATATTAAATTTAAATGTGAAATTAATTCAAAAAACTAATATTATTAATATTTTTTATTGAAAAAATATTACTTCATTCCAAATTTAACTATAATTTAACATTAATAATTATTTATTCAAAAAGACAATTATTATCAAAAATTAAGTATCTTTCAGTATTATTCAAAAAATTAATTTCCATTGAAAAATATAAAATATTCAACCTAATATAATTTAGAAATTATATATTTAAAAATTATGTTTATTTTATAAAATTATATTGACAAATGTGTCAAAAAAAACATACACAAAATAGGTTTACTATTAAAAGACTGTAAAATGCATTACAAATAAATATTTGTTTTTATGTGTAAAATAGAATTTGTTCTTATCATTTTATTATCACATAAATTTGATGAATATGAAAAAATATTGTCTAATATATATATTACAAATTTCATTAAAATAATTAACTAATTGAGTTTTATTATTCTTGTGAAGACAAAAGTACTTGAAAAAAATAATATTTCATTTTATATTGAGTTGGTTCCTTTTGTCATATCTCAATAAATTATAATCAATAATTTTATTTTATATTTATATAAACTATACATTTTCATAGGGTATTTATCACTAATTTTGGATATAGACATTTCATTATAAAAATTATTCTATTGTGATTAATTTTATTCTAAATGAAAAAAATACATTTAAAACATAAATATGTTTTATTAAAGATATCTCCTTTAATATTATTAGATTTTATTAAAAATATATTTATTATTTAATTATATATAATGAATAAACTTTTATTAATTTATATGTTTCATAAAATATTTCATAATTGAGCTACTCAAATCCACACACATCAATCCATCAACTAGGCTATAATGATTTTATTTAAATTATAATAATACTATATATTATCATCATTATTTTAAACTAGATATTACATATATCACATGGTAAAAAATATACAATTATTTTAATAAAATACATACAATAATCATGGGTAACTAAAAACATTATTCATAATTTCAACAGAAACATCAACTAATTGTGTGATAAATATTTTTACTATATCAATATTAATTTTAATACCCATAAAATGATTTTTTAGTGACTTAATATCATTCCTTAACATCATTATAAGATTTATCCTTTATCATGACCCTTAAATAAAGTTAACTACTAAATATAGACAATTTGACAATTATTAATCATTAGTATATATATGAACACATAAGAAATATAACTCTATAGAAATTTTGACAACCAAACTAAATGAATAAAAATATTTTTAATAAAAATAATTCATATATTATTTTCATAGAATTATAGAATCATTCAACTGAATCACAATTTCTTTATAATATTTTATATCATAGTGGACATATTTCAAAATATTATTTTTAAAAAAATTCAACGATTTCAATAACCACAAGATAATTTTATAGTAACATATTATTTGATAAAATATCAAATAAATATATCAATTAGATCAGGATAATGTAAAATAATTCTAATAGAATATACTATATAATTGGTTTCTATAAATTTTTTTCATTTTTTTAAATGTTATAAAACCCATTATATTCTTGTAGTGGTGAATTGAGGTATGTGATATTTTATTCAAAATTAAACAATTAAATCACCTAAGATATAAATTCTTTAAAATATGATGATATCCAAATTAGTAGTTTCATAATTACACACATCTTATGTTCATGATTTAATTTATATTCCATTTTTCATTTCCTTGAAAAAATTTATTCACTGTTTAATTAACCAACACATGAATTTTCGAATTAAATAAATTAGTTAATGGGTTTACATAAGATACAATTATTTACTTATTTTATTTTTTTGGGTCACATACAATATAAAATAAAACACAAATATATTGATGTAAAAAAATCCACCAAATATATTTTAGTGGTAGTAATAGTTAACTCTTTCCCATGTAAATAGTCACTCATATTACAATGATATTGTTTTTTTACTACCTCTCAAATGTCACTACCTAGTCCCTCATTGAATATTATGTTATCAAGTATATATGAAAATAATTATGAAAATTTTAATCCATGGAAATAGTAATATAACAATTGGATTATTAATAATGTATTTGGATTCGTTCCCTTTAAACGTTATTTTTTACACAAACATTATAAGAGAATTTTAGAATTTACCATTCATAGAAATATTACTTGGATTGAAATAAAAAATAAAAAAATCAATGAAAATGTATAATACATCATTAGAATCAACTTCAATTGGTTACAATATACTCTTATTTAACCACCGTCCTCCTCTTTTATATTTTATATTTTTATTTTATTCTCGATTCATACTCCTAAAAAAGGAAACAATATTATGAATTTATAGATATCAGTTTCATTTATATATATATATATATTATTTATATTAAAAACATAAAGATATTATCCTTATGTTACTATTTATTATTGTATCTTATAATCCTAATGTATTATGATAATATTATTATATTTATGTTTTTAGGAAATGGGTCAAACAAATACACATGAGCTCCCAATATGTTTCATAAAGAATATGGAATTTGAAATTTTTTATACAATGTTATTAAATACAAAATTGGAGATGTAATACCAATAATGGTGTGTTGTTTTAAATATCCTAAAATCATAGCCTTAGATAACACAAACATTGATTTACATGGTATCAAGGACAATATCGAATCATTATTCATTTAACTTGTGTTTATATAAACATTAATTTCCAATGCTATTTCCCATTTGTGAAATATATATAAATTCCCTAATATACAATTCTGATGGTATAACAACAACATTCATTGAACAAAACACCTAACATTTTTTCTAAAATAATTATGGTTTTCAAGACACACACACACACATATATATATAACCAAACATATCTAGAATTTTTAATTTCCTTACCAAAAGTCGAATGTAAAATAATAATATTAAATCCAACCAACTATAAATATTAATATTGTCACATAAAATTCATTGTGTTATGATTTATGTTCTTCGTAGAATAATTTTATCTTCTTCCCCAAAACATCACACAATATCCCATTACTAATGTTCATTATATATGAGATATATTAATTTTCTCCTTCCATAATAATATATAACTCATTCATCATTAATAAAATTCCACCACTATTTATTATTTGGTATTAAGATATCAAATCATTGATGAAAATGTATCACCATATAAAACAATTTTGCATTGGATATGAACAAATGTATCGTTAATGTATGGATATAAAATCATCAGATAATAATTATTCAATAGATCAATTATAAATTAATATTTATATATCATTGTTTATTTTCATAATTAGTTTTTCCCATTAACGATTATTTTTTTTAGAATTACTTATCCTAATGAGTTACATATCATTAATAGTTGTATAAATATCAATTTCTTATACATTTTATCCCCACCAACAATATAGTGATAAAATATTAATTTATTGAATTAATCAAGTGTGATTTTTATAAGGACTATAGCATGGTTGATGTTATTTTGGTTGTTCAATAGTTGATATTAAGTTAATTATTCCACATTAAGTTATAGTTAATAAGGATTGAAATATAAAATATCTTATCATAAGGTACATATATAATTAATAAGTAAATTTTGTAATCATCTTTTCCCTATAAAAAGTAGGAGAATAAACATAATGAAATGAATATACATTGACATCAATTTTATCAGGTTTATGGTAATTATAAAGTATCAATAAATTTTTTTGTTTGTGTTCATGAAACTATATTTTTTGTCGGATTTCATAAAAATTAGTATTACCCCTATCTTTTTGAAGAAATATTTAATAGATATTGTGTTATATATAAACCCCATTTCAAACAAGAATATTTTATCCTATATAATAGTAATTGGTGGAAGACAAAACTATTTGGAAAAATTGATAATTGTATATATTTAAATTAACATTAGTTACACTAGAGATAAATAAATTTACCACCTCAGATTTTATCATCTAATATAGAATCTATTTCCCTATCATGACTATATAATGATGAAAATTATCTCAAAAAAATAATATTTAAAAGAGTCATCCCGTAAATCTATTATTCATCTTAAACCTCAAGTGATACAGTTGGAAAGATTTCTTAATGCGATTTGGATTCATGGTAATGGTTTGTCACTATATTAACCAATTATAAAACAAATCGACATTCACAAACTCTGTTCAAAAAATAAGATGTGGTTTTGAAATGTTATCTCACACTATTTATTTATTTGATACAACAACCATTGGAGGGATTCTATTTTCTAATTCCAATTTGAAACAACCAAAACATTGTTTAGCAGCAATCCTAAAATGTTTCATTGTAAATGATTGTGATCTTTCATTAGGAGCCATCGAATACTTTAATCCCTCCAAATTTTCAAAAATAAATTCTCAATTAATAAAATATGTTGAAATTTATATTGATATAGATATAATGCCTTCACTTCATAGTTAAAAGTTAAAATTCCTCCCTTTTATAGGGATAACAATGTTATGTTATTTTATAAATATATAAATTACATTTAGGACTATGAAATATGAAATATGTGTGATGTTTGATTAAACCATGAAAATAATTAATATCACTTGATATAACATCTTGTAAATATAATGACTCTAAACATTCCATTTATTACTTTTTTATATTATATGAATTTTTTCCATAACTAAAAAACTTAGAAGACAATAGATTCTTAGGAATGGTGAGCCCAGAATTAATTGTTGAAATATAAAAAATATATTTAATATCACACCTCATATGTATTTGTAATAAATTGTATAACTTCTATATAGCATCTCAGTTAAAAATTATAATGACATGATTCTCTTGAAATATTCTATTTTACCCTCAACATGACTTAACCTTAGAGGTATTCTAATGTTCGGGTACAACTAAATTGTGGGTGGATTATTAAATGAGTAAAAGAAATTATGTATTTTATACCATTTATAATACATAAAATATAACGGTCTATAAATATGATCTTAAAACTAATTATAGGGTTATCCACATTACAATGATAATTTGGAGAGAGAGATTTAGAGGATAGTTATTGTATGATTGAATTAATCAAATCTTGATGGAGGATAATTTCACAATTGGGATTCATGGGACTTATCAATGAAAACTATGTGGATTTGCTCAACATATATTAATTATCACGCTTGTGTGAAGAAATTTTTTATTTGGATCTTTTCCTGTTTT
This sequence comes from Viscum album, assembly GCA_963277665.1. Classification (NCBI taxonomy): domain Eukaryota; kingdom Viridiplantae; phylum Streptophyta; class Magnoliopsida; order Santalales; family Viscaceae; genus Viscum; species Viscum album. The sequence goes on from OY728128.1 coordinate 234,175,841, forward strand.
TTTATACTGATGATGTACTCGAATAAATCAACCAATGAATTTATTCACAGATCATGTGTATTGTGGGCATATTTTTATTTATGGGTAATATGGGAGAAACTAATTATTTTTTGGATTTTCATTGATCATTATAATGGTAACAAATTGACCCCAACTCCAAAACATAATAGGTTTGCTCTTATATTTTTTTACTTTATTTGAACTAAAGATAGGTAGGAATTTATATATAGTTTTTTCATTGATTTTTGGTTCAATTATTTCCTAGAAATATATCATTTCACTCCTGTTTTTCAGCATAAAATATAGATACCATTTGTTTAGACCATAATCAGGATTACTATAATTGATCGTGAAAATGAAAATTGATTGGGATCACACCATTTATAATATTTCATCCTATTGGGGCATGTGACAGTTACAAATACCAATGAATGCCATATTCCATGAATATTAAATTTATAGAATCTAATTATGGGTGACAACATGGATTTCCTAGATCAGATTTGTAATATCAATAGGGATTGATGATTTTAATAGTGTACATAGGAGTGGGAGGAAGCACATTAAATAGAAAAACATGTTCAACGAAATTTATCACTACTTAACATGTAATTCATGAACACAAACCATGTTTTGTGACTTTGTTTCGATACTAGGGTTTTACATTTAGTTAAATATCACACATCATGGGACCCTTGTCTTATGTTGTGTTACTGCTATCACATGGAATGTTACACTTACATGTATTATTAATATATACATGGTGAGGTAAATAAACACATAAATGAATATGCATACATGGACATGACCATCCATACATAGACATGGAGAGGAGTGCACAGGGTCAGACATATTGTGTATATGGAAATGGAAAAGATCATGGGTCATGATGCATTGGTAGAACCTAATGTCTAAAGAAAAATGTTGTGTAATAATAGTACATGTCATTAACAAATTCAATGAATGCTTATAACAACTCTTCTCTAAATCATAGACATATATTGTTTGGGTAAGTTCATTTGATCCATTCCCTAAGGGTTTTGTATAGAGTTGTATCCTATGAATAGGATAATAATCCCCTCTGAGTAAATTCATTCTTAGATATAGTTATGGGAATCTTACCATGAAGCTCAAGGTGATATTTTCCATCATCTTATTTTTCTTAGGTGGAGTGTATGGAATCTTCATGTCCAACACTATGTGGGAATCGATCCCATACATATCAGGATAATACTAATTGTGTTTTGGGTATATTACATGGCCATTCATTTAATCCAAGCCTTTGTATATATTTCCTCATTCATATTGTGTATAATTGTTATGGAAAGAACAGAAGATCCTAAAATATCACATGGAGACCATCAGTTCTATCTAACTCAACAAGTCTATTCCCTTAGATGAGTCTTATATGGATCCATTGATCAGTAATCCAAGGCTATAAATACAGTTTTGGTCATACATGGGACTGTGTGACTACCATGAGTATATGTACATGTTCAGGTTATATATGTATTTAACATATTCTTGTGATTAATCGGATATTATTCTTGATCTTATAGAATGTGATTTCATTATTTTTGAATGTATATTGTTATACTAACCCCATCATGAGCTTTTATCACATGTTTCATGTAATATCTAGACAGCCAACATTTTAATGGTGTCCTAGAGGGATGATCAATATGAATAGCATAGTGATCCTAATAGAACATGTTTTGTTTCACTGGATATTTCTACAACATTATTCTCATATATAATATGTTATCCTTTTTTTCATTATCTTGTTTTTCTCTTTTTTTACTCAATTCATTCCAGTTTTTGTTAACTTACTTTGATGTGTTTTTTCAGATGTATACACAAATGGTTATCATTTTCATTATATTTCCAAATTATATGGTCATGAAGATGTGTGTCTATTCACATGAATGGTAGTATATGGCCTCCCATGTGTGTTATGTGCTTCATGGACACTATTCTCTAAACCAACACCTATTATAGGATGGCCTAAGGTTGTCATAGAATAGGTCTTGTTTGTATGGGTCGCGAGGGAGTATTATATGTGTATTCGATAATACATTGGTACAATATTCTAAGATATTGTTTTGGATGTTATTGATATTATTTTAAAATTATAAACATTGGATTTTAGACCATCTACTGCAGTACTGGTGAGGCAGGTAACGTATTCATACATCGGGAATCTGATCATTGACCTTTGGACTACATATAAGTAGACATTGGTTGTATGGGTAAACATTGATATAAAATTTTATAAAAAAATGGGTAGTGGTTTCCATGTAATTATTGATCCATATCCTTAGATATACTCATAGACCATAAAATATAATATATTTTGGTTGATGTCTCTTTAACATATTCCAAATATTGTCCAGCATTTGGATCAACATGATGATCTGCTCAGCGACGAGGAAAAAATACATGTACCTATAGAGAAGTTGTTTCCTCCAGGTGGTGAACCAGTCTTATGACCACCTGTTGAGTATAAAAAGGTATCATAATTACGTGTTTATGAGGTGAATAGGAAAAGATTGATTCATACCATTCAGTACCAAAAATCCCTCAGGATCTGAGGAGATCCAAACACGCATGATATTGTGGACTAGACTGAGGAGGTGACACGAGTCATGCTTCATGTTTGGAGACCATCATATCAAACAGTGGTCCTTGCAGTGATCCTTCTCGATGGATCATTCAAATGATTTCAGGAATTAGTGAGTGAGGTGTATGATGAAGTGTCTCATTCATTGTTAGAGTCGGAGTACCTATTCATATAAGAGTTTCCACCAAATTGTCTATGGACATTATAATATAGTAGATTCTACTACATCAACAAGGTAGTTCAATTTTGGATGATTATTCATCATGATTCACCAATATCTCTTGATACTTGATGGATAGGGTACATTACATGTTCCTTATTGACCATACCTTTTAATAAAGGATGCATTGAAAAATATTACCCAACATGATACCTATATGAATTCCCATATAAAACGGGGTTATAATCAATGATCTAATTGTTGAGGAAATATTATATTCCAAAATCCATTTTATTAGTTCAATTAGTGGTAATAATGGAGTTGTAAAATCAGTGGTAGAGATATGATCATTAGAAAAAGTACATGGATGTGAATCATGTTTCAACATGTGATATCATGAGAGATATTTCTCAATGCGGGGCTCATTGGATGGATCTATTCATCATAGAGTGAGTCAGTGTTATTCCGGTGAAATTTTTTGATATCCTGGATGAAATTTCATGACCCAACATGTTGCAGACAAAGAGATAGTTGATGGGATTCCAATGTAGTGTTAGTGGTATGAAAAGGTAGGTCTGCAGAGTTGGTGGAAGTGGAAGTGAATTTGAGAGAGTAGATAGAGGTGGTAGATGTTTTAACGTTTTCCCACCAATACCTCCTGGTGGTCCCCACCAGGATCATGGAGATGGTAGGTAGGGGACAGAGTATTTCCCGGTTGTAAAGGATTAAGAACCAAAGACTCTTGTGATGATATGTGGTATGATCCATGTCTTCTATAATTTTTTTATAGTTATAATAGACACCAATGTGTGTCATTACATTAATTCAATATTTTTTGGGACTTAGTTATTCTAGTTGAGCCTTTGGGTTGACCCATGTTCTTGAATACTCTTATTCGAGGTGATTTAGCTATCACAAACTAATATAGATGTGCAGAACTGACTCTATTTGGATAAAGTATCTTTTTGGATCTCTTTTTGACACTAATATGTCCTTATGATATCAACTATTGTAAAGAAAAATTATATATACTTCATGACCATATAGGCTAATTCACATGGAAGATGTGTTGCTTCCATAGTGATGGTAAATGGTTTTTTATGGATGAAAAGGAAAACCATATAGGGTAGTTTGGGATCATAAATAAAATAGTGTAGTTGATTACTAACTATTTTGATAGAATTTTCCAATGATTAGAGAATTAGTTGAGAATTTAGATTACTATAATAGTTGTGGATTATGTGGATGTCCTTCATTAGTTCATTCTATGATTACCTCATCACCAAGAGATATACTTTTTCCTTTATCAACACTATGGGACTATTCTAATATTTTTACAAACATTTCATATGTCTCCTAAAGAACATGAAGTGTTCAGGATATAGTGGGATGAATTGCTGAGGAAGGAATTTTTCATACCAATTGATAAACCCTAGGTATCCCCATTATTATAATCCATATAGGCGGGTGGGAGGATGTGGTTTTGTGTAGATTACCATCACCTAACTGATGTGACCAAAAAGAACATGTATCCACTACAAGGGATAAATGAACACCTTTTCCATCTATGATATGAAATATGGTTGTTTGATATTTAAAATTGATTAGGTTATCAGTAGATATGATTATGAGATGATGATATACCCAAGGTTGAAATTTTACTATGTTATGGTCATTTTTATCACTTGGTGATGCTCATTTATATGATGAATTCCACTGAAGTGAATATAAGAATTAGAAAACATATCATCAATTCATTTATACACTGATTTGTGGTAGTCTTCATCAATGATATCATAATTTACACAGTTTCTATGGAGGATCATGTTAGACATGTGAGGATTGTTCAAGATAATGACTTAGACTACAAATTTATGGAAAACTCTTAATGATCATTTTCTAGACTTAGGAGGTCAGTGTTTTTTAGATGTTATCTAATTTAATGGTATAGAACTACAATCAGTGATGGTTGTGGACATTTTTTCTTGGAATCCACCCAAAACAATGACAACGATTGTGAAATTATTTTTTTATGGATATAGTTGGATATTCATACATGATTTCTCTAGGATATCAACTCCCATGAAATAAATGACCCAAAAGGGATTTCATTTCTTATATATAGATATGATTGAGAATGAGTTTAATGAGTTTTTATATAGATTGACATACACTCACATCATAACATTTTTTGAGGATGGTGTTGAGCATGTTGTGTTTTGTGATGCATCAGGCACCCGTCTTGGTTATTCAACGATGAATAGTTTGATGGATATTTTCTATGGTTGATATAATTTGACACCACAAGATTTGAAATTTATGACCTATAATCATTAACTTTTATTAGAAGTCTTCGCATTAAATATGTGGAGACACTACCATATGGGAGATATGTTTATCATCAATTATAACCATAAGTGTCTCATGAATATCACATTTGAGATGGATAGTAACCAGAGATAGAAGAAATAGATAGATATCTTCTAGGATCATAACATTTAAATTTCTACACACCTAGGAGGGTAACATTGTAAAATATTGTCTTAGTAAGTGGTCGTGTTCATAGCTACGGAGATATGAATCAGAGAAGTTTTCCACATTCTATATATAATTTGTGGATGGATATTTAGAATCATACCTCTAATTTTTTGTGTCTGCCAATCCAATTTTAAAATGAATAGGGATGTAGAAAGTGGGGATGTACTCAAGAGGCCCTAAATTCTAAAAAATCAATTAGTGATTATTTTAATATATTTTATGAAGATGGGGATAAATTTTTTTAGAGGATGAAAAATGGAACTATAGTTTTTTTTCAGTGTATGTTCTGATATATTTTCATAAATCTCCCTTGGATATAAATCCAGGTGTGATAAAAATTTACTAGGACCCAAAAAATTTGTTCATGTGACAATGAATGATGAATGTAGTTGATGTTTTTATAACTTGATTCTATACATATCAATAACTAAAGTATGATAACCATGTTGTAGTGTTTTTATCTCAAAAACCTTGTGGTGAAAGCGTAGAAGTGGGATGCGATATCCGTTGATATATTGATGGGGTTTCCATAGAAATTCAAGGGACAAAATTCAATTAGTGTGTTCATAGATCAAGTCACCATGTCATCTCACTTCCATGGAATCCATGAGATGTATTTATTATAGTGCATGTGGATACATTCTATGATAAAGGTTGTTTGACTTAATGTGGTTCCCCATATGATCATTTTAGGCTATGATAATCACCTCACATGTCAGTTTATGAAAGTATTATATGTTGACTTGGTGACTAATTTATGATTGAGCCTGAGATTTCACCCTCACACAGAAAGATATACATAATGAAGGATACATGCCTCAGAGTACATCCTACTATGCTGCATGATGTAATTCAGCTATATTTGAGTGGTTCACCTAAAGTTTTGGGAGTTTTTATCAAAGGATATTTTCTATTCCACAATATATATTGAAGTATTAGAGGCCTCTTATAGATGACCCCACATGTCACAACTATGTTGTACAAACCCATTATATTTTGGACTTATGGGACTAGAGTTTTTTTGATCCACTAAAGAGAATGTGAAAATAATTCTGGTGTAGATGAGGAATGCACATCACTACCCGAAGTCAAATATTGACTAAGGACGAAGGCCATTTTAGATTGAGGAGGGAGACCAAGTGTCCCTGAGTGTCTCACTTCGATCGGGGTTGCATATATATTTTATAAAGGCATGTTATCTCTGATATTAATTTACCTTTCTATATATCATATAGAGTAATATACGTGGAGTACCACATATCTATACCCCCTAATGTAAGAACAGATACATGAATTCATCCAGGTGTCAGAGCATTGGAGGTCCATACAGGACACATCACACATTATCAAATGGGGAAAGAAAAATATTGAGGATTTACCAAATTTATTAGAGTACGTAGCAGAGATTTCGATTCTGTGGGAGAGGATCATCTCAGGGTGATTGGTTCCTTTAGTTAATTTTTGTTAGAATCACGGATATAATCAATAGAGTATATTGGAGTGGGATGATGGAGCTGTGGGCGGCGGCGGGCTCTCTCCTCCGCGTCAATGGAGTTTTCTAGGGTTTCTGCTCGGTCATGGCAATTCCATTCTTTCTCGGGTTCGATTGTCTCAATGATCCCGGTGGTGCGTCGTTGGCGTTAACCTCCTCTGTTTCTACTCATGGCGCACGGTCTCCGGCTGTTTCTGGAAACCCTAAGGCTGCGGTGTCTTCGCGTTTCCCGGCTGGTGTTAAGTCGTCTTCGGATTCTATTGTCGGATCTGCGAATCTGGTGGATGCTTTGGCGAAATCGAAGACCTCGGCAGATTCTTCAACTTCGGTTCCTCAAGTCGGATCGGAGTCCATGTTGCAAGCAGATTTGCGGATTGGCGCGCAGCGTGGTGCTCCGCGGAATCGAGATGGTGTTGTGGTAGATACTCCTTCTGTGTTTCAGGATTTTGGTAATGGCGTGGTGCGGGCCAGAAATTCCCGGTTGAAGCAAGATGGATCCTGTTCATTGGGTTTGTTCACGGACTCTTTCCCGAGCAGAATTCTTCGTAAGGGTTCTTCGGCTCATGTTGAAGCTAACCCTGCCGCGCTTGCAGAGCGAATGTCAATGGGTAAAAATTCTTTGATTGCGCGTATTGTTATTCCTAAAGGTGCTAATCCATGGAAGCTTGAAGACCTAACTTGCAGAATTTCAAATTTGTGGGTCTTTTCTAACTGGAAGTGTGTTTCTCTTGGTCGAGGATTTTTTCATTGTCTTTTTCCATCTTCTGATTTGAAGCTTCGGGCATAGAGCATTGGAACCTTGTTTCTAAAACCTGGATGGTTGCATTTACATGAATGGTCTATGGATTTTAATGTCTCGCGTGCACAAAATGCATTTTCTCAGCTCTGGATTCGTTTGCATGGGCTCAACTGGGTCCTCTGGCATCCCAAAATTCTGCATGATATTGGCATGGCAATTGGGACTCCCATTCGGCTTGATAAAGAAACTGAGGATGTTCGGTTTGGTCATTTTTCTAGGATGTTGGTGGAGGTTGATCTTAGTTCTACTTTGATCGACAAGGTAACTCTTTCCACCCCTTCTGATAACATTCAAATTGATGTTGAGTATGAAAAAAAGCCTCTTTTCTGCAATGTATGCATGGCTGTTGGACACTCTTTAGAATTATGCCGGAAGAATATGTCTTGTGAGAAATGTGGTGTGAGAGGACATTCAACAGTCCTCTGTCGCAGGAAATCCAACCTGAAGGATTCGATTTTTCCAAAGTCTTCTGCTCATGATGGTGATGTAATTCTAAAGTCGGCTCCTGATCATGGTAAAGGGATTTTTATTGATGATTCTCCGAAGGAGGCTCATAGTGGCCCTTCTTATACTCGTTCTGATTTGGCTAAAGAGGTTCCTCTAGCTGAGGACATCCCTTTGCGGACTCCAGAACGGGTGATCCCTGATTCTCACCAGGTTGATGTCTCTAAGCAGGGTGATGTGCAGCTTCATGATGATTTTCAACATGAAATCCAGAAGCATTTTCAGTCATCTGAGTTACCTGAGAAATGGGGGAACATTTCTGAAGATGAACAGGGGAAGGTGCGCTCCCCGATCAGGGTCTCGGGCAATGGTGGCCATGCATCTTATAAGGATTCAATATTGAATGGAAAGTCAAAGACTACTGAAAGTGAAGGTCCTCCCCTTAAGAGGAGACCACGTAAGGATTATACTAATGTACCTAGAACTGTGTCTACCAGATCGTCGTCCAAGGTGTCAAGGAAAGTGGATTTGGATATCTTGAAAATCCTCAATAGGGACAAGTCACAATCTGAGTGGGAGACTGCTGGTGATTCTGATTATGGAAACGACATGTCTTTTTATGATCTCTAGACTTGCTCTTGGTGATGAGGGCATGTTTGTTGTTTGACCCCATCTTCCCCTATGTTGTTCTTTTTTTCTTTCTCTTAATAAATGCAGATGCTTTGCCTCTAAAAAAATATATATATATATTGGAGTGGGATAAATAGATTCAAGATAAGTACCCAGATCTATTTGTGTTTCATTTTTTTTATTTCTAGGAAAGAAAAAGTTATTGTTGGGATAATTTATCGACATCAATTTTTCAATGATTTTTTTTTTGATATTATATCAATTATTATGGGAACTAGAAATTGAGACATTTTGGAAATTTAAGGGCATGTGATTATAAAATTATCGTATGAAATATATCAAATAAATCAAATATTAGACGTGTGTAATTTTCATAAATAATGTAATTAATTCTAAAAATATTATTGGATTGGAATTATGATCTCTATTTTCAGAATATAGTGTGTTTTTTATATAGGAATGAAATAGCATTAAAATGTCTGGTATTTTTAGGTTATACACAATTGTGGGAGTAATATTAAATGAATAAAAAAATTATTTATTTAATTTAATTTATCCAAAAAGACCTAGATTTTACTTCAATTTTTTTTAATTTTTTTTATCACGATTAGAAATAGAACACTACAAATTTTGTGATGTCATTAGAATAATTATTTTTTGAGGATGGAAATATATTATATGGGGATCGAGGATTTTTTGGCCATCAAGAATCAAGGATTCCCCAATGACAACACTTCATATTTTTTCATCATCAATGATAAATATAGATTGATGTTGGAATTTATTTATTTGGATTTTTCATGTTCTATTATTAAAATTTATAAATCTAATTAACTATCTGTTGAATTGATTCACAAATCGTGTGTATTGTAGGTGTAGTTTTATTTCTGGGACATTTGGATGATATTGTTTATTTTATTTAGATCATGTTAATAAATTTCATAAAATTGAATCCTGGTCAATCCAAACATGGATGAGGATAATAATGATCCTATTTGAAAAGCGGTACCACTTTTCCTATAAATCAATCTACAGAACCAATTCATATGCTCAATAGATTAATACCATTTTTATGGTGGAATATATAATCTGGATTAATATTCATTAAAATTTAGTGGATTCTATCATATTGATAATATTCATTCTTTTCGATGATTCACAGGTAATGGATGAGGACCAATGATTATCGTTTTCATTGTAAATCACACTACGAGACTTCGATGAGTGGTGATGAGTAAGATCAGATACAAAATATCTATAATACATAATGCATTTGTTTGTTGTATTTGTGTTCAGAAGAGTGAAAAATAATGTGTTAAATTGATCTATGAGTTCTATAAAATTCCTCACTACACTGTGTGTAATGCATAAATACACTTCATGCATTTATCCTTGTCTAATGAACATGTTTTTTCACACTATGTTAAGTATCACGTGGAATGTGATCCCTATCACACTGCATGTGACCATTATCTAGTCACTTGATGTATACACAAGGAGCAATAGAAAAAAAGGACCTTTCAACCCATAAAGGACATATACATCCATACTAAGGCATGCTTAAGAGTACACTAGTTTAGAAACAACATGTAATCAAACATTGTCATGGGAGTGGTCCTTGATATAGGGAATAACCTAATGTTTAATGTACACACCATGTAAAAATATCACACACCACGTAATCCATCTAAGAAGGGTTGGTTCCCTTTTTGTCCTCATCGTGATCTTGTTTAATTAGTGTATAGTCTCTAGATCCATTCAATGGGGGATTATTGTAAAGTAATGGAATATGAATAAGATGGTGACCCCCTATGAGGGATTCCAGTCTTGGATAATCTTTTGGGAATCACTATAGGATTACCCTAATGAGTTCCTCTATCATTATCATTTTCCTATGCAGGGTTCATGGAATCATGATTTCCAAACCTACAAGTGTGTGAAACCCCAACATAGTAGTTTATTTTGGATTCGGTTGTTGGAATTCCCATTGGTCTTTAGTGTGATCCCCAACGGTAAATCTCTTTATTCAGGAATCTAGTATGTACTTATTATGAAGAGACCCAACATGCCTGAAATACTGAATTCACGATGAAATTCTATCGAATTCATGGATTCTATTCTCCTGGATGAGTATCATATAGGGCCTAGAAGAAGGAATCCTAGTCTGTAAATATTGTTGTAATCATGCAAAAGACTTTGGGTCTACAAGGAGTATATCTAAATGTTACGGTTATATATTTATTTTAAATAATCTTGTGATCAACGGGTTATTATTTTACAATATGTATTCGTAGTGATTTGGGGTTTCCTAATATGAATTTTCATACTCACAACTACATTGTATTTTATCGCACATGTCATATATTTTGTAGGCATCCAATAATTTGATAGATTCGTAGTGCGACTCGAACAAGGAAGAATATTGTGAGCCAAACAAACTAAGGTTTGTTCTAATGGTTTAATTTTTAATAGTCTACACTACAATTAATGGTGGGACTTATTTTTAGTTTCATTAGGTTAAATTGTATTTTTTTCATTTTCTTTCTAAATCATGTAGTGATACTCTAATGTGTGCAATATTATAGGTATGCATTAATGGTTTTCAGTTTTTTTATATTTCAACATTGAATGTGCTAAAAAATATTTAGTGTTTCTTCCAGTACAATAGGATACAATATCCCATGTGTTTGATATACCCACCCAGTGTTGGTCGCCCACCCTAGGCATATTGATGGTGGGCATGGGGTAGTTGCTGCATAAGAACCCTTATAAAGGATTGATTAAATATATAAAAAATTAAATAATCCTAGTATATATAGTATAAGTTGTAAAATATAATAAATTTAAATTCTTAATGTTATTATAAATTTATGTTCTTTGATTATTAATATATTTCCTTACTTTATATATAACTATATATACGTGGGACATATACATCCAATTGGTATTGTGAAAAAATCATAAAAGTGGATAACAATTATAATATTAAGGTAATTAAGGGTATCATATTGAATTTGAAAAACAAATATTTCCCTATAAAAATTTTCATCAATAAGATGGAATATATTAGAATCTGTGAAACTTGTCTACACATTTCAGGTTTTCAAATTTAGTCAATTTCAAATAAATTATTAAATGATTGACCTAGAACACAATTCATATGTATTAGGATGAAATAGTTCATTTAAACCTTCTAAATATCATGAAACACATTTAGAGGGAAAATCCACTCTTGAGATTAATTATAGGAATGTTTTTCCCAACTGAACATGCCCATTAACTCTATTTTCTTATAATCATTTTAAATTTATTAAACATCACAAAACATTGTTTTATGATTCACTTTATGATTGTTAAATTTACTGTGAACATTTTCATGATTATAATTTAATAGATATAACACCACAATATTTTACTATTTTTCAATTTTTTAATAAGCTTAATCTCTTTGATAGATTATTTTTTATGCAATATTCGACATATATGAACCTTTGAATATTAGTATTGAAATATTAGTGTTTAAGGAAATCCATTGAGTAAGATGGTGCGAATAATATTAACTACATAATGAAATATATATGAAGTTCATATTCAATTGAAATTATTTTATTAATGTTTTTGAAATAAAATATTTTTTTGAGAAGTCATTTTTTTTTCAAATATATGTAATCACTAAAAATAGATCCTTATTTATTTTAAAGGAAAACTAACATTAAATAATTTTTGAACCCATTATAAACTGTATTTAATAAATTTCAATTAAAATTTTAAATCATAATATAAAAATTCTTTGAATAAATTTTGATAATATTCAGAAAAAGTAAATAAAAAATTAGTCATTCTAAAAAACAGTTTCAAAAAATATGGTATCTTTGGTGATATTGTAAAAATATTATTTTTAAATATAACAATCTTCTAAAATTACTGATGGATAATAATATAATATAAATATCATATAAAAATTACTTAAAACATGAATACAATAATATATTTCAAGATAAATATTTTAAAAATTTTCTATGTTGAAGTAGAACCTACACAACATTAGAAATGTAACATATGATTACCCATAAAAAATAATAGGGATGATATAAATCCTAAATTGAATGTGTTGTTTAATATCATGCATTAATGTGTTTATGAAGTGTTGGGAACAAATTTTAGTGTTATATAATATGTTTACAATCAAAATTCATGGGTAATGCTTGCATATGGCCAATGAAAGAAAAATAACACAAAAACTATTATCCTTTGAAATAGATATGAGTTATAATAAATATTGAATGAATATAAATAATTATTTTGATCATAATAAACAAATATCAATGAATTAATTATATTAGTTTTATTTTTGGGGCCACATGGATAATATTATTATCATTATGATATTTTAATTACTAAAAATTCATACATGTCACACACTTATTTTAAATATGTTTTGATTTAATATTATAGTGTTACCCAGATTATATATCCATCTATAAAAATTATTTTAAAATAAAACATTTATATATGGCCTGTAAATTTATGTTTAACATTCATAGATGAAATAATTATTTTATATTATTACGCAATAGGGAAACAATGATTATTCAATTAATAGAGTAATAAAATAAATAATGTTAAAAATGTTAAATGTTATATAAATTAATATATTTAAAGCCGATAATTTATTTTATAGATGACCATGAAACATTTATTATATAAAAATTTCTAATTATCTTTTTTTATATTTATGTTTTAAATTTCAGATTAATGACTAGTAGAAAAATACATAAAATTGTGTTATTTTATGGGGTTTATATGGTAATAAATTATATAAAAAATAAAAATATATATATGGGAAAATGTGTTAAAATATAGTAAAACATTCATCCCCTATGCATACATAGTCCATTTTAATTCATTTTTTATAAAATAATATAATTATAATTTAATATTTTGACTAATTGAAAAACTGATTATCGCTTTAATTATAAAAGAGAACCACTTCCTTCAACTATTTACACCGTATTGAAAAATCAAGATAGACCAAAAAATCTCAATTTAACTTCTCAAAATTCATAGTTATGTTATTGAGGATTTTTTCCATACAAATGATCTACTATTTTTCTATTGAGAGATGATATGAAGTAACACCTTCTTAAAAGTGGTAATCACCCTTATCGATATTTTCCCATTTCATTATTCATTTACTTAGGAATAGTATGATGTATCTATACAAAATTATTAAATTACTAATAATACATATACAGGTTTATTATTATTATTATTATAAAAAAATATTCGACCTTTTATCCCACCATTATAACACAAAACCACTGCACATGTGTACACTTGGCTTACCTTCTCCACATAGTAGTGTAATTCGTTCTTAATCACCATTTTAGATAGAATATTATATTTATGGAAATGATATATATATAAATATATGGTACATATTAAATGATATTATTTCTACATAATTAAAATTTCATTAATTTTATTATCATTTCACCCATTAAGGGAGTGATTTCATCGCTCGGGCAGAAGTATGGCATATTATATTAATGATGTGATATGATTCATTTTCCATTTTCAAAATTCAATTATAGTTCCAGAAAATTTATATAATGATTATATATTTTATTTATGATATTAATATCATTATGAAGATTATTGATATATATTCTATAGAAAATAATTTGGACATTATTGGAAGAACATGCATGCCAAAATAAAGAAATAAACACAAAAAACAATAGAAATAATGAAATGATATTAATAAAAGGGTTGTAAGATTTTATAAAATGATTATATAAGAAAGTATTAATATTAATATTGAAACGTAATAAATTAATAGCATTCTTTAAACCATTATATTATATTTTTTTAAATACTTGATGTATGTGTGTGTAAGGGAATTTGTTTCAACAACATATAATTGTGGAATATATTAATATTATATGCATAATTTCATCTTTTTATATGAAAACCCATAAATTAATTTATTATCAATATTTATCAAAAAAAATATATTCTTGTATATCAAAAAAATTATCTTATATGTAATTAATTCATATATTGTGTTCCATGTTTTATTTATGTTGATTATAATTATTTTTATTTGAATAAGTGGGTAAATAATGGTAAATATGTATATTTTAATCAATAAAAATTATTTTTGACAACAAATATTAATTCATTACATAAAAATATCATATAAATCTAGTATGAATTCAATAGAATTGTATTGATGGGTATGTCCTGAATATATAGCCACTTGATGCACTAACAAGTCTCAGGAGAAATATCATAAGGTCAAATTAAATTTACTTTTAACCATAATGATTAAACTATATTATAAGAGGTCATTAATACAATGATACAATGCTATCTGAATCATGGTGTCCAATATTAACGATTTCCCTAATCATGATTTCAGTTGATGTTATCCATTTTATTTTACTATGATATTATACATGGATTTAAATTATGAACATGATATTGATGAAAGGTAATTTATTTACAACTATTTACATAGCCATATTGATTATTTTTTCTGATTTTCATTGTAGAAATATTTTTGATCAAATGTAGTTTTCTTTTTGTTATTTAACATTCTATATGGTTTATTTGATTATTGAATCATGATGGCATCCACTATATATGATCTTTAATGAGTATTTATGATAAACTATTTTTTCCCTTCCCTATGATATGAAGATGAAATCTATGAAATAGATTATGAATTAAAATTCAATTCCTTAATTATGATATATTTTTAATTTAAAATATAAATTTTTTGCCTTGTATATATCTATTTATTAAATACTAAAAAACCTAATTGTCCTTCATGGTTTGACTAATAGTATTCATGAAAATATAATAATGCTTCTTATTAACTACGAGCTACTTGGGATGGAATTATTAAAGTTGGTATTTAGGGAAGAATAATAAAATACAGGGAAAAATATTTTAAAAAAAACATAAATAACATGAGGTATATGATAATTCTTTATTTTATTCTGTAACATTTACAATTAATGGGATTTTATTTAATGGATCATTATTTTGATAATTTTGATCTAAATTAATGTTTATAATTAGGTAATGATGGATTGTAATGGAATAATTTTATTCAATACCCATGGTTAATGCATATTATATCTTACTATGAAATACAATAATAGTTTTATTGGAAATCATTAGATATTAAATATATTTGGGATGTTTAATCAGGTTTTAATGAATAAATTTTCTCAAATGGAGATACCAATTGGTCCAATGGGTGATTATACTATGTTGGATCACATAATGCTATATAAGTACCCATCATCTAGTGTGAATCAAAATATTATGGTATCTAAAAATTGGATTAAAATCCTTGTTATGATATTTCAAGGATTGGGATATAATGAAAGGGATATTGTTATATTGATAATGATTTATCTAAGGGGATATTATGATCAAATGTGGACATTGATATATAATAATAATGAAGAATATTAAATAGAAAAAATTTAATAGAAATATTTTTAAATTATATTGTTCAATAATTAGTTCACTAATGAACAATGAATTGAAGTGAAGATAATGTTCATGAGATTAAATAAATTGGAGGAATAAAGTTTTGTAGGGTATGAGGAATAAATTAAAATAACATAAAATAACTCTATGGATTACATATGTAATTCAAAGATAAATATTTTCACTTTATATTAAGGACTTTCGAAAAAAACTCTAAGTAGTGTTGGTATCCAAATATTTTTCATCATATTCTGAAATATTTTTATGTTCTACCAAAAAATAAAATAAAATTTCTGGATCGAATATATTAAAGGGAGAACATGAGATGATGAGGTCAGCTAAGAACAATAATAATTATAAAAAATAACATAAAATTAATAGAATTAAGAAATTTCATTCTTATTAAATGTTATATATGAAAAAAGTGAGGAGATCATATATGGGAACATGATTGTGTTATATGTGCCGAGAAAATATTAAATTGTATCTGAAATGAATGAGTAATAAACAACTATTGATATCCTGGTCATCATTTGTAATGAAATGGAAAATTATTCAAACAAATTTTCCATGGTTGAATTGAATCTATTATAGAATATCCAAATGGGATAATGTCATGAATATGAAATTTCCAAAACAATGGTAGAATATCCCAATGATTTTTCAGTGGGTATATTAATCAGAGAATAAAATTTTCCGTGTGATTTATTTTATTATGTGTCTGAAAATTCATTTTAATCTTATTTTTTGATACTATAATTAGACATATCCATTTAATTATAATAAGATTCATTTTTGTGAAAACTACTAGTGGAGGAATAACTGCAAAAATATATCATAGGAAATTCCCATTTGGACATATAATATAACATTATTTTTTGACCTTATTATAATCAATATGTTTGAATTTGATATTATCCATGCTATATATTTTCCATCAATGTATGATTAATAATGTTATATAAATGAACAGGAATGCATGATCCATTATGATGATATGGAATTCATTATATATATGGTAGAGTCATCGTCATCACAGTCATGTCAAGATCCACATCAAATAAATTTTTATAATGTGATTTGTGGAGTGGGTGATTATATTTAAGAAAAAATTAATATCTTATTTTAGGATGTACCTATTATTAAGGTATAGATTTATGTGTTTACAATAATATTACATTTACATCCCCAAGAGAATGATGTTGATTTCTCCACTGATTTAATACATAAATAAATATCTATATCAATAACTACAAATAGAATTGGCACAATGGAATTAGTGGTGTTCAAAAAACAACTAATGGATTTAAGTTGTAATAGATTCATTCCCCTTGTATTTTACCATTAGGATCCCATACTCTCTTTGATAATAAGAAATGTGGATCCATGTGGATGTGTGTTTATTATAAGAAATTTAATGTGATAGAAATAAATAATAAGTATCATCTACCAGGCATTAAGGATTTATTCAATCAATATTGTGTAGCGAAATCTTTTGACATGGTTTAAATTTCTTCTTGGTATCATGAATTATGAGTAGATATTGACGATATTTCGAATACATCATTCTGAATGAGGTGTTTATCTTAAAATTATACAATAATTCTATTTGGAATCACTAATGGAAAAATGATTTTTGAGGATTAAATTAATAAAAAATTCCATGAATTTTTTTATAATGTTTAAGTTGTAATTAATGAGTAATTGTTTTATGAATTAAATAAATATGATGAGATTTACATGTAAATCATTCTATAAACTCTTTAATGGAATGATTTATATAGTAAAATTATCATTTTAGAATTATGGACTTCATGATATTACTTTATTAACCTTTTTCTACTTTTGAATTTATTCATAATTTATACATTGAAAAAAAAGAGAATCATGTAATGGCATACACCAATGAAAATAACTGGGTTAAGTAGAGTTATTGTTTTGGAAATATACAAATAGAGATTAATTCATCAATTTTCTTGACTAGATGAATAGTTAACTAAGATCAATAAAGGGGTTAAATTTCAATAGAAAAAATGATGTGAAGAACAATTTAAATAGTTAAAGAAAAGATAAGTAAATCCTATAATATTTATTATTTTAAGATTAAATGATCTGTATGTGATATAAAGTGATTCATCAAAAATATACTAGGTTGTGGTTTATTCAATATGATACATTTCATGTCAGTTCATCAAGGATGTTTAAAACATGTGACTAATATTATCCTATTCTTTATATTGAGTTCGAATCCATGTTATTTTCCATGAAGATAATGAGACAACATCTATATGGAAAAATATGTGAGATATAACTTATTAAAATATCTTGAAATATGTATTCCCATTAAAAGAACTCAACATGAGGAAAAGTCGATGGATCATGTTACTCAAGGATTCTAATTTATCAATTCACTACCACCCATGGAATGAAAATACAGTAAGATATTCATTATGATGGATATAATATGGATTTATAACCCAAGTAAAGATTGAGATACATCTCATGTTTAGTGATTTATTAATGGAGGAAATAAGAATAATTATAGAAGGTGTGAACCCATATATAGTTACATACCAAAGAAGGAATAATGCCAGTTTCTTCTATCAGTTACATTTCCATGATTACAAGGAATCATGAACTGATGTATATGTCAGTTTAGTAGTCTTGGTAGTCCAAATACTTATATGTGTCTTTTACTATGAAAGAATACACTAATTATAACATAATTATTTTTATATTATAACTTATTTCTAAATAAATAAAATATATTTAAGACATTTCTAATCCATATAATAAATCCAATGATAACTTCCATAGTATTTTTCTTGGAGTCTCATGGAATGAAACATAATATGTGTGATCTCAAATTCTCACTAATGGTACAATATAGTTGAATCAATAATGAATCAATTATAATAGTAAATATGTAATGTTATATAATTGGACCCACATGTTACATAATCAATAAACCGAATAGAAGTGCGTAAATAATATTTAAATGTAATAAATTGAAATAGATTTCATTAAAATCACTATTGAATGAATAATAAACATTGTATCGTAAGAAACTGAAACACATTCAATTTAATGAAATGTGTGAAAATGAAAAGTGCCTATAGACATTTCAACACAATATCTCATGGATGAATAATAAAGGATACTAAAGGAAGGAAATGATTAAGTATTGGTTTTATGTTTCCTAGGTATGTGGAAACTTTACCATCAATAAGAAATTTTTTCCATTAAAATTTCTCCAACTAATTCACCTCATGAGGGAATTGATTCATCATGGGGATTTCATTACTGGGTCCCCAAAACATATAGCTTTCATTAAGCGGTCTCTAACTCGTAGGGCTTGCATTAAACGGTCCCCAACCTACATAGTGCATTCCCAAAACATTTAAATAAACAAGGTTCCTGATAAAATATCCATATTAAACAATGGATGGGGGTTTGTCATTTTTCACAAAATTATAAATTAGCATTCAATAGAAAAACTGTATGAAATATTTTATACCATTTAGGAAATAGTCATATACATGAAAAGGTGATATGGTTATTTAGTGGAATATTGATGTCAATTTATTATAGGAAAATGAATATTTTAGGGGGGTTAAAGGGAATTAAGGGAGTTAATTAGAATACAATCCTTGGAAAAATAATTCATAAACCATCCAGAGGAAGATTAAGGATGGTAATAATAAAACAAACCCCAAGTGGAGTAAAATAAAGGGGTGTTGTCATTGATGAATGAAGATAAGAAATTTAAAAAATATTCTTTAAGAAAATATCATTTTATTTTAAAACCACAATTGGAAATATTTTTCCTTAAAGAGAACATTTAAAAACACTCATAAAAAATAAATCATATAAACATTGAAAGGAGGCTTCAATGAAATGATTACTGATAAATCCATTCTCTAACTTATGGTAATTGAGTGTAGCCAAGGATGTAGTAGGATTGTGGAGGGAGGCTACAAAAATGGTGCATCTTATGCAGAAGTGGTGTGTGCAGGGAATGGTAACATAGAAAAATTAGAAGAATATTGGTCACCATGGGATACAAATATAGGTATTCCATCATTGAGCAATAGTTTAACTGGTGAGGTTGTGCTCGAGGTATGTCCCAGAAGGGAGGTTGATACTATTTCTCTTGGAATCCATTTTGTACAACAATATAATGAGGTGCTAGAGGATGGATACACTAGTGTAGTCATGAATGGAACAAAGGATCCTTGAATTGAACCAAATGATGACTAATTTTCTACTGGTGCCTGAGAGGATAAGGTACCTAATCAACTGCTCCCCTATATAAGGTGGAGCAAGAGAGAGAGGGGAAACTAGAAAGAGAGGAAGGATTATTCTCATCTTCCTCTACCGATAGAGACCCGGTCAGTAGAAAAGATTAAGGAAAAGAAATTAGTCAATTATTCTCATTCCATCACCATAGTTTCATGTTATAATCCGGAGACTAATTCTATACCAACACCATCTTTGGAACTACTAATGAGTTCATAAGACATTATTAATTCAACTGTTATAACAATTAATGATCTTCATAAAGTAGTTGAATAAATTATGGAAAGGCCTAAATGGGATAATCTTAATGAAAAACATAGAACGTGGATTAATAATGCGGATATCATCTAATAATGGGGTTCATCAAAAGGAAAATCACCATTGAGGAGTATACTCAATCATGGGACATGCTGGCATCGATTCTTGAAGATCTTCTGATGGAAGAGAATGAAACTCTAGTAAGCTCTCTCTTGATGAATCTTTTTAGAGATATTGATAGTATGATATTGCATTTCAATGTATTTTTTATCACCTTTTTTGTGTGATATTTGGTTTCACACTTTTTCCATAAATTTTTTTGATAATAAAAGTTTTAATTTTGAGTGACAGATAAATCTATACTTGTCGTACAAGGTAATAATATTTATCATTTTGTTAAGTAAAATGATAGGAAAAATGCATTTTTGTAATGAGATAAGAAGATTCCATTGAAAACATTTGTAAAAAAATGTCAAAAACTTATCTAATAAATAATTTTAAAAACAATTTTGAAAATATTTTAATAAAACATAGTTTATAGACGAAAAATAATTTCTCTGACTAAAAAGAGATATAAATTTTAGTTCTCTAAAAAATATTTTCTAAATCATCATAGTACCAAATAGTGGAGAAATTGTACTAATAACTGAAAACAGTCATGAATAACTAGATAATAATTAATGGGTTTATTGAAAAATGGTTATAAAATTTCTTGGAATTTAAATTCTATTGAAATATCATTAGGTTTATTCTTGGGAAAAATAATCCCAAAATATTCCAAAGTGTCCCACCCAACATTGATAATTGTAATTCATATAATCATGAAGGGGAATTTTACATGAAAATTATAATATAATTATCATAAGGTGATTCATTATATATCATGAAAAAGGGATGTTATTACACTATATAAAACAAATTAGGTGGATAAAAACAATTAAGCCTCAATGGAATGGAAATTGAGAAAAAAATACATTAAAAATGAATCAATAGACCCAAAAGTAATAATAATCAACTAAAACAAATAAATCACATGAAGATAATATAAACCATTATATTTACTTGAATTTGGAAATATTTACACCATATATAATATATTTAGTTGAATATAGTAAATTATGCCTCATATAACGAAAAGTGACACTGGAGTTCAATACTTTGAGTCTCTATTTGAGTGAACATCTAATGAATTCATAGATAATAAGTGTCTGGTAATTTTATAATCCGATTAAAAAATTTATTTATCAGAATTAATTTTATTTCACTTATTAATATTTTGTAACAAACTATTTATACATGATATTTACATTGAGTGTCTTAACCAAATTTGGTTTATGTGTAAAAAATATCTTTGGTAGGTCAGCTATTGTCAAAGGGGTCAATATATAACATCTATAAAATAATAATAATTAAATATTTTTAATATTTTTAAATCAATTATACTTTTAAAATATATATTTTAATATTTTTAGGAAAAATGAACTAGCATTACAATCATGGAAATAGTAGGTCATACATACACATGAGTAATGTTCTCAGTTTTCAATGGTCATCATGGGAAAAAGGTAAGTAGAATTATATCATTACAGAATGATAATAAGATCATTAAAACAATATTATTTACTCATATATACTTATATATAAAATTATAATGATGTAAAAGGAAACACATCATTTCTAGGAGGCGGTATTCCACACTTCCATGATTTACATTATCACTTTTTAGTGTGTGAATTGATAAAAATGAAAATGATATGTATATATATATATATATGTATCTAGATATGTAATTAAGTAATTAATTTCATATATATGTTATTTATTTCTCAAATATAAAATTATAATCAACCTTTATTCATTCTATTTCCATGTGAATGAATCGCATCGCTTTTAGGGGTGGTGGTCCACATATCCTCAAACGATGTTATAATATTAACGCAAAATGGAATGTATAATAGAATGAGCTATAAATGAAAAAAAAAATATATAATATATAATATATATAAATATTTTTTCCATCATATTTTCCAAACATGAATGGAGGAAATGGAAAAATAACAAAACTCAATTTCGTGAGGCTGTAGTTCTCCAAACACAGAAACAATATATTCGTTTCCCATTAGATGTAGGAGTGTGTATGTATAGGTCAAAACAATAAAATAAAAATATACTAGTATATTTAAGATACTTTTTCAATTATCTAGGAATGGAATAATAAGGATTTAGGTAGTGTAGAATGGAAGTGAGATGAAAAAACCAGAGGGAAGATGTTACCTCTTTATTGGGTAACTTCTTTTGGTTTGAAACAAAAGGATTATTTGGAATGATTTATTCAAAATTTAAAAAATAGATGTATATGGTATGGATTTTGGGAGAAGATATGGAAATATATTTGTCTCTCATTGGTGTTTTGATAGGTTTTACGAAGAGGGAGAAGTGGTGGCCTTTTAATGGAAGGAAAATGAATCACATGGAATATTGGAAAACTTGTTATTTGTAAACTTGTCATTTTCTAAAAAAATTCATAAAAACCCATACAAAATTAATTTTATTTTTATGGACTAGATATGTTCATGAAATTGGTTTTCTACATGGGTATAGGTTACTTGGGACCTTAAATTTAGGGTTTAGTCAATTTAGTACTTAATGTCACCTTAATCAATCTAATTAATTATAGTCACATTGACTAAACATTTTTTCTGAAATATTATGTTATTCATATTATACTATAAATAACATAATCATTACAATGATTTATGCCAATTTTTTTATAATCAATTCATAGAAGTGGGATATATAAGATTAATTTTCATATAATAGACAGAAGAATTATCTGGTTTTAGTAGAAAATTGCTCATAATATTGTTGAGTTTTTATATTAAATTGAAAAGATAAATTTATTATAATAAACTAAATTTTATTGATAGATATTTTATTGAACTAGTATTAATTTAAAAATTATTTAAAATATAATTTTACATTAATATATTTTTAAATAAAAATGATGTTTTTATCTAATATGCAAAATATTTCACAATTCATCAAAAATGATGTTCTGTAGAAAAATATAAAATATTAACCCTAATATGATTTTGAAATTATGAATAAAAATGGAGGTTATTTTACCATTTTCTATTTATAAATGTGTCAAAAAATATATTTACAATTGGTGCGCCTTTAAAATATGGAAGACTGGTATTAATAATAAATATAGGTGTTTTTGTTAAAAAAAAGAGTTTGTTCTTATCTTTTTCCTATCAAATCAATAGGATGAATATGATAATTATATTATAGAATATATAAAATATTAATTTAATTAATATAAATAATTAATTGTTTTTAGTTATCATTGTTATGAAAAAACTCTTTGGGATGTTTAAAAATAACAATTTTTTTCTATCTAGTTTGTTCTTATTTTAATATCTTAATAATTCATAATCAATTAGTTCATTTTATATTTATATAAACCATAAATTTTCATAAGTTAGTTAATACTATTCATAACCACTAACAGAACATCAATGTTATAAAATTTTGTATTAAATTAAAAAAATAATACACTGTTATTTAGTAATACTTAGCCTTGCATGTAACATAAGCTATCGAGGATGGTATCTCTTGTGTATAATGCAAGATAACTAATTGTTTCATGCATTCAATTATATGAAACCTATTTAAATTAATAAATATATTATAATTTATATATATAATATTATCATTTGTTCTTGGTCTTGCATATCATAAAATCTATCAAATATAAGGTTCATATTTTAGATTATCAGAGTGTCCCATTCTCCCCCCACGTTATTTAAATTGCATACTCGCAATTTGAACTCGATCATGTATATTTATTATATTATACTTATTTTGCTCAAAATCTCACATCATGATAAGGGTTAATAAGTCATTCTATATAAAAAAGAGAATGTAATGTAAAATGATACACGTAATACCATGTAATTAGGTCTCTAATTAAGAGAACATCAGTGGAAATTAGTGATATGTAATTGGAGAAAAAACGTAAATATTTATATGTATTGAATGAGGTCACCAATATCAAACAAGTGAAATATCAATAAAATGTTAAGGGCCTAAAATATATAAGATTGTGATGATTTAGTAGACCATCATTTGAATATAAATCAAGGTATATGGACAATAAGTTTTTTTATAATTCATTTTAGTATTGATGGTAATTATTTTACTATCTAGTAATATAAGGAAATATTCTTACATTATAGGTTTCAATTTCTTATAAACAATTCTAAATGTTTTTTGTGATTTGATCAAATTCTGATTCATCCATCTACTCCCACAAATTAATTAACAATTTTGAATTTTCTTATACTTAAGGAACTAAAATATAAATTTAATTGATTTTAAGGCATATAAATGAGTGAAAAGTATACCTATTTGTATTTAATAAACATCCAAACTGATATAGTTCATAGATTAATATTGAATCCTTCTATGTGATACTACCATTTCATCATTAATATTTTTATTCAGATTTATTAACTAAAAAAGTTCAATATTAACCAGGACATTACATATGAGAGTTGTTGGAATGAAACACCTATTGTCCTTTGGTCATGGATCATAAACCTATAGCCTTACTAGATTTTATTGGTTTCCAGCTAATATTGGGGTTATCATCTTCTAAAAACAAATTAAATAATTTCAAAAATTAATATAATAGACATCCTTGAAATTAGGTTCATCACTATATATACATTTAAATATGGTTTTTAATACAACCCCAATACATAAATACTTAATTTAATTATTAAAACATAGGTCATTACTATGTATAGGGTTTCTCTATAATATCGTTCATAAGATTTCTAAATATATCTCCTTATTTCCAATCTATAACACCTTAGGTCTAAGAAAGGATATTCATTTTAATTTCCTATTAAAATTATTTATAATGGTTGGTAATGAAATCCTATATTATCCTAATAAAATCCACAAAGATTGTAAAAGCATGTGTGCAGCAAGGACCACTATCGTGTACTAGATTACCTAGAGTCAAGATTATAATTCCTTGTTAGAGTTTTTACTCCTAAGTACATCTAGGTTAGTACCACATCCACTTGTAGTATCTAAAAGTGGATTTATTTCAAGGAATACCCACATAATCTATATGTTATCAGAATTCTATTTGGTTTTTCTATACTTATCCTAAAATTATAGTATAAATTACTATTCTCTATCCTATGTTTTATTAAATCTAGTTCATAGGTTTCCACTAGACATTCTTCGACACTAAATATATCTTCAAGACCCAAAAATCATAGGATCTGATGTCGGCTAATAATTAAATTTCAAAGATTACAAGGGATCAATCCCCAATAGAGTGACTGGTTTTTTCATCTTGGTAAACCAGATTCATATATGGGTCTTTCATTACAATATAATACACTAATTAAAACATTTTTTTCATCTAATAAAATATTTAAAAAAATAAATAGCTTCATTTATAACTCAAATACATATACTAAATCCAATTATATCACCCATAATACACTTCTTCAATTCATGGGGAATGAAACCTAGTAAATGTGAGCTCAAATGATCAGTAAGTGTAATGTATAGAGGGAGAAATAATGAATCAATTTGAATAGTTAGTATGGAAATTTAAATAATTTAACACACATTCCACATAATAAATAAATAGAATAGTTGTACATCAATAATATGGTAAGTTAATAAATAGAGACACATTACATTAAAGTAACCGGATATGTAAAATTGAATATGGAAATGTAAAAAATTGAAACACATTCAATTTAAGTAATAAACTGAAAATGAAATGTATCTATGGACATATCGACACAATATCACATAGTTGAATAATAACTAAAACTAAATGAGGGAAAATTCATAATTACTGGATTCCATGATTCCCAGGTCCATAGAACCATTATCGTCAATAGATTGTTTATCTATACCATGTTATTCTTCTAATTCATCCAATGAGACTACTGATTCATCTTGGGGCTTTCATTAACTGGTCTCCAAACTAAAGATCATAAATTAATGAGTCTCTGACATATAGGGATTCCAAAATCTGTTCCCATAACCTGTATACTACATTCACTTTGAATTTAAATAAACAAAATTCCTTATAAAATATCTATATTGAATAAATGATATAGGATTATCAATATATTCTAAAATAATAAAATAAATTTTAATTCATACATGTTATGTAAAAGGATATAAGTTTAGTAAATAGTCATATCGATGAAAAAGTGATATAGAAATTTAGGGGAACTTTGATGACAAATGATTGTAGGAAATTTAATATTTCAGGGGGATTAAATGGAATTAAGTAATTGAATGGATGTATTATCTTTCAAAAAATCAATCATAAATCATCTATAGGATAATCAAGGATAGTTTCAAAACAACATACCCTAAATAGATTAAATGAATCTATTATTATCATTTATGAAATAAAAGAATATATTTTAAATATATATTTAAGGAAATTAACCTTTTTAAAAAACATTTTGAAAATATTTTTCATTTAAAATAACATTTTTTGAAAAATATTCTTTAAAAATAATCCTCATAAACAAGAAATGTGGGATTCAATGAAATGACAACAGATAAATCCATACATATCGTACGAGGTAAAAAGAATATTCAATTGGTCTACTAAAAAGTTAAAAAAATTTAATTTTTAGAAACAGATAAGATGATTCCACTGAAAAAAATTTAGTAAACTATAGAATGTCCAAAAAATTATACCAAATATTCTTAACAATATTTTTGTAAACATTTTTTAATACATGTCTTTTAGAAGAAAATGGGTTCTCTGACTAAAGTGAGATATAAAGATTGGTTTTCTAAAAATAATTTTCTAGAACATGTTATTTCAAAAGAGTAGTGAAATGTTACTAACAAATGAAAATGTTCATGAATAACATGATAATAATTTTCCTGGTATATAATTAAAAATTGATATAAAAAAGCTACATAAAATAAACTGTGTATATAAAAATAATTATGTCTTAATGGAATGTAGATTATGACGAAACTCCATTACATATGAATTGAATGACCTAAAACTAATAATAATAAATACAAAAATATAAAAACTATGATGAAAATAGAGTTCATGAAATTAATTCAAATATGAAAATATGTACACCATATAAAACAAATTATTTTGAAAATAATAAATCATGCCTCCCAGAATGAAATGTGATATAATAGTCTCTTACCATAGGTTTCCTTCCTGGTCAACATCAATTAACTTCATTTATAATAAAATTATGTTAATTTTATAGATTTTGGAGAAAATATTTCACATTTATAATATATTCTATTTCACTTATTACTATTTTTCAAACATGCACTTGGAAAATTTTTTTTACCCCGAGTGTTTTGACCAAATTTAGTTTATATGTAAAAAACCAAAATTAGTTTCTCAACAATTGTCTAAGGGGTCAATTTATAACATCTCTAAAATAATAATCATAAAAAATTATACTATTTATACATAAAGTATATTATTAGACTCATTCATTAAATATGGTTATGAAAAATGTACCGATGATATAATCATCGAGATTGTTTGTCGTACGTACACAAGAGTAACATTATCATTTTTCATGGATTATAATAAAAATAAGGTCATTATAATTATATCATTCCAAAATGGTCATAATATCATTAATTCCATATTATTTACTCATATATACTTATATATATATATATATATATATATAATTATCATGATGTAAAAGGAATCACATCATGTTGAAGAGGTGGTGGTTTACATGTCCACGATCAACATTATCAATTTTTAGTGTGTTGAAGGATAATAAATATAATGATATGTATATATATATATGTATATAAATTCATAAAGGTAAATATTTCATTATTATAATATATATGATATTTAAGTCTCATAAGATCTATTATAATCATCCTTTGTACATTCCTTGTATCTTGTGAATGAATCACATCTATTTGAAGGGGCAGTATGCCACACATCCTTAATCGTTGTTATCTTATTAAAGGAAAATGGAATGTATAAGGGTATGTGTTGTAAAATAATAATATAACTGTAAAGAAATAATTAATATGATATATACTATTTATAATTAGTGTTTCCATCATAATTTATAACCATTAAATATGGAAATGGAAAAATGAACAATCATCGTTTCATGAGGCAGTAGTTCACCATACACAGAAACAATATTTATGTTAACAATTAGATAGAGGATTGTGTAAGTGTTGGTAAAAACATAAAATAAAATCATCTTCTTATATTTAGGATACTTTTTTAATTATGAATATAATATGATGAGTATTGGGATTAGATAACGTGAATGAAACTAAAAATATTGAGAGAAGAAGTTACTTTTTAATTGGGTAACTTCATTTGATTTGAAACAAATAGCTTGCATAGAAATATTTCTACCAATAGAGAGGATTATAGGTGGATTTTAGTGATGTTGGAACACTATTTTTGAAACTAATTTCCAATCCTAATAGTTTTTAGTGGTGTGATTAAGTGGGAGATGTGGATTCCATTTATAGGAATAGAAAACGAATCAATTAGAATTTTTGAAAACAACATAGGTGTACACCTGTTATAACATAATTAAAGTCATAAAAACTCAAAAATATTAAATTATGGAAGGTTAATGTATGAAATATGTTTAGAAAAATGTGTTTGGACAAGTTTATAGGTCATTTTGTCCAATAAATTTATGGTGTAGTCCCTTTTAGCTTATTTAAACCTTAATCACTATAAATAATTTTTATAATAGTCAATAATATATTTGGTCAAAATATTAGTTAGAATTTTCAGAATCTAAATATAATCTTGATTACAATGGTGTGTGTCTCTCTTTTGAAATACAATTCACATAGATAGAATATTTAATATTTATTCTAATATCATAGACTGACGAATTAAATGGGTTTACTATAAAAAAGATGAAAATATTTTAATCTTTTTGTATTCAATGTCAAATTGAAATTGAGATTAATAAACTAAATTGATTTAATAGATTTATAATTGATCAAAAAGGAATATATGAAAATTTCGAAATATAATTTTTCATTAATAATAATTTTTAGGAAAATTAATTTTTTAACTGAATTGCAGTACATATAATTATTCAAATAAAAATGATGGTTCTTAGAAAAATTCAAAAAAAACTCACATAAAATAATTTTTCATTATGAATTAAAAAAATGTAGTTTATTTTATAACATTTAATTTAAAAATGTGTTAAAATAATATTGAAAATCGGTGCCCCATTAAATATTTGTAAGAACACGTTAACAGAAAATATATGTATTTTTTGTCTAAAATATATTTTTTTCTTATCTTATGCTTATAAAATAAATTTTATGAATATGGAAAAAATATTATTGAACATATAACCAATAAATTTAATTAAAATCATTAACAAAATGTATTTAATTAGGCCTTTTATGAAAAAACTCTATTGGAAGCATAAAAATAATTATATTTATTTCTATATATAGTTGGTTGTTATTTTCATATCATAGTATCCGGTAATCAATGGATTCACATTATATTCATATAAACAATAAATTTTATAAGTTCATTAATACTATTCATAACTGTTAATATATTGGTATAGTAATATGATATTATAATTAATAATTATATTTTAAAAATAAATTGTTATTTGGTGAAACTTAGTCTTTTGTATAACACAAGATATCATGGAATGTCTCCCTTAAGTGTAACACATGATATTTACAAAGCTCTCTATGTTTTTTAATGTATGCTAGCTCTGTGATTAATGCATTTGTTTATATATAATATATTTCACACAATAAATGTATTATAATGTATATTAATATTATATTATCTTATGCACTTTGTGTGACATGTCATATAAACTATTGAATACTAAAAGAATACTTTAGATTTTAGGGGAGTCACAACACTTATTTTAAAAATTCATTCTAAAACCATATTTTCTAAGTTATATTATAATCCCACAATCTGATGAGGAAAATTTATATTTTTCAAAATTAAATAATTGAATGATGTAAAATTGCAAGTATTTTTTAGTGAATATGTTTTTAAGAAATTTTTTATGTGTTTATGTGATCCATCAATACAGAATTTTAGATGGAAACTATTGGATGATGTTCATAGCTGGAATTTCGCTTTATTCCCAAGTAGTACAAAAATGTGTGTGGATCTGAAGGAACAATTTTTTTGGGATAATTTATGGTATGATATTTCTAACTATATGTCATTTTTCCATGTTTTTTAACATGTTTAGGATTATAGATAACATCCCAGTGGATTCATGCAAAATATTCATATAACTATGTGGAAATTGGATAATAGTATGATAGAAATTGTCATAAGACTACTAAATTCTTCTAAAAGTGATAATGAGATATATGTAATTGTTTATCCACATAACAAATATTGACATTTAATTTAAATATTATAATATGTATAACATTATCTCCGATAAATAACCTATATAAATGGTGTTATAAGAATACATGATTCACCTATATCAATTTTTTGTAATAAATATCCCCATTCTGAATTAATATTCTTAAATATCCTTCATTGGAATCTAGATACCAAGCATCCTTTGAGCACAACCTACCATCGTAAACTTGAAGGAATGTCTTAAGGGGATATTTAAAAATTACAAGATATTTTTAGATTGTGTTCACATAAAATTATGGGTATGTGGGATTAGTATTTACCATTTGAATATTTTTCCTACAATAATAGTTTCCATTCCTTCAATCAAATGGTATTGTAAGAATTACTAAATGGAATGAGTTGTAATACTCAATATTTTTGGGTTGAAGTTCGTGAAATGATACCTATATGACCATAACATATTGAAGATACTACATAAAATTTAGTAAGTGTTGCAGATCATATCAAAGCATCTCAATTTTTACAATAGAGTTATAATCACAACTAGAAAAATGATATGGAATTCACAGATGGAGAACATGTATTTTTGAATTTATCAAAATATAAGGGTTACATAAGGATCTTTAAAATTGGGAAACTAATACATAGGTAAATTAGACCATTATTATTTTTGGAAAAAATTGGAGTGGTGGATTACTGTTTGTTAATGAATCCATGTCCCTCCAAATATCGTGATGTTTTCTATATATATTTTTTAATGAGGTATATTCTTGACTCAATTCATTTTCTCACTTTTGAAGATATTTATTTTAAATATGACATATAAAATAGTGAAAAGACTATTTATATTTTGAAAACTAGAAACCGTGTTTTGAGGAGACAAATTACTCTAATAGTAAGGTTACATTGGTGATATGATATTATAATAGTAATGTATGAACCAAAGTAAATTATTATTGAAAAATAATTAATTCTACTCATGAGATGTGTCCATGGAATTTTCATGGAATAGATTTTTTATAGGGAATAATATAATACCGCATGATTTTTGGGTATGTGACGTTTTAAATAAATTTAATCGCATTGATTTCTTATTTTTCAGGCAATAATGTGCCTATAACAAAACCCAAAAAATTATAATTCAAATATGACCATTATAACATATAAATTAAATTTCAGGGTAATAAAAAGATTAAAAATTAATTGAAATATATATGAAGGTCATATTGAAGACATAATTATTTATTAACTCTAATGAAATAAAGACACAATTTAATGTAATATTATTTTATTCTTAAAATATAATATTTGACCAAAGAATCATTTTTATAAAACATAATGTATAAATAAATATAAATTATTTCTGAATATTTTTTTATATGTATCATAAAATATGAAAATAATTTTTCAAATATTAATATTAATATTATTAGATGGTAAATTTTTGTGAATCTTCTAAAAAAGATAAATAATTAGTTAATAGTAAAAAATACTATGTTTTCTAAAAAATCAGTATCATTTTTGATAACATCAAGATATACTTAAAATATAAAAATATATTGATAATATTTAATGACTCATGTGTGAAATTATAATATAAATATAATAAAAAATTAAAAAATAACATTATAATTATTGTAAATTTCATGAAAAAATGAAAATAATTTTCCATGCCTACACCGTGCCAATATAGTAACGGAAAAGTAAAATTTTGTATACTAAAAATAATATTTTGAATGAGATAAGTCATTTATCAAAATTGCTAAAAAAATATAATGTATTATTAGTAACATATTTTAATATTTTCAAACTGTTACATTTTTATCATTCTCATGGTTTTCCTTTTTTGTTTTTAGGGTAGGGATTAGAATGAATTATAAGGATAACTATAATGGTGAAGTAAGATATTTCTGGAAATTTACCATAAAACATATTGGATATGTAGAATACTTGGGATTTATGCTCCGGGTAATGTGGTTACATGATATCTAGGTAATAAAATATTAATAAACACATTTTTTGGAAAAGGGTGCGATTTTTTATGAGTTTTGAATTTTTCAAATACAAGATGTGTAATTGGGTTACACATTGTTTATATTATCAAGTGTTGTTTTTAAAAAATAATCATGGATGAGTATTCTATATTCTATAATCTATAAATCCTTTTTCTCAAACCAAGATCCATTGTAAAGAGATTCTGGAGTACTCAAACCCTTCCAGGTAGATTCATTCAATAATAGAACTTTATTTCATTTGTGGGGTGACTATCCATGCGACCATTCTCCCTGTCTCTTTGTATATTTCTATTTACCTACATGGAATTATATATATTATATTAGGATTTAGGGTTCCTAAAATTATGTTAATTGAATCTTATTTGTATGTGGATTTTCTATATCTTCTTCATCTTTGTTTTTATTGTCAGGTTCTGTTATGGGATTTCATTTTTAGTCAGAAATGTTAGTTGTTATATTATGATAGACACATTTTATTGACCCAGAATTTTGATTTTTATAAAAAAATATTTTATTAAAATTCAATTATTTTAATCTTATTTCAATTATATTATAAAAAAATTCCATTGAATTGGGGGATGTGAATTTGAAATTGAAATTTTGGCATGAAATTTGGTAAAATACCAATTAAAATGAACATGGGTGTATAGTGAAATTTGATGGAAATTGAAGAAATTAAATTGTATAATTTCATTATAGAATTTATATTTTGAAATTGATTTGATTAAATTAATTTTCTAAATTCATTTCAATTTTATATTTGAAAAAATGGCTTAATATGGTTTGGATAGAAACCCATTGTTTTATTCATGGAAAAAAGAATTTTTTGACTAAAAATATGTTTCGGGTTTTAAATGGTTTATTGGGACTAATTAAAAGAGATAATGGAATTAACTATATTGTTAGTAGTTTTCAAACAACATTACAATCATTTATATAATTATAGCACACGAAATCCAATGTAGTTATTGAGTAATGTGGATTTCACTATTTTGACATGTTATATCTGTAACAAAACATATTGTTTCAGGTCAAAAACCTGATGAGATAGTGATTTGTTGTGTTTGTAAATTAATATAGGTATGTGGGTATAATCATTTGTCAATTATCATTTTTCCATGTGATAGGATCTCGTATCATGGATCTATCATACATTTTAGTTGATTAACATGTTGCAGGATTATTTTTATTTAATTTATAAATGTGTTTCTATTTTTGTTAACTGTTTTACATTACTAATACATTTTCATTAACTATTTTATATAAATATTTTTTTATTCCATTTTTCAAAAATATTTCCATCCTTTGATATAAAGAATGAAATTTTTTTACAAATCTCTGAAAATCCCAAAATATTTATTTAAAACATAATGGTTAATAATTTATTTAAAGGTTGGAATATTATTATGAAATCCTTGGTGAGACCCTACTAGGATATTAGATCACACCATACCTATTTCATTGTGTGATTTTAGATTATCTTCTACTTTGTTCAAGAAAAGGTAATTATTGGGGAAAATCCATCTTGGTGTCCTCTCAGTAAGTTTTGGTGGTGAATTTTAATTTTACAAAAACTAGATGACCATTAATGAGTATGGATGGTGTTTACCAAAGTAGTTTTTTTAGGTGACCCAGTTTCCCAGTGTGAGATAAATTTGTGGGTCTCAAAATAGGGAGGTTTATTTAAGAAAAGGAATATTTTCACACTAGAGTACAATGTACATAGACTGTGAAGCACAGGTCATGGTCCATATAAGTTGGTATGTACAATGTTGAAGGAAATATGAAAAAGAATGGATCTTTTATGTACAAGATACAGATAGCGTATGATAACTATTATGGGGGAGAAATCACTTTGCAAGTAAGTCTTGTAGTATGCAAAGTGATTGTGGTATGTGGGATGGCTTATCATTCAAAAAAATAGGTGGTGATTTGAGAAGCTATGAAGTTCCCCATTTCCAAAAGTGAGATGGTGAATTGGGATACTATGAAGGAGTAATTGTAGTACGTGTATAGAGTAGGGAAAAATGGTTTGTGGCAGTAGAACAGTACTTGATGAAAGTTATACCACATTAAATATTTGGTAAATATCAGATTAGAGGATTTAAAGGATCTATTTTACTCTATAAGGAGAGATAATCCAATCATTAATTAGATATATTTTTATAAGAAAACTAATTTTTCCTCATAATTCATTGATGTCTGAATATACTTCATTAAGAGGATTCCACAAAAGGAGTAGAAGTTTGTAGAATCAATTCCATAAAAGGGTTTTTGTTGGGCATTGAAGTCACCAACTAAATTTTAAGTTTGGTAGATGAAGTATTCTATGAATGAAGGAATTACATAGGTAGTATGCGAAAGATAATATGATATACAGAAGTCTGGATGGTTTGTAAAACATGAGGAATTATGCGGATAGGGGAATCGATTCCTAGAAGTAGTATGAGTTTGTTGGCATAGGAAGGTTTATGGAAGTGGAAGAAGTATGCCGAGGAGAGTAAATTCATGAATAATACCCTCTAATCAGTTCATGAAGGAGTCTAGGTGGTTCGTGGAAGAAGAAAGGTTGTTCTCTAAGGACTTTTTAATGCATTCAAAATCACATAATCTATCATGAAATCAACTTCTGCAACGTAATTGTTCTCAAAAAATTGTATATCATATATTGGTGAAAAAGGAACATCAACATAGAATTTATCTATATTATTGGATTCATTATAACATGATATTGAAGGGACCTACCAGTACATACACTATGAGTTGATACATTCCAAGAAAATTGAACAATGTAAGTGGATGAGATTTATCCTTCGCACTGGCAGTGATCCAGGGGAAGAGACATAGGGAGGGACCCCTCGGAATGTTGTTAGAAGACTGAAAAACATGTTAATAATTTTATCCTAGTAATAGAACATCATTCCCTACCATTCTACTTAGATGTGATAGTTACTGGATTTTTTACATCATCACATCGCTGTTGTAGGCACCTTTGGCGTAGCCAAGAGAAGTTGAACCATGTCAAAACCGATATGTCATGTTCCTGATTTCATTCCTATTCATATATTGATATGGGAGAAAGAGTGAATTATATTTTGTACAATTATGGAACATGATTCGAAGGTTTAGCAGTTTTAATAATTCAGACCCTAATTCACACCCTCTCTGGTAATCTTACCTTGTGGTACAAAAAATTTGTATTGTATGGAATGGTTAAAAGTTAGTAGTTCTTTCTCACTGAATAAATAGATATGGTAAATCAATGGAATTCCAGCCTCCAATGGTAACAAA
Organism: Viscum album; assembly: GCA_963277665.1. Lineage (NCBI taxonomy): Eukaryota > Viridiplantae > Streptophyta > Magnoliopsida > Santalales > Viscaceae > Viscum > Viscum album. The sequence goes on from OY728128.1 coordinate 234,212,322, forward strand.
TTCCAATAATGTATGAATGACATGCAACACTACTTATGATCATTATGAATGGATGTCTCTATAGTTTGTATGCATGTAATATCAGCCGATATCAGTAGTGGTGGGTTTTCAAAAGATGAAATAAGTGAATTGGATGCATATTATAAAGGGATAAATTATATATGAGGAGCACTATAAATTTGAATTTATACAATGGATATTTCATCTAAAACATCACATTCTATATTGGAAAAGGTTATGAATATATTTGAACGATTTTTAAAGGTTAGAGAGGAAAATATGTAGGTTTTTTGGAATTTGTACGATGATCTGAGAATGAAACCAGATGAATCTGTTGACGCATTAGATGAGAGTTTGAAGGTTGCATTGACAGACAAGTGTGGTCTTGGAAAATTTATTGAAGATATAATGATGGTGAAGAATATATTGAGGAAAACATATTCTTGATTTAATCCAAATATTTTGTATCAGAAGATAAAGATCCAAAGGATCTTTCATTGGATAACTTGCATAGTAATATTGTTTTATACAAAATGAGAAATGATGATAATGATGTAAGGAAGTGGGGATTCACAAAGAAGTTGAATTCAAGGCTGTGAATAAGCTCTATGTTGAACATGGTCAAGAGAAAGATAATTTTGAGGAAGTCATATCATTTAAGTCTTTAATTATGCAAAGAGGAATAAAAAATTTCAAAGGTAATTGTACACTTGAATGCTTCCGATGTAGAATGATTGTACATTTTCCAATAAATATTCTTCAGCTGTTTAAAGATGATAATGAATTAAATGAGTGTATTCTCCAAAATATTTATTTATCCATTGAGAAATTTAGGATAATTGAAAAGATAATATTCTTAAAAAGGAATAATTTTCTTTCAAAAAAAGTAAAATGTTCCGAAGAATCTGAGGAAGATGAGTTTGGGGATTGAAAGTACCATGATGTAGATGTATTGTTTATGGTTGTTGAAAAATTCTTAAAAAAGAATGTGAACATGAATAAGTGTAAGTTTAAGGAATTGTGGACCTTTAGGCCGAATTAGAAGCTTCTCTTGAAGAAATAGATGTTTGGAGAGACAAAACATGGAAATCTAAAAAAGTAGATTGTGATGCACAAGTCTATATGCAGTAGCTGGAAAAAGATATGATTTAGTTGAATACTGAATTTGAAAATATAATGTCTTCAACACCCAAAAGGTCAAAAAAGTTGGTGGATTAAAAACTCAAAATTGGTGAACATAAAATAGATATCGATAGTTTAAATCAAATTGGTGAAGGAAAAAATGGAATTTATCAATCAACATGAAGAGGAATTAATAGGTATGTGGCGAAGTGTTGAAATCAAGAAAATATATTGACACTAGGTATGAAATAAGGAAAGAATATCATCAAAACAAAAGAGGTGATAAATATTTAACATAGTGGTCTATCCAAACAACAACAATAGTAAAATCAATATCAAAGGCTGATAGGGGCATGATTGAAAACTGAATATAGTAAAGGATGATGTCAAACCATAAGAACCCACTCCTAGAGAAAAAATTTATTTGGGTAAAAATAAAATTCAGAAAATTCATAGAATCCAAAGGACAACTACTGGTATAGTATTTCCCTATCGAAATGCACCCCTAGAAAATGATATTGTTGTCAAAATATGGGGAAGTCAAAAAATGTTTGTTCTATATAAAAGTTGTACCTAAAAGAATATCACCATAAATGATAGTAATACATAGCTCAATTCTCAAGGTTATCATTGGATGTTAACTTTTTTGGTGTGGGGGATTTAGATACATTGGAGGATATTTAACATCAACAATATAGTAAAATGTGACCCAAAAGATTGAGGTTGGTTATAACCAGCTGAAAAATGTATCATCAAATGAGAAGAAAATGAAAAAAAAAATTCATTCGCTATATGATGAACCTCATCAATAATATTCTATGGAACCTCTATATTATCAATCCATAATAGTTAATATGTCAGAAACATGGATCAAAAAGAAAATATATAAACAGGCAGTGGTTTTAGAGATTGCATTCACAACATTAGTAAAAATGGTATGGGGATCATTAATAGTGTATGCACCTCATATATGACAAGAAACAAGGATATGGTGAATGTAATTTGGTATGATAAAAAAGGTATCATAATATTTGGTAATGATGAGGGGTTGAAAATCATTAGTACTAGGAATAAAATGATTAGGGGGAAAGACATGATATGTATATATGTCTTTGTTATTGATAATTTTAGTCACAACATATTATGTCTATGACAGTTGTGTGACATGGGACATGGAATAAGATTTTCAAAGAAACTATGTGTGGTCAAGGAAAAATATATTCCTATTTTGTTATAAGGAAAGAATACTAATTAGAATATCTACCAAGATAGTGGTGAAGGGGATATTTCATTTTTGTCCAATGAAGAAGAAAATAAGCTGAAGCATAAAAGTATTTTCCACCTGAAAAAAAAACATCCTTTGATGATTTGGTTATATATGACGATTATCTGAATCATTCAAGATTATCACATCATTAAACACATACATGTGATGCCTTACAAAAATGGAAGGTAATTTGAAATACAAATAATGAAAAATGGAAAATGTTAAAAATATCTCTAGATTAGGTTTATATTGTCATGTGAAGACCAATTTCACCATCAGCTATTTATGGAAGGTGATATTATTTTCACTTCAACGATGATTTATGTAAAATGGAATGGGATACAATCATCATTAATGAAAATGAGGTATTCAGTTACATAAAAACAAATATAACGGAATATGAGAATATACTCTGTCAAACCATCTGAAATATTTTATAAGGTAATGGAACAGAGTTCAAAACAATTCAAGTAGAGGATTATCTTGAGAATCATGGTATATGGAATGAAGATTCAGTAGTATTAAATCTATAATAGAATGTAGTTTTAGAATGGAGAAAATGGATTGTCCACAATATGGAGAGAACAATTCTAATTGAGAAATACCATTCAATGAAATATTGTAAATAAATAGTGAGGATGATTGTCAATAAATAAAATAGAGCATTACTATATCTGAAAGATGAGAAGACTACAAATGAACTAAGAATTACTTTTGAATCATTGTAATTATGGGTTTCATTTACAACAAGTTGAAACACATGATGTTTGAAACCCATGAAGGTGAAGGGATTTTTCATAGCTATAAACTGAAAATTAAACCATATAAATACTTCAATATGAGTCTAGGAAAGATTATTGAGTGACTTGTTGTAACCATAGTGTAGAACATGATGAACCTTCAGAGAATACATGGTCAGTCTCAGGATAACTGTGATGAAGAAATTAAAATATCAAGGAATAAAAAACGTATAGTGTCTTATTCAAAATAATATTCATGATTATAAGAAGGATAAAGATAAATAAGTATTTATGAAAATCCAGAAGAGATGATCTGAATATTATTGACAAAGCATAGTTGGTGATCAAATAGTTCCAGTGCAGAAAATAATGATGAAGACTCTGCATTCAGTGTCTTACATATCCCAGGAAGATCCAAAATGTTTTCGGGAAGTAGCTGGTGATGATTATTGGGTTCGAGAAATGGGTGAAGACCTTGAAAAAATTGATATTAATTATACGTGGGAGATTGTTTCGAGGACAACAGATAATAATTTCTTTGGGACAAAATGGGTCATTCACAAAAAAATTAATGTAGATGGTTTTGTGATTCCAAACAAAGCATGAATAGTGTGAAAACAGTACTCCAAGATTGAGGATATTAAAGATGATAAAACTTTTTTTCCATTAGCAAGGATATATACAATTTGATTATTCTTGTCCATAGAATTTTAATAATTTTCATGGTTTTATAGATGGTTATCAAGTCATAATTTCTAAATGGGGCTATAGTAGAAGATGTTTATATTGAGCAGTCATATTTTCTTCCCATCAATGAAGATAAAAATTGAGTTTGTTGGATGAAGAAGGTTTTAAATGGTTTGAATCTAGAACCAAGATCATTCTATTTAAGGACATATTAGATTTTGGAAAAGCATAGTTTACATAATGGGGGAGATGATTACAATCTATATTTCAACAATGATATTAATCAAATGATTATGGTGTTGGTATATGTCATTTAAAAAATAATTGGAGGATTAGATGAAGTGAAATGTAGAAATTTATCTGAATTTGGGAAAATTTAAAATGAAATGTCAATAAATGGTAAAAGTACATTTTTTTGGGTCTATAGGTGACAGATGTAAAATATTACACATTATTTTCACAATCCAAATGTGCCAAGAAGATTTCAGATGATTTGGGATGGATTTTTCTAAGGAGATGAAGAATATTGGGGCTACCTGGAAGAAACTATCTTGTGATGATGAAGTCAAAGTAGTCAATGCCACATAATAAAGGGAGATCAGTTGAAGTATGTTGTACATAACTGTGACATGACCGAATATTGTTTTTTTTTCACAGGTCATGAATCAGGGTATCATTAAAATCTTATAGAAGGCCACAAGTGTATAGTAAAAAAATAATAGTTTGGTATATCGAGGGTACAGGGTTTTTTTGTTTGATGTATAATGAGAAATATCATCCATAGATATTGGGATATAAATATACATATTGTAACAGTTATGAAGATGAAAAGAAATCAAGATCTATTGGTGCATTCTATCATGGTTGATTGTGTATTTCAGGGAAAAAAATAATGAAATACTACATTTTATTGAGCACTGTAGAATATGTGTATATTATGTGCACTCATGAAATTACACATTTATTATGGATGAAACAAAACTATAAGGATATGCTGGTTGAAGTTAAGTATCAAATTATAATCCATTGTGGTAATTAATGTGTTATAAAACTTTTCAAAATTCCTTCCCAACACTCAAGTGCAATGCACATTGAAATGATGTATCATTTAATAAATGATAAGGTGGAACAAGTTCTTGTGAAATTATAATACGGTCCTATAGAACAACTGGATGCAAATATTCTGAAAATTTTCTTACACAAAAAAGAATTTGAAAGGAATTGGCTATCTCTAGGAGATTAGATGACTCCCAGCACTTACAAAAGTGTGGATTTGGGCCCCCAACTCCCCTATCTATGGTTTTTTACCTGATGATCAAATATCAATTCGTTGAGCTATTTTATAACTAAATGTAATGTCATTCGGTTTCACTGACAATGAGGGAGAAATTTCTCTATTAAATGTGAGAAAATGAGCTAGTAAAGACACGAGGAGAAGATGCAATAGGTGAAAAAATGAGTTAGGAGGAGTAGCGAAGCTATGACAGTTAGATAAGCGAGATATGGGGAGAATAAAGATAGGCGGAGTATTAAATCTGTCAATTTATGTTGTGATCAGTAAAATGATATATATCACAGTAGCTGAGGTTTCTGATGAATGCAGTTGTTTGGTTTCATGAATTGGTATCAGTAATGAATTGATATATTGATGAACATTTCATTATACTCTTCTTTCTCATGCTAAGCATAGATCTTGTGGGATTGGAGTATGTGTTGGGTATGTCCTTGATCTCTATCTTAATCGCATGAAGCAAATGCTATCAAAAGTTTGATGAATCTTTAATGAGAAATCTAATTATGAAAATATTGTTAACAAACCTAGAGGGGGGGATTGTTGGTAATAAATCCCTCAACATGTCCTCTCAGTATGTTTTCGGAGTGATTGGGTATATTTAAAAATCCAGATGACTTTGAATGTGTATGGATGGTGTTTTTCGAAGCACATGTTTTAGATGGTGTAGTTTCCCATTGATTGAAAAAAATATGGGGCTCAAAATTGGTAGTTAAATTTTGGAAAATGAATATATTGGTGTAGGAGTACATAGTACTCTGATCATGAACTATATTTCTCAAAATGCATAAGGTGTTACATAGAATTTTGAACTAAATTTTCAAAATAAGGGAAGTGTGAAGCATGAGACACATACCATGTATGGGAACTGTTCACATGGATAAAATAGTTCACATCTAATTCATGTGGTAAGTGGTATAGCTTATAATTCCCGAATATTAGGTGGTAATTTGAGATGAAATGAAGGGATCCATTGGAAAAAACAATTTGGCTATTTGGGCCACCATGAAGGTGGAATGACATTACACAGTCCACCTAGGGAAGAACTACATGTGGAAAGAGCACGATACACAGTGAAAATTGAACTACATTGATGGTTTGGTAAATATGTGGTTAATGGATTTTTTTGATCTATTTTTCGATATATAGAGCACTAATATGATCCTTATGTAGATCAGTTAGCCTAGGAAAACATCATTTACCTTGGAATTCGATGAAGTCCAAAAGTATATCATGAGGAGGATTCTGTAAAGTGAGTGGCAGTTCACGGAAGCAATTCGATGAAAGGTTTTTTACATGGAAATAAACTCCAAAAAGGATGAAAAAATCCTAAAGAGGAAGTAGTATGTGTAATAATGATGCCTAAATGATGTACACGGAAGGGGATAAGGAATGAAGATGTTGGGACAGTTCGTGGAAGTGGAGCTATTACATGGATATGGGAAGTGGTTCGTAGAAGTAGTAGCATTTTGTAGATAGTGGTTTGGTCACAGAAGCATAAGAATTACATGAAGGAGAGGTGATCATAGATTCATATACACTACAAATTTAATGGAAGAATCTAGTTGGATCCCCGAAGAAGAAAAATTGTTTGTAGTGGAGTCAATAAAGCTTGAAAATCACCAAAAAAAGGTCGTGAATGCCATTTGCACAACTTAATAGTTTAGGAAAAAGTGGATTTCATCTACGGGTGAAAAATGATCTTCAACAAAGCATCTTGTTAAAATGGAGGATGTTTTCATTCCTCAAATTGAAGGTTCCTACTTTTCCATAATCTATAAGTGTATCACTTCTAAGAGTAGTGAGAAATGTATGTCGACGATGGTGATCCTTCCCCCTGGAAGTGAGACAAAGGAACATGACCCTTGGGAATGCAGTCAATATAACCTAAACCTAATAATTTTTGTGATCATATGTATTGAATAACAAGATAAAAACATTTAATTTGATGTTATATTAAGTGGATTTTGTACATTATCACACCATCATTGTATTCCCATTGGACGTGTCCCAGGGAGAGTGAACCAAGTAAAATTCTATGTGTCATGTGTATGAATTCATTTATATTAAAAAATTACTATAGAAGAAATAGAGAAGTGTGTTTTCTTTGATGAAAAAACATGATTCAAAGAGAAATTAGATGTAATAATTCATACCTGGATTCACCCATCCCCATTCAATGGTATTTTACATAATGGATATTACTTTATGGTACCACATGGATGTGTTATTAGTAGTTGAATTTTGGACTTATAGAGTTCCCTATATTAGTACTTGTGTTTTATCCTTTTTTGGTTCATTATAGTATTATATTAGGGTTTTTTACCTACATGATTATTGTCACACTACACCATGTTGTCTTTTTCATGATTGGATAAGGATTTTCATATCTTCTACCATAATTTTTTTAATAAAATGAATTCCACAATAATATTTTATGATTCTAGGTGATAGTGTACAACCCATAGGGATTGGGAATTCAATTTCACCTAAGTAAGAATCTAAATGGTAATCGCATTACTATGGTTCCCTAAATTGTTCGTGATAATTTGGTATCACGTGTACACATTTTTCATCTTTCCATGATGTTAGTATGTAGTATTTAGTTCTTTTAGGGACATAAGAGGTAGTTGTGATTGAATTCATGGCCCTCTCTCACTACAATAAGCCTCAAGTCACTAGTGGTGGTTTAGGGAATTTTTTCTCAAGGAATAATTCTTGTTATATTCCTAATTTTTTTGTAAATATTTAAATCCAAATATTGTGTTCTTATCAATTAGAATGAAATCTCCCTTGTTGATTTTTTTTATTGATAAATCTAATGTCTTCATTGTTTTCTATGATGTTGTATAGTAATATGAATATGATAAGAAGTGTGAATTGGTTCTAGGAGGATGATATTGTTGAGCCATAGTGAGAAAATACTGTCAAAGATCCATGTTTTCTCATGTTCATTGGGAATATTTTATAAGCTCTAAGATAGGAACCTGTATCAGTTTCCATTAATTCTCAAGTTGTGAAACTTTATAAGGATGTTATTCAAAGTAATTCTAAGGATTTAATTATCCCGACACCAAAAGCATTTAAAATATCTTATAAACCTTCGGATACTAAGGAATGGTTGATCCATATGTGTAATTTGATTGAATTCCTAGACAATCCTAATGAAATCAAGGTAATGTGTGCCACATTCATGCCAAAGGTACTGAGAAGGAGATAGTGGTACACGGTGGTGATGATAAAGAAACATGATGGATTATATTGGAAATAAATCATTTATGCATTCATAGACTAGTTCTATATAGAGCCGATGTTTTTAGACATTTCATTATAGTTCTTCAAGCATGTGAAAAAAAATAGAACCGTGATAGAGTATGTGAACCATTTTGCGGATCTACTGCTGTTTTCACTTGAGGTAGTATCATATGAGAAGATAAAGACTTGATGGTTACATTTGGTACATAGAGTTGAAATATTTTTTTAGTATTTCATTCTAAAGATATATTCTCATTTAGAGGTGTTGGATATTATGTTTATTGTTAAAATGGAAATGTATGAAATTGGACAGCTATTGGGAGTTTCTTTTTCTCCAAGTTTTAGTGTAAATTACTCTAATGTAAATAGTAATAGTGATGATTACCATGGTGGATCCCTATAAATTAATTATGATATACCTCCTACAATTCCTCATAGATGTCCCTTGATTTGATACTATTGTGATAAGGTTGGGAATTCGAAGAGGGTTTGCACTGGGTACCCAAGATCTTTTGCTCTTGTGGACACTCAGGTCACTTATAAAAGTTCTCCCATATCCATTACAACCCACGTATTTGGACTGGATCATTAATTCCTATTAAAACTATGGTGAAATCTTATTCTTCATGATTAAAGGGTTTCTAGCCATTGGCATCTAGAAAAAAGATTCATTACAATGAAAAAGAGTCTACAGAGAAAGCATATATGTTTCCAATGATAGTGAGAGGTACCATGACTATTTATTCAACATTATTGATTTCAATATTTGATAATAGTGCATTTCATTCATTTATTTCAACAAGTATTTGTAATATGCTAAAACATATTACAAAAAAAATTTCTTATTTAATAGATAATGGTAAACCCTTTAGAATAAAAGGAGAGTAGGGTCTCATTAGGCCGTCTTGTCCTTTATCCTTATCAAGTGATTATATTTATTTTATTTTTCTAGTTCTCAACATGAGACAATGTGAAATTATATTCATTATAGATTGTATCATTGAAAAAAAAAGCTTGGATTTATTTTTATCTATAATGAATCTCCATTAATAAAATCAATGGTGTATGTGATATATTTCAAGGAGAATGGGACACTAGGTTTAGTAGGGTGTTGGCGCCAAAATATTGGACGGAAAAGGAAGAAGAAAGAGGAGCTCGTGCTCTGCCTCGTAAAGCCCCGACGTGGAGTGCCCCCAGCAACGTGGTCACTGCGAAGCCCAAGAGGCAGTAACACTCTGCAAACGACCTGATGTTTGAGAGCCTGTCGTGATGAACCATAGGCGGTAACTCTCCGCAAATCTGAATTATGTTCGTGACCTGCCGCGAAGCCACCGAAGCCCCCTTCGTGTCATGTGAGCTCTTCTTTGCGGAACCCCTTTCCTATAAATACCAAGCTCCCCCTGAGATCTCATGACAGCCAATCCAACCATTCGTCTTCTCAACTCCCAAATCGCAAAGCACTTTTCGCTCTGGGAATCATGAGCTCCGCGAGGTATTTTTGCTTCGCGAGAGGCCTTCGCCTTATCTCACTTTGAGCCCCACTTCTGAGAGGGATGCCCTTCGCGAAGCCTAAGGGAATTTGTGAAGGAAGAGGATTCCAAAGGGAACCCCCGGCAGTCGTGGAGCGTTTATGTTTCGCAAAACACTCATACTGTACACGTGATCCACATGCCAAGGTAGGGTCACTGTACTTAGTGAAGCACACTTCTCCACAGCACCTTGCTACGCGAGGCACCTCCGCTTCATGATGCGGTGCTCCATGAACATCCTTTCACTTCGCAATGCACCTCCCACTCACATCGTTGACCCATTCTATGGACAAGGCACTCCACTTTGCAAAGCACACCCCTTTTCAAGTGCTTTCCACTATGTAAAGTGTAACAGCCCGAGATTTTATGAAAAATATTCTTTTTTATTTTACTAATGTCTTGTGTTATACGCTACACCAAAAGGAGCTTGCACAACACACATCCTTGACTTGCCTTGCATTACACGCAATCACGACCTTCCTCGATAGCGTGTGTAGTACGCAATACCGAGTTTCACTAAACAACGATATGCTATTAAAATATTATTATAACTAGCAGTTATGAATAGTAATAACCACCTTTTAAAATTTTAGAAATTTTAGCTCTCAAAATGGACTTTATTTTTTGATTCGGAGTATCAAATTTAGCCTAAGGTGAAATTTTGGTGATTTTCGGATAACTTTCATATTTTGATGAATAGTGAAAATTACTAAATTTTAGTTAAAAACAACTTTTTCAATCGAAATAATTAATATTGATAAATTATTAATTTGAGTGGTTTTAAAGTATATTTAGAATATATTTTTACAATTTAATACAATGTTGGTCATTGGATATAATTTCACATTTAAACTAGACATAAACAAGTGTCAATCTTTTGATAGATATTGTTTCTTAAAAACATGCTCCTTGTTTTAACAGCGGGATTTAATTATAAAATTAATTAATGCAACTTCTATGATATGAATTTGGTAAAATAGACTTCATTTTTGAATTCGGAATATGAAATATAGCTTAGGATGAAATTTTGGCATTGTTCTGAAAAACATCAATTTTTGATGAATAGTGAAACTACTAAGTGGTAGGTTAAAAACTGAATTTTGCATAAAACTTAATTTTACCACTTCTGTGAATGGAATTTCGAAAATCTGAGAGACACGGTTAATATCAAGGACTAAAATGTGGTTCAATGAGATGAAAATAATTTTTGGTGAATAGTAACTTTTTACTTTTTTTTTACCGCGGTTAATAGTAAATAGGGTAACTAAGGGTAAATATGATATTACTATTACCCTAACACATGTCCAAATTCTATTGGACAAGTTTAATTCGACCAAAAACAAACTTAGGAATAAAATATGACCATTTAGGCCCACATGGATTAGATTAGGACATTTATTATGAATTTATTTAAAGAAGGGTTAAAATATTTAAAATCAAAGTTTAATAAGTAAATCATTTTTAATATGGGGTTATACATACGATAAATTCGATTATAAATATTCATTAGAAAGCTAAAAAGATATCCTACATGATGGTATTTTATTTGTAATTTTTAGACATCAAATAATGTAATTTATTTATGACACAACGATGATGCAGTAATTATCTTATTAATGAAATATTGACATAATTGATGTTATAAACACCAAAATAAATGTAATTTGAGATTTTTTATGAATTCCACTAATTTTCTAGGTTACTATGATATAGTAATGTTGATTTAATCAACTTGGTTCGAACATATAATTCTGTTATGACTTTCACAAAAATCATATATCAAATAGTGTCAAAATTGACACAAAATAGTTTTTAAATCAAATATTATATTATTAATTGTTCTTTTATTCCTAAAAATCTAAGGTTCGGCCAAATGACTTAGATAAGGATATATATATTAATAATAAACAATTTTTGGTTCGTTTGGCATGTTATAGTAAGTTTATTAACCATATAGTGAAAGAAAACAAAAAGACACGGTAAAAGTTAAATTATTTAACTTAGAGTTAAATCTAATTGATAAGGTTTAAAATAATATCCAAACATGTCTAAATTTGATTGGTTTATGAGATTACAACCCTATCTCATCTAATCTTCGAATATGAGTCATTTTTGGAGGTTTTTAAGTGGGGTTAGATTTATTATAAATTAATATTTTTAAGAATTCCTAAGGTGCCCCTCTCCTCCCTTATAAAAGGGCACCTCCTCCCCCTCCTCCTCACACCAATTGGAGCACTCAAGCTCGGCCAACCCCTGAAAATTTCTCCTCTCCACTTCCCTAGCAACATCCTAGAGGTTCTGGTCTTCCTCAAAGACCAATTTTAGTGCCCTAAGAGGAGGTCTCAAAGAGGCACTTCAAAGAAGAGGTAATTACCGTTACCAATTCTTTCATCTTTATTTCTTCTTCCACTTCTTCTTCTTAGGTTGTTTCATTATGAAGTAATAACATAAGTATCACTCATATAATGATATGTTATTATAAGTATGAAACAACCCTATTTCACCATCTATCCATCCTACGGAAAAAGAAATCACCGCGCGTGCGTACGTACGGAATACCGTCTCCACGCCGTGGTGTAATCTATTTTCCACCACCACCTTACATGGATGGGTATAATGGTGTAAAGAATAACTATACATAGTTATTACAACATCATATTGATTCTGATATATTGTATAATCCACTCCAATTCAATTCAATATTTATAGAAATGATATCATCGCTCGTGCGTACGTACGGAATACCGTCTCCACGACGCGATGAGATTCATTCTCCATGTTAACCATTTAAGAATGATTATAATGTATATATAAGAAATAATAATGAAATATATGACATTATAAAGCTACTGGATTTATGTATATATATACATATGTATGTCATCTACTTACTTCCATTTCAAGACAATAAGGAAAGGAAAACAGCGTTCATGCGTACGTACGGACTACCGTCTCCATGAACGGTGTTTTTCATTTTATTTATCTAACTATTATATATATATATATACTGAATATATATGATATATAAATCATATTTTATATTCTGGAAGTAAGTAAATCATGATATAAGAAATAATGATGTCAAGAACAACAAGTCAAAACACATACGATAAATGAAACGATTTTACCCAAAACGCTTCTTTAACATGGAATTTACAAAAGAACGGGTAATATAATGTCATAAGTGAACCATATATGATATCATAACAATGAATATGATTCTGTAATAAGTCAATAACATGATTTAAATCATTATACAGGAGGTTCGGACACTTACAAAGCAAGTCGGACCTAAGGTAAGGGAAATATCACAATCTCATTTTTATTCGAGATTGTTTATTCGTAAGTATTTACTGGGGTGTATTTTATCATCCACATCCATGTTTCATCAATATGTAAATCCACCTACAATTGTTTAAATCCATTTTTACCCTTCGGTGAGTTTTTAGTAAAAGAAATAAAAGGAATCTTTTGTCGTTTTTCGTACGAGGTACTTTTTGACTTTTCCGACAAAAGTACGAAGAATGTTTTTTTTAACTTATACGGCATGAATGGATTTTTAAAACATTGTTTCCAAGAAGCTTCCTTTACAAGTTTTCAAGTTTATTTTTAATCAACTTCTTTTATTTTAAATTTGTATGACATATTATGAAAGGAAAAATATTTTTGAAGAAGAAAGGATATTTTCCTCAAGAATGGAGTTCAAGTGTTTTATCAAAATTATTTTCCATCTAAGATAATAAAGGGTTCTGTTTTATCCCTATTATTAAATTGATTTGTTCATGTTGTGATGGAAATATTTTTATGAATTCCTTTATCTTATATGAATTGTTTTATGATGTCATGTTGTTTAAGAATCCCATTTTTATTACATGGGTTACGTTATGATGTATGGTTTATGATTATGTGGCACACATAAGAAAGGATTCATTATAAGATGGGTGGGACCTATATCTCCCTCCAATGCATTGGGTAAAGATTTTATATCTCATGAGATAGACATGGCTGGAACGGAAGGTTATTTCGGTTCAGTGATACAGGACTGAAACGAGGAGTGAACTCGGTTCAGAAAGGGACTTTTTCCACTAAGATAGTCTTGGCAATGAGTCATGACTAACAAGAAATGATTTTCCATGATTATGTGTGCATGCCACAAAGTTTAAAGTTTTATGTTATGATTATGGGGATCTCATTTTCACTTCTATGATTTGTTCCATGTTAAGATATTATGATCTCTTTTGCAGGTTGTGATTTTCAAAAAGATATGATATGATTTTTATTTCTTTTGTATACCCTTACTGAGCATTTGAGCTCACCCTTTTATGTTTTCTTTTCCCCAGGATATAAAGAAAGGTTTTAGGTAAAAAAATGGAAGATCTTTACGGGAGATATTGAAGATCTTTCACCAGGATTAGAAGATTATGTTCCGAGTTTCCAAAGACACTAAACTATTACGATCCTTTAGTGTGTGTTTTTGTTATGTACTAAGTATTCCGCAAATGTAATGTAATGTCAATGTAAGTCAGGCTTAGGGTCTCTACAGTTGTTATCAGAGGCAAAGGAGGTAGGAATGTATCTGATCCTTGGGAACTCTCACATGTGAGCGTTGGACGAAGCATGGCTCTCCGCCCAAGGGCTTCATGAGGAAATGGCTGCCACTGGGGATGGTGGTGTGTCCCGCCCAGGGGGTGTAGCCGCCCATGGAGTGCCCTGATAGGTATCAATTGTAGTCCACTAGAAGTAATTCTAGACCGCTACAGTTGGTATCAGAGGAAAGGTTTAGTCAACCTTTGGAAACTAGGATGCGAAAACGTTAGTGAGATCCCTAGAGATATTTCTAAGGTATGTCTAGGGATGTCCCTAGGGATAAGTATACGTATAGGTTATAGTAATAGAATTACGCTAACGATCATAGAATTAAACCTAAGATGTTGGATATTGAAGGTACTCCCCCTTTATTATGTTGTTTTCCCTAGCATGATTTTTGCCTCTCACACTATTCTTTTTGGGTTTTAGACGATGGCTGGAACCCGAAGGAACCGTGTTGATCAATGCAATGGACAATGCAATGATTGCCCTCCTGAACAAACAAATGTTATGGGAGATGGAGTGAAAAATCTTATTGCTATACTTACACAAGCTATGAATCATTCTGGACTTCCAAATGAGCAGAGAAGGGAACAATATTCTATTGAGTCCTTCATGAGGCAACGTCCACCTTCTTTCAGTGGGACTTCCGATCCACTTGTTGCTGAACAATGGATCAGTACCACTGAAAAGATATTTTCAGTTCTTCAATGTTCTGAACATGATAAAGTCATCTTAGCAGTATATCGTTTGGAAGGTGAAGCTGATCAATGGTGGAATCTTATCAAGAATACGAGGCCAAGGGATGAAATTGAGTCCATGGAATGGGACGAGTACAAGAACTTGTTTTTCAGTAAGTACTTCCCTCGTATTCTTCGAACAAAGATGGAAAAGGAGTTTATTGAGCTGAAGCAGAAGGATGATGAATCTGTTGTTATATATGAAGCGAATTTTACAAGACTTGCAAGGTATGCATCTGGCATTATCATCCAACCTGAAAGTAAAGTTGATCGATTTTTCAGTGGCTTAAAACCAAGTCTTCGAAGGGCATTAGCTATAAGAGACTTCAGTAGCTATGAAGAAATTGTGCGTTGTGCTATCAAGGTAGAAATGGAAGTTGGTGTTACATATCCATCTCATGGTTTTGACAAGAAACGAAAGATGGAGTTCAAGGAGAAATCTCATAATAATGGTGAAAAGAAGATGAATGTTTCCTTATGCACAAAGTGTGGAAAGAAGCATGGTGGAGATTGTCTTAAAGGAACTAGAAAATGTTTTAAGTGTGGAAAAGAAGGTCATCGAGCAGCTGAGTGTCGAAGTAATGGAAAAAGGGTTTCTAATGATGTGAATAAAGCAAACACTGCAGAGAACGCACCGCCAACACTTCAATGCTTCAAGTGCAAGGAAATGGGGCATTATGCTAATAATTGCCCTAATCCAAGGGTTAGTGATGATCAACATGAGCAACCACTGAAGGCAAAGGACAAAGGGAAATCACATGCGATCACTATTGGCAATGTTGAATATGATAACGATGTGGTGGAATGATTAAGTGTTTATGTAATGGGATTCCAAAATAATGTTGTATCATGGAGTATTGGAATATTTATGTATTGGTTTAATGTGGTATTCAAAGTGATTGAGATATTTTTGGAAATAAGATGATATGCGCATAATGAAGGGAAAATAAGAAAATGAAATGTTTAACAATATTCATGAGCTCATGATTGATATAAGGACTAAGTGATATCATGGTTTGAGTATATAGAATTTTGAGGATTTTGGTATGTGGAAAGAGTAAACTTTTAATAGAATTCATATTTTCAATAAGGTTCAATGGGTATTCAAGAGAGTACAAGATTAAGGCCTTTGAATGTTTAGAATGTGACCAATAAGACATATCTTATGATATATGGGGATCAACGACAGTATTAAATCTCTGGTAATCGTTTTCACTATGTTATGAGAGTGGACTAAAGTATTATGGATAAGCCTAAAGATTGAAATGGATTATGTTGGACATAAATTAGTATTGTTTAAGGATAGAAGTTTTTTCGATATTATTGATGGGATGTTATAGTAATGTAGTTTTAGAAAAAGGACAACCTGCAGGACGGGCGACAGCCCATCGCTTCGGACAAGGCTGTAGGAATCGAACCCACAACCGAAGTGCGACTGGCCTTTATCGCCTACCACTGGCCTACAGGAAGTCCCTGTTTAGTAGAAACTAGTTTTATTATATTAAGCAGTATGATATATGAGGTATAAGTCCATTTTAGGAACCATATATGATTAATCCCACTATAGATCGACTTATGTATATAATTTTTTCTAACCTTTTGTTTGAGACAGATGGAATGACCCGTCGTTCTATCACATGATCTTCTAACACTTCACGAATAACAAATTCAACTTCATTTATTTAAGAGATGAAGTGGAAATTGTTCAAGGCACGAACAACAGTGATATTGTACCAAAATAAAGTAAGTATTTATTCTAATTCAAATTTTCAACTTTAGGGAAATGATCTTGAAAGCCAAAAATGTTGTCCTAGTGATCTTATACCTGATGAATCAGATGGTACCTTATATCATCACAAATCTATGGATTTGTGATCACTGGATTTTCCATAGCCATGTTCTCTACCACTCTCCATCAGAACATGATGGTTAGATTTCTCTTCCATATCCATATTTTCACCTATGTGGAAACCTAGTGATTGGTTTATTTGGGTAACCGTTACGTTTCATACTTTTGTTTTTAAAGATTGGTTTTGGTATTCCTTTTTACGATGTGGGTTTCTATTAAAGAAACTTTCGAATAGTAAACTATTTATAACCCCGACGAATTTCGAGGGCGAAATTCATTTTAAGGGGGGTAGAATGTAACAGCCCGAGATTTTATGAAAAATATTCTTTTTTATTTTACTAATGTCTTGTGTTATACGCTACACCAAAAGGAGCTTGCACAACACACATCCTTGACTTGCCTTGCATTACACGCAATCACGACCTTCCTCGATAGCGTGTGTAGTACGCAATACCGAGTTTCACTAAACAACGATATGCTATTAAAATATTATTATAACTAGCAGTTATGAATAGTAATAACCACCTTTTAAAATTTTAGAAATTTTAGCTCTCAAAATGGACTTTATTTTTTGATTCGGAGTATCAAATTTAGCCTAAGGTGAAATTTTGGTGATTTTCGGATAACTTTCATATTTTGATGAATAGTGAAAATTACTAAATTTTAGTTAAAAACAACTTTTTCAATCGAAATAATTAATATTGATAAATTATTAATTTGAGTGGTTTTAAAGTATATTTAGAATATATTTTTACAATTTAATACAATGTTGGTCATTGGATATAATTTCACATTTAAACTAGACATAAACAAGTGTCAATCTTTTGATAGATATTGTTTCTTAAAAACATGCTCCTTGTTTTAACAGCGGGATTTAATTATAAAATTAATTAATGCAACTTCTATGATATGAATTTGGTAAAATAGACTTCATTTTTGAATTCGGAATATGAAATATAGCTTAGGATGAAATTTTGGCATTGTTCTGAAAAACATCAATTTTTGATGAATAGTGAAACTACTAAGTGGTAGGTTAAAAACTGAATTTTGCATAAAACTTAATTTTACCACTTCTGTGAATGGAATTTCGAAAATCTGAGAGACACGGTTAATATCAAGGACTAAAATGTGGTTCAATGAGATGAAAATAATTTTTGGTGAATAGTAACTTTTTACTTTTTTTTTACCGCGGTTAATAGTAAATAGGGTAACTAAGGGTAAATATGATATTACTATTACCCTAACACATGTCCTAATTCTATTGGACAAGTGTAATTCGACCAAAAACAAACTTAGGAATAAAATATGACCATTTAGGCCCACTTGGATTAGATTAGGACATTTATTATGAATTTATTTAAAGAAGGGTTAAAATAGTTAAAATCAAAGTTTAATAAGTAAATCATTTTTAATATGGGGTTATACATACGATAAATTCGATTATAAATATTCATTAGAAAGCTAAAAAGATATCCTACATGATGGTATTTTATTTGTAATTTTTAGACATCAAATAATGTAATTTATTTATGACACAACGATGATGCAGTAATTATCTTATTAATGAAATATTGACATAATTGATGTTATAAACACCAAAATAAATGTAATTTGAGATTTTTTATGAATTCCACTAATTTTCTAGGTTACTATGATATAGTAATGTTGATTTAATCAACTTGGTTCGAACATATAATTCTGTTATGACTTTCACAAAAATCATATATCAAATAGTGTCAAAATTGACACAAAATAGTTTTTAAATCAAATATTATATTATTAATTGTTCTTTTATTCCTAAAAATCTAAGGTTCGGCCAAATGACTTAGATAAGGATATATATATTAATAATAAACAATTTGTGGTTCGTTTGGCATGTTATAGTAAGTTTATTAACCATAGAGTGAAAGAAAACAAAAAGACACGGTAAAAGTTAAATTATTTAACTTAGAGTTAAATATAATTGATAAGGTTTAAAATAATATCCAAACATGTCTAAATTTGATTGGTTTATGAGATTACAACCCTATCTCATCTAATCTTCGAATATGAGTCATTTTTGGAGGTTTTTAAGTGGGGTTAGATTTATTATAAATTAATATTTTTAAGAATTCCTAAGGTGCCCCTCTCCTCCCTTATAAAAGGGCACCTCCTCCCCCTCCTCCTCACACCAATTGGAGCACTCAAGCTCGGCCAACCCCTGAAAATTTCTCCTCTCCACTTCCCTAGCAACATCCTAGAGGTTCTGGTCTTCCTCAAAGACCAATTTTAGTGCCCTAAGAGGAGGTCTCAAAGAGGCACTTCAAAGAAGAGGTAATTACCGTTACCAATTCTTTCATCTTTATTTCTTCTTCCACTTCTTCTTCTTAGGTGGTTTCATTATGAAGTAATAACATAAGTATCACTCATATAATGATATGTTATTATAAGTATGAAACAACCCTATTTCACCATCTATCCATCCTACGGAAAAAGAAATCACCGCGCGTGCGTACGTACGGAATACCGTCTCCACGCCGTGGTGTAATCTATTTTCCACCACCACCTTACATGGATGGGTATAATGGTGTAAAGAATAACTATACATAGTTATTACAACATCATATTGATTCTGATATATTGTATAATCCACTCCAATTCAATTCAATATTTATAGAAATGATATCATCGCTCGTGCGTACGTACGGAATACCGTCTCCACGACGCGATGAGATTCATTCTCCATGTTAACCATTTAAGAATGATTATAATGTATATATAAGAAATAATAATGAAATATATGACATTATAAAGCTACTGGATTTATGTATATATATACATATGTATGTCATCTACTTACTTCCATTTCAAGACAATAAGGAAAGGAAAACAGCGTTCATGCGTACGTACGGACTACCGTCTCCATGAACGGTGTTTTTCATTTTATTTATCTACCTATTATATATATATATATACTGAATATATATGATATATAAATCATATTTTATATTCTGGAAGTAAGTAAATCATGATATAAGAAATAATGATGTCAAGAACAACAAGTCAAAACACATACGATAAATGAAACGATTTTACCCAAAACGCTTCTTTAACATGGAATTTACAAAAGAACGGGTAATATAATGTCATAAGTGAACCATATATGATATCATAACAATGAATATGATTCTGTAATAAGTCAATAACATGATTTAAATCATTATACAGGAGGTTCGGACACTTACAAAGCAAGTCGGACCTAAGGTAAGGGAAATATCACAATCTCATTTTTATTCGAGATTGTTTATTCGTAAGTATTTACTGGGGTGTATTTTATCTTCCACATCCATGTTTCATCAATATGTAAATCCACCTACAATTGTTTAAATCCATTTTTACCCTTCGGTGAGTTTTTAGTAAAAGAAATAAAAGGAATCTTTTGTCGTTTTTCGTACGAGGTACTTTTTGACTTTTCCGACAAAAGTACGAAGAATGTTTTTTTTAACTTATACGGCATGAATGGATTTTTAAAACATTGTTTCCAAGAAGCTTCCTTTACAAGTTTTCAAGTTTATTTTTAATCAACTTCTTTTATTTTAAATTTGTATGACATATTATGAAAGGAAAAATATTTTTGAAGAAGAAAGGATATTTTCCTCAAGAATGGAGTTCAAGTGTTTTATCAAAATTATTTTCCATCTAAGATAATAAAGGGTTCTGTTTTATCCCTATTATTAAATTGATTTGTTCATGTTGTGATGGAAATATTTTTATGAATTCCTTTATCTTATATGAATTGTTTTATGATGTCATGTTGTTTAAGAATCCCATTTTTATTACATGGGTTACGTTATGATGTATGGTTTATGATTATGTGGCACACATAAGAAAGGATTCATTATAAGATGGGTGGGACCTATATCTCCCTCCAATGCATTGGGTAAAGATTTTATATCTCATGAGATAGACATGGCTGGAACGGAAGGTTATTTCGGTTCAGTGATACAGGACTGAAACGAGGAGTGAACTCGGTTCAGAAAGGGACTTTGTCCACTAAGATAGTCTTGGCAATGAGCCATGACTAACAAGAAATGATTTTCCATGATTATGTGTGCATGCCACAAAGTTTCAAGTTTTATGTTATGATTATGGGGATCTCATTTTCACTTCTATGATTTGTTCCATGTTAAGATATTATGATCTCTTTTGCAGGTTGTGATTTTCAAAAAGATATGATATGATTTTTATTTCTTTTGTATACCCTTACTGAGAATTTGAGCTCACCCTTTTATGTTTTCTTTTCCCCAGGATATAAAGAAAGGTTTTAGGTAAAAAAAAATGGAAGATCTTTACGGGAGATATTGAAGATCTTTCACCAGGATTAGAAGATTATGTTCCGAGTTTCCAAAGACACTAAACTATTACGATCCTTTAGTGTGTGTTTTTGTTTTGTACTAAGTATTCCGCAAATGTAATGTAATGTCAATGTAAGTCAGGCTTAGGGTCTCTACATAAAGCAACCATGAACCGCAAGGTCCGTGCCTATGGACACCTTTTCTTGGAAATCCCTCTTCCCGTGAGACCCTACAGGTTTGCACGATGTGATTTTAAAGTCCCCTGGATGACACCACCCGTAGTGTTGCTTCGCCTAATGCTTCTCTGCATAGGCACACTAACGGGTATTGCTTATTCGCATAGCCACGCTAACGTGGACCCCTCGATGGTTCGCTCAGCGAGCCCCTTTTTCACGGCTTGGCCGATACCTTCCCTTCCCCAAGGGGTAGAGGGTACCAGACATGTAAGACCTAGGGGTGCGGAGTAAACCCACATCGTCCGAGCTACAGGACGTTAAACTGCCAAGCACCTCGTCCTCAACACATGATGTTAAACAGTAACCTGACCTTGTTCCTCGCACGCAGGTTCCCCCCATCTCAGACATTATTTATGCCGCTCGTCTCCACGGGAATGGGATTACCCCTCACATGGTATGAGATCCTCCGTTTTGGAGTGGCGTATTTCCACGATAGTAGGGAAACCACCTTGGTGTAAGCCCCCTAGCCCCTCTTGTAGAAGGCAGCACCCATGCACCTCTGTACTCCCTCTACGCTTTGTCACACTTCATGCCTCCATCCTGGAGTAAGTCCCAGCACCATGGGACGCCTAAAGAGTAAGCCCCTATTCATTTCCCACGAACGCACCCTTCACAACATGATCATATCTTCTCTGCTGCCTCTTGTTTCTCACACCGAGAACGACTCACATGGGCTTAGAGTAAGCATCGACCATTGAAATTCCCTCATCCAGTATGATGTTAAACTGTATGCCCTCATCCATCATGATGTTAATCTATATGCCCCCTTCCAGCATGACGTTAAACTATATTCCCCCGTCCATCATGACGTTAAACTATATGCCCCCGTACATCATGACGTTAAACTGTATGCCCTCGTCCAGCGTGACGTTAAACTGTATGTCATCGTCCAGCATGATGTTAAACTGTATGCCATCGTCCAGCATGACGTTAAACTGTATGCCCTCGTCCAGCATGACCTTAAACTGTATGCCCTCATCCATCATGATGTTAAACTGTATTCCCCCATCCAGCATGACATTAAACGGTATTCCCCCATCCATCATGAAGTTAAACTGTATAATGAACTACGTGGACTTTGATCAATGCCATGGAATGGTACATAGGAAGCCTCCACAAGGTTCGATCCCACCACCTGTTGGTCACTCCAACCTCCTTCACGTCGGTTCACCAACATTTGGGCAGCCTAGAGTGTATGCCCCACAACATCTGGATCAAGGTCCATCTTCACGTTGGTTCAATGATGCCCCATCCTGAACTACGAGGACTTTGATCCATGTCATGACATGGTACGTAGGAAGCCTCACGAGGTTGAAGCCCATGAACCATTTGTCACTCCGACCCCCTTCACGTTGGTTCACCAACATTTGGGTAGCCTAGAGTGTAAGCCCCACACCATCTGGACCAAGGTCCATCTTCACGTCGGTTCAACGACCCCCCATCCTGAACTATGAGGACTTTGATCCATGTCAATACATGGTACGTAGGACGACTCATGAGGTTCAATCCCACCACTAGTGGACCCACGAGTTCCCCTTCATGTCGGTTCTCTGGAAGAAATCACACCTGAACTATGTGGTCTTTGATCCATGACAAGGCATGGTACGTAGGAAGCATCCCTGAGGTTCAATCCCAACAATTATTGGCCCTGACCATCTCCGTGTCGGTGTGCTAAGTCCCCATTTTCACCTAAAATATGTGGTCTTTGATCCATGTCAATGCATGGTACGTAGGAAGCCTTCCTGAGACTTAAGTCCACCATCCGCCTGGGCCAAGGTCCTTCTTTACGTCGGTTCTCTGACACGCCCCCGTCCCGAATGACATTAAACTGCATCCCAATCCAGCAGTAAGCTATTGTGACCCTACCATCCCGTACGTTCCGACCTCCCTCACGTCGGTTCACCAACACCTGGGCAGCCTAGAGTGTAGGCCCCACACCATCTAGGCCAAGGTCCTTCCTCACGTCAGGTTCTACCCACGTCCCGCATGACGTTAAACTACATTCCAATTCAGCAGGTAAGCCGGTGTGACCATCCCAAACTACATGGATTTTGATCCAGGCCAAGGCATGGTACGTAGGAAGCCTCACGAGGTTCATGCCCCTTGTCCACCAGACCAAGATCCAAATTCACGTCAGTCCTCCGACACATCCATACTTGAACTACATGGACTTTGATCCATGCCAAGGCATGGTACGTAGGAAGCCCCAAGAGGCTCAAACCCACCACCTGGTCATTTCGACCACATTCATGTTGGTTCTTCCAACACCTTGGGCGGCCTAGAGCGTAAGCCCCACACATTCATCCTGAACTACGTGGACTTTGATTCCCTACCACGGGGATATGTAGGAAGTATCTTCAAGACTCAAGACTGTCACCACCGTCATCTCCATGACGGCCCCATCTCATTTCCCCACCACTCCATGCAATTCTCCATTATCCATCATGATTCTTACCCAGGCTGCCACATCTCGGTGAGATCATGCCACCCCATCCCGCTCCACAGCATTCGGGAAGCTTCCCATGGGTTGGCTTCGACATCGGCATTCCCTCAAGGGGGATTCCTCAATCTGATCCACTCCAGCTAGTGTTCCAATCAGGTCGATCCGTCTTCGCTGGACGTTAAACATGCGGCATACCCTGTGTTAAACATGGGAAGATGAGGAAAACCTCAGATACATGCCTATGGTATATGATTCCTCGCGCTTGATTCGAGATTCCTCGGGCATCCGTGCCCTCGAGAATCCCTATAATAAGGGGAAAAAGACAGACACGTCAATTCCCCAGCGTTTAGGCATGTTAATGATGTTTCGGCGTGACTACTCCCCCAACTGAAGGTTGCTATCCTGACTAGACCCTTTGGAATGTCCTGACAGAAGTAGTGTAATTAACCAGCGTCCATGGAAATATGGCACTGGGAAGAGTTTCACAAACAATGCATTGAATCTACGAGGGAGACTCGAACTAGGTGATGAGTTCCGTGGAGGAATCCATGGAATGAAGAATCGACATCCAATCATCCCGTTTCGATCAAGGAGTAGACGTCCCTAAATAAGTATCGGATGTCGCCCGCCTTTAGAAAGCGGGAATGTGGGGAAACAGCTGCGCGTCCTCCACAGATGGATTCGCGCGCCCTGGAAAAAACGTTGGAAACAGAAATGGTGAATCTGACGTAAAGATATTCTCCTCAATATGGAGATTAGTAGCGTTCGATACATAAGTAGATTGACGTGTCACCAGATCCAGATATCCGGCACCGGGTCCCGCCAAGCAAATAGTGGGCCTAGCGTGAAACTCACCAGAAGATGGGGTAGTAGAACGTGGGGCATTCCATTCTGCAACGTTATCGACATGGATCCCTCTTACCAGCTACAGAAGATGGAATGGCGTTGGGGCACTGGTCGTCGATTTCTTTTCCCCACAGTGTTGATAAGTTAATCTCCATACTTCTCAGGAATCAGGTTGCTGCTATAGGGACACGATCGCCGCCCACCAGCCTATGCAGGGGTAGGGAAAATACCAGCACAGCCACTCCATGTGGCTCCACTATTTCCACAACGACGTCTGCATCCACGATTGTGGGGAGCCCGTTCCCCCTCTCCCCATCAAAAGTCATCCAACGAAGGGTGATTAATGACCTCGTACATCGTTACGAGGAGGAGGGCATAATCCCAACTCGGGATATGGCCTGCCTGGACCTGGAGGCGTCCAGGCCTCGCCATCAACGCCGACCTCAAGGGCCACGCAGGGAGCCCCGACTCCCCACCCCAATGTTCAATCGTTTCGGGAGCCTGTCCCAAAACGCCTTGACGACTCCTTGCCTTATGCTAATGAGGTGGGTAATGTCCGGCTCATCTTGGTCAGGGTCTCGATTCAGGGACTTCAAGAAAGGGCCCCCGCCCAGCTGTGTCAGCACCACCGTCCGGCTTGCCAGAGGAGCAGGTAGGCTATTCCCCTGCACCAACCACACTGGCTTGCCTGACCCGATGCCAGTGTTTGGCCCGAGCTGGGGTGCCTACCAGGGGGCGTCAAAGTCGACAGCTACTGTGGCCCGAGCCACCACCGATGTGTATCATAAGTCCCCTGCACACACTGAGCAGGGGCACTTCTATGCCCAACAGGGATCGAGGCCCCAACTGCCCCATGGGCAGGCTGGGTTGACTCTCTAGGTCGCAGGCCCGAGTGGTGATCACCGCGAACCAATATGCGATGATGTCACCCCTTACAAAGGTCCTCCCATACCACCACTCCACAGACTATGGGCCTTCCTCGTTCTGAAACTCATCATGGAGGTATGCCCCATGCTACCCCTAACCCAAATGGAGACCTTCCCCATGGCAGTGACACCTGGCACGGAAGCCTCTCTTGCACCCACCAAGCTGGGTATGGAATTCCTCCTCCTACCTTCGACCGTCAATGTGAGGGAATTTCCCATCTGGTCCCTCTCCAATGTGGGGATCCTCCCTACGTCCTTTCTGTAACTAGGGAAGGTCCTCCTCGCCCTGGAAACTAGAGGGGTGAAGGTCAGCCTCGCCCCACCCGCACCAAGCATGGAGGTCGTCCCTATGCTCCCGTCAGTTCCAACAGAGGTTTCACCCGCTCAGGTGTTGGTCATGAAGGTCATCCCCATATTCCCTTCAACATTTTACTCGGTGCCCCTCAAAACCCGACTGTCTCAAGCGGAATTTCTCTCCACCCAGGGCACCATCACGGCCCCAAGACTATATGTCGGGAATCAGCCTTGTCCTGAAGATTCGTCTAGGGGCATGAGGGCGGGTCGTCACCACCACAAGAAGAATCTTGGGAAATATCGGGCGAGAATTGAATCGGCCCGCTTCTCAGATTCTGAATCAGAATGCGACTCGGCATTGGAACCCTTTCCTTGTTCCTCCGTATCAAGGACCAGGGTAGGAACAAGATGTGTCAGCCTCATCCTTTCAGAATCTGAATTCCATCGAATTCCTGCCTCTCTTCGTAGGTACATCTAGGTGGAAGAAATTTTGGGAATCCCGCCGGTTCTGACCGTGAAGTCACCACCATCATCCCCAGAAGCTCCCTCTACCTCAACCAGAGATCACAGAGAGCTATTTTGGGGACTGATAATATTTGAGCAACAGCGTGACACATCATCGGTAACCGCAATCCCCGCACCAGAGGTTGTGGCTATTCGCCCGTCGTATCGTGATGTTTTGGTTAGGTCACCACACTCTTCGGATGATGGCCCGGAATTTGGCGGCCAGTCGGCTCGTTCCCTGTATTCTCAACCGCCAAGTTTACTGTCCCAGCGGTCAGCCTCAGTACCGCTACCGGTTCCACATCCACCTTCGGTTGACAAGTGGGGAAATACGGGGCCAGACCCTGAATCTGATCCATGAGCTTCTAGAACATTCTCACAGCATACCACTTCCAGAAAAGTTCTGTCTGGTGGCAGTGTCAAAATTTTGTGTGCCGGAATCCCTCACCCCAGAGGAAGTCGAGTGCTTTCGTCAACCCTATGGGCGATGCACTTCCGTATTCACTATCATCGGGTGATGTACCCTAGGATCCATGTGAACTTCAAGGAATTCGGGTGAGCGATGTTGTCTGGTTGATTTGGCCGCACTCCCCGTGGCCTAGCACCCTGAGTCACCAGGTCACCATAGAGCTCTCCAATAAAAATGCGTTCAGAGTTTCAAGGTAATCCACAAAATCATCAAGGAAGCTACCCCCCATGTGAAAGTCTGTGGCTGGGGACAGTATGCCACCCTCCTCATCTGTCCTATCCGGCAGCAGCCCGATTCGTTATACGACATTAAGGACATGCCCCCAAGAGGGTTGTGGTCCACATGGATGGCATAGTCGAAAAAGAAAGATGAGATGGATTTTCTCGATGGAGACTTACCCCCTGAGGGTGTACCACCACTACTAGACCCATCACAGAGGATTACTCACCAGCAGAGGAACCTTCTAGGAATCCCTACGCCCACTGAGTCACTGGTACTCAATTGAAATGCCAGTAAGGGTAAAGAACATGTCAGAACTGTCAATCACTCTAACCCATCCACCTCAGTGCAGAAGACAGATGAAGTCCCCGATAAGGCCATGTTGTACCAACAGCTTGTCGAGCAGAAGAGACTGGTTGACGAACTCTTAGCTGAGCGCGCTATCGAGAGGTGACCCGACCATTGTGATCCTCGGCCAGGGCAGTAGGGGCAGGAACAACTTCCCCCCCCCCCTCGTGAGATACCTCCGGGCAACCCTGATCATGCTACTCCCACAGACAGGGCAGAAGCTGGAGCTCACGGAAAGATGGCGCGATATGTCTCTCCGAACCCTTTTGAACGGTGAGGCAATCTGAGGAATCCAGCCCGGGTTCCCCCAGCCACCCCAAGGCCCGTTCCTCCAGTCGCTCCACGAGCCGTTGAAGCCGTCTACCATGTAGAAGAGCCGGGCAACACACTCATGGTTAGGGATCCCCGTCAAGACAGGGACCCCACCTAGATTATCCTATAGCAGCACTCATCGCCCGCCTCGAGGCGTTGGAAATGCAGCAGGTGGCGGTCCCACCAGATAGAAATCCATATCCCGCATGGGTGGATGATATGTCTGCACCTCCGGGTTTTTGGAATCCCACTTTCTCACCCTTTAATGGGACTGGGGACCCGACGTAGCACATGGGTCATTTTTTCTCCAGGTGTGGCCCTATGATGGGGACCCCAGCACAGCTGGAAAGCCGCCAAGCTCCGATGTTTTGTGCAGACATTGGAGGGTCTGATATTTGTTTGGTATAGCTAGCTCTCTATCGGATCAGTGACCGGCTGGGAGGATCTCCTCTGGTAGTTCCTATACCAGTTCATCTCCACCACTTGAAAGACCAGCATCACATACCTCTTCAAGTGAAAAAAAGGCCTGATGAGCAAGTTGCGGACTTCATCGCTCGGTGGAAGGGGCTTAAAAACTCCCTCGACATGCCACTGACTCAGGAGAAATTATTGACGATGTGCGTAGGAAATGTTAAAATAGAACCAGTTCCTTCTGTGATCACCCAGAACTACCTCAGAGGGTTCCGGGACTTCTCAGATAAGGCCCAACACCTCGAGGAAGCTCTGCAATAGGCTAGTCAGGCGCGTCTACTGCCCCCTGTGATCCCAGCAAGGAGGGCTGCTAGAGTCGATCCCACCGCAGTGGCCCAAATAGAAGCCCCTAGGCAGCTAGAATTTCTACCAATGGCACCGGCTCCGCAACCCCACAGAGGCCCTCCACCTCAAGCACAGGCTCCAGGCCAACAGTAACCACCTCAAAACCGACAGGTTCCCCCGCGCAATGCGCCACCACCGCCTAGGCAGGATAATCAGGCTCCGCCTTGTCGGTAGGCCCCTCCAGCCCCTCGTCGGGGCCAGGTTCCCAGATCCCCTTATCTAGAAAGAAATCACCAGACTTACTTGTTCAACGAGAATCAGGTCCCTGGCTACTTACAAAGTTCTCTAGAGAAGGGGATTGTGCGCTTACCCGAGTGCAGAAGGCCGGCAGAGGCGAATCTCACTGATCGCCCCAACTACTGCCCCTATCATCGGATTCTGGGGCACACCCTCAAGCAGTGTTATGTGTTTAAAGACTGGCTCCAAGACCATGTCAACAACAACATAGTCAGGTTGGGCTTGGCCCCGACACAAGTGGCATGTGTCTTCGTAGGGTCAGAAGGCGGTAGCAATGACGAAGGCGATAGCAACGACAAAGGCGAGCGGCAGTAGGTTCCCAGCCGTGGGTCCCAGATGTACGATGACTCGATGGCCGGTAAAACCGTCACCCATGCCCATGGTATCATTCGGGCACACATGAATCATCCGAAGCCTTCAGAAGATGAGACCAGTACCCCCGCAGCGTCATCCCATCCATCCTCTTCCCAGAAGGGCAAGTACTGATGGCACAAGAAGAAGCAACGCGCCCCACCACTGTCATCGTTATCCCGCACTCTCGGTGATTTCAGGCCCCCTGAGATGGGGATTCCTCCGAGAATCCGTCTAGTGATGGATAAGTATTTGAGTGATAGTCAGGGGTACGCTTCGGTTAATACCGTGGAGCTGGTAAATCCTTATATGACTCCCGGTGAGGGGGAACACCAGGAGAGCCTCCCCAACATCCCCAGCCAACGTCAATGTGAGTGGAATCGAAACCAAATGGGTCTTCGAGGCACGTCATTGGGCGCTTTCAGTCAGGTTGTGCACACTACTGAAACTAGACAGTAGGTCCAGCGTAGAGATCAGCATGCGCAACCTCATCTAGCACCCTCAAATCTACCTCCACCACCGTTTGTACTACTAGATCAGGTAGAGTTGTCTCGTCCGTACCATGTCTAGTCTTTCCCTGCTATAGGCCAATCTCAGTTGTCTGGTCCTCATCCAGAAGCTACTCTTCAGGCATCAACTAGCAGGCAGCGGGATGTACCCAGTACCAGCCGGCCGCCGGTCTAGCCGGCAGGGCCCGCAGTGCCTCCAATTTCAGAGTGACCTCCTGTAAGAAGAGGTTCACGTTCGGCATGGAAGTATGATGTTCTGAAGCACCTTTTAGCCATTCCAGTAAGGCTTTCTATCCTTGAGGCTATTCACATGTTGTCTGAAAAGCGTGAGGCACTTGACGAGGCCCTAAGGAGCCCCCTCCAGTTTGAGACAGAGGAAGCAGCTATATAAGCCTTCCATGCTGAGGTAATTGAGAACGCCGAATACCAGGCAGTTATCTCATTATCCAGTGAAGATGAAGACCCTCTTATACATGGGCATATTCGCCCACTGTACATCACTGGTCAGTTCAATGGCGTGGAAGTCCGCCGCAGTCTTGTTGACACGGGTTCTTGGATTAACCTAATCCCAACTCAGACTCTACGAAAGCTGGGTTTGTCTGAGGATGATTTAACTCCCTCTGACTTCAGAATCCAGGGATACGACAGGACTGAGAAATCCCCGGTCGGCAAGATATGCTTGAAGACCCAATTCGGTGACCTAATTGCCAGCACCGAGTTCATGGTCGTCTCTCAGGACACCGCATACAACGCATTGATGGGCAGGCCATGGCTCCACCTGCATGCAGTGGTCCCTTCTTCATATCACCAATGCCTCAAATACTCCCTCAATGGTCGAGTAGGTGTGCTCCAAGGAGATGTGTCCCCTTTCGCCTCTTGTGAATCCTGCTACCTGGATGCCGACTACTACAAGTGTAAGGATAAGAAAATCCGGACAAGTGAGGATGAACCCGCACCGGTCATGAGTGATCCTTGGGCAGGTCAGGACGACGCCTACATCTTCCCAATCCATCGGTTGGAGGCCACGACCCCCGACATGGGGCAATGTTTTTTTGTTTCGGGTATAAGAGGAAGGCATGTTCCCATGTCAAAGAGACCATGGAAAATCACCTCATACTCCTACACCAACTAGGCTCAAGTCATCCCGGAACCACCTACCCATGTACAGTATCGGGATGTTAGACTCATGGAAATGGAAGTATGTCATATGTGTCTCTTCCACCGGGTTGGAATCAACTGGCTTAGGCCGATGCGTCACTAATATTTTGATGTCATCCAGCGTGGCCCCTTTTTCCAAAGACCAGATGGTATTGGATAGACTGCCTTCATCACCATGGTCTCTGTGGCGCGTGAGTCTCCTGACGTGATGACCACTTCCGCTCAGGCCGACACCAGCTTCCCATCAGGGTTTGATAAATCAAAAGAAGCTCCCATCATGGAAGATCCCTCCACAGGTGGAGAATACGGATTGGAGGATGCTCCCCTTGCCTTTGAGGAAGGCTTCTCTACTACGGTCGATGAACTGGTACAGGTGAACCTTGGTTATCTGACACCCACATTGATCAGTGCCGACATGCCCCTCGAGGAGCAGCAACAGTACGTGGACTTTCTCAAATAGCACCGTGACGTGTTTTCCTGGAGTTACAACAAGATGCCAGGGCTAGATCCCCAGGTAGCCATCCACCGCCTTGGTCTCCCGACAAACCATCGCAGGTTCAAATAGCCTCCCAGAAATATGCACCCTTCCCATGGTTCCATGGTTGAGACCGAAGTTGACAACCTTATCAAAGCCAACATCATCAAGGAAGTCCAGTACCCCAGGTGGCTAGCCAACATTGTTCTAGTTAAGAAGAAGAACGGGCATATCAGAGTCTGCATCGACTTCCATGATCTCAACCACCACTGTCTGAAGGATGATTTTCCCCTCCTAGTGATAGAGTCGTTGATTGATTCCATTGGCCGGGTTTCAAGCCCTATCCCTCATGGATGGGTATTCCGGGTACAACCAGATCCAGATGGTCCCCGAGGATGAGGATTCCACTACCTTCAGGGATCCCCAAGGTACTTTTTGTTACCAGGTTATGCCCTTGGGCCTGAAGAATGCAGGTTCCACCTATCAGCGAGCCATGCATCGAATATTCAAGCCAATTCTCAGGACACTGGTTGAATGCTACATGGATGATCTGGTGGTCAAATATCTCCAGTTCTAGGACCACTTCAAGGACCTTGAGAAAGTGTTCGGCTTCCTCTGTTCCCGCCACCTGAAGATGAACCAGCTGAAGTGTTCCTTCGGGTTCACCTCCGAGAAGTTTCTTGGATTTGTTTTCAGATACCGAGGCATCGAGATCGACCCAGAGAAGATCAAGGCCAGCATCTAAATTCCTCCCCTGAGCAATATTCAAGAGCATTGAGGTCTCCCAGGCCACTTGGCCTATATAAGTCTATTCATTGCGAATCTGGCCGGAAAGTGTAATCCCTCTTCCAAGCTTATGAAGAAAGGATCCGCCTATGAATGGGATGAATAGTCTGAGACCGCCTTCAAGGAAATCAAGCAGTATCTACTCCAACCTCTGGTCTTGATGCCCCCCGTCTCTGGAAAGCCACTGGTCCTTTACCTGACCCCCCTAGAATGGTCCCTCGGCGCACTTCTCGCCAAGAAGAACAATGAGGGAACATAGAACAGAATCTAATATCTCATTTGTATGCTCCTCGATACGGATACCAAATACTCCCCTATCAAAAAGACCTTTCTTGTGCTCGTGTTCTCCGTACAGAAATTGCAGCATTACCTGCAGCACCATGAGGTACAATTGGTCTCTCTGGTAGATCTATTGAAATACATCCTGAACTGCCCTATGTTGACTGGCCGACTAGTGCGGTGGGTGGTGTTCCTCCAGCAGTTTGACATCAGGTTTGTGCCTCAGAAGGCCACCAAGGGACATGCATTGGCAGAATTCATAGCTGCCCATCCAACCTCCATGGATCAATCTTTGGATCTGGACATTCCTGATGAGGCAATCCTCTCAGTCGATCAGGTCGTCTCATTTGGAAAATGCACTTTGACGGTGCCTCCTGGAGACCCACCGATAGGAGGCTCAACAATCCTAATCTCAACAGAGTGGGTCTGGGAATCGTCTTCTTCACCCCGGTGTAAGCCGTTCTACCATACTCATTCCTGTTTTCAGAAGACTGCACCAACAACGAGGCAGAGTTTCAGGCTCTCATCACTGGCCTCGAGCTGGCCCTTGAGATCAATGTGCCCCATTTTCATGTAAAAGTGGATTTTGAACTAGTCATCAAGCAGGTCAATGGAGACTATGTTGTCAGGAAGCCGGAGCTTGTGCCATTGTTGGAGTGCACCCTCCATCTACTGGCCTAGTTCCCTTCTCGACCAGAGGTTAGCCATGTCCCTCGGTCTCAAAATGGTCGAGCAGACACTTTGTCCGGCTTAGCTGCGTCCCTCGAAGAACCCAAGTAGGATGATTTGATCATACATGTAGCACACTGAAGAGTCATTTCCCCCGTCACCCCAGAGGATGACGACGGCCTGCGGATAAGACACCTTACCACCAGACCCTCTGCGTCAGGGGTCCCAGGTTCGTTAGATGCAGTGGTTGAGGCTACTCCTGACTAGAGAGCACCTTTTGTCGAGTATCTCCAAAATGGTTGCCTCCCGAATGATCGGGCCGAGCACGAGTGAATCTGACACCGTGCACTGAAATTTACTATCTAGAGTAGTCCCAGCCATGAGCAGATCCTCTATAGGTGGAGCTTCTATGGTGTTCTCCTCCGCTGCATTCAAGGAGTTGAGATATCTCAGGTCATGTAAGAGGTTCATGTCAGTTCCTGTAGTTCCCACTAGGCCAGGCCCAAGCTGTCCCATCAAATCCCGAGGTTGGGGTACTTCTGGCCCTCTATGATCCATGATTGTATTGAGTTTTCCAAGAGATGCCACATGTGCCAAGTTCATGCTAACTTCTTACATCGGCTACCAGAGCCTCTCCACTCCACCAAGTACTCTTAGCCATTTTGGTGTGGGGACTCGATGTCGTGGGACCATATCCACCATTGACAGCTCGTCAGTGCAGGTTCATCCTAACCACTACAAACTTTTTCTCCAAGTGGGCAGAGGCAGTTCCGCTCAATGAGGTCAAGGCCTTCTCCATCGTCGACTTCGTGAGCTCCAATATCATCCACTGGTTTAGAGTCTCTCACACCGTCCACACCGATAATGGCACCAACTTCCAAGCACCCGAGCTGAAGAAATTGTATGCCGAGTACAATATCTGTTCAAACCATACCTCTCGCTATCATGAGCAGGAAAATGGGAAGATCGAGGCATTCAACAAAACCCTCTCTAACATTCTGCAAAAAATGGTTGGTCAGAACAAGAAAAGTTGGCCGGAAAATATCCCCAATGCCCTCTGGGCTTATCGGACGACGACTCGCAATTCCACCCAGGTGACTCCATATTCCCTGGTGTATGGGGCTGAGATCGTCCTGCCCATTGAGATCTATCTGCCTTCATTACGCACTACAGTATACGACCAGCAGGCACCAGATAAGGTGGCCGAAATCCTTCTAGCTGAATTGGAAGCACTGGACAAGAACAGGCTCCGTGCCCTTCATAATTTGGAAAGGCATCAGAATAAGATAGCCAGATCCTTCAACAAGAAGGTGCACCCTCACTCTTTTCTACAAGGCGATCTGGTGTTGGCCCTCTGAGCACCAATGATCCCTGGAAGGAAACTACCCAAGCTTGAGCTCAAATGGGAAGGACCCTACGTCATTCATAAGGTCTACCCCAATGGAGCATACTTCTTGGTGACCATGGATGGTGAGCACATAACTTCTCCCACCAACGCCAAGTTCTTCAAGAAATACTTTGCCTGAGCCCCTTGGTCCTCCATGACCTTAAACTATATGGTCTTGCATGACCTTAAACTGTATGGTCCTACACGACCTTAAACTGTATGGTCCTGCATGACCATAAACTGTATGGTCCTGCACCACCTTAAACTGTATGGTCATGCATGACCTTAAACTACATGGTTATACATGACCTTAAACTGTATGGTCCTGCAGGACCTTAAAGTGTATGGTCCTGTACGACCTTAAACTGTATGGTCCTGCAAGACCTTAAACTGTATGGTCCTGCACGGCCTTAAACATTATGGACCTGCACGACCTTAAACTGTATGGTCCTACATGACCTTAAACTGTATGGTCCATTAAGACCTTAAACTGTATGGTCCCGCACGACCCTAAAACTATACCTTGGTCCTACATGACCTTAAACTTCACCTAGTCCTCCATGACCTTAAACTACAACATCATCCTGCACGATGGGAAACTACATCATCGCCCGTCATGACATTAAACTAATCAGTATCGTCCTTCATGACAATAAACTGCAAAACGGTCTGAGATCTATGACCTTAAACAAAAATCTACATCGTCTTTACTGCAAGATGTTAAACTGCAAGCCGGTCGAGCCTGCCTGACTGAGGCCTAGTGTAACACCCAAGATTTTTAAGAGTAATATTTTGTTTTTATGTTATATATATATATCATCAAAGGAATATTTCACTACACACTAGCTTGACTTACTTTACACGCAATCGCGACCTTCCTCGATAGCTTGTGTTGTACGCAATACTGAGTTTCACTAAACAACGATATGCTATTAAAATATTATTAAAACTAGTCGTTATGAATATTAATAACCACTTTTTGAAATTTTATAAATTTTATTTTTCAAAATGGACTTCATTTTTGGATTCGGAATATAGAAATTAGCCTAGGTTGAAATTTTGATATTTTTCTGAAAACTTTCAATTTTTGATGAATAGTGAAACCACTAAGTGGTAGGTTAAAAACTGAATTTTGCATAAAACTTAATTTTACCGCTTCTGTGAATGGAATTTCGAAAATCCGACAGACACGGTTTATATCAGTAAGTAAAATGTGGTTCAATGAGATAAAAATAATTTTTTGGTGAATAGTAACTTTTTACTTTTTTTACCGTGGTTAATAGTAAATAGGGTAACTAAGGGTAAATATGATATTACTATTACCCTAACACATGTCCTAATTCTATTGGATAAGTGTAATTCGACCAAAAACAACCTTATGAATATAATATGACCATTTAGGTCCACTTGGATTTGATTATGACATTTAATATTATGAATAGTTAAAATAGTTAAAATCAAAGTTTAATAAATAAAACATTTTTAATATGGGGTTATACATAAGATACATTCGACTATAAATATTCATTATAAAGATAAAAATATTTCCTACATAATGATATTTTATTTATAATTTTTAGACTTTAAATAAATTAATTTATTTATGACACAACGATGATGCAGTAATTACCCTTTTAAGGAAATGTTAACATAATTGATGTCATAAATGCTCAAATAAATGTAATTTGAGACTTTTTATGAATTAAAATAATTTTATAGGTTAATATGATATATTATTGTTGATTTAATCAACTTGGTTCGAAAATATAATTCTGTTATGACTTTCCCAAAAATCATATATCAAATAGTGTCAAAATTGACACAAAATAGTTTTTAAATCAAATATTATATTATTAATTGTTATTTTATTCCTAAAAATCTAAGGTTCGGCCAAATGACTTATATAAGGATATATATATTAATAATAAACAACTTGGGGTTCGTTTGGCATGTTATAGTAAGTGTATTAACCATATAGTGTAAGAAAACAAAAAGTCACGGTAAAAGTTAAATTATTTAACTTAGAGTTAAATCTAATTGATAAGGTTAAAATAATAACCTAAACTTGTCTAAATCCTATTGGTTGATAGTATTTCGACCCATCCCCACTTTACCTTCTAAATAAGACCCTTTGGAACCATTATAAACCGATTTTGACTTTAATATAAAATAATATTTTGAGATATTCCTAAGGTGCCCCTCTCCTCCCTTGTAAAAGGGCACCTCCTCCCCCTCCTCCTCACACCAATTTGAGCACTCAAGCTCGGCCAACCCCAGAACAAATCCCTTCTCCACTTCCCTAGAATAATCCTAGAGGTCCTGGTCTTCTTCAAAGACCAATCTTAGTTCCCTAAGTGGAGGATTCAAACAGGCGTTTCAAAGAAGAGGTAATATCCATTACCGATCTTTTCAATTTCTTTCTTCTTCAAATTATTCTTCTATAGTTGTTTCATGATAAAGTAATAACATCAGTATTACTTACAAACTGATATGTTATTATAAATATGAAACAACCCTAATTCACCTTCTATCCATCCTACGGAAAAATAAAATCACCGCGCGTGCGTACGTACGGAATACCGTCTCCACGCCGTGGTGTAATCTATTTTCCACCATCACCTTACAAGGATGGGTATAATGGTGTAATGAGTAACTATATATGATTATTATAAAGTTATATGGATACTTAAATAGTATAAATACACTTAAATACAATTCCACGATCATGGGAACAATATCATCGCTCGTGCGTACGTACGGAATACCGTCTCCACAATGTGATGCAACTCGTTCTACATGATCATAATTACATTGTAATTATATAGATGAATTAAATGAATAAATATGATATATTTTACACTAATACCATTCTGGATATAAGGTATCTATAACCTTAAAATAAGAATAAGAATTTATTCGTCAAAACACGCATAAGAACAAAAGGCAATAAAGACCCGAGTAACAAGTAACAATGAAATATTACTAATAAGAAGCTAACAATATTACCATATATGATATCATATCAATATGAATGATTCTGGAATAAGTAAATAACATTATTTAAACCATTATACAGGAGCTTCAGACACGTACAAAGCAAATCAGACCTAAGGTAAGGGAAATATCACAATCTCATTTTTATCCGAGATTGTTTATACGTAAGTATTTACTGGGGTGTATTTTATCATCCACATCCATGTTTACTCAATATGTAATATTATTTCCATCCTTCTACAATAGTTTATATCCAATTTTACCCTTCGGTAAGTTTTTTTGTAAAAGATATGAAAGGAATCTTTTGTCATTTTTCGTACGACGTACTTTTTGACTTTTCCGACAAAAGTACGAAGAATGTTTTAATTAACTTCTACGGAATGAATGGATTTTTAAAACATCATTTCCAAGAATCTTCCTTTAAAAGTTTTCAAGTTTATTTTTAATCAACTTCTTTTAGTTTATAATTGTATGACAAATTAAGAAAGGAAAAGTGTTTTTGAAGAAGAAAGGATATTTTCCTCAAGAATTCATTTCAAGTGTTTTATCAAAATTATTTTCCATCTAAGATAATAAAGGGTTCTGTTTATATCCCTATTATTACATTGATTTGACTATTTTGTGATGGAATTATTTTTATAAATTTCTTTTATCTTATATGAATTGTTTTCTGATGTCACTATGTTTAAGATTCCCATTTTTATTACATGGGTTATGAAATGATGTATGATAAATGATTTTTGTGGCACACATAAGAATGGTTTCACTATGAGATGGGTGGGACCTATATAACCCTCCAATGCATTGGGTAAAGATTTTATATCTCGTGAGATAGACATGGCTGTAATGGTAGGTTATACCGGTTCAGTGAAACAGGACTGAAACGAGGGTGACTCGGTTCAGAAAGGGACTTTGTCAACTAAGATAGTCTTGGCAATGAGTCTTGACTAACAAGAAATGATTCTCTATGATTATATGTGTATTCCACAAAGTTTCATGTTTTATGTTATGATTATTGTGATTACATTTCACTGTCATGATTTATCCCATGTTATGAAATTATGATCTCTTTTGCAGGTTAAGATTTCCAAAAGTTATGTGCTTATGTATATGATGTGATTGATATTTCTTTTGTTTACCCTTACTGAGCATTTGATCTCACCCTTTTGTATGTTTTCTTTCCCCAGGTCAGGAAGAAGGTTATTAAGTAAGATATGCCAAAAGAGACTATAGATATGATGAAATAAATGGGAGACAGTGTAGACGCTTTATGAACCAGTTGTTTATGTTTCCCAGTTTCTAAATACACTATACCTATACAGTCCTTTCATGGTTTTGTTATATGTTGTAATAGTTATGCTTCAATTTTAAAGTATTAACAATATATGTAAAGTATGGGTTGTTATAGTTGGTATCAGAGGAAAGGTATAGTCAACCTTTGGAAACTAGGATGTGAAAGCCTTAGTAAGAACCCTAAGGATAAGTCTAAGCATAGAACAAAATCATAGTGTTTTAGAAATGGCCATGAATAACCTAGGATAAGACCTTAAGCGTGAAAATTTTATTCTTGAATTATGCGGTTTTCCAATTATAATTAGTGTTGCTCACACTATTCTTCTTGGTTTTAGTCAATGGCTGGAACTCGAAGGAATCGTGTTAATGAGGAATGCGATGGGCAATGCAATGATTGTCCCCCTGAGCAACCAAACGATATGGGAGCTGGAATGAAAAATCTTGTAGCCATGCTCGCACAACTTTCTCAAGCTATGAATCATGCAGGACTTCCAAATGAGCAAAGGAAGGAGCAACATTCTGTTGAATCCTTCATGAGGCAGCGTCCACCTTCTTTCAGCAGGTCTACTGATCCATTAGTTGCTGAACAATGGATTAGTACTACTGAAAAGATATTTTCAGTTCTTCAATGTTATGAACATGATAAAGTCATCCTAGCAGTGTATCGTTTGGAAGGAGATGCTGATCAATGGTGGAATCTTATTAAGAATACGAGGCAAATGGATGAAATTGAGTCCATGGAATGGGACGAGTTCAAGAACTTATTTTTCAATAAGTACATCCTTCGTATTCTCCGAACAAAGATGGAGGAAGAGTTTCTTGAACTGAAGAAAAGGGATGATGAATCTGTTGGTACCTATGAAGAAAATTTTACAAGACTTGCAAGGTACGATTCTGGTATTATTATCCAACCTGAGAGTAAGATCGATCGATTCTTTAGTGGATTAAAACCAAGTCTTCGAAGGGCGTTATCCATAAGGGACTTCAATAGCTACGAGGAAATCGTTCGATGTGCTCTCAAAGTCGAGATAGAGATTGGAGTAACCCATCAGTCATATGGGTTTGATAAGAAGAGGAAAATGGAATTCAAAGGAAAATCTAAAGAGCACACTGAAAAGAAGATGAGCTTTCCCTTATGCTCAAAGTGTGGAAAGAAACATGGAGGGAGTCGTCTTAAAGGGACAAGTATATGTTTCAAATGTTGAAAGGAAGGTCATCGGGTATTTGAATGCCGCGATAATGGGAAGAATATGTCTAATGTTACAAACATAGGAAGGGATACACAGAATGAACTTACTACACCTCAATGTTTCAAGTGCAAAGAGATGGGGCATTATGCCAATCAATGCCCAAATCCAAGGGTTGATGATGATGGTCGACATCAACAAACTCTTAAGGCTAAAGACAAAGGAAAGTCACATGCAATTTCTATCAGCGATGTGGAGTACGATAACGATGTGGTGAAAGGTACACTTACCATCCACTCTAAAGTAGCAAATGTTTTATTTGATTCTGGATCCACCCACTCTTTTATTTCTGAAGATTTTTCTAAGGGTATCACCGTATTACCTCAACAATTAGATGTTGAGTTAGCTGTGACAACACCTAATGGCACATCAATCGCATCAAAAGTTTATAATTCTTCTCCAATCGAAGTTTGTGGGAAAGTGCTTCCTTCAAATCTTGTGATCCTTCCTTTAGTGGAATTCGATGTGATTCTTGGCATGGATTGGCTTTCTTTATACGGATCTCATATCAATTTCCAAAGAAGGGAAGTCACATTTCATACTCCAGATCAATCTATGATCGTCTATCAATGCAAGGATGAACATAACCTTCCAGTGGAAATTTCTTCCATTTTATGGGAATTGATTCCACTAAATGAAGGTTATTTATCTCAAATGGTTGGTGAGAAACTCATGATTAAGAATATGCCCATCGTACGGGAGTTTGATGATGTCTTCCAGAGGAATTACCGGGTCTTCCACCAAATCGTGAAGTTGAGTTTTCAATAGAACTCATACTGGGTGCTTTGCCTATTTCGAAGACACCTTATAGAATGGCCCCAATTGAGTTGCAGGAATTGAAGAAGCAACTCCAAGAGATTCTTTATAAGGGATTCATACGCCCTAGTGCATCACCTTGGGGAGCACCTGTTCTATTTGTTAAGAAGAAATATGGATCAATGAGACTCTGCATTGATTATCCAGAACTTAACAAGATCACTATCAAGAACAAATATCCTCTCCCATGCATTGATGACTTATTTGACCAACTACGTGGAGCTCAATACTTTTCCAAGATTGATCTTCGTTCAGGGTATCATAAATTAAGGGTCAAAAGGGAGGATATACGAAAGACGGCTTTCCGTACAAGGTATGGACACTATGAATTTATAGTGATGCCATTTGGTCTTACTAATTCCCCTGTTGTCTTCAAGGATCTAATGAATAGAGTCTTTAGAGACTATCTTGATCAATTTTTGGTAGTCTTTATAGACGATATTCTTGTCTATTAAAAGAGCAAGGAAGAGCATAAAGATCACTTGAGATTTATATTGAAGACCCTGAGAAAGGATAAGCTTTATGCCAAATTTACCAAGTTTGAATTTTGGCTTCAAAAAGATGCATTTTTGGGCCACATAATCTCAAAAGAGGGGATATCTGTGGATCCAGCAAAAACAGAGGTTATCGAAAGATGGTCGAGACCAACAACAGTAACTGAGATCTGAAGTTTTCTTAGTTTGGCTGGATATTATCGACGTTTTATGAAAGATTTTTCATGATTATCTAACCCACTCACCAAGTTGACTCGGAAAGGAGTTAAGTTTGTTTGGACAGAGGAATGTGAAGAGAATTTCATGGAGTTGAAAAGAAGGTTATCCAGTGCACCTGTGCTCACACTGCCTTGTAGTGGAGAAAGGTTTGTGATCTATAGTGATGCATCCCAGAAGGGATTGGGGTGTGTTCTTATGCAAAATGATATGGTGATAGCTTATGCCTCACGACAGTTGAAAATCCATGAGCAAAATTACCCAACACATGATTTGGAGTTAGCTGCGGTAATCTTTGCATTAAAGATTTAGAGGCATTACCTTTATGGTGAAAGGTGTGATATTTATACTGATCATAAAAGTTTAAAGTATATTTTCACACAAAAGGAGTTGAATGTGCGTCAAAGAAGATGGTTGGAGCTGATTAAGGATTATGACTGCTCAATCCATTACCACCCTGGGAAAGAAAACAAGGTGGCAGATGCATTAAGTCGACAAGACCATGCTAGTTTATCCATGATGAGGATCACAAAAGATCCAATATTTATGGATTTACAAAGGATGGATCTTGGAATTATAATGGAAGGGGAAAAATCTTATCTTTCTCAAATGAATGTTCAACCATCTATACACGTGAAGATTAAAGAGGCACAGAAAGAAGATGTCGAGTTACAAAAGAAGGTGAGAAATGTTCCTGAGTTCAACCTTGATTGTGATGGGATAATAAAGTTCAGGAATCTGGTTTCTGTTCCTCCCATCCCCGAGTTAAAGAAGGAGCTGCTGGATGAGGCTTATAGTTCTTCATTCTCTATTCATCCTGGAAGCATGAAGATGTATAGGGACCTGAAAGTGTACTTCTGGTGGGATGGCATGAAAAGAGATGTTGTTGAATATGTCTCTCGATGCTTGGTTTGTCAACAAGTTAAAGCTGAGAGACAGAAGTCTAAGGGGATGTTACAACCATTACCCATACCCGAATGGAAATGGGAAAACATCACTATGGACTTTGTCACAGGACTTCCTAAAACATCCAAAGGCAATAATGCTATCTGGGTCATAGTTGATCGTCTTACAAAGTCTGCACAATTCATTGTTATTAGAGAGGATTTCTCTCTAGATCATCTTTCCAGGATATATGTAAAGGAAGTGGTAAGATTGCATGGAGTACCACTTTCTATTATATCTGATCGGGATCCGAGATTTACCTCGATGTTCTGGCGAAGTCTTCAGCATACTATGGATACAGAGTTGAGTTTCAGCACTGCTTATCATCCTCAGACAGACGGTCAGTCTGAGAGAACAATTCAAACCCTAGAAGATATGTTGAGAGCTTTCTCTATGGATTTCAAAGGAGGTTGGGATCAACACCTACCTTTGGTGGAATTTTCTTATAATAATAGCTTTCACTCTAGTATTCAGATGGCTCTTTATGAAGCTCTCTATGGAAAGAAATGCAGGACTCCAACTTGCTGGGATGAAGTTGGGGAAAGAAAGCTATTAGGACATGATCTCATTGATGAAATGGAAGAAAAGGTCAGATCTATTCAACAACACATAAGAGCAGCTCAGAGTCGACAGAAAAGTTATGCCGACAACTAAAGAAAAGACCTAGAGTTTGAAGTGGGTGATAAAGTGTTCTTACGAATATCTCCCTGGAAGAGGGTTATGAGATTTGGAAAGAAGGGGAAGTTGTGCCCTAGATATATCGGTCCTTTCGAAATACTGGATCGTGTTGGGAAGGTAGCTTACCGATTGGCGCTTCCACCGAATCTCTCTCAAGTTCACGATGTGTTCCATGTATCTCTCCTGAGAAAGTACATACCTTATCCTTCACATGTACTCATCTCAGAAGTTGTACCGCTGGAGCAAGATCTTTCTTATGAAGAACAACCGATAGAGATTCTGGATCGTAGCGAAAAAGTCCTACGAAACAAGACCACTCGATTGGTGAAAGTTTTATGGAGGAACCACCAACAGGAAGAAGCTACATGGGAGCTTGAGGATATGATGAGGGAGAATTATCATCATCTGTTTGTTACAAAGTGACGAATTTCGAGGGAGAAATTCTTTTTAAGGGGGGTAGAATGTAACACCTGAGATTTTTATGAGTAATATTTTGTTTTTATGTTATATATATATCATCAAAGGAATCTTTCACTACACACTAGCTTGACTTACTTTACACACAATCGCGACCTTCCTCGATAGCTTGCGTTGTACGCAATACCGAGTTTCACTAAACAACGATATGCTATTAAAATATTATTAAAACTAGCCGTTATGAATAGTAATAACCACTTTTTGAAATTTTATAAATTTTATTTTTCAAAATGGACTTCATTTTTGGATTCGGAATACCGAAATTAGCCTAGGGTGAAATTTTGGTATTTTTCTAAAAACTTTCAATTTTTGATGAATAGTGAAACCACTAAGTGGTAGGTTAAAAACTGAATTTTGCATAAAACTTAATTTTACCGCTTCTGTGAATGGAATTTCGAAAATCCGACAGACACTGTTGATATCAGTAAGTAAAATGTGGTTCAATGAGATAAAAATAATTTTTTGGTGAATAGTAACTTTTTACTTTTTTTACCGTGGTTAATAGTAAATAGGGTAACTAAGGGTAAATATGATATTACTATTATCCTAACACTTGTCCTAATTCTATTGGATAAGTGTAATTCAACCAAAAACAACCTTATGAATATAATAAGACCATTTAGGTCCACTTGGATTAGATTATGACATTTAATATTATGAATAGTTAAAATAGTTAAAATTTTAAGTTTA
This sequence comes from Viscum album, assembly GCA_963277665.1. Lineage (NCBI taxonomy): Eukaryota > Viridiplantae > Streptophyta > Magnoliopsida > Santalales > Viscaceae > Viscum > Viscum album. The sequence continues at coordinate 234,256,837 of OY728128.1, forward strand.
ATAACTAAAACATTTTTAATATGGGGTTATAAATAAGATACATTCGACTATAAATATTCATTAGAAAGATAAATAGATTTCCTACATAATGATATTTTATTTATAATTTTTAGACTTTAAATAAATTAATTTGTTTATGAGACAACGATGATGCAGTAATTACTCTTTTAAGGAAATGTTAACATAATTGATGTTATAAATGCTAAAATAAATGTAATTTGAGACTTTTATGAATTCCACTAATTTTATAGGTTACTATGATATATTAGTGTTGATTTAATCAACTTGGTTCGAAAATATAATTCTTTTATGACTTTCACAAAAATCATATATCAAATAGTGTCAAAATTGACACAAAATAGTTTTTAAATCAAATATTATATTATTAATTTTTATTTTATTCCTAAAAATCTAAGGTTCGGCCAAATGACTTAGATAAGGATATATATATTAATAATAAACAACTTGGGGTTCTTTTGGAATGTTATAGTAAGTTTATTAACCATATAGTGTAAGAAAACAAAAAGTCACGGTAAAAGTTAAATTATTTAACTTAGAGTTAAATCTAATTGATAAGGTTAAAATAATAAACTAAACCTGTCTAAATCCTATTGGTTGATAGGATTTAGACCCATCCCCACTTTACCTTCTAAATAAGACCCTTTGGAACCATTATAAACCGATTTTGACTTTAATATAAAATAATATTTTGAGATATTCCTAAGGTGCCCCTCTCCTCCCTTATAAAAGGGCACCTCCTCCCCCTCCTCCTCACACCAATTTGAGCACCCAAGCTCAGCCAACCCCTGCCAAAATCCCTTCTCCACTTCCCTAGAATAATCCTAGAGGTCCTGGTCTTCTTCAAAGACCAATTTTAGTTCCCTAAGTGGAGGATTCAAAGAGGCGTTTCAAAGAAGAGGTAATATCCATTACCGATCTTTTCAATTTCTTTCTTCTTCAACTTCTTCTTCTTTAGTTGTTTCATGATAAAGTAATAACATCAGTATTACTTACATACTGGTATGTTATTATAAATATAAAATAACCCTAATTCACCTTCTATCCATCCTACGGAAAAATGAAATCACCGCGCGTGCGTACGTATGGAATACCGTCTCCACGCCGTGGTGTAATCTATTTTCCACCATCACCTTACAAGGATGGGTATAATGGTGTAATGAGTAACTATATATGATTATTATAAAGTGATATTGATACTGAAATAGTATAAATACACTTAAATACAATTCCACGATCATGGGAACAATATCATCGCTCGTGCGTACGTACGGAATACCGTCTCCACGATGTGATGCGACTCGTTCTACATGATCATCATTACATTGTAATTATATAAATGAATTAAATGAATAAATATGATATATGTTACACTAATACCATTATGGATATAAGGTATCTATTACCTTAAAAGAAGAATAAGAATTTATTCGGCAAAACACGCATAAGAACAAAAGGCAATAAAGACCCGAGTAACAAGTAACAATGAAATATTACTAATAAGAAGCTAAGAATATGACCATATATGATATCATATCAATATGTATGATTATTGAATAAGTCAATAACATTATTTAAACCATTATACAGGATATTTGGACACGTACAAAGCAAATCGGACCTAAGGTAAGGGAAATATCACAATCTCATTTTTATCTAAGATTGTTTATACGTAAGTATTTAATGGGGTGTATTTTATCATCCACATCCATGTTTCCTCAATATGTAATATTATTTACATCCTTGTACAATAGTTTATATCCAATTTTACCCTTCGGTAAGTTTTTTTGTAAAATATATGAAAGGAATCTTTTGTCGTTTTTCGTACGACATACTTTTTGAATTTTCCGACAAAAGTACGAAGAATGTTTTATTTAACTTATACGGCATGAATGGATTTTTAAAACATCATTTCCAAGAATATTCCTTTAAAATTTTTCAAGTTTATTTTTAATCAACTTCTTTTAGTTTATAATTGTATGACATATTAAGAAAGGAAAAGTGTTTTTGAAGAAGAAATGATATTTTCCTCAAGAATTCATTTCAAGTGTTTTATCAAAATTATTTTCCATCTAAGATAATAAAGGGTTCTGTTTATATCCCTATTATTACATTGATTTGACTATTTTGTGATGGAATTATTTTTATAAATTCCTTTATCTTATATGAATTGTTTTCTGATGTCACTATGTTTAATATTCCCATTTTTATTACATGGGTTATTAAATGATGTATGATTTATGATTTTTGTGGCACACATAATAATGGTTTCATTATGAGATGGGTGGGACCTATATCTCCCTCCAATGAATTGGGTAAAGATTTTATATCTCATGAGATAGACATGGCTGGAACGGTTGGTTATACCGGTTCAGTGAAACAGGACTGAAACGAGGGTGACTTGGTTCAGAAAGGGACATTGTCCACTAAGATAGTCTTCGAAAAGAGTCTTGACTAACAAGAAATGATTATCTATGATTATGTGTGTATGACACAATGTTTCATGTTTTAAGTTATGATTATTGTGATTACATTTCACTGTCATGATTTATCCCATGTTATGAAATTATGATCTCTTTTGCAGGTTAAGATTTCCAAAAGTTATGTGCTTATGTATATGATGTGATTGATATTTCTTTTGTTTACCCTTACTGAGCATTTGAGATCACCCTTTTGTATGTTTTCTTTCCCCAGGTCAGGAAGAAGGTTATTAAGTAAGATATACCAAAAGGGACTATAGATATGATGAAATAAATGGGAGACAGTGTAGACGCTTTATGAACCAGTTGTTTATGTTTCCCAGTTTCTAAAGACACTATACCTATACGGTCCTTTTTTGGTTTTGTTATATGTTGTAATAGTTATGCTTCAATTTTGAAGTATTAACAATATATGTAAAGTATGGGTCGTTATACCTAGCCTCAGGCCCCATGGCCTTCCATGAGTCAGAATCTCTTACGGGATTGTACGTTGTGGTGTGAGATTACTTCCTCATTCACGTCGGGTTACCCGTCGTACCGTACATGTCCCCAGATGAGACACAGTTTGTCCCACATGACGTTAAACTGCGCTTCTAGAACTATGTGTGGATTGATTCCCATCCTAATGGGATAAGTCGGAACGCTCAGATGTCTCGTCTTGAGCCCAGCCCCGAACTCTTATCTTTGACTGTCCCCCATTGGTATAGTTTCCTCGAAGGGTCGTCGTATGATAAGGAGTAGGCTCTCTTATCCCCACTCATACGAGGATTATAATGGCCGCACCATGTTCCCACTCCCGTTCTTCTATCCTCCCTCGTCCTCCCCGCAAGATGTTAAACTGAATGGCCTTTATGAACTACGTATGGTTTGATTCCCATCCTCATGGGATACATAGGAACGCCCAGACATTTCTTCCGTTGGCTCTGCCCAAAAGCCAGAATCTTCCCCTCAGTCAAGAAATATGGCAGGGTGAATACTTTTTCCCCAAGTTACGTTGATCAAGCCTCGATCCGGCTATACACCCCGCTCTCTAGAGTCGTTCGCCTCTTTCACAGATGGGTACAACTATGCTTCACCCACTCCTTGACTGGTATTCCATCACTTTCCTCATTCGTAAGGGCCTTTGAATGGTATGGATTCTAGGCCTAAGGGCTCTCTTACCACCTCAGGCTAACTCCCTCAAGGATGTCAAGCAACAAGCTGATAAAAGTCACGTGTTTTGAATGTATTCAGCAGTCAACACTAATTTTTTGCTCCTATATCAGGTCTCCATAGGGACGCAGTGTTTCGAACATGGTCAAAAGTCGCCCTGGATTTTCGGGTCCACCCCAAGGAGTCCCAAACATCGAGTGTAGTGATTCGGTCTGCCCCTTCCCGGAGTGACGAACCCTTTCTAGGCATGGCCAACTGTAGGGCCTCTGGCCCAGGTTCTCTATGATGGTGTTGTGCAGTGTGGTGTGGGATTATGTCCTCATTCATGTCGGTTTACCCGTCGTACCATACACATCCCCGGAAGAGACACCTTATCCAACCCTCATCCTCACTGCAAGACGTTAAACTGCAAGCTGGTCAGGCCTTCCTGACCGAGGCCCATCCTTAGGCCCCTTGGCCTCCTCATGCCCCTGGCCCTCGTCCTCACTTCATGATGTTAGACTACAAACTGGTCAGGCCTTCCTGATCGAGTCCCCTTGGCTTCCTCGGGCCCCTGGACCTCGTCCTCACTGCAAGACATTAAAATGAAAGCAGGTCAGGCCTTCCTGACCGAGGCCCAGCCTCAGGCCCCTTGGCCTCCTCAGGACACTTAGCCCAAGTTCATACCCGGAGTGTATGGTGTGGTGTGGGATTATGTCCTCATTCACGCCGGTTTATTCGTCGTACGGTACAACTCCCTTGTTTAGGGGTATCCTACTCTCCTCCTCATCCTGCATGATGTTAAACTGCATCTTGAGAACTATGTGTGGCTAGATTCCCATCCTCATGGGATACGTAGGACCACCCGAATGTCTAGGCTTCAGGTCCAGCCCCATCTTCTGGGAATCTCCATCCCACCTTAGCCCCTTGGCCTCCCCTTCCCCAGAGAGGGGATTATATAGCGTGTTATGGGATTAAGTCCTCATTCACGTTAGGCTTGTAATGACCACGCCATGTACCTCTCCCTCCTGAGCCGCTTCGTCAACCCTTTGGGGTGGTTCACCAATTTTCCTAAGGGTACTTTGGTTTAGTACCTGGAATTTTGGGTTCTTCTCGGACATGTCCTCACCTACTTTTAAGGCTTCTTGTTTCCCTTCATTAGGGCTTTCATCACCTTTCACACCTTGAGGGTCCCCCAAGAACGGCCTGGATACCACAGCCAAGGGTTATCCTACTATTACGGGCCAATGCCCCTGAGGGTTTCGGACAACAAATTGATAAAAATCCCGCGATGCGAATATGGTCAGCGGTTGATGCTCGTTTGTTGTTCCCGATTCAGTCTAATGCGATGTAGATACTGCTTTTCCGCCATGATCAGAATTAATCCTCTATCGCCACACCAACCCCATTAAGCCCAAAATGTCGGTTACACGATTCATATCCTTCTCCACCTCATCATGTCCAAGTAGAACTTCAAAACTCTCATTATTATTCCTCAGTGCGCATCTTCACATTTGGAGGAACAAAGCCGCGATAAGGGCGTCATTCGGAGCTCTGCACCGATTTCCCTTCATCGTGTGTTCCAGGTATTGTGGAAGACATCTTCCTCCCTTGTTTCCCACACTGAGTTTAACTCATGTGGGCTTAGGGATCGGGTTGAGGTCTGTACTTACTTGGAGGGATTTCACCCCACCCCTGGTCTGAGCTCTAAGACCATAAACTAAGATCTCCTAAGAACTGTGTCTGGCTTGATTCCCATCCTCATGGGATACGTAGGAATTCCCAGACCTCCCGTCTTTGGGTCCATCTTGAGTTCTGCTAATTGGTCTCTTCTTTCCTTCCTTCGGGACCCTTTCTACAGGACCGCTTGGCGTTGTGTGGGATTATTTCCTCATTCACACCGGGTTTTCAATAGCCGCACCATGTGCACCCCGTTCTAAGAATTTTCCCTCCTCTTTACTATCATGCACGACATTGAAAGGCACCCTCCAAAACTATGTGTGGATTGATTCCCATCTTTATGGGATACGTAGGACCACCAGGATATCTAGACTTTGGGTCTATCCCCACTCAATGGAGATCTCTTGATCTCATGGTCAACATGGCCCCTTGGCATGTCTCTCTCCAAAAGGGGGATATATAGGTATGGTATAGGATTATTGGCATTATGCCCCCTTTTCCTGGGGACCCGCCATCTCTTGGCCGCCCTCAAGTTGAGTCCCTCAACCCCTTGTAGTGGTTCTCCTATGTGTTAAGAGTACTCTGGTCTAAGACCAAGAGTGTCAGATTCAACTTGGTCAAGTTCTTTCCACTTTTTAAGCTTTGTGTTTCCTTTCATTCGGGATTTCATCATCTTTCATACCCAAAGGGACCCCCTAGAACGGCCTGGATAGAATGCCCAAGGGATCTCCTACCATTACGGGCCAACTCCCCCGAGGGTTTTAGACAAAAAATTGATACAAATTCCGCATTGCGAACATGGTCAGCGGCCGATGCTCATTTTTTGTCCCCATTTTAGGCTAACGTGACAGGACGGTGTGTTGCGAACATGTTCAGTAGTAATCCTCGGTCGTCATGGAATCCCCTTTAGTCCTTGAATGTTGGTTACACGATTCGCATCATTTTCCACCCCATCATGTCCAGGTGAAATCTCGACACTTTTGGCGCTATCCCTCAGTGCACCTTTACATGTCAGGGGGATAAAGATGCAATACGGTGTTCTTCGGGGCTCCCATGGTCTGAGCTCTAAGACCATAAACTAAGATCTCCACAGAACTACGTTTGTAATTATTTCCATCCTCATGGGATACGTAGGACCACCCAGATGTCTCGTCTTCGGGTCCAGCTCATTTGGGAGCTAGTCCTCCCCCTTCACCTCTCACCTTTATGTAGGCCCCTCGGCCTGAGGTTTCTCTCTCAGAATTGCGTACGGTATGATGTGGGATTATGTCTCCGTTCACATCGGTTATGTTGTATGGAACCGTACACATTCCCCGCCTAGCATCGTCTCTTCTACGTCTGTGCTCCATGACATTAAAATGCATGCTTGGTCCTATAACACGACCCTAAACTGTGACATTATCATCCTAGATGCATGATGAAAAATAGAAATGCATTGTGGTGGCCTCATCATGAAGTACATCACATTGGGTATTGGTCACATTCCATGCCATTTGTCAATGCCTATTACGACTTGAATCTTGTGGCGACACCAGGGCTTTCTACCCTCGGCCAGTCGCTTCACAAAAAAACCACTCGCCTCAAAGGACAAACAAGATCTATCAAATACTGCTTCTCTTGGTGTGAGGGGTAGACCCCCGCACCCCTCTCATCTTTTTCACTGGTGCATTACTTCACTGTGCATCTCAAGAACTACGTGTAGCTTGATCCCCATCCCTATAGGGTACCTAGGATTGCCTTTGCATTTTGCCTCGGGCCCAGCTCAACTCTTGTTTTCGGTCTCTTGACCTAAAACCTCTCCAAGGAACATGTGGTGGTTGGAACCCTGGTTCCTATTCACGTCAGGTATTTGTAATTATCCCACCACATGCCTCCTATGTTTCCTTCTAGACATGGTCCGAGTTCTAAAACCATAAACTAAGACCCTCTCAATAAATACGTGTAGCTTGATCCCCATCCCTATGGGGTACGAAGGAACACCCATTCACTTTTCCTCAGGCCCAGATCAACTCTAGTTTTCGGTCCCTTGACCTGAAACCTCTCCCACGGGGTTTGTTGTGTGGTTTGGTATGAGGTTATTTCCTCTTTCACGTCAGGTTATTCACCGTGCCATACACATCCCCGGTTCCCATTCATATCGGGTCTTTGTAATTACTCGCCTCGAGTATCCTGCACTTCCTCCCATCCATGGTCTGAATTCAATGACCCTAAACTAAGATCTCCTTATGGGAAAGGGATCAGTTCCCTCTATCTGATACGTCTCGTTGTCATGTTCAGATGCATTTTGACAAAGTTCCTGTGAAGTGTGCAATTTTCATGGGGACATTCCCCTCATTCCATGACCAAGCTTCGTGAGCTCGCTATTTGGATCCTCATCCTCTTCCATGTCCAAAAGGACCATCGAACGACATGGATTCTAGGTTTAAGGGATCTCTATGAATGATGGGCCTAAGGGTTCTCCTATCGTTTCGGGCCAACATCCCTAAGGATTTCAGACATCATTTGTGACACGGGTCCCGTGTTATGAACATTTTCAACGGTCGACCCTCATTTTTCTGTCCCCATTCCAGGCTAATGCGATATGGATGCTGCGTTTCCTCCACGGTCAACGGTTATCCTCCATCATCACGCCTCCATCACTGTGATCCAAATTTCAAGCGTCATGATTCACACATTTCCACTTCCTCTTGTTAAAGTGGAATTATGACATACTTGGCTCTACCTCTTCGCGCGTCTTGGTGCACTACATGGATGAGTTAGCATCATTGGGCTAGTATTTACCGAGTATTGCTTTTCCCCACCATGTCCCTTCCTGTGTCGGGAAAGTTCCCCATTACTTCTTGTTTCCCACATCGAGCATGACTCACGTGGGCTTAGTAGTTTCGGTGGGATGTGTACTGGCACAATCAGGCCTCTCATCGTCCTGCATGACATTAAATTGTACCTCCAGAACTACGTATGGCTTGATTCCCATCCTTATGGGATACGTAGAGACACCCTGGTATTTCTCCTAGGGTCCATCCCCATGAATCGTAAAGTCATGTTCCTCCCCATTTCCGGCCCCTGGCCTGACCCCTCATGAGGAACCGTGTAATTACGACCTTACCCCGAACAACTTCTGGATTCCCCAAGATGACATTGGGAAGTGACAGCCCCCTCACCAGAGAGGCCTTGTCTAAAAGAAGGGATGATCCATGATCAAAACTATGCAGCCATCTAGCATATTCCCACCACGGTGGCGTAATTTCAAGGGTGTTGGAATCTATTCAAACAAACCCTCAATCCACGTTCCATGCTTTGCGTTCCCCTTATTCGGACCCTCGTCCTCTTTCACGTCTGGAGGAACCCCCTAACAGTTTGGATGCCTGACCTATGGTATGCCTACTGCCTTGGGCCAACATTCCGGAAGACGAGTCAGGATTGGAGGGACCCCCTAATAGTATGGATGCCCAACCTATGGTCCGCCTGCTGTCCTGGGCCAACGTCCTGAAATACTGATCGACGATATTTGAGTTAGGCCTCGTGTTGCGAACATAGTCAATGGTCGGACCTCATTTGTTGTCCCCATTTCAGGATAACACGGTAAGGATAACATTTTTACCACTATGGTTAACGGTTTTCCTTTATTGTCACGCCACCCTCACAATGTTCTGAATCTTGGGTATCATGATTCACACTTCCCATGCCAACCCGTTCGGACCGAATTTAGTGCCCCTGGAATTGCACTGTTCGTGCGCATGTACACGTAGGGAAAGCGGTAATTCGGATGTTCTGAGAACTTCTTTCTCCAGTCAGGTCTCCCCTATTTCCTAGAAATCCGGACAGGTTATTCAAACCCCAGATGCCTGAAGCTTGGTTTACACTCCTATGTTTGAATGGGACGATGAGGTGACAATCTCTTGTTTCTCAAATAGGGTTCGACCCACGTGAGTTTAGGGAATTGTTGCTGGACGTTCCGCAAACATTATAATGATGCGATGAACCAGTGGAAGCAATGGAACTCGTGCCTGATACGGCATTCAAAAAAAATTATTAAAGCACGAAAGCATGTTTAAGGGTTTGTAATAATTACAATACCCGGAGGTTAACTCACCCCATAGACGGATTGACCCCGTCAAAAGAGCATTGCAGCTCTGCCACCCTTTGACATGTGGCATCCAGAAATTGATGACGCCGACTTAGATCTTGCTCCTCCTCAGCAGCGATGGGGCGCAGTTCATCGGCCCCTGCTCAGGACCTCTCTATGTCTGCCCAAATTCCAGCCACCTCCCCAGAAACCCGCTTCAAGCCCTCTTCTGCCTATTCCATCTGGGCTTTTAATTGCGAGATCATCTCAGATTGTGCATTGTGGGAGGCAGAGTGTTAATCGCCCAGGCCTGCAGCCATTGGACCTCAGTTTCATCCTCCTGGAGCTTCTTGATATTCATCTCCTTCCTCCGCTGCCAGCCCACACTGAGCCCATGGTAATACTTCCAGATCTTCCCTACCATAATATCTCGGATGAGCAGATGAAGGTGCTGGGAATCCACTCCCCCAGCACATAATTCGCGTAACCGCGAGTGATGTCTGTCCATTTCATTCAGCTATTTCACTTGGGAGGTTTCGTTGATGAAGCGTGTGATCATATTACATGATTGGCGGCGAACTATTTTGTTTTCTTCTTCATCAAATGCCATCTCATCCCAGTCCATGCGATTAGTAGGCTCGTACGTGAGATACGCCCACAAGAAGTCTTCATCAGGATCTGCATCTGGTGTGGGATCAGGCGCGACATCTGGCACCAGAGTAGGCATGGCGGGACTTGGGTCGGCCGTTTGATCCTCATCATTGGACTCCACCTCAATAACCTCAGGCACAACCCTTCTAGTGGTCCCTCCAATTATAGGGAGTGCTGCATATTGGGTAGGTAGGGTGACTATTTCCACGATAACCGGTATGCCCCTAGGAGGAATGCCACCAGACATCCTGACCAGCCTTTCCGTAGCAGCCCATGCCATTCGTAGAACTGTAGCTGACAGGGAAGGGCATGGACTTCAGTTGGCATGATCTACATATGCTAAGAAATGAATTCAGTGGAGAAGAATTACGGAGATGGAACTCATGGTGCTGCTCTGGAGTTGATGCTGACGGAACCCTGAGGCGTGGCCCTCCTTGTATTGTTGGAAGGCCTAGAGATTCTGGAGAAGCCACCTCGGGTGCTCTAGCCCCACCAGATACAGAACTGGACGCAGGTGTAGGCACAGGTTCTGAACATCCTGCATCATCACCCACCAAGGGTCGAGAGCGAGGTCTGCGTACAAGCTCCTCCTGCACGGTCCAGATATTGGTAAGAAATCCATGATGACCCGAGAGAAGACCCTGAGGGAAACAACTTCGAAAGTTACCTCGAGAGCCTCTGTGAAATCGTCAGAATCTGAGTCTTGATCTCCGACTTCGCCTTCTTCCAACGGGCTCCTTCCACCAGCCTTGTCTCCCTGAGAGGATTCCTCTTAATCTTCTGGCAGGGGGAAGCGCTCCCTCAGATCGGCGGCCGACAGCTACAAGGGAACTTTCTGATCCAGCAGTACCCTGACACAGTCTGTCATTGGGCGTGGGACACCACTGGAGTGGACGTAGTCCTCCAGCTCATCCAGATATTGCTCTGCCTCCGCCAGAGACACCGTGAAACCGGCTCGAACAGGACCTATGCCCGGTAAAACCATCACGAGATGGTTCCGATGTCCCCACATCTCGGGCAGGCTAAGGAATTGGCGGTTGACGTCCCAAATGTCCCAGGCCTCTGAGAAAATAGCATCCTCTATCATGTTGATATGGCGCAACCGCTTCCCCGGAGCCTGAGTGGATATCCTGCGGAATCCCTTCGGCTGCCGCCCCTCTAGATGTCTCTGCTCCTCCAGGACCACCGGATCCACTACTGTTTCTGGATCTGCCGCTGCTGTCATGCCCTCTGCCGGTGCAGGTCTTGCCGCCATGGTAGCCCTGCCACCACGAGAGGCCCTTGCTGCCAACTGACCCCGACCATGAGAGAGGAGAGGCCCTCCTTGACCAGCTCGAACGATTGGTTGCCGCATCATTTCCCTCGGATAAGCTACCTCCCAATTGATGGCATACTACTTCACCAGCCCAAAGGTGGCAGTGGGTGGAGGCATTGAAATTCTCATTTTCCCGTCTTCCCATGTGAACATGAGCCACAACTGCCTCATTACACACAGGTGCTCCTCATGGCGCACCTCCCAGTAGACTTGTGGGGTCAGCCGCTGCAAGCATCGGAATTGCCTCGCGAACCGGTGTGGGGTATACGGCTCGAAGAGCAGCTCACCATCCACCCGTGCCACCAAGACTCCACCTCGAAAGGCCAGGAGATAAGACCGTGTTCTGTCGTTCCCTGACTATCATCGGTGACTACTCATGTCAGAAATGGGAATGGGTTGAAGTTAAATTCAACCGCCTTCCACACCCAGTTCAGCACCATCGGTATGGTTAGTTTGAATGGGAATCTCCCAGCCGCATTTATAATGGAGGGGCGAAAGTTCAACCCCAGTGGCGAAATGGGTTTTGGATATTCGTAAACCCCCATGATGTGCGCCATGATCCACCCATACAGAAGGTTGAATGGCCCACAAATCCCTGGCAGCTTCTTGCCCTCGCTAACGTGCCGCAACATCCTGTACAACCGGGCGAGCATTGGAATCCCCAGATTTACCCGCCATCATGTGGCCAGCATGTATTCCAAGATAAATGAGCTGTTTCGTACCCCCATGTTTGTTTCCCTCACCATTAGGATCCAACCGCAGATAAGGGCCGCGATAAACGATGCCTACCTGACTATCAGTTTCTTTTCTGTGCTGACACTGAAACCCCAGGTCTTCCATTGGTTATCCTCTAAGAGCCGCCAGTACGAGTGTTCCATGCCCCATTGAGCCACCTTCGGACAAGTTCGAGGCCTCAGAGGGAACTCTTGATTCTCTGGGAAGTTCCGGAACCGCTTGAACCATTTCTTAAAGTGGACATCTCTCACTGCTTCATTGTCCTCTCCGGGGACCAGTCCCATCAGTGCCAGTGCTAGCCGCAGCATCTGCTCTAGATCCGCCCATGCGCTCATGATAGGGAGGAACTCATCATACATGGCCCCCAATATTGGGACCCCCGAGATCTGATAGACATCCCACAGACTGATGCCAACCTCCCCATGGTGCAGGTGAAAAGTGTTGGTCCTAGATGACCATCTTATCAACAGCTCCGACATTAGCTATTTCGGTTGATAGATGTGGAATTTGGAGGCCCATGTCACCTCATACAAGCCCACTCTCCTCATCTCAGCTCCAAACTCCTCGCATGAGGCACCTACCCAGTAGGCCCATGCCCAGTCATTGGTGAAGTTGCCACCTTGGCGCAGGTCCCACTCATCGGACCACCCCTTCTTCGAATCCTGCAAAGCTTCCTTCAGTATAGTGCGGTACAGAGGAGGAGATGCTTCAGGTTGAAAGGGCCTCCCATCAATGTTATTCAGGTGGTTGTATAGATAGTCAGTGGTGAAAGGTGTGAAGTCCTACTGTGCATGACCATTAGCCGCCCTGAACCATTGGTGATGGAATGGCATGCTCCTGAAGTAGCAAGTCGGTTCGTCCCTACTCCCCTCAGGAATGAAGACGTCATCCCTCAGCCTAAAGCCATACAAGGGCAGCTTCTTGCACATCAAATAGTTCTTCTGGCTCTCTGACAAGAGTCCTGTCAAAGAATTATGGTCTGAGTGGCTTCGAACCAGCTCCCCCAAGCCCAGATAGTTGGCCATATCATCCCTCCAGACGGCATCTAGAAGCACCCCCAACACAGCTTATTGATGGTCCATTACGGTTTTAGAACTCTGAAAAAAACTTGGGTCGGGTCGCGAAGATTGTTCGCGAAGACCTCTCGCGAAGCTCGTTCGCCAAGACATAATGTGGGCCCTACCCTCGGCTTGCAAGCAGATAGTCTCTTGGCATGGTCACAAAGTCAAAGACTCGCGGTGCGCCGTGAAGCTCGATTCGCGGTGAGCAGACATGGAGTACGTGGAGCTTCACGAATCGACAGCACACAGGGGAAAAGTCTCATAGAAGGAAAAAGACAAGAGAAAGGTTAGAACCCTATTTATAGGTGGTGACCTCGGAGCTTCGCGGTGAGTCCAGCCCATGCAGAGCTTCACGGTGCGTCCGGAGCGTGCGGCCCCTTCCCACCTCGCGCACCTTCTTCGCGACTCAGCACTGCGAACCGCCGAGAATTGTGGAGATTTCCCTCAGACATAGACCCTTGGTCCCTCTGCGGCTCCAAGTCTGAGGGGGAATTTGTTGGCGCCAAAATATTGGAATGAAAAGGATGAAGAAAGAGGAGCTCGCGCTCTGGCTCGCGAAGCCCCGACGTGGAGCGCCCCCAACAACGCGGCTTCCATGAAGCCCAAGAGGCAGTAATGCACCGCGAAGACCCTAATGTTTGTGAGCCTGCCGCGAAGCCCAAGAGGTGGTAATGCTCTAAAAACTCCCTAACGTTCATGAGCCCACCGCGAAGAATTGGAGGCAGTAACTCTCCGTGAATCCGGTTGACGTTCGCGACCCGCCGTGAAGCCACCAAAGCCCTCTTCACGCCGTGTGAGATCTGCTTCGCGGCGCCCCTTTCATATAAATAACGAGCTCCCCCTAAGATCTCAGGATGGACAATCTGAAATTTTGGCTTTTAAACTCCCAAATCACGAAGCTCTTTTCGCACTGGGAATCATGAGCTCCTCAAGGTATTTTTTCTTCGTGATAGGCCTTCAACTTATCTCGCTTTGAGCCCCTCTTCCGAGAGGGATGCACTTCATGAAGCCTAAGGGCATTCATGAAGGAAGGGGATTTCCAAGGGAACCCTGGTAGTTTCGAAGCGTTTATGCTTCGCGAAACACCCATCCTGTACATGTGATCCACATGACAAGGTAGGGTCACCATACTTCGCGAAGCACACTACTCCACAACACCTTGCTACGTGAGGCACCTCCGCTTCGTGAGGTAGTTCTCTGCGAACACCCTGACACTTCACGATGCACCTCCCACTCACATCGCGGCCCCATGCTAAGGCCAAGTCACTCCACTTCGCGAAGCACACCCCTTCGCAAGTGCTTTCCAATATGCAAAGAAACCATGCTCTGCAAGGTCCCTGCCTGTGGACCCCTTTGCTTGGCAATACCTATTCACGTGTGACCCTCCAGGTTTGCACGATGTGATTTCTAAGTCCCCTAGATGACACCACCCATAGCATTGCTTCGCCTAATGCTTCTCTGCATAGGCACGCTAATGTCTATTGCTTCTTCGCATAGCCACGCTAACGTGGACCCCTCGATGGTTCGCTCCGCGACCCCCCATTTTCACGGCCTTGGTGATGCCTTCCATTCCCCAAGGGGAAAAGGGTACCGGACATGTAAGCCCTAGGGGTGCGGAGTAAACCCACCTCGTCTGAGCTACATAACGTTAAACTGCCAAGCACTTCGTCCTCAACACATGATGTTAAACTGTGACCCGGCCCCGTGCCTCGCACGCAGGGTCCCCCCGGTTCGGACATTCTTTATGTCGCACGTCTCCACGTGAATGGGATCAGCCCTCACATGGGATGAGATCCTCCATTTCAGAGTGGCATATGTCCATGGGAGTAGTGAAACCACTTTGGTGTTAGACCCCTAGCCCCTCTTGAGGAAGGCAGCACCCATGCACCTCTGTACTCCCTCTGCACTTTGTCGCACTTCGGGCCTCCATCCCGGAGTAAGTCCCAGCACCATGGGCCGCCTAATGCGTAAGACCCTCTTCGTTTCCCATGGATGCACCCTTCACGACGTCATCGGCAGGACTCTGCTGCCTCTTGTTTCTCACAGTGAGCATGACTCACGTGGGATTAGTGTAAGCATCGACCATGGAAATGCCCTCGTCCAGCATGACGTTGAACTGTATGCCCCCATACAGCATGACGTTAAACTGTATGCCCCCGTCCAACATGACGTTAAACTGTATGCCCCCGTCCAGCATGACGTTAAACTGTATGCCCTCATCCAGCATGATGTTAAACTGTATACCTTCATCCGTCATGACGCTAAAATCTATACCATCGTCCAGCATGACGTTAAACTGTATGCCCTCATCCATCATGACGTTAAACTGTATGCCCCCATCCAGCATGACGTTAAACTATATTCCCACGTCCAGCATGACGTTAAACTGTATGCTTCCATCCAGCATGACGTTAAACTATATCCCAAACTATGTGGACTTTGATCCATGTCAAGGCATGGTATGTAGGAAGCCTCCACAAGGATCGAGCCCACAACCCGTTGGTCACTCCGACCCCCTTCACATCGGTTGACCAACATTTGGGAAGCCTATAGTGTAAGCCCCACACCATCTGGACCAAGGTCCATCTTCACATCGTTTTGACGACACCGCATCCTGAACTATGAGGACTTTGATCCATATCAAGACATGGTACGTAGGAAGCCTCACAAGGTTCGATCCCACCACCCGTTGGTCACTACGACCCCCTTCAAGTTGGTTTACCAACATTTGGGCAGCCTAGAGTGTAATCCCCACACCATCTGGACCAAGGTCCATCTTCACGTCGGTTCGACGACCCCCCATCCTAAACTACGAGGACATTGATCCATATCAAGACATGGTACGTAGGAAGCCTCATGAGGTTCAAGCCCACCACCAGTGGACCCCCGGGATCACCTTCACGTCAGTTCTCCGGATGAAATCACACTTGAACTACGTGGTCTTTGATCCATGCCGAGGAATTGTATGTAGGAAGCCTCCCCGAGGTTTAAGACCAACAATTATTGGCCCTGACCGTCTCCGTGTCGGTGTGCCAAGTCCCCATTTTCACGTGAACTACGTGACCTTTGATCAATGTCAATTCATGGTACATAGGAAACCTTCCTCAGGCTCAAGTCCACCATCCTCCTGGGCCAAGGTCCTTCTTTACATCGGTTCTCCAACACGCCCCCGTCCCGCATGATGTTAAACTTCATCCCAATCCAGCGGTAAGCCATTGTAACCCTACCATCCCTGTCATTCTAACCTCCTTCATGTTGGTTAACCAACCCCTGGGCAGCCTAGAGTGTAGGCCCCACACCATCTGGGCCATGGTCCTTCTTCACGTCAGGTTCTACCCCCATCCCGGATGACGTTAAACTGCATTCCAATCCAGCGGTAAGCCGTTGTGACCAACCCGAACTATGTGGATTTTGATCCATGCCAAGGCATGGTATGTAGGAATCCTCACGAAGTTCAAGCCCCTTATCCACCAGACCAAGATCCAAATTCACGTCGGTCCTCCGACACTTCCATACCTGAACTACATGGACTTTGATCCATGCCAAAGCATAGTACATAGGAATCCTCCACGAGGTTCGAGCCCACCATCCATTGGTCACTCCGACCCCCTTCACGTCATTTGAAAAACATTTAGGCAGCCTAGAGTGTAAGCCCCACACCATCTGGACCAAGGTCCATCTTCACGTCGTTTCGACAATGCCCCATCCCGAACTACGAGGACTTTGATCCATGTCAAGACATGGTACGGAGGAAGCCTCACGAGGTTCGAGCCCACAACTCGTTGGTCACTGCAACCCCCTACACGTCAGTTCACCAACATTTGGGCAGCCTAGAGTGTAAGCTCCACACCATCTGGACCAAGTTCCATCTTCACGTCGGTTTGTGGACTCCCCATCCCGAACTATGAGGAATTTGATCCATGTCAAGACATGGTACGTAGGAAGCCTCACAAGGTTCAAGCCCACCACCAGTGGACCCACGGGTTCACCATCACGTCAGTTCGCCGGCAGAAATCACACCTGAACTATGTGGTCTTCGATCCATGCCAAGGCATGGTACGTAGGAAGCCTTCCCGAGGTTCAATCCCAACAATTATTGGCCCTGACTGTCTCCGTGTCGGTGTGCCATGTCCCCATTTTCACCTAAACTACGTGATATTTGATCCATGTCAAGGCATGTTATGTAGGAAGCCTTCCTGAGGCTCAAGTCCACCATCTTTTTGGGCCAAGGTCCTTCTTTACATCGGTTCTCTGACACGCCCTTGTCCCGCATGACGTTAAAATGCATCCCAATGTAGCGGTTAGCCGTTGTGACCCTACCATCCTGGTCGTTCCGACCTCCATCACGCTGGTTCACCAACACCTAGGCATCCTAGAGTGTAGGCCCCGCACTATCTGGGCCAAGGTCCTTCTTCACGTCAGGTTCTACCCCCGTCCCGCATGACGGTAAACTGCATTCCAATCTAGCAGTAAGCCATTGTGATCAACCCAAACAACATGGATTTTGATCCATGCTAAGGCATGGTACATAGGAAGCCTCCTGAGGTTCAAGACCCTTATCCACCAGAACAAGATCCAAATTCACATCAGTCCTCCGACACATCCATACCCCAACTACGTGGACTTTGATACATGCCAAGGCATGGTACGTAGGAAGCCTCACAAGGCTCAAGCCCACCACCTGGTCGTTTTGACCACATTCACGTTGGTTCTTCCAACACCTTGGGTGGCCTAGAGCATAATCCCCACACATTCATCCTGAACTAGGTGGACTTTGATTTTATGCCATGGGGATACGTAGGAAGTCTCTTCGAGACTCAATACCATCACCACCGTCATCTCCATGACTGCCCCATATCATTCTCCCTCTGCTCCATGAAATTCTCCATCATCCATCCTGATTCTTACCTGGGCTGCCACATCCCAGTGAGATCATGCCACCCCATCCCCCTCCACATCATTCGGGAAGATTCCCATGGGTTGGCTCCGACATAGGCATTCCATCAATGGGGATTCCCCAATCTGATCCATTCCAGCTAGTGTTCTGATCAGGCCGATACGTCTTCGTTGGACGTTAAACTTGTGGAATACCCTATTTTAAACATGGGAAGCTAAGGAAAACCTCAGATACATGCCTATGTCATATGATTCCCCACACTCGATGTGAGATGCCTCGGGCTTCCGCACCCTCGAGAAGCCCTATAATAAGGGACAAAAGACAGACACACCAATTCCCCAGCGTTTAGGCACATTAATGATGTTTCGACATGACTACTCCCCCAACTGAAGGTTTCTGCCCTGACTGGACCCTTTGGGATGTCCTGACAGAAGCAGTGTAATTAACCGGCCTCCATGGAAATATGGCACTAGGAAGAGTTTCATGAACAACATATTAAATCTATGAGGGAGACCCGGACTAGGTGACGAGTTCTGAGGAGGAATCTACAGAAGGATGAACCGACATCCCATTTTCCCATTTAGATCAAGGAGCAGACGTCCCGGAATAAGGAATGGATGTCTCCCACCTTTGGAAAACGGGAATGCTGGGCAACAGCTGCGCGTCCTCCACAGACGGATGCGCGTGCCCCGGCAAAAGTGTTGGAAACATAGGGCCGTACATTTTTATACAGAGTTGGGTAAAGTGTTTTTGGTTTCATCCATTCATATATAGAGTGAATAGTTGATCAATGAACTATCTTTAGGTCTCATCGATTTTTCAGATGTGTTTCCATCTGACATATCTGGTTAACCCCAGGTAAAGGAGTTACAGTTTTCTATCGATTTAGTACCTGATACTCAACCAGTGTCTATTATTTATGATCACATGTGAACTGATCAAATGAGATAGGGAGATATATTTAGTTGGAGGAACTTAAAAAGGAAGGAATTATATGCCTAAGTATTTCACCTTGGGTGGTTTTAATTCTCTATTATTATAAAGATGATTTTTAAATTTAACTTTTTGATGATTACTAAAAAATCATTTCATTTAGGATAATGAAAATGTAAATGTTTTAATTTATTAATGATCTGTTTAACCCATTGAAATGGGAAAAGTGGTTTGTGAATTGAAATATTTGATCAATTTATCATTAATTTAGTATAAAAAAATATAAAATTCAGAAAACCACCTTTTAGAGAAGGTATTATTGTTATGAGTACATTGTCATACCATCGGGTCTATTATATGCTCTTGTAGTCATTATGAAGTTAATGAACATAATTAAAAATGAGTATCTTGAGACCTTTGTGTTAGTATTTATGGAGGTCATCTTCATTTACTATATATTCAAGGAATATTATGTGCATCAACATAGAGAAGTTATAAAATTGTTGAGAAATCCCCATAATTATGACATGATTTGGAAATGTTTTTTCTTGATACATAAAATGATAATCATGGAAAAAATGGTGTCTAAATAATGTAAATCAGTTCACCCTGATAAGTTTATGGATTTTATGACATTGTATTAACCATGAAATGGCCTTGATATTTGTAGATTCTTGGGATTATCTATTTATTGTCACTAGTTTTTAAATGACTTCCCAATGATAAACTATTCGATGGCATATCTCTCTCAGAAAGGAGTGTAATTCGCTTGGGATGTTGAATTTCAATATTATTTTTTAGAACTAAAAAATATTTTGACTACTAAAATCGTGTTGAATCATAATGATTCTAGATTGGGCTATGAGGTATTTATTGATTCATGAGTTTCATGTTAGGGTTGCATTCTTTTTTTAGATGATCGTGCCATTTCTTATGGAACACATTATCTCATTCCATCTGTGAATAACTATCTAAGACCAGACGTTGAACTTGCAAATGTGATTCATGAACATAATATTAGGCTGAATATTCTTTATGGATAATGGTTTACCATGTTTTAAGAACATAAGATCTTTAGTTGTATCTTCTCATAAAAATACTGAAATCTTGTCTAGAGGAATTGGGCGTAACACCTATAATTTTTTGATTTATAAATTGCTTATACTCTAGAAAAAGGGAATGAAATTTTATATGAATTATGTAGGAATATTCTAACCTAGGATGTGAATGATTATTTGGATGATTGGATATGGATTTTTCATTTTTCACAATTCCATATTAGAGTTCGGGAATTATGGGATGAAGTTTCCTTAGCCAGTATTTAGATGTTATCTACTCTTTTTGTTATGATTCTTCAAGATCTACAGCTTGATGATGAGTTTTATAGAATTACATATTCTCTTTATGTTGGGGAGTCCATTATGTATGGGGTATTCTCCATTGAAATAATTATGTGCTTTAATAATCACTATGTTATGATGTTTTTGGTAATAAATGTGGTGATTGATGATTTATATAATTCTCATTCGATTGTGCACCTAGGAACCAAAAACATGTTCTATTACATGTGGGACCAGTTTTGGTGGCTATGTAAGATGTGGGGCATTTCACAATTTATCAATCATTATTACACTTTACAAAAGGTTAAGGTCAAGCACCAGAAACCTTTTGTATTTTTTCAGCCTCTTCCAATTATGATGTGGTAGGAGGAATAGATATTTTTGGAATTTTTATTGGAATACCATGTATCTATAAAAAAGCAGAATTAGATATAAGTTAAGATCGAATGGATGAGCACATGAGCATCAGCCCAGTTGTCGAAGACTCCTTATGTGTATCCAGGAGACCCGGGATCAAATCCAGGAGGAGGATAAATTTCGGGGGTACTATAGCAGACTATAGCAGGAATATAGCAGAACTGTAGCAGGTACTGTGCAGAATAGAGTAGGTACTATAGTAGGGACTATGAAAATTGTAGCAGGTACTGTACCAAGAACTATGCAGACTGTAGTAGGTAATGTGGTGGGGACTGTAGCAGGCACTGTTTGGCACTGTAGCATCTGGGAATATTCTCTCGTTTGGGCCTTCAGGCCACTAACTTGGTCCCAGAGTCCTTTAAGGCCTTCAGGCCACCCAGGACTTCGGGTATGTAAGGCCTTCGGGCCACCTCATGGCATTCGGGCAACCATAAGTGTAGATGAAAACCAGACAACCCACAAGGAACAAACATCAGAAGGAGGAGGATCAATAAGCTTTCACCATAGCAGATGCTAAACAGATTGCAAGAATTAGAGGGTATGGAACCTGCCATCTGGTCAAGCATGTGCATGCATAGGAAAGCTTATTTGAACAACAATGTGAAGGTGGATAGATGAATTCATGATGAAGATGTTGGGGAAGAGCAGTTCAAAGTAGTTATTATTGGTTTTATGTAATTTTTGAAGCCTATGACCAATGAATTTCTCTAAGGCCTATGGGCCATGTAATACTTATGCCTAAGGGCCATGTAAGGGTTCCACCTCACCACATTAAAGGTCGATTATCAAAATCAATAAAAAAATTAAGGCCTCCGGTCCATTGGAGGAGATCGAATGGATGAATAAGATGGAAAAAATTATACAGACTCATGATACAACCAAGGTTGGGGAGTTAGGAAATACCTACATAAAAGATATAGTCCGTTTTCATGGAGTTCCATCTACCATAGTTTTAGACAGAAAACCTTGATTCACATCTAATTTTTTGAGAGGAATTTAGGGGGAGCTACAATCAAATGTCTATTTGTATATAGCTTATCATCTACAATTGGATGTCGAGACACAAATAGCTATACAAATTCATGTGGATATGATCTGTTCTTATGTACTAGACATTGGTGGATATTTGGATGACAATATGTGGATGGTTGTGTTTTTATATTACAATAGTTTGGATTATTTCATTATTATGCCTCCTCTTAAGTACTTTTTGGTTTAAGAGTATTAGTATTAGACATGCTGGTCAGAGACATTTAGAAATTTTAATTTTTGGACTGATATTGGTACTAGATAAAACAAAAATGATTTAGTCTATTATATAGGGAATTTTGATGGCATAGAGCTGGTATATGCCTAATGCTGATCATCATCAAAGACCATTGTAATTATCAGTTGGTGGTCATACGTTCTTGAATGTTTCACCTCGATTGCGTGGTTTACACGTGGGGGGTGGAATAGAAGATTCTCCATGTTTTGTGGGACATTTTTAGTTTGTTGAGAATGAGGGGAAACGTTCATACTATATAGAACTTCCCCAAAAATTGACATCAATACATAACATTTTACATGTATCACAACTCCAAATGTATATCTCTAATTAGTCTCCTGTCATGAGATACAATGTTCTTGGGGTTGAACCTGATTTATCTGTGACTGAATGGCCATTCATTATAGTTGATTATGAAACCAATATAATTTGTGCGAGGTGGTATCATTAGTTCATGTTCTATGGAAGAATACTTATGAATCTTGTTAGACATGAGAGCTCAAGCCACTAATGAGAGTGTAGGGGCCTCCCCATTTCAATTGGGACGCTTCCGGACATCCCTTATAGGGATATAATGTTTTTATGGTGGGGAGGTTATAATTTCCTATTATCATTCTACCAATTATATTTTAAAAAATAAATTGGGTATCATTTTTCATCATCTAGGTAGGGATAAAAGGGAATTGGATGGATATATAATGTGGTGCAGTCAAAGATTTGTTGGATTCCCAACAAAAAACTTGTTGGTTTTAAAGAAAAATCGAAATTTACATGACATGTAATGTGGTTAAATGACATATATCATATATATAATTAATAAATATTCCTAAAAAAAGAAGATGAATTTTTTTGGTGATTTTGGGATTTCTCAATTTCAGGATTTTTTATTGTGTTATATGTCATTTAATGTACTAATATTTGTTTTTAAATTGGTGGATTGTCTGAAAACTATATTTCCCCCTCTCCATAATTCATTTATCCCACCCCAATAGCCATCCCCATGATATTTTTTAGCCCAAAAACCCTTCTAGATCATTTTCCAATAATTAACAATTATTTTGTTTGTGGTGAGACGTTTTGAGTAACACTTGTCTCATTCTCATCATCTCATTCTAATTAAATCATAGTATTTGGATATGTGATCTTCAGATTGAATGATCTAAACATCTTATTGATTGAAACAAGATTCAGTGTTGAGTTTGTAGATAGTCTATGAATTTTTTCTTTTCGTTAGGTTCCATTGCAGACTCTGAGTTTCCATGAGAATGGATGGGGCTCTATTATGATGGAAAAAGTTAATTATCCTAAAATTTCATGATATAATTAAACTGTTTTACTTTAATTATAAGACTTGAAAATAGTTTCAATTGGTTTATTAAATACCCAATTCCATTAATTTTGTGGATTTGAATGTGAAATTGGATTTTTTACATTAAATTCATAAAAACCCCATTTGCATTAAATTGGGATGTATTGTGAAATTAGATTGAAATTAATGAAAATATGTTCTAGAATTTAAATTATTGTTGACATTTGATGATAATGATTTTAGATTGGTATTTTAGTTAAATTTACTAAATGAATTTGATAGAAACCTTGTAGTTTTATTTTTGAAAACGATCTATTTTGATTTAAAACACATTTTAATGGAAAATTAGCACATTTCAAATTGTAAAATGAGATGATATATATTTTTATTAGATTTAAAAATAATTTCCCATCATTGAATGTATTTTAGCACATTCATGCCTCTGTAGTTAGTGAGTTATTTGGAAAACACTATTTTGATTCTTTATAATTGAAGCAAAAAATCATGTATCTAGTCACATCCTAATGGTATGGTGATGATTCACCTTTAGTGAGTTTCATAGGGATGTGTGTATAAACATTTTTTCATGAACACCTTCAAGTGTGTGAGGATATCATTTCCCAAAACTATCATTCCTTTAGGTAGATGACCATGTTTCTCACTTGTTCATAGTCTATATATTAATGTGTTAAAATGTTTGTAAAATATTTTACCGAATTAAAAAATTTATATAAAATTTATATATAAATACAGAGTGAAGAAATATATTTAACGTATTTCTCTCATTTGAAATTTAAAGAATGAATTTTTTAATTATTCTATAAACTTCCATACTTGTTAATTTTTACATGAAATTTTCATTTGGATAATTATATTTTTGAATATTATTATTGAATGATTGGAGAGACCATACTATACTTCTAGTTTACGTGATACATGTTCCTTCAGGTGTTTGTATATTATAATTTTCGAGGTTGGAGAAAGGGGGAGGCACCACTAGTAAGTTGTTGTATCTATTGTTCCTTCGGTTTGTAGAGTTGTGTTCACTAGGACATGGGTTTTATAATATATTATGGTACATTTATTTAGTACTTTGGGGTTGTTTATCTATTTGACATCTCTTAAACTACTCGTTGTGGATTTTTTCGTTTATGCATACTACTTTTCATATCTTTTTCTAGAATGTTTTGGGAAAAAATGTTCCCACATCCATGTTCCAAGATCCCAGGTTCTAGTCGGCAACCTGAGGGGTCCAGAATGCCCTTTAGGATAAGTCAATATCATCTCGGTTATCAAGATGGGTTCCAAGTCTATTTCATGACATTATTAATTAATTTTTTATATGAAATAATTTTTAGAGTTCTATAACAATTATCTTATCAAAATGGCTGTGAAATTTTTTTAGAAGACCAACCAAGTCAAAATAATTGATTAAATGTGTTATCATGCTATAAATGTGAGTTATAATTAATATATAATGAATATAAATTTTTATTTTTATCATAATAAAACTACATTCAGTTTAAATTATTTATGCAATTTTGGGTCCACATGGATAAGATTATGAACTTCATAGTATCCAATTTAATGAAAATTCAAACATTTCATAGTATTGTTTTTAACAAGTGTAATATTGTTAAAATGTTTTTATACAATGAAATGATATACTATAAATTTTATTATTAAATATAAATTATTTATCTATATCTTGGTAATTTATTTTTAAATATTATGTAATAAATAATTAACATTACTGATTCAGCAAAGATGATATAATAATTATTCAATTAAATTAATAATTAAATAAATGATGCTAAAAATAATAAAATTATTATATTTTTATATATTTATGGAGATTTATTAATTATAAAGAAAAAAATTACACGTATTGGAAAATAGAAAATATATTCTTATAATTTATCTATTATCTTGATTTGTTTAAATTCAACGTAATGATAATTATGAATAATGAAATTAATGAAATTTTATAGGATTATTATTATATTAAATTATAAAGAAATCATGAAAAATATTGAATAATAACTAGTTTTTTAATAATTTTCCATAATAGAATTACTAATGAATGTTTTTAAATTTAGAAGCATTTGGATCTACTATAAACTTATTATATTTTAATATTTTGGGAAATTGCAAAAGATCCTCTCAATTTAATTATTAATGGGATCCACTTCCATCACTTATTTACTCCACTATGATCCCTCTAGATCTACAAAACACCATTAATTTACCCTATCAAAATCCTTAGTTATGTTCATGAGGGTTTCTTCCTTCTGAAATACCCACCTCTATCTAGTAAAGGATGTAATAATGGAGATCGTTCGTTGAAGAAGTAACTATGTTCACCTAATCATTATTTTTTTCTTCTTCTAATTCATCATAATAATTTATATCCATCATAAATTAATATATTAAATATAATTTAAATAATTTTATTTTTTAGGATTTTGATATTATCATATTCCTCTATTTTCTATCATATAAAAATAGAAGAACTACACTACACATGTGTACATACATCATACCATCTCCCATGGGAATTGTAATTCATTTTCCATCACCATTTAATAAGGAAGGATATAATGATGGAAATGAAAATATTATATTACAAATATTATATGATATCCTTTGTTTATAATAAATATGTCATCCACATCCATATCCCTTCACCTATAATTGGAATGATATCATCACTCATGTGTATATACAACCTACCTTATCAACGATGTAATAAGATTCATTTTCCATATCCAACATTAATGAATGGTTATATAAATGTATTTAATGATTGAATATGAAATTTAAAAAATCAATATCAATGTTACATGATAAATTAATATCCCATTAAATATAACTGAGTCCTCCATGGAATAACATGCATGAAAATATAAGAAAATTTTCACCCAAAACAATGAAAATAATGAAATATAATTATTAAATATGTGTTAATATGTTATAACTGTATAATATAAGATATTATAAAATATAATATGGATTTAGAATAATTTAAAATCAATCTACAATCCATTATATATGAGGTGAACATGTGAAAAATAAATGAATCACACTATAAGAAAAAATCTATTAATATAATTTCATTGATGTCTATTTTAATAATATTCACCTAATATTGTTTGTATATATGTTACCCCTTAAATTTATTTTTGATCATAATCCATTAAAAATTTTATTATTCATAAAGAAACATATTATGGTAACATGGTAATGATTATTTTCTATGTAATATACCATTTTTTTGTATTGTGATTACATTTGGATTTTATTCGAATAAATTTTGGAATTATGGTCAATTTATTTCATTTTATTAAAACATTTGATAAGGAATAATAATTTATTAAATAAGTATATCATTTTTATATTTGAGGAATGAATTTTACATGTAGTTTTATATGGAGAATGGAATTATATATCTCCTAGATGAATCTATAAGTTCTCATGAGAAAATTATGTCTCACAAATTAAATTGCATTCATTATTTAATATATAAATATTTTCTGAAAGGTATTGAAAGTATAGTTACCTAGATATAAGAGATCATGAACTTCATTATTAATTTTTTCCCTCGTTATATCTTAGTTATTATAATCCATGAGATTTTTGTAGTGATATTATCCTCAGGTTCTGATTGTGAATAGGTAGTTGAATAAATTGTTTTTTTCAATTACATTCATTTCTATAATGATTATTCCATATATTATACTAATATATATTTTATTGAATAATGGAAAAAAATTCCATTACATTCCTTCGAATATTAATTATACATTATTTATTCAAGATATATTTAGTTGTATGTACCCCTTAGTGAGAATTTGAGATCACATTTAATTTTTGGCCATTCCATATGATATGAGGATGAAATCACCAAATGATTTCTAGGATGAAGACTAAATTCCACTGTTATTCAATTTGTTTAATTAATAATATAATAAGGGGGCCATTTATATATAAATTTTTTAAATACTACTAAACTGATATGTCATTTGAGATTTCCCACATTGAATTCATTCCATTTTAAAAATGTGACAGATGACTCTGGGATACTAGATATGGAATCCCACAATTTATACATAACATAAAATCCAAATGGTTGGTTCTATAATGATTAATCCTAATTACCTTTATTCTATATCCTAACATAGGGAAATACCTTAATGGAAATGTTTAGCATAATTCCTAGTAAGGGAAAAAAATTGAAACTGTATATATGATATTTTGGGAAATATTGATATGAACATGAAGAATATAAACATGGAATAAAAAAGTTAACACAAGGAATATATTAAGAAATAAGGTGTATCATAAAATGTAAATTTTTATACAAAATTTAATTGATTCATTCATAATAATATCACCATGGTTTAACCTCGAGGTGTTATAAAAATTACCATGCTTATTCACCTAGGTATCGTAAAACATGTCATCTATAGAGATTAAATTCAGTGTCCAATTAATTGGGGTGATATCAAGGAACACCCTTAAAATGTATTAAATAATTGTTTCTAAATAGATCATAATAAAACATCTCAAAATAACCCATGGAAAATAAAAGAAAAATGATTTATTTCAAAATCAGGGTGTTTTAGAAACTGCGTAAAAACAAGATTCTTTTATTATTTTAAACCCACAAAAAAGGAAGGTTGTTATAATGTATGATAATCCTAGAATTAAAATATATAATTTTAAATAATTATAATACCCCTAGATATGATAGAGTACTGTGTACTCACAATGAAAATAAAATAATATAATGATAAAAAAGAGATATTATGAGATGAATATCTAGTATCCAATTGGGTATGAAACATGGTTTTAATAAATGTTAAAAAGGGGGGGAAAAGGCTTTCCCATGAATAAATGATTATTAATACAATAAATTGATTGAGTAAAATGGACCTATGAACATGATATGTATATTTTAAATACATACCAAATTAAAAGGAAACATGAAAGTAAAATAGAAGTTGAGAGTTCCCTTACATTGAATAGTGAATCAAAGAACACAATAAATGGGATATTGGGGACTTGAGGACACCTCATAAAGACTCATTTGGAGGAATTAGTATCATATAATTATTGGGAATAGACTAGGAATGAAATAAAATGAATGATTGAGTTGGTATTTGTAGCAAAATAGAAGGAGTTTTGTTATTATTTTTTGTGGACACCTTAGTAGCACAATTTGAAAAACCATGACCTTTCCCTTGGTATTTACCTTGGTATTGGCCACATGGGAAACATATTATCATATTTTAATCTAAAACAGTCATCACATATTATTACATCAATATTAAATCATTTATTATGTAATTTATCACAATAGAAACATAAAACATTATTTTTACATTTCACCGAAAAATAAATTTTGTAAAATTCACATAAATTCACCCTTACTTAATATCGATGTTACGAATTCAAAAATGAAATGTATTTTATAAAATTATTTTTTTGATTACGAAAAATTTAATTTTTTATGTAAAGATTACTCAAAAAATACCAATTCAAAAATTATAACTGATTCTATAGCACTTTGAACAAATAAAAAAGGTCCCATAAAATAATATTATAATAAAAAGAAAAAAAATATAAATTTATTATTATATTTAAGAAAAATAATTTTCATTTAAATATTTAAATTAATTATAATTTTTTAAATATATATTTAACATTTTAAAAAATAATAATACAAAACAAACAATCTATAAAACATCTATTTACAAATACAATGATATAATTACCTAAAATTGTTGAGTCAATAAGGTTTTCCTTATGACTTTTCCATTCCTTCTTGTTTTGAAAATCACAAACACCTTATACTTAAGAAAATATTATTATTTACCCCCATAAGGAAAATTTACTTTTTTAAGGAAATTTTCCCTAACCTAGATTATCTTATACATAACCGTATTTTCTTTAGTACAACAACCGGATTCATACCCAAAATCCCAGAGCCATATAATGAAAAGATTTGGAGCATTCTATTTTTTTAGGATC
Source organism: Viscum album (assembly GCA_963277665.1). Classification (NCBI taxonomy): domain Eukaryota; kingdom Viridiplantae; phylum Streptophyta; class Magnoliopsida; order Santalales; family Viscaceae; genus Viscum; species Viscum album. The sequence goes on from OY728128.1 coordinate 234,286,170, forward strand.
CAAATTCTGGATGTGATTTTTAATATAGTTCTAATATGAATTCTGGACTCCGAACTCTGAATAAGTTCGACTCTGAACTCTTAAGTAGTTTGACTCCGAACTCTGAAGAAGTTCGACACCGAACTCTTAAGTAGTTCGACTCTGAACTCTGAAGAAGTTCGACTCCGAACTCTTAAGTAGTTCGACTCCGAACTCTCAAGTAGTTCGACTCTGAACTCTTAAGTAGTTCGACTCCGAACTCTGAAGTAGTTCGACTCCGAACTCTCAAGTAGTTCAACTCCCAACTCTTAAGTAGTTCGACTCCGAACTCTTAAGTAGTTCGACTCCGAACTCTACAAGTTCAGATTCCGATATCTGGTGAAACCAGACTCCGAATTCCTATAAAACGAATCCGAATATTTCTTAACATAGACTCTGAGTTTCATTTTTGTTAGACTCTGAACTTTGGACTTGCTTACACTCCGAAATATTGATTAGCTTTTCCTTATATATGCTTCATTTCAAAACAATGTCGTGCATTCAGCTATACATGGTTTGTTATAAAACGATGTCATCTATTCTGTTTCTAATTAATCATTGGTTGTGTTACACGTGTACAGGTACCTCCGAATTTCATGGAAAATATGATCGTTGGAGGAGGGAGCTGACCGTTGGAAATTTTCCTATAAATAGGAGCTCGTTTGAAAGAGCTCAACAACAAGTTGATCGATCTAGAGAACACACGCTGTTAAGGTGATTTCTAGAGAGAGAATATTTTCATGCCTTGTGTGTACTGAACTGCTCATTCAGACTACTTCGTGTGACTCTGGATGTTGGTGATTACATTCGAGGACTTCCGAGGATAGGAAGACAGAGGTGCCGACTACCTTGAAGTTCGAGGGCTTCCTTGCTGAAGAAGACAGAGGTTCCAACTACCTTGAAGTTGAGGGCTTGCATAGATAGCAAGATAGAGATTCCGATCTTTTTATCGAGGGCTTATCCTAGTGTGTGTAAGACAGACTTTCTTGAAAGTATAAATCAAGATACCTTTATCCAAGGTTGTTGGATACCCTTCTCTTTGGGTTAAAAGAGTTATTGTTTGTTACTTGTAGTTTTACTACTTGTTAGTTTCCGCTGTATATTGTATTATAAGGCAAGTATAACCTTCTTATACTTCCTTATAATTGTACTCTGATTAGTTTAGATTCTATACACTTTAAGGTAGAATCTTATATCATTGACTTTGGTTCCAATTCTCCAATCGGTGATCAGAGGTGTTGTGAATTTTCTTTATTTAACTTTGTTAAACCTAGATTTTCCTTGTCTAAGGAAAACATTGTTTTCCATAACCATCTTTAAATGTTCCAAAGGAATTTTTAAAGTATAAAATTCACCCACCTCTTGTATATTTAGAATCTACATCGTTATTTCAATCCTACAATTAGTATCAGAGGAGGTCTTTGAAATACTCGTACTCACGTATAAGTTTTTCTTTCTCATTTTCTTTCTGAACTTTATCATTCCGAACTTCATCATTCTGAACATTTTCATTCCGAACATTATCGTTCCGAACATTATCGTTCCGATCATTGTCATTCCGAACTTTGTCATTTTGAAATTTTTTGTTACGAACTTTTTCTACTAACAAGTTTGGTTTCCATGTTTTTTTATTATAATGGCAGGAATCAATGTTGGTTATATTGACAATCTAAATCCTACAAGACCACCAATCTTTGATGGTAATGAATATGAGTACTGGAGAGATCGAATGAAGAATTTTGTTATCAATACTGGAGTGGAAAATTTTGTTATGCTTACTGGTGATTATAAAATACCTGATAAGGAAGTGAGAACTTTCACTAACCAGGAAAAGAAAGAGTATCAACTCAATTATAAGGTACGCATTACTTTACTATGTTCAATGACTAGAAATATATATATCCAAATTTCTTCTTTTGAAGCAACTAATTTTATCTGGAAGAAGTTATAAGTTACACACTTTGGCACTTCTAAAGTGATTGAAACTATGAGAGCTGTGATTAGAGATGAATACCATGGATTCAATTTTCCGTATGGAGAACCAATCTGCAAAGTTCAACAGATGTTTATGACTATATTCAACAGCTTATAGTCTATGGGAGAAAAAGGTATAGATGATGAATCTCTTGTAGATAAGATAATTTATATTATGCCCAATGAGTGGGAATCAACGAGAACAACTATAGATAAGAACAGGATGGTTACTCAAATTTCTCTTGATGAGATATTCGGAACTCTTCTTCAACATGAAACCAGAATGAAGAGAGATGCTGACAACATCAAAAAGAAGAATGGTAATGGTACTGTTGCTTTTACAACAACATAAAATCATATGAAAGCTAAGACTCTTGAGAGAGTAACCAGATCCAAGTCTAAGAAGGTGGTTATTCAATCAGATTCTAGTGAAAGTGAAATCTCAGAAATTGAGTTAGCAAATCTTGCTTGAAGGATGAACAAGATAGCCGGCCAGAGAAATTTCTAATCCAAGTATAAGAAAAAATAATGGAAAGAAAGGTAAGATGGAGAACTTACTTGTTACGAATGCAAGAGAGAAGGACATATTAGACCATATTTCCCTCTACTCAAAAAGAAAAAAAGGAAAGAAAGGCATTCTAAATGGAGCAGGAAGAAGTATTACAAAACCAAAGCTATGAAAGTTCTGAAAGCAAATGACACATGGAGTGCCAATGGTGGTGACTCTTCAGATGAATCTTCTGATTATGAATCTTCAGGAAAGAAGAATATTGGTCTTATAGTCAGATTACCTATTTACAATCATTGCTTTATGGATAATATAAGGCCCCAGCCTTAAACCTTACTTAAACTTGAGTTATTACAAGATTACACATTGAGGATCTTTTCAGGTTTAGAGTTTTAGAGAATTAGATCATGAAACTTGCATTACATTCCACATTTAAACAAGGTTGTTACATAAAAGACAATATTCATTCTTCCCATCAATGGAAACCAATTTAAAATAAAACACGGATTCTTTCTTGACACATCCTTGACACTATCGTCACATCCTGTACCTTTCCCTTGACCTGTGAAAAGCATTTCAAAAACTTGGGATGAGCATAAAAAGCTCAGTAAGGGTTATAAAAATATGGAAAGGAAACATGAGTTCATATATACATAAGAATGAAATCATACTTTACCCATAAAACAAAGGCATATCAAATCATGAATAAATCATAGAAAACATAAGACATAAAGGTAACTTGAGGCATTCATAACATTATTACTTAGGGAGTAACCCTCTTGGTTACATTTGGAATACCCATAACAGTATATTCCCTAAATCTCTTCGGAGAAACCTTAACGTTTCACTCCTTCGCGTTACCCAATGCATTGGAGAGCTATATCGGGCTCACCCGCCCTTAGTTTATCACGGAACCACACGTTCTTCATAACAATTCCCAATAACCATAACATAATCGTATCACATAAACATGAATAAAGGAAACATAACATTTCCACATTTCAATCACAATATAACATTTTAGGATATTGAAATAATGAATCTATTCAAAAAGAAACCATTTCCAAAACCATTTAAAACATTTAATAAAGAGATTTTTGAATCAAAGTGTCCCATACCACCTTGAAGCTTTTAACATTTTAAACCATTAATATCCATATAAATAAATCCTTAAAACCATTTTGAAAACATGGATATTAATAAGAAAAAATAATTAAAACATTTAAAACGATATTTTGGTTAAAGGGGTTTTACCAAAATTAGAGACACTTGAATACAATAATCGAGGAATAACATTTAGTCAGAACTTTATAATATCATGAGAATAAAAGGATTCATGATATAATACTCCAAAGGACAGTATATACACCATATAAGAGTGAATTGGTGCATAACAACAATGAATCCTCAATAGAAATGTCAAATGTGATGAAATCCCTTATAAAGAAGGTATCCTTAAATTAAGGACAAATAAATCACAAAAATATGTGTGACAAATATAAATACACCCAATATAAGTGGATATTAAGTTTAAAACAATAAAAGTTCATTCACACATATTCAATGGATGACATATTTAATGACTACATGTTGAACCCAAAGAAATCGTAATTGGGTTAAAAAGTTCCCTTGACAGCCTAACGGCATCACATCAAAATGAGTTGATGAGAGATAAAAAGGGTATCTCATCACTTGGACATAAAATTTACATCAATAAGGATATATGATAACATATCCCAACATAACAATATGTAAATTAAAATACCCAACAAAAGAAGTCTTTTAAAAAAGAGGGTGAAAGGTTCCCTTACCGACTTGGGTATCTTTCAAAACATACACCCCATGAAAGAAGGACAATAGATAATTGATGTAAACACTCATAAACGAAATTATATTACACAAAGAGTAGAATAATGGTAAGTACATACACCATTCAATGGAATTTGTGGCAAATGTAGCATAAATCTCATGGGAATAAAAGTGAGATGAAAAATCCCTTACAAAAACTCGGCAGCCTAACGGCGCCACATAAAACTTCCGAATATGGATTGATGAGATCAAATAGGGTATCTCATCACATTACAATATAATTTACAGAAATAGGAATATATAAGAACATCCCCCAACATTACAAAGAGGAGCTTAAAAGAAGTGACAAAAAGGAGAGTACCTAAAAATAAAGAGAGAAGTTAGATCTCTTACGAAAGTTCGGCAGCCTAACGGCGCCACTCAAAACTTCCAAAATGGATTGATGAGAGAGAATAGGGTCTCTCATCACATGAACATAGAAATTACAGTAATTTTAATATAAAATATCATCCCAATAACAAGAAATATGAGCTTTAAAAGGAATGACATAAAAGTGTGTACTTAAAAAGAAAGAGAGGAGTAGGATCCCTCACCTCAGGTCCGACTTGACTCGATCGTTCTTTAATCTCCTGAATAATAAACTTGAGTTAATTTCTAATTCCTTAAGAACCTTTTTCAAGTTCATTATTAATTTTATACCACTTATTACCATGTCATAAACATTATGTAATCATTTAAGTTAATAATATTTTTTTTGCCGATATTTGGTTCTTAAGTCGAAAGTGGACTTCTTACAATTACATGTTGTTCGTGTGGCCAAATGTTTATTATATCCAGAATTGTATTCATTATGTAGATATCATATATGTCATATATATCCAGTACATTCATGAATTTATAACATTACATAATCATTTAGAGGTAAGAAATGAAATGCACCGTTCATGGAGACGGTAAGCCGTACGTACGCATGAACGCTACATTCATTTCTATTTCGTATTTTATAGAATGTAATAATAATTATATAAAGGTATATTATAATTACAGTATAATATAATATATAATATCATATTTCCATCCTTTATACATCCCACATATGGTATTTAATGAATCAAATCACTTTGAGTGGGCGGTAGTCCGCACTTCCTTAAATAAAGATATCGCGTCTACCCATAATGGAAGCCATAAAGGTAAGACAAAAATGAAAAATACAGAAACATAAATAAAATATAAACATATTATATATCATATATAAAAATAGTGACATCATAATGGCCACCTTTGAAAGTGTTAAATGAGTATTGAACAATCATCGTTTCGGGAGGCAGAATTTCACCATCCACGGAAACCGTATGTTCTTTAACCATTTGATGTAGTTGTGTGAGAGTGTAGCTCGAATAAATATTATAAAAACATCCTAGTATATTGAAGATACTGGTGTTGTTACAAAAGAAGTGAATAAAAAGAGTTTAGGGGGTTGGAGAAGCAAAATAAAACAAATGAACATGAGAGAAAGAATTACCTTTAAAAGTGTAACTCCTTTTGATTTGAGCCTAAAGGCTTCCTTTGAAAGGTTTATGCCCAAAGGTAATCCTCTAGGATGAGTAAAGGGATGTGGATAGAGTAAATGGGCAGGGGTTGGCCGAGCCAAAGGCTTGAGGAGTGTGTTAAATGAGGTAGAGGTGGGGGCCTTTTATTAGAGGAGATGAGGGGTACTTTTGGAAAGTAAAGAAATATTACTTTATTTGAAAATGTGTTTCGGTTTCAAAAGGACCTACATTGATATACTTCGTGGATAAGGTGATAAGTCTTCTAAATCCACTCATCCAATAAGTTTTGGACATGTGTAGTTCATAGATTTTACATTATCTTTCCATTTTATTTAAATCGTCAAATAATGATGTCATCGCTGCATCATTATTATGTCATAAATAATATAATTTATATAATGTCTAAAAATTATAAAACAAATACTATGATGTAGTAAATCTTTTTAGCTTTCCAATTAATATTTATAATCAAAAATATGACTTGTATAACCCCACTTAAAAATTGTTTTAGTAAAACATATCATGTTTGTGTCAATTTTACTTTTACATTAAATAAAATGTTATTTATGTCATTTCCCAACCAAAGTGGATCCATGGGGTCCCCAAGTTGACCCATGGCTTGTCTTGGTCGGAAATGATACAACCAATGAGGGTAAGACATGTGTCAAGCTCATCACATTTTATTAAAGCATTATTTTTACCTTAAACTACACTAATTACCACTAATCGCGATTAAAAACGTAATAAGTTACTATTCACCAAAAAATTATTTTAATCTCATTGGACCAAATTTTACTTCTTAATGACAACCATGTATGTCGGATTTTTGAAAATCAAAACACAATGATGGCAAAATTTCATTTAAATGGAAAATCAGTTTTTATAAGTACCACTTAGTGGTTCCACTATTCATCCAAAATTGATGTTTTTCAGAAAAATCCCAAAAATTCACCCTAAGCTATATTTGATATTCTGAATTCAAAAATGAAGTCCGTTTTACAAAATTCAAAACATATAAGTCACATTAATTAATTTAATAATTAATTCCCGCTGTCATGACAAATAGCGTGTTTTATGAAACAATAAGTATCAAAAGATTGACACTAGTTTAAGTCTGATTTCAAAGTGAAATTGATTCCAACGACCACTATTGGATTTAATGGTAAAAATATTTTCTACTTTAACTTTAAAACCAATTCAAAATATAATCTAATCATATAAATAAATTAGATTAAAAATTGGTTTTGAATTAAAATACAACATTTTACACTATTCAAAAAAAATGAACTTTATCGGAAAGATACCAAAAATTTACACAAAGTAAATTTTGATGTCCCGATTCTTAATAAGAGTTTTATTTGGTCCAAAATAATGTTTAAGAGTGAACAAAACTATATTTAATGACGGTTCTCCATCAAAAGGTGATAAATGAACCTTTAGTGAAAACTAGGGCATATACGCCTAAAATTGAATTCTTTCTGTATTTTAAGCCTTTATCTTTTATTGTACAAATGTAAAAATATTTAAGAACATATATAATCATATTTTAGTTATTTCTATCCATTCCCACCATTACAACGGCTACATGTTAACTACCATTTAAAATAATATTATTTTATTATTAGAGTGCAATGTAAGATTCCCAAGAAACTCGTTGTTGCGTGTTGGGTACGCCATCGAGCATAGCGTCCCCTTTAAAGTCATATTAATATTTTATTCACAAATATGGATAAATATGAAAATTTCATATTCCTTATTTACCTGGGGTGTTACATCCTTCCCCCCTTTTGGGAATTGCGTCCTCGCAATTTTAAAATTGCACTTGGAAACATCCTTGAACGTCCCACATCAGAACAAGAGTCGGTAAAACAATCACTTTAAAATAAAGAAAGATAAGCACAAAGGTCACCCGAGTTAACCCATACTAGTATTATAAGTATGAAAATATGGACATGTAGGAGAAAACATAGGGTCATGTTCCGATGGAGAGTGATAGAAAACATGTTTAGGAGAAAGTTAACAATAAGAAAATCACAAACTTGTGATGGGTTAAACGGTGTTGGGTTCCCTAGTAGGAAAAGTTAATAGACAACATTTTTGTTTTAAGTTACTTTTTATTGAGGAATTTATTCATAAGGAAGCATAATCAGTTATCATGTTGACTTTCAACTTTTACTAGATTCCTTAGTCAAACTCATATTTTTTCCAAAAGACGAGTATTTAGGGAGACTTGTTCGCGTTAAGAGTACTATAATCAACTTCTAGAGAATCACCTAATCCCCAAAAGAGAACTATATAAATCCCATGTATTTAGGCTTTAACCAAACCAAAACCAAAAAGGTTAGTACAAGATCAGATAATCCAGAAAAGGATAACCCATTATAAAAAGAAAATCTATTCTTAATCTCCAAAATTTGTCCAACAAAACCCAAAGTTCAACGAGGACCATCCGATAAACAATTTGTCCATAAAATTATTCAAAGTAAACCAATATAAGATTGAAACCCAAATATTTGAAGGATTTAGTCACATAGTCTTCCAAGTTAAATCGTAACATTTATCTCCAAACAACATCAGTTGCTCCTAAAGTATCACATTGAAAAGTAATTATCCTAATCACATATCCTCCAAAATCAACTTACTCTTAATTCATAAAATCATATAACTAAAAATAATCAGTAAAACTAACCAGGGAATTCACGTAGTCCAGTGGTAGGCGATAAATACCAGTCGCACTTTGGTTGTGGGTTCGATTCCCGCAGCATTGTCCGACGCGACGGGTTGTCACACGGTCTGCATGTTGTCCTTTTTCCAAAACTATATAATTCTCAAATCATTACCCAAAAAGGGATAAAATCATCAAAAATAACCATAACATAATTTAACCTCAATTTTATCTCATGCCTTTCACTTCAATCATAACATATGGTAACCCATAATTACCTCAAAAGTAAGGATCATATAAACCCAAATGGTTCTTTATAACTATGTCCACAATAGAAAAGATAACTATTACTTGAATAAAATTTGCCTATATTAAACGTCAGGGTTACACATAATATAAAAAGTCTTCTAATGTAACCCCATCATCAAAAGTGACTTAATACTCTTAAGAATTTCACCCTAACTCTTGAAGCCCTTATATGTTGACATCTTACTCATTCATCATTCTTCATGGTCCATTATCCATTCCTTTCCAACTTATTCTGAAATACCTCTTTCCTACAAACAAAATCATGAATCATATCCTAAGATTCTGAAATAAGAAAACAATAGTCATGAAATAGTACATACCTTTGATTGGTCATTGTCAGTTTCTTCATCCTCAATCGGAATGGCATTAGGTATTGGTAAACGAATATTGGTGCGCTCTTGGTGACCCCATTCACGAAACTTCTTCATAGGACATGTGTTTGCATAATGACCATGCACACCACATTTAAAACATTCAATTGATCCCTCAAAAAGAACTTCTTTCCCTTTCCTCGAGTCAACTGGATGCTTCCTTTTTCCATGGCAGGTTCTTGCTTTATGACCTTCATTTCCACATCCATATCATATTTCTGTCCCTTTGAAACATTTTCCTAGGTGTTTCTTTCCACATCTTTGACACATAGGTTTTTGAACACACTTACCTTTATGATTATTACCTGTACTTCCGTAGGGATTTTTTTCTTGCATATATGATGCCTTAGAGAAATCTCCAAGGTTTAGGTGGTCAATCATGACTCCAGATAGTTGGTTGAGGATAATCAAAAGAGTTCTCATTGCAGCTCCCATATCATTCAGTTGCTTGCTCAAAAAACTGTCATAGTTTCCTTCACATCCACTGTTACTTTGGTGCCTGCTAGATCCAGCCATTTACTAAAACCAAAAAGGTCAGTGTGAGTATATCAACAAAACCATCATGTACTAATGAGTAAGATAGAAAATAAGATATACTTACTCATTCACTTTATTTAAAACTAAGACTCTTTCTGAAATCCTAACCATTATGGTAATTGTCAATTATGCTTAAAGAATACCCTAACCTCTAAAGTTATCTAAACCGACCTTTGATACCAACTATAAGGCCCCACCCTTAAACCTTACTTAAACTTGAGTTATTATAAGATTACACATTGAGGATCTTTTCAGGTTTAGAGTTTTAGAGAATTAGATCATGAAACTTTCATTACATTCCACATTTAAACAAGGTGGTTACATAAAAGACAATATTCATTCTTCCCATCAATGGAAACCTATTTAAAATAAAACACGGATTATTTCTTGACACATCCTTGACACTATCGTCACATCCTGTACCTTTCCCTTGACCTGTGAAAAGAATTTCAAAAACTTGGGATGAGCATAAAAAGCTTAGTAAGGGTTATAAAAATATAGAAAGGAAACATGAGTTCATATATACATAAGAATGAAATCATACTTTACCCATAAAACATAGGCATATCAAATCATGAATAAATCATAGAAAACATAAGACATAAAGGTAACTTGAGGCATTCATAACATTCTTACGTAGGGAGTAACCCTCTTGGTTACGTTTGGAATACTCATCACAGTATATTCCCTAAATCTCTTCAGAGAAACCATAACGTTTCACTCCTTCGCGTTACCCAATACATTGGAGAGCTATATCGGGCTCACCCGCCCTTAGTTTATCACGGAACCACCCGTTCTTCATAACAATGTCCAAGAACCATAACATAATCGTATCACATAAACATGAATAAAGGAAACATAACATTTCCACATTTCAATCACAATATAACATTTTAGGATATTGAAATAATGAATCCATTCAAAAAGAAACCATTTCCAAAACCATTTAAAACATTTAATAAAGAGATTTTTAAATCAAAGTGTCCCATACCACCTTGAAGCTTTTAACATTTTAAACCATTAATATCCATATAAATAAATCCTTAAAACCATTTTTAAAACATGGATATTAATAAGAACAAATAATTAATACATTTAAAACGATATTTTGGTTAAAGGGGTTTTACCAAAATTAGAGACACTTGAATACAATAATCGAGGAATAACATTTAGTCAGAACTTTATAATATCATGAGAATAAAAGGATTCATGATATAATACTCCAAAGGACAGTATATACACCATATAAGAGTGAATTTGTGCATAACAACAATGAACCCTCAATAGAAATGTCAAATGTGATGAAATCCCTTATAAAGAAGGTATCCTTAAATTAAGGACAAATAAATCACAAAAATATGTGTGACAAATATAAATACACCCAATATAAGTGGATATTAAGTGTAAAACAATAAAATGTCATTCACACATATTCAATGGATGACATATTCAATGACTACATGTTGAACCCAAAGAAATCGTAATTGGGTTAAAAAGTTCCCTTGACAGCCTAATGGCATCACATCAAAATGAGTTGATGAGAGATAAAAAGTGTATCTCATCACTTGGACATAAAATTTACATCAATAAGGATATATGATAACATATCCCAACATAACAATATGTAAATTAAAAGACCCAACAAAAGAAGTCTTTTAAAAAAAGGAGGGTGAAAGGTTCCCTTACCGACTTGGGTATCTTTCAAAACATACACCCCATGAAAGAAGGACAATAGATCATTGATGTAAACAATCATAAACGAAATTATATTACACAAAGAGTATAATAATGGGAATTACATACACCACTCAATGGAATTTGTGGCAAATGTAGCATAAATCTCATGGGAATAAAAGTGAGATGAGAAATCCCTTACAAAAACTCGGCAGCCTAACGGCGCCACATAAAACTTCCGAATATGGATTGATGAATGAAATAGGGTAACTCATCACATTACAATATAATGTACAGAAAGAGGAATATATAAGAACATCCCCCAACATTACAAAGAGGAGATTAGAAGAAGTGACAAAAAGGAGAGTACCTAAAAAGAAAGAGAGAAGTTAGATCTCTTACGAAAGTTCGGTAGCCTAACGGCGCCACTCAAAACTTCCAAAATGGATTGATGAGAGAGAATAGGGTCTCTCATCACATTAACATATAAATTACAGTAATTTTAATATAAAATATCATCCCAATAACAAGAAAGATGAGCTTTAAAAGGAATGACATAAAAGTGTGTACTTAAAAAGAAAGAGAGGAGTAGGATCCCTTACCTCGGGTCCAACTTGACTCGATCGTTCTTTAATCTCCTGAATAATAAACTTGAGTTAATTTCTAATTCCTTAAGAACCTTTTTCAAGTTCATTATTACTTTAATACCACTTATTACCATGTCATAAACATTATGTAATCATTTATGTTAATAATATTTGTTTTGCTGATATTTGGTTCTTAAGTCGAAAGTGGACTTCTTACAATTACATGTTGTTCGTGTGGCCAAATGTTTATTATATCCAGAATTGTATTAATTATGTAGATATAAAATATGTCATATATATCCAGTACATGCATGAATTTATAACATTACATAATCATTTAGAGGTAAGAAATGAAATGCACCGTTCATGGAGACGGTAAGCCGTACGTACGCATGAACGCTACTTTCATTTCTATTTCGTATTTTATAGAATGGAATAATAATGATATAAAGTTATATTATAATTCCAGTATAATATCATATATAATATCTTATTTCCATCCTTTATACATCCCACATATGGTATTTAACTAATCAAATCACTTTGAGGGGGCGGTAGTCTGCACTTCCTTAAATGAAGATATCGCGTATACCCATAATGGAAGACATAAAGGTAAGACAAAAATGAAAAATACAGAAGCATAAATAAAATATAAACATATTATATATCATATATAAAAATAGTGACATCATAATGGCCACCTTTGAAGGTTTTAAATGAGTATTGAACAATCATCGTTTCGGGAGGCAGAATTTCACCATCCACGGAAACCGTATGTTCTTTAACAATTTGATGTAGTTGTGTGAGAGTGTAGCTCGAATAAATATTATAACAACATCCTAGTATATTGAATATACTGGTGTTGTTACAAAAGAAGTAAATAAAAAGAGTTTAGGGGGTTGGAGAAGCAAAATAAAACAAATGAACATGAGAGAATGAATTACCTTTAAAAGTGTAACTCCTTTTGATTTGAGCCTAAAGGTTTCCATTGAAAGGATTCTGCCCAAAGGGAATCCTCTAGGATGAGTAGAGGGATGTGGAGAGAGTAAATGGGAAGGTTTTGGTTGAGACAAAGGCTTGAGGAGTGTGTTAAATGAGGTAGAGGTGGGGGCCTTTTATAAGAGGAGAGGAGGGGTACTTTTGGAAAGTAAAGAAATATTACTTTATTTGAAAATGTGTTTCGGTTTCAAAAGGTCCCAAATTGATATAATTCGTGGATAAGGTGATACGGCTTTGAAATCTACTCATCCAATAAGTTTTGGACATGTTTAGTTTATATATTTTACATTATCATTCCATTTTATTTAAATCGTCAAATAATGATGTCATCACTGCATCATTATTATGTCATTAATAATTTAATTTATATAATGTCTAAAAATTATAAAAAAAATACTATGATGTATTAAATCTTTTTAGCTTTCCAATGAATATTTATAATCAAAAAGATGACTTGTATAACCCCACTTAAAAATTGTTTTAGTAAAACATATCATGTTTGTGTCAATTTTACTTTTACATTAAATAAAATGTTATTTATGTCATTTCCCAACCAAAGTGGATCCATGGGGTCCCCAAGTTGACCCATGGCTTGTCTTGGTTGGCCATGATAAAACCAATTAAGGTAATACATGTGTCAAGCTCATCAAATTTTATTAAATCATTATTTTTACCTTAAACTACACTAATTACCACTAATCGCGATTAAAAACTTAATAAGTTACTATTCACCAAAAAATTATTTTAATCTCATTGGACCACATTTTACTTCTTAATGACAACCATGTATGTCGGATTTTTGAAAATCAAAACACAATGATGGCAAAATTTCATTTAAACGGAAAATCGGTTTTTATAAGTACCACTTAGTGGTTTCACTATTCATCAAAAATTGAAGTTTTTCAGAAAAATCCAAAAAATTCACCCTAAGCTATATTTGATATTCTGAATTCAAAAATGAAGTCCATTTTACAAAATTCAAAACATATAAGTCACATTAATTAATTTAATAATTAATTCCCGCTGTCATGACAAATAGCGTGTTTTATGAAACAATAAGTATCAAAAGATTGACACTAGTTTAAGTCTGATTTCAAAGTGAAATTGATTCCAACGACCACTATTGGATTTAATGGTAAAAATATTTTCTACTTTCACTTTAAAACCAATTCAAAATATAATCTAATCATATAAATAAATTAGATTAAAAAGTGGTTTTGAATTAAAATACAACATTTTACACTATTCAAAAAAATGAACTTTATTGGAAAGATACCAAAAATTTACACAAAATAAATTTTGATGTCCCGATTCTTAATAAGAGTTTTATTTGGTCCAAAATAATGTTTAAGAGTGAACAAAACTATATTTAATGACGGTTCTCCATCAAAAGGTGATAAGTGAACCTTTAGTGAAAACTAGGGCACATACGCCTAAAATTGAATTTTTTCCGTATTTTAAGCCTTTATCTTTTATTGTATAAATGTAAAAATATTTAAGAACATATATAATCATATTTTAGTTATTTCTATCCATTCCCGCCATTACAACGGCTACATGTTAAATACCATTTAAAATAATATTATTTTATTATTAGAGTGCAATGTAAGATTCCCAAGAAACTCGTTGTTGCGTGTTGGGTACGCCATCGAGCATGGCATCCCCTTTAAAGTCATATTAATATTTTATTCACAAATATGGATAAATATGAAAATGTCATATTCCTTATTTACCTGGGGTGTTACAGATAAGGTACGAAATACTGAATCATTGACCAATGTATCTTTAAATCCTAATGATAGTAAGTATTATAACTCCTCATATGAAGAATCCTCTTCTGATGAAGAAAATACTTCACCTACCTATGAAGAAGTTTCTAGGTTTTCTGAACTTCTTGATATTGAGAACTCTAAACTCAATAAGAAACTTTATAAGGCAAACTCTAGGAATTCTATTCTTACAAAAGTGATATCAGATATTTCTAAAGATCTTGATAGGAAAAATGATGATTTTATAAGTATTTCGAAAAATCTTGAGGAAGCAAGTTCTGATAGGAACAAACTTTCTAAAGAGTTAGAAAATGTAATTTCTAAGAAAAGTGTTTTCGAGCCTAGCTCTAGTTCTAAATCAAATGATTTTGAAGATAAAAACTTGGTTATCAAACTCAAGTCCGAAATCTTTTCCTTAAATAAGTGTTTATCAAACTTTACCCATGGTAAAGAAAATTTTGATAAAATGTATTCTCAAATACGACCTTTAAGAAACAAATCCGGATTTGGTTATACCCATGCAAAACCAATTTTTAGAAACAACTACTTTGTTCCACAAATTGCCCCATTTTGTACCAAGTGTCAATGTGGTGGTCACTGGGCAATGTATTGTTCTTTAAATAAAACCCAATGTCTTGGTTTTCATAAAGCTTATTTTTCTAACAAAGTGTGGGTTCCTAAAAATTTTTTTTCTGGAAATCCCAGATCCAAGCATGTTTGGATTCCGAAAGTCTAATTCTTTTCTTGTTTTCAGGAAGATAGAAGAAGTACCAAAAACAATACATGGTACATGGATAGTGGATGTTCCCGGCATATGACTGGTAACAAAAGATATTTTGAAAAGATTATCAAAACGAAAGGTGGAAAGGTAACTTTCGAAGATAATGCACAGGGAGAAATTTTTGGTATTTGAAATATTGTTCTTCTAGGTAAAACTTTGATTTCAAATGTTTTTTTTGTTAAGGGTCTTAATCACAACCTCATTAGCATAAGTCAGTTATGTGATGAAGGGTACCTTGTTAATTTTAGGAATGATAAGTGCTTAGTACACAATTCCAAGGAAGAATTTATTCTCTCAGCCAATAGGAAAGAGAATGTTTACACATTGAACTTAGAAGACCTAAGGAGCCAAGATTTACCTTGCCTAAGTGCAATGGATGATCATTCATGGCTTTGGCATAGAAGACTAGGACACTGTAACCTTAGAAACTTATGTAAACTCTCTAAGAAAAATCTAGTTAAGGATCTGCCGGAGCTTATATTTGATTCTTTGAATGTTTGTGATCCTTGTCAATATGGAAAGAAACATAAATCTAGTTTTAAATCAATTGGTGAAGTCTCAATGACTGATTCATTACAATTAGTGCACATGGATCTTTTCGGTCCAACACAAACTGGAAGTATTGGAGGAAAATACTATGTGCTTGTTCTAGTTGATGATTACACCAGATTTACTTGGGTCTATTTTCAAGAAAAACAGTCCGAAGCTTTTTATTATTTCAAAAGTTTTAGAGCACAAGTTAAAAATTAGAAAAATCTTCCTCTGAAAACTATTCATAGTGATCATGGAGGAGAATTTTAAAATTCTGATTTTGAAACTTTTTGTAGTAGGAAAGGTATTACTCACAATTTTTTATCGCCTAGAACTCCTCAACAAAATGGTGTATTTGAAAGAAGAAATATAATTCTTCAAGAGATAACTAGAACCATGTTTATTGAATATTCTATAGCTAGACATTTCTGGGCTGAAGCTGTAAGTACTGCTTGTTATACTATAAATCGGGTTTTGATTAGACCTTTTCTTAATAAAACTCCTTATGAGTTATGGAATAGTAGAAAACCAAGACTCTCCTACTTCAAGGTTTTTGGTTTCAAATTATTCATTCTGAATACTAATGATAACTTACATAAATTCGCACCAAAATCTGATGAAGGAATTTTCATAGGTTATTCCACAACTTTTAAGGCTTATAGAGTTTGTAATAACAATACTTGTACTGTTGAAGAAACAGTGCATGTAAAATTTGATGAGTCTGATCCTTTTGTTTTTAAAATATCCCAACCTACATCCTCGGATATGTTTTCAAAAACTGATTGTCAACCCTTGATAGAATATCTTTCTAATAAGGAAAATGTTCAAGAAGATACTTCTGAAATATTTACCTCAGAAGACTTTATACCCTATTGTTGATGAACAGGTTTTACAAAACCCAAATCAGTTGTTTCTTAAGAATCATCCCAGTGATAGTATCATTGGTGATATAAATCAACCTGTAAGGACTATAAATTCCTTAAGAAATGAAGTATAACATTTATCATTTCTTTCCCAATTAGAACCAAAAATCACAGATGATGCTTTAGGTGATGATGATTCGATCAAAGCCATGCAAGATGAACTAAATGAATTTGAGAGGAATAAAGTCTGGACCTTGGTTGAAAGACTTAAGGAAACTTCTGTTATTAGAATAAAATGGTTTTTTAGAAACAAATGTGATTAAAATGGAGTCATAGTAAGAAATAAAGCTAGACTCATTGCTAAACGCTATAATCAGAAAGATGGAATAGACTATGGAGAAACCTATGCTCCAGTAGCTAGACTTGAATCTATTTGTATTCTACTTTCCTTTCCAGCATTCATCAATTATAAACTTTTTCAAATGGATGTGAAATGTGCTTTTCTTAACGGTTAGGTTCATGAGGATGTTTTTATTGAACAACCTCCTGGTTTTGAAGATAAAAAACATCCTGATCATGTTTTTAGACTTACCAAAGCTTTGTATGGTCTTAAACAAGCCCCACGAGCATGGTATGATAGACTCACAAGATTTTTGCTTCAAAATAACTATGTTAAGGGAAATGCAGATCCAACCCTTTTTATAAAGAAAGATAAGAAAATTGTTTTGATTGTTCAAATTTATGTTGATGACATCATATTTGGTTCAACTCAAAAATCTTTAACTGATTCATTTTCAAGTATAATGAAGTCTGAGTTTGAAATGAGTATGATGGGTGAGTTAATTTTTTTCCTTGGATTTCAAATTTTTCAAAAACCTGAAGGAACCTATATATCTCAACATAAGTATATTGACGATCTTCTCAAAAAAGTATAGTTATGACAACACTAAGAGTATAAGTACTCCCATTGGTACCTCAAACTCTTTATATATTGATGAAGCTGGGAAACCAGTAGATCAAACGTCTTTTAGAGATATGATAGGAAGTCTACTTTACTTAACAGCTAGTCGACCAGACTTAATGTTTTCAGTATGCTTATGTGCAAGATATCAATCTAATCCTAAGGAATCTCACTTAAAGGCAGTGAAACGAATTTTTGTCTACCTAAAGGGAACCATGGATCTGGGATTATGTTATACTTATGGAAATGATTTTGTTATAAAAATATTTACTGATGCTGACTTTGGTGGATGTAGAATGGATAGAAAAATTACATCTGGAACTTGTCATTTCTTAGGAGATTCACTAGTTTCTTGGTCCTGCAAAAAGCAACATTTTGTAGCAATTTCCACTGCTAAAGCTGAATATATAGTAGCTGGAAGTTGTTGTGCTCAAGTGTTGTGGATGCAACACACACTCACAGACTATGGCCTGAGTTTTACTAAGACTCAAATATTGTGTGATAACACAAGTGCCATTGCCCTAAGTAAGAACCATGCACATCACTCTCGTGAAAAACACATAGATATTAGGCATCACTTTCATAGGGATCACACACTTAAAGGAGATATCATTCTTCAGTTTATCAGAATGCAAGATCAACTTGCAGATATTTTCACAAAATCATTACCCTCCGATAGATTTGAATACATTAAACAAAAGTTACGAATGATAACTGTAAGGTAATCATTCTTTATTAACTTCTTGTTGAGAAATTCTCCAAACAGTAATAAACTCCTCTTTATAGGGGGAGTGCATTTGATTGTTAGTGTAACTAATTTTTTTTGTAGTGGGTTTTTTTAAAAACCTTTCGGAACTGAACTTCCGGAATGGAAATTTATTAAACTAAAATTTTCGGAATGGGAATTACCGGAACTGAAATTTTCAGGACTGAAATTCTCAGAATGAGAACTTCCGGAATGGAAATCATCGTACTGAAAACATCTGGAATAGAATTTTTGTACTGATAAGTTTCGGAATGGATATTTTTAGACTGGAGTTTTCGTAACGAGATTTCCGTACTGGAACTTTTGTAATAAAGTTTGTTTTTTTTCTTCAGGAATAATATTACCAATCACGAACAATATTTCTAGTTAATATATAGGCTATGATTTTCTTACTTATAGTTTTGTAATCAAATATTGCCTATTGGTATTTTCCATATTTTTAAAAAAATTGGATTCTAGTTTTTTCTCAAATCCGGATGTTTTCTTTTAAAACCTCAAAAGATCGGAGTCAAGTTTTCCTTGAGGGATTGTTATCAATCATCAGATCAGATCAAAGCTTTTTCAACTGTTAGATGGATTTTTGAAGACCAACGGTCACATTATTTGTCTATATAAAGGGGACCCTGAGACTCATCCCACATCTGTTTTTTCAAGATTTTGCGTCTCAAATCCCTGCTGCTCTTCTTAAGGCCAGTTCCGAACTTTGTAAAGCTGATCTGAATCTTTCATATTACTTCACTCTGAATGTCTGTTGAAGCAACTTCTCAAGATATGTCAACTGCGAAACCGATCTCTAAGTGGTTAGTCTTCAGGGAAAGGTTAGTTCATCTGGACTTCTATAAGCATGATTCCCTTATTTCCAAGAACATAAAGTTGAATGGATGGGAATATGTCTGCATAGCAATGTCAGATAAACAGGATCCGGTTTATACTGATTTACTGATCGAGTTTTACGAGTCTGTTTACTTCCTGATGGAAGATGGTAGAGAATGGTTTTCTTTCAAGTCTTATGGGAAGACTTATAAGCTTTCTTAAGCCAAGGTAGCGAGCTTGGTTGGGTTATCATATGAAGAAGAATCTGAATTCTTCTCTCACAAACTTTCCGATGTGCAAGGAAGTTTCATTAAGGAGAAGGCACTGAAGTGTCTTGGGCTTAATGATGATTCAATAATTAAGATTTCTCGTCTCACTCCAAATAATAGAATCCTTCAGCTATGGGTGCAAGGATTTCTGGTTCCAAGAAGAGGTGATAAATAAAACTTAAAGAAGAGTGATATCTATGTCTTATATTTTTTTGTAAATCTAAGAAAGATAAATCTGATGAGGCATGTCTTGGTTAAGACCAAGAATATCAAAGAAGGAAATTTGATAGCTCATATTATCATGATTCCTACATTGTTATCTAAGATGATAGTTCAATGCTTAGAATCTTTTGAGATTGCCTGCAAATCAAAGATCTGAAATTGCAAGCTCATGCTAGTCTGTGATGATACTCTTAAGAGGATGAATATGGGATTTTCCAGTGAATCCGGAGAATTTTACCCCCTATATGTGGAGGAGTTTGAAGCAGCACAAAAATAAAAACACTCTCTGGAACCATCCAAAAAGAAAAGGAAGAAGAGAAAGGCTAAGGATGTGGTTGCTGATGAAGAAATTCATCATGCTAAGGAAACTCAATCTACTCCCCCCAAGCCGAAGAAGCAGAAAACATATACGGATGAAGTAGTGGCCAAGTGGACGAAAGACAAAGAAATGAGAAAGGAAGGGGATCCTCAATTCGTATTGGACCTTGATGAGGCTAAGGGATTAAAATAAAAAGCTACTGAGGAGCTAGAGAGACAAGTGAAGGAAAAGAAAATGAGAAAGAAGATGTCTGAAGCTGAAGTGGTGCGATCTTTGCTGAAAGATATAGAGTTGGCTTCCGAAATGCTTCCAGTTCCGGAAACATTCGGTCCTGAACCTACTTTACCAGAAACTCCAGCCAAAAACTATGTCACTCTGGAAAAGTACAAGGGTAATGAAATAGTTGAAGAAGCTAAGAAATAAGTTGCTGAAGATGTTGAAGAAGAAGAAGAAGAGGAGGAGAGTGAAGATCTGGATACCTTAATCAAGCAAGTACAGGACTATAAAGATATGTATGAATACGTAAAGATAGTTACTCCAGGTAAGGGAGATGAGGAAGCTAGCAAGAAACATCAAGAAGAAGAAGAATAAAATGTTTTTTATGATGGATAAGAATCCTATGAGAGGAATTTTCTTGAGGAAGGTCAAGAAAAATAGAAACTAGATGAAGACCAGATCGTTCAAGTTTCTGAATCCAAGGAAGTATCTCCTAATGTGGAACTCATTACAAAATCTGATAAGGGGAAGCAAGCTCTCATGGAGACACCTATTAAAGATCTCATCAGGAGGAAAGAGGTTGGTGGTACTTCTAGAAGAAAGCTGGTGCATGTTGAAGAAGAGCAATCTCAAAGAGAAATTTCTGATTCGGAATCATCATCTCATGGGAAAGATTTTGTGGTTCAGTCTCTGAGAAAGATGGTGGACACAATTCTGATTCATCCAACAGTAGATTCTAGATGCCAGATGCTGCAACAAAGTATGAATCAGAAATTAGATTCTTTATCCATGGTCATGGATAAGTTTGTTAAGTTTGAAGCTGAACAGAAAATTTTTCTGATTGATTATTATATACATATAATGTCTTGCAGTAAGGTAACAATGTGTTCTAAGAGAGTTGAATAATACTTGGTTGTGTATGATAATTTTCAGAATGACGTGAAAGAAGAGTTTTACATAGAAGATAAAAAGGTTAAGAATCTTGAAGATGAGCTGATTATTGAGCAGAGTACCCAGAGTCAACAAGTGAAGGAACTGGATGACTAGGAAAATTCTCTTGCTCAAAATCTTATAAATGATAGAAATCTCCGGACTGAGCTTGAGAAAAAAGCCTCTCAGCAAGATGAGTTGTTAAAGTTGCAGAAAGAAGCCTTGGAGGCTCAGGAAAAGGCTTTAAAAGCTCAAGAAGAAAAGGTAAAAGACTTGGAGAAGCTAGGTGTGGAAGATCAAAGGGACTTTATGAAACTCAAAACCTTGTTAAAGAATCTCATTCTGAAGGAAAATGAAGACAAATGAACCCACTCCGATCTTTTTTTGTAGTTTCTTTCCCTGTAAAATTTTTCCCAACTCTAATGAAATTTTATTTGGCTGGATGTATCTTGTTATATACTAATGTTTCAGGTATCATAATTTGTTTTCCATCCCTTAAATTATTTTCTAAAATCACAAAGGGGGAGAAAGAAAATGATCTACTCCTAAGGAGGAGAAAGGAAAAATTTCTAGGAGAAATATCCTTAAAGAAAGGAGGAGTTTCCAACTATGAAGTTTTTCATTCTTATAATAATGAAAACTCAACTCCGAAAACTCAAAATACAATCCTTAGAGTTTCAATGCCTAAGGGGGAGTTAGTTGTATTCACTTTTATCCATGAACAAAGGGAGATTAGTTTTAAATTTCAAAGTCTAATGAAATTTTTCAAAATCCTTATATGCTTTTCGAATGGATGTTTCTGATTTCCAAAAAGAAAGAGATTGTTGAGTCATTAAGGTTTTCCTTATGACATTTCCATTCCTTCTTGTTTTGAAAATCACAAACACCTTATACTTAAGAAAATTTTATTTTTTACCCCCATAAGGAAAATTTACTTCTTTAAGGAAATTTACCCTAACCTAGATTTTCTTATACATAACCATATTTTCTTAAGTACAAAAACCGGATTCATACCCAAAATCCCGGATCCATATAATGAAAAGATTCAGAGAATTCTGTTTTTTTTAGGATCCAAATTCTGGATGTGATCTGTAATATTGTTCTAATCTGAATTTTGGACTCCGAACTCTGAAGAAGTTCGACTCCGAACTCTTAATTAGATCGACTCCGAACTCTGAAGAAGTTCGACTCCGAACTCTTAAGTGGTTCAAATCCGAACTCTGAAGAAGTTCGACTCTGAACTCTGAAGTAGTTCGACTCTGAACTCTCTAGTAGTTAGACTCCGAACTCTTAAGTAGTTCCGCTCTGAACTCTGAAATAGTTTGACTCTGAACTCTCAATTAGTTCCACTCTGAACTCTTCAGTAGTTCGACTCTGAACTCTTAAGTAGTTCGACTCGGAACTCTACAAGTTCAGATTCCGATATTTGGTGAAACCAGACTCCGAATTCCTATAAAACAGAATCCGAATATTTCTTAACATAGACTCCGAATTTCATTTTGGTTAGACTCCGAAATTTTTACTTGCTTACACTCCGAAATATTTATTAGCTTTTACTTACATGTTCTTCATTTCAAAACAATTTCGTGCATTCAGTTATATATGGTTTTTTATAAAACGATGTCGTCTATTATGTTTCTAATTATCCATTGGTTGAGTTACACGTGTACAGTTCCCTCCGAATTTCATGGAAAATATGACCATTAGAGGAGGGATCCGACCATTGGAAATTTGCCTATAAATAGGATCTCGTTTGAAAGAGCTCAACAATAATTTGATCGATCTAGAGAACACACTCTATTAAGGTGATTTGTAGAGAGAGAATCTTTTCATGCCTTGTGCATACTGAACTGCTCGTTCAGATTGCTTCGTGCGACTCCGGATGTTGGTGATTACATTCGAGGACTTCTGGGGACAGGAAGACAGAGGTGCTGACTACCTTGAAGTTCGAGGGCTTCCTTGCTGAGGAAGACAAAGGTTCCAACTACCTTGAAGTTGAGGGCTTGCATGGATAGCAATACAGAGATTCTGATCTTTGTATTGAGGGCTTATCCTGGTGTGGGTAAGACAGACTTGCTTGAAAGTATAAATCAAGAGACCTTTATCCAAGTTTGTTGGATACCCTTGTCTTTGGGTTAAAAGAGTTATTGTTTGTTACTTGTAGTTTTACTACTTGTTTTTTTTTGTTGTATATTGTATTATAAAGAAATTATAACCTTCTTATACTTCCTTATACTTGTACTCTAATTAGTTTAGATTCTATACGCTTTAAGGTAGAATCTTATATCGTTAACTTTGGTTCCAATTCTCCAGTCGGTGAGAGCTGTTGTGAATTTTCTTTGTTTAACTTTGTTAAACCTATATTTTCCTTGTCTAAGGAAAACATTGTTTTCCATAACTAACTTTAAAGGTTCCAAAGGAATTTTTAAAGTATAAAATTCACCCCCCTCGTGTATATTGAGCATCTACATCATTATTTTGATCCTACAAAAATTACTAATTGGGGTTCCTAAATTATTTTTATAAATTGTTTGTGAGGTTAATATTCCATTAGTCATGTTTACTATTTATAAGGGTAACATAACTATTCCACAGGGTCAAGATACTATTAACCAAAAAAATTAAGATGATCCTATAAAATTATAAATATATTATAGATGAAAACTTTTAATATCCTTTTTTAAAATATCATTTCACATGATCAATTTTTTAATGTATAATAATTATTTTAATAAAAAATGAATTACTTTTTATAATTTATAATAAATATAAAAATTCATAGAAAAATATGTAAAATTCACCATAGATTTATTTTGACATTTAAAATTCAAAAATGATTTTTAGTTTACCATAAAAATTCACTATGTAAGATAAATATTTAAAAATTAAAAAAATTACCTATAATATAAATTTATATAATTGTTATCAATTAATCATATATTTCATTCCAAAAAATTCTTCTTTAAATGGAAATGATTAAATAACAATTTTACTAAAACAATGGAATTACATTTTAAGTATATAGGTCCTTGAAAAACAACTCCTTAAAATACCCTCCTAAGAACTAAGGGTGAGGTGATTGATCGTGAAGGACTCTTGGAGAATCAAGAAAACAATACCAGATTGGTAATCTCCAATAACTTGAACATCTCCAATAGGATATTTTTTTCAAGATTTATATGTTGTATCTTGGCTTAGGATTGGTCGAAATAAAATCCTAGTGATTCAACCACCTTCCCAATCTCTAACAAATTGTCCTTATACTACACGATTGTACTAGATGAGGTCATCGACTATTCATATTGCAATAATTTTACCTTGTTATTTCTATATATATATACAAAAATCATAATTTTAAGAGTATAGTTTCCAATATTCATATTTACCAATGTACATATTGAAAAATGGTCATAATTGACCGAAATTTATATAATAATTGAATCTCGATGGCTGAATTTCATTTTATACTTAATTCATCAATAAAGGGAGAGGTTTTTTCTGAGTAAAAAACAATATAACACACATTTTAATGGTAACATATAAATGAATTTTTTTTGTGTCATTACATTCTTCCCTCACTATGAAAATTCATCCCTAAAATTTCAACCCATTCCCTCAAATGATAATAGGTACGGTTACTTCCGCCTCATTGTTTCCTCTTGTTCCTAAATCACTTCTTCATACATGTGTTTACAACATAAGACTTTACTAAGGTTGTTATCATTGTATCATGGAACCTTCTTCCTATGGACCAAGAACTTCATCGGTTTCTCCACATAAGAGAGATCGTGTCCCAATTGTAACAACTCAATATTTACTACATGTGAAGGTTTATGTACGTACTTACTTAAGAGAAAAATGTGTAAAACATCACGATCTTTAGGTAGATTTTGTTGAAGTGATATCTAATTGGAAACTACTCCTATTTGGTCATTGACTTTATAGGGGATTATATACCTTGGGAGAAGCATCTCATTCTTCCCCAATCACATGACTCTTTTAAATGGATAAATTATAAAGAAGACATTGTTTCTAACAACAAACTACATGTCCCCTAATTTTTTTCATTATATCTCTTTTTTTTTATTTTGGATACCATTAATATTTTGTTGGATGGAACATACCTTTTTAGTCATCCCTGGCACACGATCAAACCCATGATACATTGTTTTTCTAGATTCATCCAAAAAATTGTGATTTTAATATCACTTCCCATATAGAGATTCATTATAATCAACTTGAGAACTAAAATGGAAGCTTTTGTTCTAAGAGAACTCAATTATTGTGATATGTGTATACCATCCACCTTTAAAATACATTTAACTAGTTCTCAATAGGCCTTCATGTTTCTAAATAGTACTATCAGTTTGATAGTGATAGTTCATACTGAAATTCAATTTGTTACCCAATGCATGTTGAATACTTCTACCAAAATTTATTGTGAACCATGGATCGTGATTAGATACAATAAGAAGTATAACTCTACACAACCTTAGTTTTTCCTCCATGTATATCATAGAAACTTTCTCATGAGAGAAATCTTCTCGAATATATATTAAATCGGTTGTATTGGTGAGACGGTCCACTATTTACCATATCACATTGTTCCATTCAGATGTTCTTGTGAGAACAGGGAAAATGTATATAGTGATATTATCACACTTTATTATTTGTATGGGTAGTGGTTTTAATACCCGATGAGGAATTTTTCACTCTACCTTCAACTGTTGACACGCCGTTCACCATGTAGTGTAGTCCGCAATCTCCATTTCCTAGTTATCCCACGAACAATGATCCTGAATTTTTGTATTCATTCTAGTTCTTCTAGGATGTATAGATAATGTAGATCTATGAGCTTCACTAATAATCTCCTTCATTATTTTGGGTATATATGGATCACATAGACTTGTACGTAATTTCTGTATACCTTCTTGATCAATATTGACTCTGGAATTTTCCCAATCTTCATAGAATCTATCTTTTTATGTACCAAAGTATATTGTCACATCTGAAGTAAATAAATAAATAATAAATTATGATTTTAATTAATATTTTTTGATTAAAATATTAATTTTACTTTAAAGGGGTTTCTATGTTTGATGGAGTACACGATACGCAACAACAGGTGTCTTTGAAATCTTATGTTGCTCAAGAATAATATAATATATCTATTTTAAATTGTAGTTAACGTCTAGCCATTTCTTTTTGAATGAATGAATAGAAATAACTACAATATGATTATACATTTTTTGTTAAATGTTTTTACATTTAGCCAATAAAATATAGAGGCTTAAAATGTGAATGAATTTAATTTTAAGAATAATTTACTTTAAAATGTTGATTTATCGTCTTTTGATGGTGAACCCTCTTTAAATCTAGTTTTGGTCACTTTTATATGTTTTATTTTACGAACTAAAATTCTTCTTTAGAATTGGGATATCAAAATTCACTTTGGAACAAATTTAGGTATTTTTCTGATAAAATTCAATTATTGATGAATATTGGAAAATACTGTATTTTAATTAAAAACTGCATTTTAATATAATTTATTTATATTGAAAGATTAGCTTTTTAATTGGTTTTAAAATTAAATTATATTATTTTTTTACCATGTAATCTAATTTTGGTCATTGGAAGTAATTTCACTTTGAAATTGGATATAAATAAGTGTCAGTCTTTTTATTGTTATTATTTCATAAAAACACGTTTTCTGTTTTCACTACAAAAATTAATTTTAAATTAATTTCTTCCACTTGTGTGTTTTGAATTTGTAAAAATAGATTCCATATTTGGAATCTGGATGTCCATATTTTGTAAATAGGTAACTTTTATTTTTATACATTTTGAATATTTACTTCAGTAAAAATTTTATTTACCATGGTTAAAGGGTAGATTAGGTAAATAAGGGTAACAAAATATAATTAAAATAATATTAAATTACAATAACATATGTCCTAATATTATTGTATGATCCATGTATTCCCATGGGAATATTTGGGTCAATTTTGGGACCCAATGGATCCACTTAAGAGTGATAATGAC
Organism: Viscum album; assembly: GCA_963277665.1. Classification (NCBI taxonomy): domain Eukaryota; kingdom Viridiplantae; phylum Streptophyta; class Magnoliopsida; order Santalales; family Viscaceae; genus Viscum; species Viscum album. Next base: position 234,313,653 of record OY728128.1, read on the forward strand.
ACTTTATTTTAATTAACATAATGTAAAGGGAAAAATGAAATTGTGAAATATATTTAACTAAATATATTTTTACAAAGGGTTATATAAGTTAGCATTTCGAAATTAAATATTATTTAGAAATATACAAGGATATCATAAATCAAGATATTTTTTTATAGTTTTGAGACATCATATAAATTAAATTATTTATGACAGATTAATGATGTCCTGTTTACCTCATTAATAAATGATTTAAATAAATAGGATTATAATGATTAAAATAATATCCAAAACATGTCCAATTCATATATAATGAAATTATTTATACCATTATCCATCTTATATTTGATTTTAATTAGTTTTATACCTTTAAAAACAGAATATATTTATTTAATAAAATAATATTTTCACACATTCCTAAAGAGTCCCTCCACCCCCTTTTAAAAATATCTCACCTCTAACCCATTCCTCACACCTTTCATGACCCATGGAAATCCAAACCCTTCCCAAAAAATCTCTAATGATACCTCTCTTCATCCTAGATGCATTAACTTAGGCATAAGTCACATTAAGATGTCATTTTGGTTCAAACTTAAGGGAAGTTACCATAATTAAAGGTAATGGTTTCTCTTAAATTCTATTCTTTTATTTTAATTATCTATCCCCTAAAATCATTTTATTAATTTAATTTATAAAAACAACAGTATCCTCAATATACTAGGATGTTTTTATGAGAAGTATTCGAACTAAACTTACACACATATCCATATAATGGTTAATGAACATATTGTTTCTGTGGACGACAAACTAACGCCTCACGAAACGATGATTGTTCAATCATCTCTAACCACCTCTTACAGTGGACATTATGATGGTACTGTATTTATAAATGATATATATTATGTTTATGTTTTCTTTATTCTTCTATATTTTCCATTTATATCATACCTTTATGGTTTCCATTATGGGTAAATGCGATAATTTCATTTTAGGAAGTGCGAACAACCACCCCCTCAATGTGATATGACTCGTTCATGCCAAACATGGATTGTTTAAAGGATGGAGTTACTGATATTATGAATATGATATTATACTAGAATTATAATATACCTATTTATCATTATGTTTTCATTCCATTAAAATATTAAATAGAAATGAAAGTAGTGTTCATGCATACGTATGGCTTACCGTCTCCATGAACGGTGCATTTCATTTCTTATCTCTAAATGTTATGTACATTTATAAATTCATATATTTATATAAATCGATATATATGATATATATGATATCTAAATCACGAATATCATTCTATAGAAAATGTAACTTTGACCACATGGACAATTTATAACTAAAACGAGTTATTTTTTAACTCAAGTTCAAAACATCGACCAAATGTCTGATATGAACTCAAATATCTAACTAATTTTTATATAAAGGAAATAAGTGATATAAAAGGAATAATAAGCTTCAAAAAAGATCTCATGAATGTATAAATTAACATAAGTTTATTATTTATAAAATTAAAGAATGAAGGGGTCATGTCACACACGAGGTAAGGTAACTTCTTAAGCCAATTTCTGTTCTTTGGGATGATCTTCAATTTATTGTTTATGTACACTAGTGGAAATACGGGCTTTAACGTCATCGTAATAACGTCGGTTTTTTAAAAACCGACGCAAATAGTATATGCGGGGAATTTTTGGCGTCGGTTTTACAAAAAATCGACGCCAAAAATAATTATGTGTTGATTTTTCGCGTCGGTTTTCCTGAGAACCGACACGGAAAAATGTTTCGGCGTCGGTTTTTATGAAAACCGACGCCGAAACTCATGAAAAAAAATATATTTCGCGTCGGTTTTCCTGAGAACCGACGCGAATAATATTATTCGTTGATTTTTCGCGTCGGTTTTTAAGAAAACCGACGCGGAAAATATTAGTATACATATTTTCCGCGTCGGTTTTCCTGAGAGCCGACGCGAAAAATAAATTTTTAAAATGTTTCGGCGTCGGTTTTCATGAAAACCGACGCTGAAACTCATAAAAAAAATATATTTCGCGTCGGTTTTAATGAAAACCGACGCGAAAAGTCTTTTAAAAATATTCACGGTCAGAAACCCTCATTTTGTTCGTCCGTCGAAATCGAGTTCCGCTGTGGCGCTTCGGACTCCCGACGACCTTCGAACTTGATTTGCGATCTTGAACGGCCATTGTTGAAGGTTTTTTGTCGTCTGCACGATTTTGGGTATGTGTTCTTCCTATTTATCTCTTGTTTCATATCCCATTGTTTATTTCTTTATCAATAACCCTATTTTGCGTGATTTTGATTATTGGTTAGATTTTAGTTGTAATTTATCATTATTTTTTGTTTGTATTATCATTGTTGGTGTAGATTTGATATTGTTTGTTTTTGGAAGTAATTATACCGGTCGCAGTTTGGATTTAACATCTCCATTCAGGTTGAACTTCAAATTTTTTGTTTATATTATCATTATTCCTGTTTAAAATGATCTTTCATTACATTATGAAGTACTATATTTTTAATTCCATTTCCATTTTAATAAATTATTCTTCAAAAAAATAATTTTATTGTGTTAAATGAATTCACTCACATTTTTGCATGTAGTTTGTTGTTATTTCATTACTTCTTGAGATTTACCATGCCAAATTCCTCAATTCTTTTTGGTTCTAATCATTTAACTAAGACATGAATAATTACCACTATCTATTATGTTAAAAAAATTTGAATAATTATTTTCATGCCATTATATAATAAATAATTTTTCTTGCAATGTCCATAATACGACTAGAATCATAATGTATTGTAATCTTCATAGATAATAATATAATCATTATCCCTCTATTAATGTTCAAAAATACCTTTCCACTTTCATATGTGGGGTTAGATTCATGCATTTTTAATAAATGTCCTCTTAAACTAATCTCATTCCATTGATTATATTTATTCATCTTTCTCTCCCTCTAAATAATGGTCATGAAATGATTTACTTCTCCCTCTAAGTCATAGGCTACAAATAAAACATTCTCATGATCTAATCTTTCATGGATGGATAATATATTTCTCTTCATGTTGATCCATTCCTTGACATGTTTTGCTGCAATAGACCCATGGATGGGGGTGTAAGTTGTCACCTACAATATGCAATGGAATTTTTATCCCTCCATAATGAATTTATATGTTCATAGTTCCCTATTATAAAACTCATGGATTGAGGGAGTTGAGTTATCATAGTCACCAAAAATTGTATCATGTCTCTTAATACACATTGTTTTAAATAAGGATAGTTATTGCACTATTTTTCACATTAATTTTTCCATGATTCATTCATGTTACATCAAATGAATAAAAAAATAAATATAGTGTGATCAATAGTAGTCATAGTGAGAAATCATATTATCTTGTATGTCATTCATATAATATTTATATCATGAAACTTTATTTTCAAAAAATGAAACCTTTGATTTAACCATTTTGTCCTTGTATTTCAATATAACACACATGTATATAATATTAAAATTAACTGTTTACTATATTTGTAAACGTGTTTCATATCTGATGTCTTTTTTCTGATTATCAATAGTTTTTATGGAATATGTTTTTGTTTACAATTTATCTGATAGATATTTAAATGTTTTTATGTTTTAATATATTCATCAATTATATTGTGATATCAGGTATTAATGGATCATAATTGGATTTATCTACGAAGAACTACTATTGAAAATGAAAGAGGAGTTGACAATTTTTTGGAATTTGCTAAACGGCATAATCAAAATATTGATTTGATTTTCTGTCCATGTGTGAAGTGTGTAAATATGAGAAAGTTAAACTTCAGAGAAATCAAAGATCATCTCATTTGTTATGGTTTTAGCCTTAATTATAAACGTTGGATCTTGCATGGTGAAAGAACTGAAAATTCAACATCCAATGTTGATGACGATATTCATAATGAGGCAGAGGATCGTATTGAAGAATTAATTCATGATTTAGGTGTTGAAACCATCGAAAAAACACCAACTGTTGAACGATTGTATGGAGATTCTGAGAAACCATTATTCCCAGGTTGCAGTAAATATACAGTGTTATCAGCAGTTTTGAGATTAGTTAACTTAAAAGCAAAAAATGGGTGGAGTGATAAAAGTTTCTCCAGTTTACTTGAGCTTTTAAAAGAGCTTCTTCCAGAAGGCAATGGGCTTCCAGATTCCAATTATGAGGCGAAGAAAATATTATGCCCAATGGGATTGGGGTATAAAAAGATACATGCTTTCCCCAATGATTGTGTACTGTATAGGAAAGAAAATGAACATTTATCAAGTTGTCCTACATGTGGAACATCGTGCTATAAGATGGATGAGAAAGTCAACTCAGATTCATTTTCAGGTGATGTCATGTAACGTTATGAAAAATCAATTTTTTTACTTTCCAATGATATCATCCAATATTTTTTTCAAACAATTCTGATAATTCAATTCTGGTTTATTTTTAGGTACCAAAATCAAAACTCCATCTAAAGCATTTTGGTACCTTCCAATTATTCCTCGTTTGAAGCGTCTATTTGCAAATTCAAATGATGCAAAAAGGTTAAGATGGCATTCAGATGAGCACATTTCTGATGGTAACTTACGTCACCCTGCCGATTCACCACAGTGGAAGAGTTTTGATAAAAAATTTCATGATTTTGGAAGTGAAGTTAGAAATCTCAGAATGGGATTGTGTACTGATGGAATGAATCAATATCGGAGCCTTAGTAGCCAACATAGTTCATGGCCTGTTTTGCTGGTACTTTACAACTTGTCCCCACATCTATGTATGAAGAAAAAATATGTTATGATGAGCTTGATGATTTCTGGACCAAAACAACCAGGAAATGATATTGATGTGTATCTTACACCATTGATTGAGGATTTAAAACTGCTATGGGAGAAAGGTGTTACAGTTTTCGATGCATACAAGAAAGAGTATTTTCTTTTGCGTGCTATGATAATGTTCACTATAAACGACTTTCCTGCGTATGGAAACTTATCTGGATATAGTGTTAAGGGACATAAAGCATGTCCAATTTGGGAAGAACAAACTTCATATTATCAATTGCAGAATGGAATAAAGACAGTATACATGGGACATCGAAGATTTTTGCGAATTGATCATCCTTATCGTAGATTGAGAAAAGCATTTAACGGTTTACAAGAATACAACCTCCCCCCTCAACCATTGTCAGCTGAAGAATATTATGACAGAGTGAAAGATATTGATTGAACATTTGGAAAGAGAAAAAGTTCTGGTTTACAAAAACATATCTGGAAGAAGCAGTCTATTTTTTTCAAACTACCTTATTAGAGATTTTTAGAGATAAAACATAACATTGATGTTATGCATGTTGAGAAAAACATATGTGATAGTTTGATTGGAACTTTGTTAGACATAAAAGGAAAGACAAAAGATGGATTACATTCTAGATTGGACTTGATATTAATGCGAATACGTTTGGAGTTAGCTCCCGCTGTGAAAGGAAAAAGAACATATTTACCTCCGGCTTGTCACACATTAAGCAAGATTGAAAAGATGAATTTTTGTCAGTGTCTTCATGGTATTAAAGTACCCAGCGGTTTTTCTTCAAATGTGAATAATTTTGTGTCATTGAAGGATTGTAAATTAATAGGTATGAAATCACATGATTGTCATGTGTTAATGCAACAAATTCTACCAGTAGCAGTGCATGGTATATTACCGAAAGCTGTCAGGAAGACAATCATCAGGTTATGTAATTTCTTTAAATCCATTTGTAGCAAAGTCGTTGATCCAAATTTGTTAGATTTGTTGGAGAATGAAGCAACTCTTATTCTTTGTCAACTAGAAATGTATTTCCCACCCACATTTTTTGATATAATGGTTCATCTATTGGTTCATTTGGTGCGTGAGATAAGAATGTGTGGGCCTGTTTATTTAAGATGGATGTATCCTTTTGAAATATATATGAAAATTTTGAAAGGATATGTTAAAAATCCTTATCGACCAGAGGCCTCTATTGTTCAAAAATATGTATCAGAAGAGGTGATTGAGTTCTGTACTGATTATTTGAATGAAGTGGAGCATATTGGTCTCCCTCTATCTCGACATATGACAGTTGACAGAGAAGGTAGAGGGGTTCGAGGCTTAAAGGTAAAGTTCATTCCACGTGATGAAGTGATTCAAGCACATTTATACATTTTGAACAACACAGATGAGGTTCAACCATATATATCCTCACATATTGCTGAATTAAAGTTACGATATCAGAAAAGAAATGAAAAGTGGTTGATGATTGAGCATAAGAAGACATTTGTTTCATGGTTTAAAGAGAAAGTCACCTCAGATATATCTGTATCAGAAACATTGAAGTGGTTATCAGGGGGACCATCTTTTAATGTGATCACTTGGTCTAGTTTTGATATCAATGGCTACACATTTTAAACAAAAAACCTGGATGACAAGAGTACCGTTCAGAATAGTGGTGTGATGGTATTCGCTGAAGCAGTGCATTTTTCGAGTGCCAAAGATAAAAACCCAATTTCTACATCAACATCATATTTTGGAGTTATTGAAGACAAATGGGAAATTGATTATATTAAATTTCGAGTCACTATTTTTAAGTGCAATTGGGTTGATAGTAATAGTGGCGTGAAACATGATGAATATGGGTTTAAACTGGTTGATTTGAAAAGATTTAATCACAATGAGGAACCATTTATCTTGGCGACACATGCAAAACAAGTATTTTATGTCATTGATTCGTCGAATGATCAGTGGTCAGTTGTTTTGCAAGGGAAAAGATATCATTTGGGTGATGATGATGATTCGGATGACGCTAGTGATTTACATGAGCGTTATTCATCTATTATGCAATTTTCAGATGATTACAATGAATATAAGACAGACATAGTGCATGCAGTACGTACCGATCATGATGAAGGGACGTGGGAAAACACTAAATTAGTCTCCTAATTTTTCTGGTAAATATTTATATTTTGTGTCTATTTTTAAAACTTACAAATGCATGCCTCTATTTTTACATATTTATTTTTCATTTCCTTGTTTCTAATTATTCAGTTTTCTAATGATATGCAGGTACCCAAAATTTCATTACACTTTCTAGTAGCAATGTCAAATACAGATAGAGATGAGCAGTTACCGAGGTATATCTATTTTGACATATTATTAAATATTCAGTAATATACATATTTAATGAAATAAAACTGTTAATTTATTAAAAAAAATTGCAGGACTACTGATGCGTCCTCGGCGGAGGAGACTTCTCCAGTTACTACTGAAAAATCAAGTTCTCTAGTTGGTAAACGTGGTATTACACGTTTACCAAAACTATCACTCGCTCGTGATGATAACAAATTACACATCCGTTTTAATGATAATAATAATGCAGTTGGCCCAAATGCAGTTCAGTTTGTCAGTTATATAGCGATGCAGAGCCGTTGCAGGATTAGTATTTTATATCCTGATTGGAAGTCAGTGGACAGGACGGCGAAGCAACATCTTTGGGAGGCCGTGACGGTAAAATATCTTTATTTATTTATTTTATCTCATTTTTTTAATATTATATAGTTTAAATGACATATTTTATTTTTTCAATTACAGATGACATTCAATTTTGAGGAAACCAAAGAAATTAGGAAAAGACATCTCTCTTTAGCGGCGGTTCGATGGAGAGATTTTAAAAACAAACTGACGAAAGATTATGTTTTTGGAAAGAGAAGGTTTGAAAGCCCATGTCTTAAGTATCCATATATAGATGAAGAAACATGGAAGCGATTTGTTGACAGTCGTCAGGAAGAGAAATTTCAGGTATTGTAATTGTTTTATATTTTAAAATTTATGCTATATTTTCCTTATTACTTATGTGTTTATTTTTATGTAACAGGCCTCCAGAAGATCTCATCAGGAGATCCAGTTGAAAAACGTATACCCTCATACTTTATCACGTGGAGGATACTCGTATTTGGAGCAGAAAATTATTGAAGAAAAATTTGAAGCATTAAGAGCTCGATCAAGTAGTGGTTCAGAAGAGGTCCAGTATGGTCCTCCATCTCCTCCCAATCGCCATGAGAAATGGAAACGAGCAAGAAGAAGAAAAAATGAACAATATCTTACAGACGAAGCTCATCAAGTGGCTGATAGAATTGTAAGTAAATATTAATTCTTTGTTAACAATTTTCCTTTTTTATAATTTATAAACACTAATATAAATTTTTTATTTTTCATTTCAGGATGAACTTCAGGAGAAAGAGACACAGGGCTCTTTTATCCCTGAGGGTAGGATGGATATCCTAGCCACTGCTTTGGGAAAGACTGAACACCCCGGCCGTGTTAGAGGATATCAGGCGGGTGTTAGTATTCGGAAGGTTTTTGGTAAGAGTAAGCAACCAAGAGACCCGGAAATTGAATCCTTAAAAGAAGAGCTGCAGGATATGAAACGGTCTATGGGTGATCAAATTCATGCAGCAGTACAGAAGGCTTTATTAGAACACTTGGCAAGACAGTCACAGTCTGCTCATCCTTCCGAGGTATATTATTTACTGTTAACAATTTTTCTTTTCTATAAATTATAAACACTGATATAACTTTTTCATTTTTCAACATTCTCAGCCTACTCACTCAGACTATCATGCCTCATATGCTTACCCAACACCGTCTGGGCAGCCTTCCGAGGTATATTATTTAATGTCATCAATTTGTCTATTTTATAAATTATAAACACTGATATAACTTTTTCATTTTTCAACATTCTCAGCCAACTCACCCGGACTACCCTGCCTCATCTGCTTACCCTGCCCCGTCTGCGCAACCATTTGAGGTATATTATTTTATTTAATTTTTAATCAATTTTTCTATGTTATAAATTTTAAACACTAATATACCCTTTTCATTTTTCTGACTTCTCAGCCTGCTCACCCTGACTACCCTTCCCCACCTGCTAACTTTGAGCCTCCACCTCCTCCATCGGATCGAACCTTATATTGTGAGTTGTTTGCGGGCGATCCTCATGTACATATTGTTGCGTTAGGACAAGTGTATTTTTTGGGGGACTCGGTACATCATCAGCCTATGCAGATGGGTCAGGTTAGAGTATCAGTACTTGTTATTATAGATCCTACTGCTCTACTACCATTTCCTACTGCGGAGATCACCAGTGTTGGGGAATGCATGGGCCATTTTTTACTTTGGCCAACTGCACTTCTTCATTATATTTCACATGAGGTATGAGTTTTTTTAACTAGTAATTAGAAATGATTCCAAATTACTTATAATGTTTTCTGAAATTTAACTTATATAGGAATATCTGAAAGCAAAAGAAACTGTACAAATGCAGCAAAATGTTCAGAAACAGTCGGCTATAAATACTTCTGATATTTCTTCTCGGTTGAAAAGATTATCTCAGTTCTCTTCTTCCCTGAATTTTATCTATGAGTTTCGGATGACGTCCGATATATGTGGAAGAAATTATAAATTGAGAATATTGAAAGAAGATATCATGAATTTAGTTAATTTTGAAGAGATCGGGCTGAATGTGGTGCAGTTGTTTTCCATGTAAGTAAATTGACGTCTGAATTGCTATTTCTTTACTAAAATATTGTTATGTCATTGACTAACTATGTTTTTTTTTAAATTAGGTATCTATACAGGATTCTTTTACAAAATGAAACTACAAGCATTTATAGCTTTATAGATCCAGAGTACATTTCCTTGGAAGTCAAACATGTGAAAAATGATGAAAGAGTTCAATATATATCCGAGAGATTATCACAAACAGAGATTCAGTGCTGGTTTTTTCCATTTGTTGATAAGTAAGAATATCAACATAATTTTGAACTCATGATCATTATAATGTCATTAATTATGAACTTTTTGTATTATAGGGGGCATTGGATGTTAGGTGTATTTTGCCCAAATGAATGCACCTTATATTGGTTTTGCTCTTTATTAGGAAAAGTGCGTAAACCGTTTTCCAACTTATTAAACAGGTAAGTTGTTTTTTTATTTTTAGAAGTTTGTTATGTTTAATTTTAATTGTTTACACAAGTTTTATTAGTTCTTATATAAAAAAATGCAGTTCATGGAAACATTTTACAAATGAAAAGAAACCAACGAAAATAAAATATGTGGAAGTACAGGTAATTAGTTTTTATATTTTTGTTATATATTGGGTTTCATTATTAGTTAAATGTTTTAAAACTGCAGTGTCATCGTCAAAATGGAAGCGTTGAATGTGGTTATTATATTCTACGATTTATGTACGAGATAATCACAACTGGGGAAACTACTGATTTTCATAAGGTTAGTTGTATTAACTTTTTTATATATTTTCATCCACTTTCTTCTATTTATTAATTTCATATCATTCAATATTATTGTAGGTATTCAATGATTCACTGTCATATTCTCAATCTGATATGATTCATATTCAATCTACTTTTGCGGACTATTTGTTAAGTCTGATTAAGATTTGAGGTATGTATACTAATATTTATAAATAATATTATATATGGGTTTAAAAAACTAACTCTTATGATATATTAGGTGTTTGAACCTACTAATAATCAAATGAATGCTTCAACAATAACAAACAATGAGCATGTCATATATTTCAGGTACGTGTATTTTAATTCTGCCTTACTGAGTTTTCTCAAGTGCCTCTGCAAAAACTGTTTTATTGAATCTACTAATAATCAAATGAATCCTTCAACAATAACCAACAATAAGCATGTCGTATATTTCAGGTACGGGTATTTTAATTCAGAATTAGTTATTATATTTCTTTTCATTGTTATTTCTTAAAATCATTTGTCTGTACAGTGACAAATCTGTAGGGTGGTACTTGGATCATGAACATAGAGATTCGTATAGCGAAATAACATTCACAAACACTAAAAATTGTCTCCCTTGAATGCACAGCAATATCTTCTAGGCCTTTTTATTTTTTATGCAAATAAATATCGAAAAATGATTGCTGAGAAGCATATCACATAATACCTGAAACAGCGCTTAGTGGGTTTGCACAAAGATAAAATAGAAGGCGTCAATTTTTAAGGTATGTTTCTTTATGTCTCTTCAATCTGCATTTGATTTCAATTTTCTAACCTATTTTTTGCACTCAAACTTATTTCTCTGTTATTCCATAACTTAAACAAATAAAAATAGTGAATGGGTAATGCACTTCTATACAGAGCAAATATAAAAACCTGAGGTTGGGGGTGGTGGGGATCCTATGGTGAAAAGACACCCCCAACATCTTCAGTGGGGGAGGTGAGGAAGAGGTTGCATCGGCTGAGTGTTCCTGGAATTTTGATCAGGAGTCGTAACATTTCATTTTGGTAATTTACTTTGTGAAAAAATGAATGATTCAAATAAATTACACATTTTCATTTAATGTTTATTCATTGCACTAATAACTTGGATTGATTTTTTCACTCACATCTCCTTAGTTTCATTACTGTTTTGACAGGATTGGTGCTATCTATGGGAGGAAACTTAAAATGATTGATACTGAGTATGGTTAGATTAAGAAAATGCACCATGTAGGTACGTGTATTTTAATTCTGCTTTACTTTGAGTTTTCTGAAGTACTTCTGTTAAAGCTGTTTAATTGTTTTTGTATACTTCGTTATTTTTTTTCAGGGTTCCGATTTGTTTGGAAGAGAAAATATATGTATTTTATTTAAAAAAAAATTACGGCGTCGGTTATTTTAAAAACCGACGCCGAATATTTTTAAAAAAAAATTATTTACGGCGTCGGTTTTATTAAAAACCGACGCCGATAGGGTTTTCCGCGTCGGTTTTTAGAAAAACCGACGCGGAAAACCTCTTCGACTATATTTTCCGCGTCGGTTTTTTAATGAACCGATGCGGAAAATAATGTCTAAATGTAGCTTCGGCGTCGGTTTTATAAAAAACCGACGCCGAAGCTCATAAGCGAATTATTTTTCGCGTCGGTTTCTATGAACCGACGCGAAAACTCTATTTTTAACGTCGCCTATAAAGACGTCGGTTTATAACCGACGTTAAAAATTAAAAAAAACCGACGCGAAAAAGTGTTTTTGCACTAGTGGTAGTTCCATGATTATGTGAAAAATGAATTTTATATCTTATCATGTATTTATACTTTCTTTATATGTGATTATATTGAATAAACATAATCGATCTATTTTATTTACAAAATGATCTCTGCAAGGGACCTCGTCTAAATCTCCTTTCATTGAGGCATATTTTGTTTTAATACATGAAATTCTTTTATACACTATATAAACACCTCTGAATTTTAATTTCATCAAAAGGAAATATTTTTCAATGAATCATTTTACTAAAGGACAAAAAATTGTTTCTTTTTAACATAAGTGGTGATAATTACCTTTTCCTCTACCTCGTGTATTATTTGATCTTTGGCTTCCTTAACAAGCCGTAGTGTTTTTAAAAGGAAAATAAATACCATATACTCTTTAATGTATTTTGGTATTGAAAATGGTTTTCATAATGTATTTTTTATGTCAATATATTTAGATGATAAGTTGTGATTGAAATATTTAAATTTTATCTTTCCTTTATGTTTGTTTTATGTGTTATGATTATGTTTTGTTTCTTGGGCATTGTTTTCATATACGGGTGGTTCCCTGATAAACCTTGGTCAGGTGAGCCCGATATATCTATCCAACGCATTGGGAAACACGATGGAGGTAAACTTGAATGTTTATCCTAAGAGATTTATGGAGTATAGTGTGATGGGTATTCCAAATGTAACTCCCTATGTAGATGTGATTGCTACAATATAAGTATGATATGGATGTCAGACGTTAGCTTTATGATATATGTATTCTATTTGTTATTCATAAATCTTATAATTTCCTGAGGTATATTAATGAGCTTATGTTATGTATGTGATAATGAACTAATGTTTTCTTTCTTTGTTTTATAAACCTTACTGAGCTTTTTATGCTCATCCCAGGTTCTGAAATGATTTTCACCAGACTTAAATATAAATATGGTCAAAGATGGGATCAAGGAAAAGTCATGCAATCTAAAATAGGGAACTTCACATGACTCTTTATTTCAAGAGTTTTTATTTTGTGAAAAAAATTGAAACTAAGTATAACTGTCTACATTATAATTCTATAGATGTAATGTTATAGTAATGGCCTAATTCTCTAAAACTCTAAACTTGAAAAGATACTCAATGTGAATTGTTTATTTATTTCAAGATTAAGTAATGTTTTAATGATGAGTCCTTATAGTAGATATCAGAGGTAGGTTTTGATAACATTTGGAGTTAGGGTATTGTTAAATTAATATCCATAAATTATTTATTATAATATTGAAATGATAGAATTTAAAAATTACCATGTTGCTTCAAATAAGATATTTATGTGTTCATAATTATTTTTCGAAGAGGAAATAGTGTAGTTGTGAGGGGAACACATACAGTGGGAAATGACCTTCCAAATCAGTATCCTATGATGGTCAGAATCAAAATTGATCACTTTACTACAGTGATGGCTAAGTTTTCTCAGGTGATAAATGGTGTTTGTGTTTATTGATGATATTTTGGATTATTCTAAATGTAAAGAGAATGATGAAAGCCATTTAAGGGATGTATTGAAAACCTTAAAAGAGAAAAAACTCTTATTGAAATTCTGAATTTTTGAGTTTTGGTTACAGAAAATTTCTTTCCTTGGTCACATTGTTTCAACAATTGGCCAAACTGTTGACCTCGCTAATCCAAAAGTTATTGAAGAATGGCCATGACCCACAAATATAACAGAGATTCAAAGTTTTCTTGGATTATCGGGTTATTACTGTAGGTTTGTTAAAAAAATTTCATAGTTATCTAGCCCACTGACTAAGTTAACTTGAAAGGGTGTTATGTTCATTTGGACAAAAGAATGTGATGATTGTTTTCAGGAATTGTAATGAATATTAGTGAATGCTCTAGTTTTGGCACAACCTATCAGAAATGGCATGTTTGTTATCTACAATGAAGCTTCATTGAAAGGACTTGGTTGTGTCATAATTCAGAATGATTAGGTAATTTTTTATTCTTCATGTCAGTTGAAACCTCAGGAGTCAAATTACTTTTCAAATTAATTGGAATTAGCTGCTGTAGTTTTTGCTTTAAAAATTTGGAGGCATCATTTCACTACTAAAAATTCGGTCTATAGCGACCCCCATTGGCAGTCGCTATAGGCCTCTAGAGACAGCTAAGGGACCGCCATTGGCGGTCGCTTTAGCCTCGTCGCAATAGGCCAACAGCGACCGCCAATGGAGATTGGTATAGGTGGCCGAAATTCCGGCCTACAGTGACTACCTAGTGGTCGCTGTTCTATTGATGGTTCAACATTAGCGACTGCCATTTGCTGTCGCTAATGTGTATTCCAGGCAGCCTATAGTGACCGCCAATGGCGGTCCCTAGGCTGGGGAAATTTTTTAAAAAAAATCACAGTGCAAAATCAAAGATTAAACAAGGTAAAAATCATAAAAAATGGAAAAAAATTCAAACAAGATAAACATCAAGATCTTCATAAACAATAAATGATAAACGTGCCTCAACGATCAGAACATGTCCATCCATTTCAATCGCCTGCTTCAATAAACCTACAATAAGACAAAAAAACAACGAAACAAAACAAACATAAATTAGACATATTTATTCAGTTATTATATACATGTAATAAAATTAAATCTGACATCAAATCATGGTGATATAATAATTTGAAACCCCCAATATAAGAAATTCTATCATTTCAGGATTTTTTTCTTTTTTGGTTTAGTTTGTGAAATTGTTTTTTTATCTAAAAAGGAATTTTCTCCACACACACTGCATGTCTGATGGGCATGTCATCTCCTTCTACACTTCACAAAAAAAATTCCTATTGTTTTCGTGTGGTTTCAGGTCATTCGGAGCACGTTTACTCCGAATTCAACCGTCTCACACCGTTTTGGTGTTTTATGACTCTGGAAACGCATTTCTGGTCACAGCGGTCAAAAGTCACTTCTAATTGATTTGTTGTATTCCTAACCATTTCAAAATTCACACAAAGGCTATTGTCGTACGATTTCATGGCATTCTGAGGTTGTTTGGGTGGTTTTGACCCACCAACGCGCACTTTTAGCGCGCGTCGAACAGCTGAAAACGACACATTCAGTCGTACCGCACGCACCGCATGTCTGATGGGTGTTCCATCTCCTCCTATACATCAAGAATAATATTACTATTATTTTCTTGTAGTTTCAGGTCATTTGGAGCACGTTTGATCTGAATTTGACCGTCTCACGCCGTTTTAGTGATTTATGGCTCCCGAAAAGCGTTTACGGTCACCGCGGTCAAATGACCCCTTTGATTGACGTTTTGTCTACCCAACCATTTCCAAATTCACACAACGGATGTTTTCATATGATTTCATGGCATTCTGAGGTCGTTCGGGTGGTTTTGACCACCCAACGCGCCCTTTTAGCGCGTGCCAAACTGCTGAAAACAACACAATAGGTTGTACCGTGCACACCGCACGTCCTATGGGCATGTCATCTCCTCCTACATGTCACGAATAATATTCGTATTGTTTTCGTGTGGTTTCACGTCATTCGGAGCACATTTTCTCATAATTCGACTGTCTCACGCCCTTTTGGTGTTTTATGACTCCGGAAACGTGTTTCCGGTCACCGCGGTCAAACAACACCTCTGACTGAAGTTCCGTCTACCCGACCATTTCAAATTTCACACACCCGCTGTTGTCCTATGATTTCATGGCATTCTGAGGTCATTCGGGTGGTTTCAACCCCCCAATGCGCCCTTTTAGTGCGGGTCGAACAGCTGAAAACGACACAATCGGTCATACCGTGCGCACCACACATCCGATGGGAGTTCCGTCTCCTCCTACACATAACGAATAATATTCCTATTATTTTATGTGGTTTCAGGTCATTTGGAGCACGTTTGCACTGAATTCAACCGTCTCACTCCGTTTTGGTGTTTTATGACTCCGGAAACGCGTTTCTGGTCACCGCGGTCAAACGACACCTCCGATTGATGTGACATCTGCTCGCCCATTTCAAAATTCACAAAACTACTGCTGTAGTATTATTTCATGCTATTCTGAGGTCGTTCAGGTGGTTTTGACCCCCCAACGCGCCCTTTTAGCGCGCGTCGAACTGCTGAAAACGACACAATCAGTCATACTGCGCGTAGCGCATGTCTGATGGGCGTACCGTCTCCTCCTACACGTCATGAATAATATTCCTATTTTTTGTGTGGTTTCAGTTTATTCGGAGCATGTTTTCTCAAAATTTGACCGTCTCACGCCGTTTTGGTGTTTCATGACTCCGGAAACGTGTTTCCGGTCACCGCGGTCAAACGACACCTACGATTGACATTCCATCTCTATGACCATTTCAAAATTTAGAAAATGGCTGTTGTTGTATGATTTCATGACATTCCGAGGTCGTTCGGCGGGTTTTGACCCCCCCCCCCCAACGGCCCCTTTTAGCGCGCACCGAACTGCTGAAAAAAACACAATCGGTCGTACCGCATGCACCGTACGTATGATGGGCTTGTAGTATCTTCCTACATTTTACAAACAATATTCCAACTGTTTTGGTGTGGTTTCATGTCATTTGGAGCATGTTTTCTCTGAATTCGACAGTCTCACGCTGTTTTGGTGTTTTATGACTCTGGAAATGCGTTTCTAGTCACTGCGGTCAAACGCCACCTCATATTGACATTCTGTCTGCCCTACCATTTCACAATTCACACCACGGCTATTGTCGTATGATTTCATGGCATTCTGAGGTCGTTTGGGTGTTTTTGACACCCCCAACGTGCCCTTTTAGTGCGCGTCGAACTGCTGAAAACGACACAATCGGTCGTACCGCGCGTACTGCACGTCTGATGGGCGTTCCTTCTCCTCCTACATGTCACAAATAATATTAATATTGTTTTAGTGTGGTTTTAGTTCATTCATAGAATTTTTTCTCCAAATTCGACCGTCTCACGCCGTTGTGGTGTTTTATGACTCCAGAAACGAGTTTCCAGTCACCGCGGTCAAACGACACCTACGATTGTCGTTATGTCTGCCCGAACATTTCACAATTAACACAATGGCTATTTTTGTATGATTTCATGGCATTCTGCGGTCATTCAGGTGGTTTTGACCACCCAACACGCCCTTTTAGCATGCACCGAACTGATGAAAATGACACAATCAGTCGTACCGTGCGCACCGCATGTCTGATGGGTGTTTCGTATCCTCCTACACATCACGAATAATATTCCTATTTTTTGGTGTGGTTTCAGGTCATTCGGAGCACGTTTGCTCCAAATTCGACTATCTCACGCCGTTTTGGTGTTTTATGATTCTGGAAACGTGTTTCCGGTCATCGTGGTCAAACGACACCTCTGATTGATGTGTCATCTACCGACCATTTCACAATTCACACCACGGATGTTGTTGTATGATTTCATGGCGTCCCGAGGCAGTTCAGGTGGTTTTGACCTCCCAACGCGCCTTTTTAGAGCGAGCCGAACTGCTGAAAACGACACAATCTGTCGTATCGTGCGCTCCGCTTGTCCGATTGGCATGCCGTCTCATCCTAAACTTCATGAATAATATTCCTATTTTTTCATGTGTTTTCAGGTCAATCGGAGTAGGTTTAATCCAAATTCGACCACCTCACGTTGTTTTGGTGTTTTATGACTCCGAAAACGCGTTTCTGGTCACCGCGGTCAAACGACACCTCCGATTGAGGTTCCGTCTACCCGAACATTTAACACTTTACACCGCGGATGTTATCGTATGATTTCATGGAATTGCGAGGTCATTCGGGTGGTTTTGACCCCCCAACGCGCCCTTTTAGCGCGCGCCGAACTGATGAAAACGACACAATCAGTCGTACCACAAGCACCGCATGTCTGGTTGTTGTTTCGTCTCCTCCTACACATCATGAATAATATTCCTATTGTTTTCGTGTGGTTTCAGGTCATTCGGAGCACGTTTTCTCTGAATTCGACCGTCTCATGCTGTTTTGGTGTTTTATGGCTCCAGAAACGCGTTTCTGGTCACCGTGGTCAAATGACACCTCCGATTGACATGCCGTCTACCCGATCATTTCACAATTCATAAAATTGTTGTTGTCGTATGATTTCATGGAATTTTGAGGTCGTTCGTGTGGTTTTGACCCCCCAATGTGTCCTTTTAGCGCGCGTTGAACTGCTGAAAACGACACAATCAGTCGTACCGCGCCCACCTCATGTTCAATGGGTGTTCCGTCTCCTCCTACATGTCACGAATAATGTTCCTAATTTTTTCATGTGGTTTCAGGTCATTACGAGCATGTTTTCTCCAAATTCGACCATCTCACGCCATTTTGGTGTTTTATGACTCCGGAAACACGTTTCCGGTCACCGTAGTCAAACGACACCTCTGATTGACGTGTCGTCTACCCGACCGTTTCACAATTCACCCAACGGCTATTTTCGTATGATTTGATGGCATTATGAGGTCGTTAGGGTGGTTTTGACCCCCCAACGCGCCATTTTAGCGCGCGCCGAACAGCTGAAAACGACACAATCAGTCGTATCGCGCACACGGCACGTCCGATGGGTATGGCATCTCCTCCTACACATCACAAAGAATATTCCTATGTTTTTCGTGTGGTTTTAGGTCATTCGGAGCATGTTTCTCTGAATTCGACCGTCTCACGCCGTTTTGGTGTTTTATGACTCCGGAAACGTATTTCTGGTCACCGCGGTCAGACGACACCTCTGATTGGTGTGGCATCTGCCTGACCATTTCACAATTTATAAAGAGGCTATTGTCGTATGATTTCATGGCATTCTGAGGTTGCATAGGTGGTTTTGGCCCCCCAATGCTCACTTTTAGCGCGTACCGAACTGCTGAAAATGACACAATCGGTCGTACCGCACGCACCGCACATCTGATGGGTGTTCTGTCTCCTCTTACATGTCGCGAATAATATTCCTGTTGTTTTCGTGTGGTTTGAGGTCATTCGGAGCACGTTTGATCCAAATTCAATAGTCTCATGCCGTTTTGGTGTTTTTGACTCCGGAAATGTGTTTCTGGTTACCTCGGTCAAACGATAACTCCGATTGACGTGCCGTTTGCCAGAATATTTCACAATTCACACGACGGTAGTTGTCGTATGTTTTCATGGAATTCTGAGGTCGTTCGGGTGGTTTTGACACCCCAACGCGCCCTTTTAGTGCGCGCCAAACTGCTGAAAACGACACAATCGGTCGTACCACGTGCACCGCACGGCTGATGGGCGTGTCGTCTCCTCCTACACATCACGAATAATATTCCTATTTTTTCATGTGGTGTCAGGTCATTTGAAGCACGTTTGCTCTAAATTCAACAGTCTCACGCCGTTTTGGTGTTTTATGACTCCAGAAATGTGTTTCCGGTCATCGCGGTCAAACAAAACCTCTGATTAATGTGCCACCTACCCGACCATTTAAAAATTCACACCATGGATGTTGTTGTATGATTTAATGGCATTCTGAGGTCGTTCGGGTGGTTTTGACCCCCCCAGCACACCCTTTTTGCGTGCGCCGAACTGCTGAGAACGACACAGTCGGTCGTACCACGTGCACCGCACGTCTGATTAGCATTTCTTCTCCTCCTACATGTCACAATTAATATTCCTATTGTTTTAGTGTGGTTTCAGGTCATTCGGAGAACGTTTTCTCCGAATTCGACCGTCTCACGCCGTTTTGGTGTTTTATGACTCTGGAAATGCATTTCCGGTCACCGTAGTCAAATGACACCTCTGATTAACATGATGTCTACCCAACCATTTCACAATTCACACAACGGCTGTTTTCGTATGATTTCATGGCATTCCGAGGTCGTTCGGGTGGTTTTGACCCCCCAAAGCACCTTTTAGCGCACGCAAAACTGCTGTAAACGACACAATCGGTCGTACCGTGCGCACCACATGTCCGATGGGCGTTTCGTCTCCTCCGACATGTCATGAATAATATTCCTATTGTTTTAATGTGGTTTCATGTCATTCGGAGTACGTTTTCTTTAAATTCGTCCGTCTCACGCCGTTTTGGTGTTTTTTGACTCCGGAAAGGCGTTTCTGGTCACCTCGGTCAAAAGACATCTCCGATTGATGTGATGTCTGAATGAACATTTCATAATTTACACCACGACTATTGTCGTTTGATTTCATGGAATTCTGAGGTCGTTTGGGTAGTTTTGACCCCCCAATACGCCCTTTTAGCGCGCACCGATCTGCTAAAAACGACACAATCAGTTGTACCTCGCGCACCACACATTCTATGGGCGTTTCATCTCCTCCTACACATCACGAATAATATTCCTATTGTTTTAGTGTGGTTTCAGGTCATTTGGAGCACGTTTTCTCTGAATTCGATCATCTCACGCTGTTTTGGTGTTTTATGACTTCGGAAAGGCCTTTCCGGTCACCGTGGTCAAACAACACCTCCAATTGATGTGTCTTCTGCCCGACCATTTCACAATTCACAGAACGACTATTGTCGTAAGATTTCATGGCATTTTTAGGTCGTTCGTGTGGTTTTGACCCCCAAGGCGCCTTTTTAGCGTGCAATGAACTACTGAAAACGACACAATCGGTCGTACCGTGCCCACCGCACATCTGATGGGCATGCCATCTCCTCCTACACGTCACAGATAATATTCATATTGTTTTCATGTGGTTTCAGGTCATTTGGAGCACTTTTTCTCCAAATTTGATCGTCTCATGCCGTTTTGGTGTTTTATGACTCTAGAAACGCGTTTCCGGTCACCGCGGTCAAACGACACCTCCGATTGACATGCCTTCTACCCGAAAATTTCAAAATTCATAGAATGACTATTTTCATATTATTTAATGGCATTTCGAAGTCGTTCAGGTGGTTTTGACCCCCCCCCCCAACGAGCCCTTTTGGCGCACGCCGAACTGCTGAAAATGACACAATTGGTCGTACCGCGCACACTGCACGCCTGATGGGCGTGATGTCTCCTCCTACACGTGACGAATTATATTCCTATTGTTTTCTTGTGGTTTCAGGTCATTCAGAGCACGTTTGTTCCAAATTCAACCATCTCACGCCGTTTTGGTGTTTTATGACTCCGGAAACACGTTTCCAGTCACCGCAATCAAACGACACCTCCGATTGACATGTCGTATGCCTGACCATTTCACAATTCACAAAACGACTGTTGTCATATAATTTCATGAAATTCCAAGGTAGTTCGGGTGGATTTGACCCCCCAACGTGCCCTTTTAGTGCTCACCAAACTGCTGAAAATGAAACAATCGGGCGTACCACGCGCACCACACGTCCGATGGGCATGATGTCTCCTCCTACATGTATCGAATAATATTCCTATTGTTTTCATGTGGTTTCAGGTCATTCGGAGTATGTTTTCTCTAAATTCGACTGTCGCATGCTGTTTTGGTGTTTTATGACTCCGGAAATGTGTTTCCGGTCACCACGGTCAAACGACACCTCTGATTGATTTGACATATGCCCGACCATTTTAGAATTCACACAACGGCTGTTTTAGTACGATTTCATGGAATTCTGAGGTCGTTCATGTGGTTATGAACCCCCAACTTTCCCTTTTAGCGCGCGCCGAATTGCTGAAAAAGACACAGTCGGTCGTCCCGCGCGCACCGCACATCCGATGGGCATGTTGTCTCCTCCTACACGTCACGAATAATATTCCTATTGTTTTCGTGTGTTTTCAGGTCATTCGGAGCATGTTTTCTCTAAATTCGACCGTCTCAAGCCGTTTTGGTGTTTTATGACTCTCGAAATCCATTTCCGATCATCACGGTCAAACGACAACTTCGATTGATGTTCTGTCTACCTGACCATTTCAAAATTCACACAACGGCTTTTTTCATATGATTTCATGGCATTCCGAGGTCGTTCGAGTGTTTTTCACCCCCCAACGCACCCTTTTAGCGCGCGACGAACTGCTGATAATGACACAGTCAGTCATACCGCGCGCACCGCATGTCTGATGGGAATTTTGTCTCATCTTACATATCACGAATAATATTCATATTGTTTTCATGTGGTTTCAGGTCATTCAGAGCATGTTTGCTATGAATTCGACCATCTCACGCCGTTTTGGTGTTTTATGACTCCGAAAATGCGTTTCCGGTCATCGCGGTCAAATGAAACCTCTGATTGACGTACCGTCTTCCCGACCATTTCACAATTCACACCACGACTGTTGTCGTATGATTTCATGGCATTTGAGGTCGTTTGGGTGGTTTTGACCCCCCAACACGCCCATTTGGCGCCTGCCGAACTCCTGAAAACAACACAATCGGTCGTACAGCACGCACCGCACCTCTGATGGGTGTTCCATATCCTCCTACACATCATGAATAATATTCCTATTGTTTTCGTGTGGTTTTAATTCATTCAGAGGACGTTTGCTCCGAATTCGACTGTCTGACGCCGTTTTGGTGTTTTATGATTCCAGAAACACGTTTCTGGTCACCGCGATCAAACGATATCTCTGATTGACATGCCGTCTACCTGATATTTTCACAATTCACACAACGGTAGTTTTCGTATGATTTCATGGCATTCTGAGGTCATTCTGGTGGTTTTTACACCCCAACGCGCCCTTTTAGCGCGCGCCGAACTGCTGAAAATGACACAATCAGTCGTATCACACGCACCACACGTCTGATGGGCTTTCCGTCTCTTTATTCAAGTCAAGAAAAATATTCCTATTGTTTTCGTGTGGTTTCAGGTCATTCGGAGAACGTTTTCTCTGAATTCGACCGTCTCATGCCGTTTTGGTGTTTTATGACTCTGGAAACGCGTTTCTAGTCACAGCGGTCAAACGACACCTTCGATTGACATGCTGTCTACCAGACCATTTCGAAATTCACACAACGGCTATTTTCGTATGATTTCATGGAATTCTGAGGTCATTCTGGTGGTTTTGACCCCCCAACGCGCCCTTTTAGCGCGCGCTGAACAGCTGAAAACAACAGAATTGATAGTACCATGCGCACCGCACGTCCTATGGGCGTGTCGTCTCCTCTTAAACTTCACGAATAATATTTATATTGTTTTCATGTGGTTTCAGGTCATTCGGATCACGTTTTCTCTGAATTCAACCATCTCATGCCGTTTTGGTGTTTTATGACTCCAGAAACACCTTTCCGGTCACCGCGGTCAAACGAAACCTCTGATTAATGTGCCTTCTGGTCGAACATTTCAAAATTCAATCAAAGGATATTTTTGTATGATTTCATGGTATTCCAAGGTCGTTTGGGTGGTTTTGGCCCCCCAATGCTCCCTTTTAGCACGCGCAGAACTGCTGAAAACGACACAATCGGTCGTACCGCATGCACTGCACGTCCGATGGGCATTTCGTCTCCTCCTACTCGTCAAGAATAATATTCCTATTGTTTTCTTGTGGTTTCACATCATTTGGAGCATGTTTTCTCCGAATTCGGCTGTCTCACGCCGTTTTGGTGTTTCATGACTCCGGAAACGTGTTTTGGGTCACCACGGTCAAAAGACACCTCTAATTGATGTGCCGTCTGACCGACCATTTTACAATTCAAACAAAGGCTGTTGTCGTATTATTTCATGGCATTTTGAGGTTGTTCGAGTGGTTTTGACCCCCCAAGGCTCCCTTTTAGCGCGCGCCGAACTGCTGAAAACGACACAATCGGTCGTACCGCGCGCACTGCACATCCAATGGGAGTTTCATCTCCTCATACACATCATGAATTATATTCCTATTGTTTTTATGTGGTTTCAGGTCGTTTGGAGCATGTTTTCTCTGAATTCGACAATCTCACGCCATTTTGGTGTTTTATCACTCCGGAAACGGGTTTCCGGTAACTGCGGTCAAACGACACCTCCGATTGATGTGTCGTCTAACCGAACATTTTACAATTCACACAACATCTCTTTTCATATGATTTTTTGGCATTCTGAGGTCGTTTTGGTGGTTTTGACCCCCCAACGAGCCATTTTAGCGCGCGCTGAACTGCTGAAAACGACACAATCGGTCGTACCGCGCACACCGCATGTATGATGGGTGTGTCCTATCCTATTAAATGTCACTAATAATATTTATATTGTTTTCATGTGGTTTTAGGTCATTCGGAGCACGATTTCTCCGAATTCGACCGTCTCACGCCGTTTTGGTGTTTTATGACTTCGAAAACGCATTTCCTGTCACTGCGGTCAAACGACATCTCCGATTAACATGTCGTCTGCTTGACCGTTTTACAATTCACACAAAGGCTGTTTTCATATGATTTAATGGTATTACCAGGTCGTTTGGGTGGTTTTGACCCCCCCCCCCCCAAAGCGCCCTTTTAGCGTGCTTCGAACTGCTGTAAATGACACAATGGGTCATACCACGCGCACCACACGTCCGATGGGCGTGTCGTCTCCTCTTACATGTCACGAATAATATTTATATTGTTTTTGTGTGGATTCAGGTCATTCAGATCACGTTTGCTTCGAATTCAATCGTCTTACGCCGTTTTGGTGTTTTATGACTCTAGAAAGGTGTTTCTGGTCACCGTGGTCAAACGACATCTCCTATTGACGTGTCGTCTGCCCGGCCATTTCATAATTTTCACCATGGATGTTGTCGTATGATTTCATGGCATTCCTAGGTCATTCATGTGGTTTTGACACCCAACGCGCCCTTTTAGCGCGCACCGATCTGCTGAAAACAACACAATCGATCGTACCGCGTGCATTGCACATCTAATGAGCGTGTTGTCTCCACCTACACGTCATGAATAATATTCCTATTGTTTTATTGTGGTTTCAGGTCATTCGGAGCACGTTTTCTCTGAATTCGGCCATCTCACACCATTTTGGTTTTTTATGACACTGGAAATGTGTTTCCGGTAACCGCGGTCAAACGACACTTCTGATTGACATGTTGTGTGCCCGAACATTTCACAATTCACACAAAGGCTATTGTCGTATGATTTCATGGCATTCCGAGGTCGTTCGGGCGGTCTTGACCCCCCAACGTGCCCTTTAACGCGCTCCGAACTGCTGAAAACAACACAATCAGTCGTACCGTTCCCACCACATGTCTGATGGGAATTCTGTCTCCTCTAACATGTTACAAATAATATTTATACTGTTTTCGTGTGGTTTCAGGTCATTCGAAGCACGCTTGCTCCGAATTTGACCATCTCATGCCGTTTTGATGTTTTATGACTCCAGAAACATGTTTCTAGTCACTGCGGTCAAAGGACGCTACCGATTGATGTGTCGTCTACCTAAACATTTCAAAATTCACAGAACTATTGTTATTGTATGATTTCCTGGCATTCCAAATTCGTTTCTGTGGTTTTGACCCCCCAACGAGCCCTTTTAGCGCTCGCCGAACTGCTGAAAATGATACAATTGGTCATACCGTGCGCACCGCACGTCCGACAGGTATGCCGTCTCCTCCTACACATCAAAAATAATATTAATATTTTTTTCGTGTGGTTTCAAGTCATTCAGAGCACATTTGTTCCGAATTCGGCCATTTCACGCCGTTTTGGTGTTTTATGACTTCGAAAATGCATTTCCGGTCACCGTGGTCAAACAACACCTCCGATTGAAATGAAATCTACCCAAACATTTCAAAATTCACACAACATCTGTTGTCGTATGATTTCATGGCATTCCAAGGTCGTTCGGGTGGGTTTGACCCCCCCAACGCGCCCTTTTAGCGCGCGCCGAACTGCTGAAAACGACACAATCGGTCGTACCGCATGAACCGCACATCCTAATGGCATGTCGTCTCCTCCTACACATCTCGAATAATATTCCTATTGTTTTCATGTGGTTTCAAGGCATTTGGATAACATTTGCTCCGAATTCGACCGTCTCATGCGGTTTTGGTGTTTTATGACTCTAGAAACGCGTTTCCGATCACCGCGGTCAAACGACACCTCCGATTGACGTGATGTCTACCCTAACATTTCAAAATTCACAAAAAGGATGTTGTCGAATGATTTCATGGAATTCTGAGGTTGTTCAGGTGGTTTTGACCCCCCAACGTTCCCGTTTAATGCGCGCCGAACTGCTGAAAACGACACAATCGGTCATCTCGTGCGCACCGCACGTCCGATGGGCATTCTGTCTCCTCCTACATATCACGAATAATATTCATATTGTTTTCGTGTGGTTTCAGGTCATTCAGAGAAATGTTTCTCTGAATTAAACCATCTCATGTTGTTTTGGTGTTTTATGAATCTGGAAACGCGTTTCCGGTCATCGCGATCAAACGACACCTCCGATTGATGTGACGTCTGCCTGACCATTTAGAAATTCACACAACGGCTGTTTTCGTATGATTTCATGGCATTTCGAGGGCATTTGGGTGGTTTTGACCCCCCAATGCGCCCTTTTATCATGCGCAGAACTGCTGAAAATGACACAATCGGTCGTACCACGCGCACCGCACGTCCAATGGGCGTTTCGTCTCCCTCTACACGTCACGAATAATATTCCTCTTGTTTTCGTGTGGTTTCAGGTCATTCGGAGCATGTTTTCTCTGAATTCGACCGTCTCATGCCGTTTTGTTGTTTAATGACTCTAGAAACGCGTTTCTGGTCACCACGATCAAACGACACCTCCAATTGATGTTCCGTCTGCCCGACCATTTCAAAATTCACACCATGGCTGTTTTCGTATGATTTTATGGCATTCTAAGATTGTTCGGGTGGTTTTGACCCTCCAATGAGCCCATTTAGCGCGTGCCGAACTGCTGAAAATGACACAATCGGTCGTACCGCATGCACCACACATTTGATGGGAATACCGTCTCCTCCTACAAGAAACGAATAATATTCCTATTGTTTTCATGTGGTTTCAGGTCATTCGGATCACGTTTTCTTTGAATTTAACCGTCTCACGCCGTTTTGGTGTTTTATGACTACGAAAACGTGTTTCCAGTCACTACGGTCAAAAGACAGCTCCGATTGATGTGTTGTCTACCCGACCATTTTACAATTCTCAAAGAGGCTCTTGTCGTATAATTTCATGGCATTCCGAGGTCGTTCGGGTGGTTTTGACCCCCCAACGCTCCCTTTTAGCGAGCTCCGAACTGTTGAAAACAAAAAAATTGGTCGTACCATGCGCACCGCATGTCCGATGGGTGTGACGTCTCCTCCTACCTGTCACGAATAATATTCCTATTGTTTTCCTATGGTTTCATGTCATTCAGAGCACATTTGCTCCAAATTCGAGGGTCTCACGCCGTTTTGGTGTTTTATGACTCCGGAAAGGCGTTTCCGGTCACTGCGGTCAAATGACACCTCTGATTCACATGTCTTCTACCCGACCATTTCACAATTCACACAACAGCTATTTTCGTATGATTTCATGACATTCTGAGGTCGTTCGGGTGGTTTTGACCCCCCAATGCGCCCTTTTAGCACGCGCTGAACTGCTGAAAATGAAACAATCCGTCGTACTGTGTGCACCGTACGTCCGATGGGTGTGACATGGCCTCCTAAACGTAACAAATAATATTCTTATTATTTTGGTGTGGTTTCAGGTCATTTGGATAACATTTTCTCCGAATTTGATAGTCTCACGCCGTTTTGGTGTTTTATGACTCCAGGAAATCGTTTCCAGTCACCGCGGTCAAATGACAGCTCCGATTGATGTTCCGTCTACCCTGCCATTTAACAATTCACACAACGGCTGTTGTCGTATGATTTCATGGCATTCTGAGGTTGTTCGGGTGTTTTAGACACCCCAACGCGCCCTTTTAGCGCGCACCGAACTGCTAAAAACAATACAATCAGTCGTACCACCCACACCGCACATCTGATGGGTGTGCCGTCTGGTCCAACACATCACGAATAATATTCCTATTGTTTTTGTGTTGTTTCAGGTCATTCAGAGCTTGTTTTCTCCAAATTTGACCGTCTGATGTCGTTTTGGTGTTCTATGACTTCCGAAATGCGTTTATGGTCACCGCGGTCAAATGACACCTCATATTGATGTGTCTTCTACTCAAACATTTCATAATTCACACAACAGATTTTTTTGTATGATTTAGTGGCATTCTGAGGTTGTTCACATTGTTTTGACCCCCCCCCCCCCCAATGCGCCCTTTTAGCGCTCGTCGAACTACTGAAAATGACACAATCGGTCGTCCCGCGCGCACCACATGTCTGATGGGTGTGTCGTCTCCTCCTACATGTCAAAAGTAATATTCCTATTTTTTTCTTGTGGTTTCAGGCCATTCGGAGCACATTTTCTCTGAATTCGACCGTCTCATTCCGTTTTGGTGTTTTATGACTCTGGAAACACATTTCCGGTCACAACACTCAAACGACACCTCCGATTGACATGTCGTCTACCTGACCATTTTACAAATCACACAACGGCTGTTGTCGTATGTTTTCATGACATTCTGAGGTCATTCGGGTGGTTTTGACCCCCGAGCGCGCCCTTTTAGTGCGTGCCGAAGAGCTGAAAACAACACAATCGGTCATACCGTGTGCACCGCATGTCGGATGGGCGTTCCGTCTCCTCCTACACATCAGGAATAATAATCCTATTGTTTTCTAGTGGTTTTCAGTCATTCGGAACCCGTTAGCTCCGAATTCGACCGTCTCATGCCGTTTTAGTGTTTTATTACTCCAGAAACGCGTTTCCGGTCACCACGGTCAAATGACACCTCCGATTGACATTCCTTCTGCCCAACTATTTCAAAATTCACACAACAGATGTTTTCGTACGATTTAATGGAATTCTGAGGTCGTTCGGGTGGTTTTGACCCCCCAACGCGCCGTTTTAGCGCGCGCTGAACTGTTGAAAACAACACAATCAGTCGTACCCCATGCACCGCATGTCCAATGGGTGTGTTTTATCCTCCTACATGTCACAAATAATATTACTATTGTTTTCGTGTGGTTTCACATCATTCGGAGCACGTTTGCTCCGAATTCGACCATCTCACGCCGTTTTGGTGTTTTACGACTCCAGAAACACTTTTCCGGTCACAACGGTCAAATGACACCTTGGATTGATGTGTCGTCTGTCCGACCATTTCACAATTCACACAACAGCTATTGTCTTCTGATTTCATGGCATTCTGAGGTTGTTCGGGTGATTTTGATCCCGCAATATGCCCTTTTAGCGAGCACTGAACTGGTGAAAACGACACAATCAGTCATACCGTGCGTACCACACATTCGATGGGATTTTCATCTCCTCCTACACATCCCGAATAGTATTCCTATTGTTTTTATGTGGTTTTAGGTCATTCAGAGCACGTTTTCTCTGAATTCAACCGTCTCATGCCGTTTTGGTGTTTTATGACACCGAAAACACATTTCTGGTCACCGCGGTCAAACGACACCTCTGATTGATGTTCCTTCTACCCAACCATTTCAAAATTCACACCAAGGCTATTGTTTTACGTTTTAATGGCATTCTGAGGACGTTTGTTTGGTTTAGACACCCCAACACGCCCTTTTAACGCACGCCGAACTACTGAAAATGACACAATCGGTCATACCACATGCACCGCATGTCTGATGGGAGTTTCGTCTCCTCCTACACATCATGAATAATATTACTATTTTTTCCATGTGGTTTCATGTCATTCAGAGCACGTTTTCTCCGAATTCGAACATCTCACGCCGTTTTGGTGTTTTATGACTCCCGAAACGCGTTTCCGGTCACCGCGGTCAAACAACACCTCCGATTGATGTGTTGTCCACTCGAACATTTCAAAATTCACACCACGACTGTTGTCATATGATTTCATGGCATTCTGAGGTCATTAGGGTGGTTTTGACCCCCCAATGTGCCCTTTTAGCGCGCGCTAAACTGCTAAAAACAACACAATTGGTCGTACCGCGCACACCGCATGTCCGTTGGGCGCGCCGTCTCCTCCTACATGTCAAGAATAATATTCCTATTGTTTTCGTGTGGTTTTAGGTCATTTGGAGCACGTTTTCTCTGAATTCGACCGTCTCACGCCGTTTTGGTGTTTTTTGACTCCGAAAACGGTGTTTCCAGTCACCACGGTCAAAAGACACCTCCGATTGACATGCCGTCTACCTGAACATTTTTCAATTCACAACATGGCTGTTGTCGTACGATTTTAGGGCATTTTTAGGTCTTTCGGGTGGTTTTGACCCCCCAACGTGCCCTTTTAGCGTGCGACGAACTGCTGAAAACAACACAATCGGTCGAACCGCATGAATCGCATATCTGATGGGCGTTTTTTCTCCTCCTACACATCAAAAATAATATTCCTATTTTTTTCGTGTGGTTTCAGGTCATTCGGAGCACGTTTTCTCTGAATTCGACCGTCTCACTCCGTTTTGGTGTTTTGTGACTCCGGAAACGTGTTTCTGGTCACCGCGGTCAAACAACACCTCCGATTGATGTTATGTCTACTCGAACATTTCACAATTCACACTATGGCTATTTTCGTATGATTTCATGGCATTCTAATGTCATTCGGGGGGTTTTGACCCCCCAACGCGCCCTTTTAGCGCGCCCCAAACTGCTAAAAACGACACAATCGGTCGTACCGTGCGCACCGCACGTCCGATGGGTGTGTCGTCTACTCCTACATGTCACGAATATTATTCCTATTGTTTTCGTGTGTTTTCAGGTCATTAGAAGCACGTTTTCTCTGAATTCGACTATCTCATGCGGTTTTGGTGTTTTATGACTCCGGAAACACGTTTCCCATAACCGCGGTCAAACAACACCTCTGATTGACGTACCGTCTACCCGACCATTTCACAATTTACACAATGGATTTTTTTGTATGATTTCATGGCTTTCTAAGGTCGTTCGGGTGGTTTTGACCCCCCAAAGCGCCCTTTTAGCTCCCACCGAACTGCTGTAAATAACACAATCGGTCATAACGTGTGCACCGCACGTCCGATGGGCGTGCCTTCTCCTCCTGCATGTCATGAATAATATTCCTATTTTTTCGTGTGGTTTCAGGTCATTCGGAGCACGTTTTCTCTGAATTTGACCGTCTCATGCCGTTTTTGTGTTTTATGACTCTGGAAATGCTTTTCCGGTTACCGCGGTCAAACGACATCTCCGATTGACGTGCAATCTACCCAACCATTTTATAATTTACACTGTGGCTATTGTCGTATGATTTCATGGCATTATGAGGTCGTTCAGGTGGGTTTGACCCACCAACGCGCCCTTTTAGCACGCGTCGATCTGCTGAAAATGACACAATCGGTCACACCGCACGCAGTGCACGTCCGAAAGGCATTCTGTCTACTCCTACACGTCATGAAGAATATTCATATTGTTTTCTTGTGGTTTCAGGTCATTCGGAGCACATTTTCTTTGAATTCGACTGTCTCATGCCGTTTTGGTGTTTTATGACTTCGGAAATGCATTTCTGGTAACCGCGGTAAAACTATACCTTCGATTGACGTGATGTCTACCCAAACATTTCGCAATTCACACAACAGCTATTGTCGTATGATTTCATGGAATTCCGAGGATGTTCGGTTGGTTTTAACCCCCCAACGCGCCCTTTTAGCGCGCGCTGAACTGCTGAAAACAACACAATCGGTCGTACCACACCCACCACACATCTGATGGGCGTGCCATCTCCTCCTATACGTCACGAATAATATTTCCATTTTTTGTGTGGTTTCAGGTCATTCGAAGCACGTTTGCTCTGAATTCGACCGTCTAATTCCATTTTGGTGTTTTAGGACTCCAGAAACGCGTTTCCGGTCACCACGGTCAAAAGAAACCTCTGATTGACGTGTCGCCAGCATGACCATTTCGCAATTCACAGAACGGTTGTTATCATATTATTTCATGGCATTCTGAAGTCGTTCATGTGGTTTTGACCCCCCAACACGTCCTTTTAGCACCCGCCAAACTGCTGAAAATGACACAATCGGTTGTACCGCACGCACCACACGTCCGATGGGCATGTCGTCTCCTCCTACGTGTTAAAAAGAATATTTTTTTTTGTTTTTGTGTGGTTTCAGGTCATTTGGGTCACGTTTGTTCTGAATTCGACCATTTCACGCCGTTTTGGTGTTTTAGGACTCCAGAAATGTGTTTCCGGTCACCTCGGTCAAACGATGTCTCTGATTGATTTTTCGACTACCCAAACATTTCAAAATTCACACAAAGACTATTTTCGTATGATATCATGGCATTTCGAGGTCATTCGGGTGGGTTTGACCCCCCCCCCCCAACGCGCTCTTTTAGCGCGCGCCGAACTGCTGAAAACGATACAATTGGTCTTATCGCATGCACTGCACGTCCGATGGGTGTGTTGTCTCATCCTACACATCTCGAATAATATTCCTATTGTTTTCGTGTGGTTTCAGGTCATTCAGAGCATGTTTTCTCCGAATTCGACCGTCTCATGCTGTTTTGGTGTTTTATGACTCCAGAAACGCGTTTATGGTCACCGCGGTCAAATGACACCTCTGATTGATGTTACGTCTACCTGGCCATTTCAAAATTCACACAAAAGATATTTTTGTATGATTTCATGGCATTATGAGGTCGTTCGGGTGGTTTTGACCCCCCAACACACCCTTTTAACGCGCGCCGAACTGCTGAGAACGACACAATCAGTCGTCCCACGCGCACCGCACGTCCGATGGGCGTGTCGTCTCCTCCTACACATCACAAATAATATTAATATTGTTTTCATGTGGTTTCAAGTAATTCGGAGCACGTTTTCTCTGAATTCGACTGTCTCACGCCATTTTGGTGTTTTATGACTCCAGAAACATGTTTCTGGTCATCACGGTCAAATGAATCCTCCGATTGATGTGTCTTCTACCCAACCATTTCACAATTCACAGAACAGCTATTGTCTTATTATTTCATGGCATTTTGAGGTCGTTCGGGTGGTTTTGACCCCCAACGCGCCCTTTTAGCACGCTCAAAACTGCTGAAAACAACACAATCGGTCATACCACGCGCACCGCACTTCCGATGGGCGTTTCGTCTCCTCCTACACGTCACGAATAATATTTCTATTGTTTTTGTGTGTGTTGACCACACCTGTTTTGATAATCCCAATTATTATTTCACGTAATTTGATAATCCCAATTAATGTTTATCTATATTCCAATTCGCTCAATCTATGATATACTATTATCATGATGATAATAATATTAAAATAGTCCTTGAAATATGTTAATCAATTTTTATCAATGTGTGTATGAGTTCTGAAGTAATTCTAACCCAATCGGATATGTTTTGCATAAAACGAATGTGTTAAGTCACTAATCTGCGTATAGCTACTGATGCAGAGCTACCGGTACTTAGTCTACCGATAGACAGAGTCAATGATAAGCTAAGAGCTACCGATATGTTAAGAGCTACCGATATGTACAGAGCTACCGATATGTACAAGTCCACCAGTAAGCATAGAACAAGGTCACCGATACAGACAACTACCGATAGAATAATTCTACCAGTATGCTTAAGTCTACTGGTATACATTTGATCGCCGATACTTAACAGAGCTACCGATATTTGTAAACTCACTGATAGAACAAGTCTACCGATATTACATAATGGAGCTACCGATGTGCATAAGTCTACCGATACACATAATCACTGAAACTAAGCATGCTACTGATACAGATAGTTACCGACAGAATTGAGATATCGATAGAACAAGTCTACTGAGCTACCGATAGATTTAGTCTACTGATCGAAGGAGTTACTGATACCAAGAGCTACTGATACACGGAGCTACCGATACAAGATCAAAGAGCTACTGATAGAATCACTGCCACACAAAATCTACCGCTACACATCTACCAACGGAAGGCTACTAAGGATTGACCAACCTGTCAAACTCTATACTCTCAATATTATTTATTTATTAATATAACAGTTACATTTGATGTTTTTAATGCTGTTAATGTTATTTAAGGATATCTGTTGGCATGTCAGGGAACCATACCTAGTACCCATGCAAAAGGTAATCATTCCTTTTTTCCGGAGCTAAATGCTATAAAAGGGAAGATAAAGACCTAGATGAAGTTGGAATATATAGAGAGTGAAGTGGTTTCATATAGAATGTGAATCAAAGAAACTAAGAAGGCACATGATGGGTGAAAAGGACAAAATCTCAACATCATTGAAACGTTTTTCATCTATACTCCAAGAACACTTGACATACTCGAAGCCACTCATTATAGAGGAAACCACAAGCTGCATCATGAGTGAAGAACTACAACAAACACTTCATGCACTCAGGCTGATAAGCTGTACCTGGAACCAAGGGAGAAAACGATACTCTTTTTTTTAGACAAAAACTAGAGAAGGACTCAGAATATTTTCTGACCAATCAAACTAATTCAGAGTTGCACTACTAATCACTAAAGCTTTTCTAAACTCATTCTTACTTATTTAGCAATTATTTAATTTAAATTCTGAGCAGTGTGTGTACCCTGTTTATTTTACACACACACTGTATCCTGAGCTAAACTAGAGGATTCTTAAATCCTCACTCAAACTCCATAAATCCTTTGTATGCCACTGTGGATAGTGGTAGAGGTCGAGTAAGACCTGCACAACTGTGAGCTGTTGTTTGTTTTCCCACGTAGAATTGTGGTAGAGGGCTTTGTACCTGGACAGTTTGTTCACTATTGTTTACCCCGATCCAGGGTGTGGATCAATTTATATAAATTATTTGAGAGGACTAAGTCTCATCTTGAGACTGAACTTCTTGGTTACATCTTGTTGTGAATTTTAGTTTATGTCATAAGTATACCATATATATTTCATATTCCGCTGCTAACTACTTTGAAATATAATTTGTTTTAAAGTTACTTTGATAGTTAAATTATAAAGTTTTTATACTTATTGTAAACCAGTAAGTTAGTTTCAATAGTCAATTTAATCTTCAGATTAAATTAACTGAGACCTAATCAATCTTTGAGAAACTAATTGAACATTTACACTCTGTATAAATTCACTACAGTTTAACTTCGTTTTTAAATAGGGGTGTTTTAAGAGAAATATTTTTAACATAAATTTTAATTGGAACTCAATTCAACCCCCTCTTGAGTATCCACTCTGACCAATAGTGTGGTTTCAGGTCATTCGGAGCACGTTTTCTCCGAATTCGACCGTCTCACGCCATTTTGGTGTTTAATTACTCCGGAATCATGTTTCTGATCACCACAGACAAACGACACCTCCGATTGACATTTTGTCTACCTGAAAATTTCACAATTCACACCACGGCTGTTGTCGTATGATTTCATGGAATTCGGAGGTCGTTCGGGTGGTTTTGACCCCCTAACGCACCCATATAGCGCGCCGAACTGATGAAAACGACACAATCGGTCGTACCGAGCGTACCACATGTCCAATGGGCATGTAGTCTCCTCATGCACATAACTAATAAAATTCCTATTGTTTTCTTGTAGTTTCAGGACATTCGGAGCACATTTTCTCTGAATTCGACCGTCTCACGCCATTTTGGTGTTTTACGACTCTCGAAACGCGTTTCTGGTCACCACGGTCAAACGACAACTCCAATTGATGTGCCTTCTACCCGAACATTTTAAAATTCACACAACAGCTGTTATCGTATGATTTCATGGCATTCTGAGGTCGTTCGGGTGGTTTTGACCCCCCAACGCGCCCTTTTAGCACGCGTCGAACTGCTGAAAACGACACAATCGGTCGTACTGAATGCACCGCACGTCCGGTGGGCGTTCCATCTTCTCCTACACGTCAAAAATAATATTCCTATTGTTTCTGTGTGGTTTCAGGTCATTCGGAGCTCGTTTGCTCCGAATTCGACCGTCTCACGCCGTTTTGGTGTTTTATGACTCTAGAAATGCGTTTCTGGTCACCGCAGTCAAACGACACGTCCGATTGACATTCTGTCTGCCCAAACATTTCACAATTCACACAACGGTTGTTGTCGATTTATTTAATGGCATTCCAAGGTCCTACGGGTGGTTTTGACCCCCCAACGTGCCCTTTTAGCGCGCACTGAACTGCCGAAAACGAAACAATCGGTCGTACCGTGTGCACCGCACGTCTGATGGGTGTTTTGTCACCTCATAAACGTTATGAATAAAATTCATATTGTTTTCATGTGGTTTCAGGTCATTAGGTGAACGTTTTCTCCGAATTCGATCGTCTCATGCCGTTTTTGTGTTTTATGACTCTGGAGACACGTTTCCAATCACCGCGGTCAAACGACATCTCCGATTGATGTGCCGTCTACCCGAACATTTAAAAATTCACACAACGGCTGTAGTCGTATGATATCATGGAATTCCGAGGACATTTGGGTGGTTTTGACCCCCCAAAACATCATTTTAGCGTGCACCAAATTGCTGAAAACAACACAATCTGTCGTACCTCGCGCACCACACGTCTTATGGGAGTGTCGTCTCCTCCAACATGTCACGAATAATATTTATATTTTTTTCATGTTGTTTCAGGTCATTTAGAGCATGTTTTCTCTGAATTCGACCGTCTCATGCCGTTTTGGTGTTCTATGACTCCGGAAACGCTTTTCCGGTCACCACAGTCAAACGACACCTTTGATTGATGTGTCATCTACCCGAACATTTCACAATTCAGACAATAGCTATTTTCATATGATTTCATGGCATTCTGAGGTCGTTCGCATGGTTTTGACCCCCCAACATACCCTTTTAGCGTGCACTGAACTGCCGAAAATGACACAATCGGTCGTACCATGCGCACCGCATGTCTTATGGGCATTCCGTCTCCTTCTACACGTCACAAATAAAATTTCTATTGTTTTTGTGTGGTTTCAGGTCATTCAGAGCACGTTTTCTCTGAATTCGACCGTCTCACGCCGTTTTGGTGTTTTATGACTCTAGAAACGCATTTCCGGTCACAACGGTCAAATGACACCATCGATTGACATGCCTTCTACCGGATCATTTCAAAACTCACACAACGGCTGTTGTTGTATGATTTTATAGCATTCTGAGGTCATTCAGGTGGTTTTGACCCCCCAACGCGCCCTTTTAGCGCGCGCCGAATAGCTGAAAACGGAACAATTGGTCGTACCGCACGCACCACATGTCCGATGGGTATTCAGTCTCCTCCTACATGTGACGAATAATATTCCTATTGTTTTTGTGTGGTTTCAGGTCATTTGGAGCACGTTTTCTCCGAATTCGACCATCTCACGCCGTTTCACAGTTTTATGACTTCGGAAACACATTTCCGGTCACCGCAGTCAAACGATACTTCCGATTGGCGTTACCTCTACCCAACCATTTTATAATACACACAACAGATGTTGTCATAGGATTTCATGGCATTCCAAGGTCGTTCAGGTGGTTTTGACCCCCCAACGTGCCCTTTTAGCGTGCGCCGAACTGCAGAAAACGACACAATCGGTCGTACCGCACACACCGCTCGTCTGATGGGCATGAAGTCTCCTCCTACATGTCACGAATAATATTCCTATTTTTTTTGTGTGGTTTAACATCATTCGGAGGACGTTTTCTCCGAATTCGACCGTCTCATGCTGTTTTGGTGTTTTATGACTCTGGAAATGTGTTTCCGATCGCCGTGGTCAAACGACAACTCCGGTTGATGTTCCATCTACCTGAACATTTCAAAATTCACACAATGGCTGTTTTTGTATGATTTCATGGCATTCTAACATCATTCGGGTGGTTTTGACCCCCCCTAATGCGCCCTTTTAGCGCGCACCGAGCTGCTGAAAATGACACAATCGGTCGTACCGTGCGCACCGCACGTCTGATGGGAGTATCATCTCCTACTAAACATCAAAAATAATATTAATATTGTTTTTATGTGGTTTCAGGTCATTCGGATCACATTTTCTTCGAATTCGACCGTCTCACGCCGTTTTTGTGTTTTATGACTCCGGAAACACGTTTCCGGTCACCGCGGTCAAACGACGCCTCTGATTGACATGATGTGTGTCCTACCATTTCACAATTCACAAAAAGGCTACTGTCATATGTTTTTATTTCATTCTGAGGTCGTTCGGGTGGTTTTGACCCCCCAACGCGCCCTTTTAGTGCGCGCCGAACTGCTGAAAAAGACACAATCAGTCGTACCGCGCACACCGCACGTCCGATGGGCATGTCGTCTCCTCCTACACCTCACAATTAATATTTATATTGTTTCCGTGAGGTTTCAGGTCATTCAAAGCATGTTTTCTCCGAATTCGACCGTCTAACGCCGTTTTGGTGTTTTATGACATCAGAAACGTGTTTCTGGTCACCACGGTCAAAAAACACCTCCGATTGATGTGACGTCTACCAGACCATTTCACAATTCACACAACGAATGTTGTCGTACAATTTCATGGCATTCCGAGGTCATTCGGGTGGTTTTGACCCCCCAACATGCCCTTTTAGCGCGGGTCAAACTGCTGAAAACGACACAATCGGTCGTACCACACACACCACACATCCGATGGGTATGTCGTCTCCTCCTACACGTCAAAAATAATATTCCTATTGTTTTAGTGTGGTTTCAGGTCATTCGGAGCACGTTTTCTCCGAATTCGACCGTCTCACGCAGTTTTGGTGTTTTATGACTC
The DNA here is from genome assembly GCA_963277665.1 of Viscum album. NCBI lineage: Eukaryota > Viridiplantae > Streptophyta > Magnoliopsida > Santalales > Viscaceae > Viscum > Viscum album. The sequence goes on from OY728128.1 coordinate 234,352,265, forward strand.
TGGAAATGCGTTTCGGGTGACCGCGGTCAAAAGACACCTCCGATTGATGTGTCATCTTCCTGAACATTTCAAAATTTTCACAACGGAAGTTATTGTATGATTTCATGGCATTCCGAGGTTGTTCGGGTGGTTTTGAAACCCCAACGCGCCCTTTTAGCGCAGGCCGAACTGCTGAAAACGACACAATCGGTTGTACCACGCGCACAACACGTCCGATGAGCATGTCGTCTCCTCCTACATGTCACGAATAATATTCCAATTGTTTTCTTGCGGTTTCAGGTCATTCAGAGCACTTTTCCTCCTAATTCGACCGTCTCATGCCGTTTTGGTGTTTTTTGACTCCGGAAACACGTTTCTGATTACCGCGGTCAAACGACACCTCTGATTGATGTGCCCCCTGCCCGAACATTTTACAATTCACACAAAGGCTGTTGTCAAATGATTTCATGGCATTTTGAGGTCGTTCGGGTGGTTTTCACCCCCAATGCGCTCTTTTAGCACGCGTCGAACTTCTGAAAACGGCACAATCGGTCGTACCGCGCGTACCGCACGTCCAATAGGCATGTCGTCTCCTCTTACAGGTCACGAATAACATTCCTATTGTTTTCATGTGGTTTCAGGTCATTCGGAGCATGTTTTCTCTTAATTCAATCGTCTCACACTGTTTTGGTATTTTATGACTCCAGAAACGTGTTTCCGGTCATCGTGGTCAAACGAAACCTCTGATTGATGTAATGCCTAGCCGAACATTTCAAAATTCACAGCGCGGCTGTTTTCGTATGATTTAATGGCATTCTGAGGTCGTTCGGGTGGTTTTGACCCCCCAACGCGCCCTTTTAGCGCGCGCCGAACTGCTGAAAACGACACAATCGGTCTTACCGCACGCAACGCACGTCCGTTGGGCATGTAGTCCCCTCGTAAACGTCACGAATAATATTGATATTGTTTTCATGTGGTTTTAGGTCATTCAGAGCACGTTTTCTCTGAATTCGACCGTCTCATGCCGTTTTGGTGTTTTATGACTCCGGAAACGCGTTTTTGGTCACCGCGGTCAAACGAAATCTCCGATTGACGTGACGTCTACTAGACCATTTCAAAATTCACACCCCGGCTATTGGTGTATGATTTCATGGTATTTTGAGGTCGTTCGGGTAGGATTGACCCCCAAATGCCCCCTTTTAGCGCGCACTGAACTGCTGAAAAGGACACAATCGGTCGTACCGCGCGCACCGCACGTCCGATGGGTGTGTCGTCTCCTCCTACATGTCACGAATAATATTACAATTATTTTCGTGTGGTTTTAGGTAATTCGGAGCACATTTACACTGAATTCGACCGTCTCACGCCATTTTGGTGTTTTATGACTACGAAAACGCATTTCTGGTCACCGCGGTCAAAAGACACCACCGATTGACGTGTCGTTTACCCAAACATTTCACAATTCACACTATGGTTGCTGTCATAGGATTTCATGGCATTTCAAGGTCGTTCGGGTGGTTTTGACCCCCCCAACGCAGTCTCTTAGCGCACGTCGAACTGTTGAAAATGACACAATCAGTTGTACCAGGCGCACCACACATTCGATGGCTGTGTCCTCTCCTCCTACACATCACGAATAATACTCATATTTTTTTCATGTGGTTTTAGTTCATTCGGAGCACATTCGCTCTGAATTCGACCGTCTCACGCCGTTTTGGTGTTTTATGACTCCGGAAACGAGTTTCCGGTCACCGCGGTCAAACGACACCTCTAATTGACATGTCGTCCACCCGAATATCTCACAACTCATTTAACGGTTGTTGTCAAATGATTTCATGGAATTCCAAGGTCGTTTGGGTGGTTTTAACCCCCCAACGCGCCCTTTTAGCGTGCACAGAACTGCTGAAAACGACACAATCGGCCATACCGCGTGCACCGCACATCCGATGGGCGTGTCGTCTCCTCCTACACATCACGAATAATATTACTATTGTTTTTGTGTGGTTTCAGGTCATTCGGAACACGTTTTCTCTGAATTCGACCGTCTCACGCCGTTTTGGTGTTTTATGACTCTGGAAAAGCGTTTCTGGTCACCGCCGTCAAACGACACCTTCGATTGACGTTCCATATACTTGACCGTTTTTAAATTTACCAAACGGCTGTTGTAGTATGATTTCATGGCATTTTGAGGTCGTTCTGGTGGTTTTGACCCCCCAAAGCACCCTTTTAGCGTGCACCGAACTGCAGTAAAAGACACAATTGATCGTACTGCGCGTACCGCACGTCTGATGGACGTGTCGCCTCCTCCTACACGTCAATAATAATATTACTATTGTTTTCGTGTGGTTTCAGGTCATTCGGAGCACATTTGATCCAAATTCGACCGTCTCACGCCGTTTTGGTGTTTTATGATTCCGAAAACGCGTTTCCGGTCACTGCGGTCAAAATCCATCTCTGATTGACCTGTCAACTACCCGAACATTTCATAATTTACACCACAACTGTTTTCGGATGATTTCATGGCATTTTGAGGTTGTTCGGGTGGTTTTGACCCCCCAACGTGCCCTTTTAGCGCGCGTCGATCTGCTGAAAATGACACAATCGGTCCTACCTCCTTCACCACACATCTGATGGGCGTTCTGTCTCCTCCTACATGTCTCGAATAATATTCATATTGTTTTTGTGTGGTTCCAGGTCATTCGGAGCATGTTTTTTCCGAATTCGATCGTCTCACTCCGTTTTGGTGTTTTATGACTCCGGAAACACGTTTCCAGTCGCCGCGATCAAACGATAGCTCTGATTGACATGCCGTCTGCCTGGACAATTCCCAATTTACACAAGGACTGTTGTCGTATGATTTAATGGAATTCCTAGGTCGTTCGGGTGGTTTTGGCCCCCCCAAGACGCCCTTTTAGCGTGCGCCGAACTGCTGAAAAGGACAAAATCGGTCGTACCACATGCGCCACATGACCGATGGGCATGTTGTCTCCTCTTACCAATCATAAATAATATTCATATTGTTTTCGTGTGGTTTCAGGTCATTCAAATCACGTTTACTCCGAATTTGACCGTCCCACACCGTTTTGGTGTTTTATGGCTCCGAAAACATGTTTCCGGTCATCGCGGTCAAACGACACCTCTGATTGATGTGCCGCCTACCCGACCATTTCACAATTCACACCACGACTATTTTCGTATGATTTAATGGCATTCCAAGGTCGTTCGTGTGGTTTTGACCCCCCAACGCGCCCTTTTAGCGCGCGCCGAACTGTGAAAAATGACACAATCGGTTGTACCGCGCGCACCGCACATCCGATGGGAGTGGCATCTCCTCCTACACATCGCGAATAATATTACTATTGTTTTTGTGTGGTTTCAGGTCATTCGGAGCATGTTTTATCTAAATTCGACCGTCTCATGCCATTTTGGTGTTTTATGACTCTAGAAAGGTGTTTCCAGTCACCGCGGTCAAACGACACTTCCAATTGACGTGTCGTCTTCCTGACCATTTCATAATTCACAAAACAGCTGTTTTTGTATGATTTCATGGCATTCTGAGGTCGTTCAGGTGGGTTTGACCCCCCAACGGGCCCTTTCTGCGCGTGCCGAACTGTTGAAAACAACACAATCGGTCATACCGCGTGCACCGCACGTATGATGAGCATGTTTTCTCCTCCTAAATGTCTCAAATAATATTCGTATTGTTTTCGTGTGTTTTTAGGTAATTCGGAGCACGTTTGCTCCGAATTCAACCGTCTCATGCTGTTTTGGTGTTTTATGACTCCAGAAACGCGTTTCTGGTCACCACGGTCAAACGACACCTCTAATTGACATGTCGTCTACCCAAAAATTTTAAAATTCACACAAAGGCTGTTGTCATATTATTTCATGGTATTCTGAGGTCGTTCAGGTGGTTTTGACCCCCCAACGCGCCCTTTTAGCTTACGTCGAACTGCTGAAAATGACATAATCAGTCATACCGCGCGCACCGCATGTCCGATGGGCGTTACGTCCCCTCCTAAACGTCATGAATAATATTCCTATTGTTTTCATGGGGTTTCATGTCATTAAGATTACGTTTTCACGGAATTTGACCGTCTCACGCCGTTTTGGTGTTTTGTGACTCCGGAAACGTGTTTCCGGTCACCGTGGTCAAACGACCCCTCCGATTGAAATGTCGTCTACCCGACAATTTTACAATTGACACCACAGCTGTTGTCGTATGATTTAATGGCATTCTGAGGTCATTCGGGTGGTTTTGACCCACCAACATGCCATTTTAGCGCGTGCCGAACTGCTGAAAACAACACAATCGGTCGTACCGTGCGCACCGCATGTCCAATGGGCGAGTTGTCTCCTCCTACACATCAAGAATAATATTCCTATTGTTTTCGTGTGGTTTTAGGTCATACAGAGATCTTTTTCTCTGAATTTGACCGTCTCATGCCGTTTTGGTGTTTTATGACTCCGAAAACGTGTTTCTGGTCACCGTGGTAAACGACACCTTCGATTGACGTGCTGTCTACAAGAACATTTCACAATTCACACATGGATGTTGTCGTATTATTTCATGACATTTCTAGGTCATTCGGGTTGTTTTGACCCCCCAATGCGCCCTTTTAGCACGCACCGAACTGCTGAAAACGAAACAATCAGTCCTACCGCGTGCACTGCATGTCCAATGGGAGTGTCTTCTCCTCCTACAGGTCACGAATAATATTCTATTGTTTTCATGTGGTCTCAGGTCATTCAGAGCACGTTTGCTCTGAATTCTACCGTCTCACGCCGTTTTGGTGTTTTGTGACTCCAGTAACGTGTTTTCGGTCATCGCGGTCAAACGACACCTCTGATTGACGTACTACCTGCCCGACCATTTCACAATTTACACCGCAGCTATTATCGTATGATTTAATGGCATTCTGAGGTCGTTCGGGTGGGCTTGACCCCCCAACGCGCCCTTTTAACACTCGCCGAACAGCTGAAAATGACACAATTGGTCGTACCACGCGCACCACACGTGCGATGGGCGTTCTGTCTCCTCCTACATGTCTCGAATAATATTCCTATTGTTTTAGTGTGGTTTTAGGTCATTCGGAGCATGTTTTCTCCGAATTCGATCGTCTCACGCCGTTTTGATGTTTTATGACTCCAGAAACGTGTTTCCGGTCACCGCAGACTAACGACACCTCTGATTGATGTTATGTCTGCCTGAACATTTTAGAATTCACACAAAGACTGTTTTCGTATCATTTCATGGCATTCCAAGGTCGTTCGAGGGGTTTTGACCCCCCAACGCGCCCTTTTAGCACGCACTGAACTGCTGAAAACGACACAATTGGTCGTACCGCGTGCACTGCACGTCCGATGGGAATTTTGTCTCCTCCTACACATTACGAATAGTATTCCTATTGTTTTCGTGTGGTTTTAGGTCATTAAGAGCACGTTTTCTCTGAATTCGACCATCTCAGGCCGTTTTGTTGTTTTATGACTCTCGAAACGCGTTTCTGGTCACTGCGGTCAAACGACACCACTGATTGACATTCCGTCTGCCCGAACATTTCAAAATTCACACAACGGCTATTTTCGTATGATTTAATGGAATTCTGAGGTCGTTCGGGTGGTTTTGACCCCCCAAAGCACGCTTTTAGCGTAAGCCAAACTGCTGTAAACGGCACAATCGGTTGTACCACGCGCACCGCACGTCTGATGGGCGTTCCATCTCCTTCCACACGTCAATAATAATTTTTTTATTGTTTTTGTGTGGTTCGAGGTCATTCAGAGCACGTTTTCTATGAATTCGACCGTCTCACGCCTTTTTGGTGTTTTATGACTCTGGAAAGGCGTTTCAAGTCACTGTGGTCAAACGACATCTCTGATGGACGTTCAGTCTACCAGAACATTTCATAATTTACACCATGGATGTCTTCATATGATTTCATGGAATTCTGAGGCCGTTCGGGTGGTTTTGACCCCCCAACGCGCCCATTTAGCGCACGCCGATCTGCTGAAAATGACACAATCGGTTGTACCGTGCGTCCCACATGTCTGATGGGCGTTCCGTCTCCTCTTACATGTCACGAATAATATTTCAATTGTTTTCTTGTGGTTTCAGGTCATTCGGAGCACGTTTTCTCCGTATTCGATCGTCTCACACCGTTTTGGTGTTTTATGACTCCGGAAATGCGTTTCCGGTCACCGCGGTCAAACAACACCTCCAATTCACATTCCGTCTGCCTGACCATTTAAAAATTCATAGAACGGAGTTTTCGTATGATTTAATGGAATTCCGAAGTCGTTCGGGTGGTTTTGACCTCCCCCCCCAACGAGCCCTTTTAGCGTGCGTCGAACTGCTGAAAATGACACAATTGGTCGTACCGCACGCACCGAAAGTCCGATGGGCGTGACGTCTCCTCCTACACATCATGACTAATATTACTACAGTTTTCATGTGGTTTCAGGTCATTCAGAGAACATCTGTTCTTAATTCGACCGTCTCACGCTGTTTTGGTGTTTTATGACTCCGGAAACGTGTTTCCGGTCACCGCGGTAAAACGACACCTCTGATTAACCTTCCGTCTGCCTGACCATTTCACAATTCACAAAATGGATCTTTTAGAATGATTTCATGGCATTCTGAGGTCGTTCGGGTGGGTTTGACCACCCAACACGCCCTTTTATCGGGCACCGAACTGCTGAAATCGACACAATCAGTCATACCGCGCGCACCGCACGTCTGATGGGCATTTTTTCTTCTTCTACAAGTCACAAATAATATTCGTATTGTTTTCTTGTGGTTTCAGGTCATTTGGAGCACATTTTCTCCGAATTCGATCGTCTCATGCTGTTTTGGTGTTTTATGACTCCAAAAACACGTTTCTGGTCACTGCGGTCAAATGACACCTCCGATTGAAGTGTTGTCTACCCAACCATTTCAAAATTCACACAACGACTATTGTCGAATAATTTCATTGCATTTCGAGGTCGTTCGTGTGGTTTTGACCCCCCAACGCACCATTTTAGCGCGCGCCGAACTACTGAAAATGATACAATCAGTCGTACCGCGCGAACCGCACGTCCGATGGGCATGCCCTCATCTCCTACAGGTCACGAATAATATTTATATTGTTTTCATGTGGTTTCCGGTCATTCGGAGCACGTTTTCTCCGAATTCAACCGCCTCACACCGTTTTCGTGTATTATGACTCTGGAAATGCGTTTTGGCCACCGCGGTCAAATGAAACCTCCGATTGACATTCCATCTACCCGACCATTTCATAACTCACACAACAGCTGTTTTTGTATGATTTCATGGCATTCCATGGTCATTCATGTGGTTTTGACCCCCCAAAGCGCCCTTTTAGCGAGCGTCGAACTGCTGTAAATGACACAATCGGTTGTACCGTGCGCAACGTACGTTTGATGGGTGCGTTGTCTCCTCCTACACATCAAGAATAATATTCCTATTGTTTTTGTGTGGTTTCAGGTCATTCAGAGCACGTTTTCTCCGAATTCAAACGTCTCACGCCGTTTTGGTGTTTTATGACTCCGGAAACGTTTTTTTGGTCACCGTGGTCTAAGAACACCTCTGATTGACGTGCTGTCTACATGAACATTTCACAGTTCATACAGCGGCTGTTTTCTTATGATTTAATGTCATTCTGAGGTTGCTCGGGTTGTTTTGACCCCGCAACGCGACATTTTAGCGCGCGCCTAACTGCTGAAAACATCAGAATCGGTTATACCGTGAAAACCACACGTCCGATGGGCGTGTCCTCTCCTCCTACATGTCACGAATAATATTATATTATTTTCATGTGGTTTCAGGTCATTCAGAGCACGTTTTCTCCGAATTCAACCTTCACACGGCGTTTTGGTGTTTTATGACTCCGGAAATGTGTTTCCAGTCATCGTAGTCAAACGACACCTCTGATTGATGTGCCGCCTCCCCGAACATTTCACAATTCACACCGCAACTGTTTTTGTAAGATTTAATGGCATTCTGAGGTCGTTCGTGTGGGTTTGACCCCCCAACGCGCCCTTTTAGCACGCGTTGAACTGCTGAAAATGACACAATCTATCGTACCGCGTGCACCGCACATCCGATGGGCATGCCGTCTCCTCCTACTTGTCTCAAATAATGTTTCTATTGTTTTTGTGTGGTTTCAGGTCATCCGGAGCACGTTTTCTCCGAATTCAACCATCTTATGCTGTTTCGGTGTTTTATGACTCCAGAAACTCATTTCCGGTCGCTGCGGTCAAATGACATCTCTGATTGACGTCCTGTCTACCTGAACATTTTACAATTCACATAATGGCTGTTGTCGTATGATTTCATGGCATTCTGAGGTCGTTCGGGTGGTTTTGACCCGCCAACGTGCCCTTTTAGCACGCGCTGAACTGCTGAAAACGACACAATCGGTCGTCCCGCGCGCACCGCATGCCTGATGGTCATGCCATCTCCTCTTACACATCACGAATAATATTCCAATAGTTTTCATGCGGTTTCAAGTCATTCGGAGCACGTTTTCTCTGAATTCGACTACCTCATGCCGTTTTGGTGTTTTATGACTCCGGAAATTCGTTTCCGGTCATCGCGGTCAAACTAAAACTCCGATTGACATTCCGTCTACCTGACCATTTTAAAATTCACTCAACGACTGTAGTCGTATAATTTCATGGCATTCAGAGGTCGTTCGGGTGGTTTTGACCCCCCAACGCGCCCTTTTAGCGCGCGCCGAACTACTGAAAACGACACAATCGGTCGTATCGCGCGCACCGCACGGATGATGGGTGTTTAGTCTCCTTCTACATGTCATGAATAATATTTCTATTTTTTTCGTGTGGTTTCAGGTCATTCGGAGCACGTTTGTTCTGAATTCGAACGTCTCACACCGTTTAGGTGTTTTATGACTCCGAAAACATGTTTCCAGTCACCGCGGTCAAACTACACCTTCGATTGACATGTTTTCTTCCCGACCATATCAAAATTCATACCACGGCTGTTGTCTTGTGATATCATGGCATTCCGATGTCGTTCGGGTGGGTTTCCACGCCCAACGCGCCCATTTAGTGCGCGTCGAACTGCTGAAAATAACACAATCGGTCGTATCATGCGCACCGCACGTCTTATGGGCATGTCGTCTCCTCCTACATGTCACGAATAATATTCCTATTATTTTCGTGTGGTTTCAGGTCATTCGGAGCACGTTTGCTCCGAATTTGGCCGTCTCACGCCCTTTTGGTGTTTTCTGACTCCGAAAACATGTTTCCGGTCACCGCGGTCAAATGACAGCTCCGATTGATGTGTCTTCTACCTAACCATTTCACAATTTACACAAGGGATGCTGTTGTATGATTTCATGGCATTCCGAGGTTGTTCGGGTGGTTTTGGCTCCCCAACACGCCATTTTAGTGTGCGCCGAACTGCTGAAAACGACACAATTGGTCGTACTACACACACCACACGTCTGATGGGTGTGTTGTCTCCTCCTACACATCACGAATAATGTTCGTATTGTTTTCGTGTGGTTTCAGGTCATTCGGAGCACGTTTGCTCCGAATTTGACCGCCTCACGCCGTTTTGGTGTTTTATGACTTCAGAAACAAGTTTCCAGTCATCGCGGTCAAAAGACACCTCCGATTGATGTGCCTCTTGCCCAACCATTTCACAATTCACACTACGGCTGATGTCGTATGATTTAATGGCATTCTGAGGTCGTTCGTGTGGTTTTGACCCCCCAACACGCCCTTTTAGCGCGCGCTAAATTGCTAAAAATGACACAATAGGTCGTACCACCCACACCGCATGTTCGATGGGCATGGAATCTCCTCCTACACGTCATGAATAATATCCCTATTGTTTTCATGTGGTTTTAGGTAATTTGGAGCATGTTTTATCCGAATTGGACCGTCTCACGCCGTTTTGGTGTTTTATGACTCCAGAAAACATTTCCGATCACCGTGGTCAAACGACACCTCTGATTGACGTGTCGTCTGCTCAACCATTTCAAAATTCACACCACGCCTATTGTCGTATCATTTCATGGAATCCCGAGGTCATTCGGGTGGTTTTGACCCCCCCTACGCGTGCTTTTTGCGCGCACTGAACTGCTGAAAACGACACAATCAGTCGTACCGCAGGCACCGCACGTCCGATGGGCATGCCCTCTCCTCCTACACATAATGAATAATATTCCTATTTCTTTCGTGTGGTTTCAGGTCATTCGGAGCATGGTTTCTCCGAATTCGACCGTCTCACGGCCTTTTGGTGTTTTATGACTCCGGAAACACGTTTCCGGTCACCGCAGTCAAAAGACAATCCCGATTGATGTGTTTTCTGCCCGAACATTTCATGATTTAAACCACGGCTGTTGTAGTATGATTTCATGGCATTCCGAGATCGTTCGGGTGGTTTTGACCCCCCAACGTGCCATTTTAGCGCTTACTGAACTGCTGAAAACGACACAATCGGTCATACCGCACGTACCGCATGTCCGATTGGTGTGCCGTCTCCTCCTACACGTCAAGAATAATATTCCTATTGTTTTTGTGTGGTTTCAGGTCGTTTGGAGCACCTTTTCTTTGAATTCGACTGTCTCATCCCGTTTTGGTGTTTTTTTACTCCAGAAATGTGTTTCCAGTCACCACGGTCAAACGACACCTCATATTGATGTTCCGTCTGCCCGAGAATTTCAAAATTCACACAACGGATATTGGCGTATGATTTCATGCCATTATGAGGTCGTTCGGGTGGTTTTGACCCCCCAAAGCACCCTTTTAGCGCAAACCAAACTGCTGTAAACGACACAATCGGTCGTACCGTGCGCACCGCACGTATGATGGGCGTTCCGTCTCCTCCTATAGGTCAATAATAGTATTCCTATTGTTTTCGTGTGGTTTCAGGTCATTTAGAGGACGTTTTCTCTGAATTAAACCGTCTCACGCCGTTTTGGTGTTTTTTGACTCCAGTAACGCGTTTCCAGTCAGCGCGGTCAAACGACCTCTCCGATGGACCTGTCGTCTGCCCAAACATTTCATAATTTACACCACGGCTGTTTTCATATAATTTCACAACATTATGAGGTCGTTCGGGTGGGTTTGACCCCCCAACACGCCCTTTTAGCGAGCGATGATCTGCTAAAAACGACACAATCGTCCATACCGTGCGCCCCACACGTCTGATGGGTGATCCGTCTCCTCCTGCACATCACGAATAATATTCCAATTGTTTTCGTGTGGTTTCAGGTCATTCGGAGCATGTTTTCTCCGAATTCGATCGTCTCACGCCGTTTTGGTGTTTTATGACTCTGGAAACGCGTTTTCCAGTCACCGTGGTCAAACGACACCTCAAATTGATGTGCTTTCTTACCAAACCTTTCAAAATTCATAGAACGACTGTTGTCCTATGATTTAATGGCATTCTGAAGTCATTCGGGTGGTTTTGACCCCCCAACGAGTCCTTTTAGCATGCGCCGAACTGCTGAAAATGACACAATGGGCCGTACCGTGCACACCGCACGTCCGATGGGCATGAAGTCTCCTCCTAAAAATCATGAATAATATTCCTATAGTTTTCGTGTGGTTTCAGGTCATTAAGAGCAAATTTGTTCTTGAATTTGACTGTCTCACGCAGTTTTGGTGTTTTATGACTCCGGAAATGCGTTTCCGGTCACCGCGGTCAAAAGACACCTCTGATTGACATGTCATCTGCCTGACCATTTTAAAATTTACAAAACGGCTGTTTTTGTATGATTTCATGGCATTCTGAGGTCGTTCGGGTGGGTTTGACCCCCCAACGCGCCCTTTTAGCGCACGCCGAACTGCTGAAATCGACACAATCAGTCGTACTGCATGCACCACATGTCTGTGGGCGTGTTATCTCCTCCTACATGTCACAAATAATATTCCTATTGTTTTCGTGTTGTTTTAGGTCATTCGGAGCATGTTTTCTCTGAATTCGACAGTGTCATGCTGTTTTGGTGTTTTATGACTCCGGAAACGCGTTTCTGGTCACCGCGGTCAAACGACATATCTGATTGACGTGTCTTATGCCTGACCATTTCACAATTCACACAATGTCTATTGTCGTATAATTTCATGGCATTCCGAGGTCGTTCGGGTGGTTTTGACCCCCCAACGCGCCATTTTAGCGCGCACCGAACTGCTGAAAATGTTACAATCAGTCGTACCGCACGCACCGCACGTCCAATGGATGTGTTGTCTCCTCCTACACATCAAGAATAATATTCTTATTGTTTTCGTGTGGTTTCAGGTCATACAGAGCACTTTTTCTCTGAATTTGAGCGTCTCACGCCGTTTTGGTGTTTTATGACTCCGGAAACGTGTTTCTGGTCACCGAGGTTAAACGACACCTCTGATTGACATGTTTTCTGCCAGACCATTTCAAAATTTACACCACGACTATTGTCATATGATTTAATGGCATTCCGAGATCGTTCGTGTGGTTTTGACACCCCAACGCGCACTTTTAGAGCGCCCGAACTGCTAAAAACGACACAATCGGTCGTACCGCACGCACCGCACGTCCGATGGTCGTGTCGTCTCCTACTACACGTCACGAATAATATTCTTATTGTTTTCTTGTGGTTTCAGGTCATTTGGAGCATGTTTTATCCGAATTCGACCGTCTCACACCGTTTTGGTGTTTTATGACTCCATGAACACATTTCCAGTCACTGCAGTAAAACGACACATCCGATTGATGTTTCGTATACTTGACCATTTCAAAATTCACACCAAGGCTGTTGTCGTATCATTTCATGGCATTCCGAGGTCATTCGGGTGGGTTTGACCCCCCCAACTCGCCCTTTTAGCACATGCCGAACTGCTGAAAACGACACAATCAGTCGTACCGCACACACCGCATGACCAATGGGCGTGTCGTCTCCTCCTACACGTCACAAATAATATTCGTATTTTTTTAGTGTGGTTTCAGGTCATTCGGAGCACGTTTTCTCCGAATTTGACCGTCTCACACCGTTTTGGTGTTTTATTACTTCAGAAACACATTTCCGGTCACCGGGGTCAAACGACACCTCTGATTGATGTGCCATCTACCCGAACATTTCATAATTTAAACCATGACTATTTTCGTATGATCTCATGGCATTCTGAGGTCGTTCAGGTGGTTTTGACCCCCCAATGCACCATTTTAGCGTGCGCCGAAATGCTGAAAACGACACAATCGGTCGTACCATGCGCACCACACATCCGATGGGCGTTCGGTCTCCTCCTACATGTCACGAATAATATTATTATTCTCTTCATGTGGTTTCAGGTCCTTCAGAGCACCTTTGCTCCGAATTCAACCATCTCACGCCGTTTTGGTGTTTTTTTTGACTCCGGAAACGTGTTTCCGGTCATGGAAGTCAAATGACACCTCCGATTGATGTGCCGCCTACCCGACCATTTCAAAATTCACACCACGACTGTTGTCGTATGATTTAATGGAATTCCGAGGTCGTTCGGGTGGTTTTGATCCCCCAACGTGCCTTTTTAGCACACGCCGAACTGCTAAAAATGACACAATCGGTCCTACCGCGAACACCGCACATCTGATGGGTGTGTCGTCTCCTCCTACATGTCACAAATAATATTCCTATTGTTTTTGTATGTTTTTAGGTCATTCGGAGCACATTTTCTCCGAATTTGACCGTCTCAAGCCGTTTTTGGTGTTTTATGACTCCAGGAATGCGTTTCTGGTCACCGCGGTCAAACGACACCTCATTTAACATGACATATGATCAAACATTTCACAATTCACACCACGGCTATTATAGTATGATTTCATGGAATTTTGAGGTCTTTCGGGTGGTTTTGACCACCCAACGCGCCCTTTTAGCGCGCGCCGAACTACTGAAAACGATACAATCAGTCGTACCGCGTGCACCGCACGTCCGATGGGCATGTCGTCTTCTCCTACACGTCATGAATAATATTACTAATTTTTACATGTGGTTTCATGTCATTTAGAGCATGTTTTCACCGAATTAGATCGTCTCACGCCGTTTTGGTGTTTTATGACTCCAGAAATGTATTTCTGGTCACTGAGGTCAAACGACACCTCCGATTTATGTGACTTCTACCCGACCATTTCACAATTCAGACTACCACTTTTTTTGTATGATTTCATGGAATTTCGAGGTCGTTTGGGTGGTTTTGACCCCCCAACGCGCACTTTTAGCGCATGCCGAACTGCTGAAAACGACACAACCGGTCGTACCGCGTGCACCGCACATCTGATGGGCGTGTTGTCTCCTCCTACACATCACGAATAATATTCCTATTTTTTTCGTGTGGTTTCAGGTCATTCGGAGCACGTTTGCTCCGAATTCGACCATCTCACGCTGTTTTGGTGTTTTATGAATCCGGAAACGTGTTTATGGTCACCACGGTCAAACGACACCTCTGATTGACGTGCTGTCTGCCCGAACATTTCACAATTCACACAAAGGATGTTTTCGTCTGATTTAATGGCATTCCTAGGTCGTTCGGGTGGTTTTGACCCCCCAACGTGCCCTTTTAGCACACGCCGAACTGCTGAAAACGACACAATCGGTCGTACCACGCGCCCCGCACATCTGATGGGATGTCATCTCCTTCTACACATCAAAAATAATATTCCTATTGTTTTTGTGTGGTTTCAGGTCATTCAGAGCACGTTTTCTCTGAATTCGACTGCCTCACGCCGTTTTGGTGTTTTTTGACTCCGGAAATGCATTTTCAGTCACCGCAGTCAAACGACACCTCCGATTGACCTTCCGTCTACCTTACCATTTATCAATTCATACAATGGCTGTTTTCCTTTGATTTCATGGCATTCCGAGGTCGTTCGGGTGGTTTTGACCCCCCAAAGCGCCCTTTTAGCGTGCGCCAAACTGCTGTAAACGACACAATCGGTCGTACCGCACGCACCACCCATCCAATGGGAATCTCGTCTCCTTCTACATGTCATGAATAATATTCCAATTGTTTTCGTATGGTTTCAGGTCATATGGAGCACATTTGCTCCGAATTCAACTGTCTCACGCCGTTTTGGTGTTTTATGACTCCGGAAACGCATTTCCAGTCACCGCGGTCAAATGACAACTCCGATTGACGTTCCTTCTACTCGACCATTTCATAATTTAAACCATGGCTGTTGTCGTATGATTTTAAGGCATTCCAATGTCGTTCGGGTGGCTTTGACCCCCCCCCCCCCAACGCGCCCTTTTAGCGCTCACCGATCTTCTGAAAATGACACAATCAGTCGTACCGCGTGAACCACACATCTTATGGGTGTTATATCTCCTCCTCCACATCATGAATAATATTTCTATTGTTTTCATGTGGTTTCAGGTCATTCGGAGCACGTTTTTTCCAAATTCGACCGTCTCACACCGTTTTGGTGTTTTTTGACTCCTGAAACACGTTTCCGGTAACCGTGGTCAAACGACACCTCCGACTGACGTGCTGTCTACCCGACCATTTCACAATTCACACAAAAGCTATTGTCGTATGATTTCATGGCATTCTGAGGTCGTTCGGCTGGTTCTGACCCCCCAACGCGCACTTTTAGCGCTCGCTGAACTGCTGAAAAGGACACAATCGACCGTACCACGTCCACTACACATACGATGGGCATGTCGTCTTATCCTACACATAAAAATTAATATTTCTATTGTTTTCGTGTGGTTTCAGGTCATTCTAAGCATGTTTGCTCTGAATTTGATCATCTCATGCCATTTTTGTGTTTTATGACTCCGGAAACGCATTTCCAGTCTCCGCTGTCAAATGAAACCTCTGATTGACATGTCGTCTGCCCGACCATTTCAGAATTCACAAAACGACTATTTTTGTATGATTTCATTGTATTCCGAAGTCGTTCATGAGGTTTTGACCCCCCCAACGTGCCCTTTTAGCGCACGCCCAACTGCTGAAAATGACACAATCGGTCGTACCACGCGCACCGCATGTCCGATGGGTGTACCGTCTCCTCCTACACGTCACTAATAATATTTCTATTGTTTTCGTGTGGTTTCAGGTCATTCAGAGCACGTTTGTTCTGAATTTGACCGTGTCACGCCGTTTTGGTGTTTTTTGACTCCGGAAACGCGTTTTTGGTCACCGCAGTCAAACAAAACCTCCGATTGACATTCTATTGGCATGACCATTTCACAATTCACACAACAGCTGTTTTAGTATGATTTCATGGCATTCTGAGGTCATTCGGGTGGGTTTGACCCCCCAACGCGCCCTTTTAATGCGCGCCGAACTGCTGAAAATGACACAATTGGTCGTACCGCGTGCACTGCACATCCGATGGGCATGCCGTCTCCTCCTACACGTCTCAAATAAATTCCTATTTTTCGTCTGGTTTCAGGTAATTCAGAGCACATTTACTCCGAATTCGACCGTCTCATGCTCTTTTGGTGTTTTATGACTCCAGAAACGCGTTTTCAGTCACCGCGG
Organism: Viscum album; assembly: GCA_963277665.1. Lineage (NCBI taxonomy): Eukaryota > Viridiplantae > Streptophyta > Magnoliopsida > Santalales > Viscaceae > Viscum > Viscum album. The sequence continues at coordinate 234,368,714 of OY728128.1, forward strand.
TCAAATGAAACCTCTGATTGACATGCCATCTACCCAAACATTTCACAATTCACACAACATCTGTTTTCATTTGATTTCATGGAATTCTGAGATCATTCGGGTGGGTTTGACCCCCCAACGCGCCCTTTTAACGCGCGCCAAACTGCTGAGAACGACACAATCGGTCGTCCCACACGCACCACACATCTGATGGGCATTCCATCTCCTCCTAAATGTCACGAATAATATTCATATTGTTTTCGTGTGGTTTCAGGTCATTCGGAGCACGTTTGCTCCGAATTCGACCGTCTCATGCCGTTTTGGTGTTTTATGACTCCAGACACATGTTTCCGGTCATCACGGTCAAATGAAACCTTCGATTGATGTTACATCTGCCCGACCATTTCATAATTTAAACCACAGCTGTTTTCGTATGATTTATGGCATTCTAATGTCGTTCAGGTGGTTTTGACCCCCCAACGCGCCCTTTTAGCGCGCGCAGAACTGCTGAAAATGACACAATCGGCCGAACCGCACACACCGCATGTCCGATGGGAGTTTCGTCTCCTCTTATACGTCACGAATAATATTACTATTGTTTTCAGGTGGTTTCAGGTCATTCGGAGCACGTTTTATCCGAATTCGACCATCTCACACCGTTTTGGTGTTTAATGACTCTGGAAACGTGTTTTCGATCACCGCGGTCAAACAACACCTCCGATTGATGTTCTTTCTACTCGACGATTTCAAAATTCACACCATGGATATTGTCGTATGATTTCATGGAATTCCGACGTTGTTAGGGTGGTTTTGACCCCCCAACGCACTCATTTAGCGCACGACGAACTGCTGAAAACGACACAATCGGTCGTACCGCGCGCACCGCATGTCCAATGGGTGTTCCGTCTCCTCCTAAATGTCACGAATAATATTACTATTGTTTTCATGTGGTTTCAGGTCATTTGGAGCACGTTTTCTCTGAATTCAGCTATCTCACACCGTTTTGGTGTTTTGTGACTCCGGAAATGCGTTTCCGGTCACCGCTGTCAAACGACAGCTCCAATTGACATTTTGTCTGCCCGAAACTTTCAAAATTCACACAAAGGATGTTTTATTATGATTTCATGGAATTTTGAGGTCGTTTGGGTGGTTTTGACCCCCCAACGCGCCCTTTTAGCGCGCGCCAAACTGCTGAAAACGACACAATCGGTCGTACCACGCGCACCGCACGTCCTATTGGTGTTCTGTCTCCTCCTACATGTCACGAATAATATTCATATTGTTTTCATGAGGTTTCAGGTCATTCAGAGCAAGTTTGCTCCGAATTCGACAGTCTCACACCGTTTTGGTGTTTTATGACTCTGGAAACGCGTTTCTGGTCACCGCGGTTGAACAACACCTCCGATTCACGTGCCGTCTTCCCGAAAATTTCTCAATTCATACAACGGCTGTTTTCGTATGATTTCCTGGCATTATGAATTCATTCGGGTTGTTTTGACCCCCCAACACGCCCTTTTAGCGCGCGCTGAATGACTGAAAATGAAACAATCGGGCGTACTGCGCGCTCCGCATGTCTGATGGGTGTGCCATCACCTCCTAAACATCACGAATAATATTCCTGGTGTTTTCATGTTGTTTCAGGTCATTCAGAGAATGTTTACTCTGAATTCGACCGTCTCATGCCATTTTGGTGTTTAATGACTCCGGAAACGCGTTTCCGGTCACTGCGGTCAAACGATATCTCCGATTGACATGACATCTACCCGAACATTTAAAAATTCAAACAACGGATGTTGTCCTATGATTTTATGGCATTATGAGGTCGTTCGAGTGGATTTGACCCCCCCAACGCTCCCTTTTAGCGCGCACCGAACTGCTGAAAACGACACAATCGGTCGTACCACGCGCACCGCATGTCCGATGGACGTTCTATCTCCTGCAACACCTCAAGAATAATATTCCTATTGTTTTCATATTTTTTCAGGTCATTCAGAGAACATTTTATCAAAATTCAACCGTCTCACGCCGTTTTGGTGTTTTATGACTCCGGAAACGTGTTTCCGGTCACCACGGTCAAACGATACTTCTGATTAATGTGTCGTCTACCCGACCATTTCACAATTCACACAATGGATGTTTTCGTATGATTTCATGGAATTATGATGTCGTTCGTGTGGTTTTGACCCCCCAATGCACCCTTTTAGCGTGCGCCAAACTGCTGAAAACGACACAATCGGTCGTACCGTGTGCACCACACGTCTAATGGGCATGTCGTCTCCTCCAACACTTCACGAATAATATTCCTATTGTTTTCATGTGGTTTCAGGTCATTCAGAGCATGTTTTCTCTGAATTCGACCGTCTCACGCCGTTTTGGTGTTTTATGACTCCGGAGTGCGAAGGGGTGTCCGGGGTGCCGGGAGGGCTGTCCGGGGTGCGGGGAGGGGCTGTACGGTGTGCAGGGAGGGATGTTCAGGGTGCGAGGGGCTGTCCGAGGTGCGGGGAGGGCTATCCGGGGTGCGGGGTGGGGGGGGGGGGCTGTTCGGAGTGCGGGGAGGGGATGTCCGAGGTGCGGGGGTCCTGTATGGGGTGCGGGTGTAGGATAGAAATAACAATGTAGATGCTCAATATACAATAGGGGGGGGGGGTGAATTTTATACATTACAAATTTCCTTAAACAAGGAAATATATTAGTTTAACAAAGTTAAACTAGGAAAATTCACAACAGCTCTAACACCAAATGAAACTGGTTCCAGAAATATGGTTCCAGAAGTTGAAACTAAATGAAAGTTTGCAAAATGAGATTATACCTTAAATCATATAGAATCTAAAGGAATCAGAGTACAACTGTAAGGAAATATATGAAGGTTATACTTTCCTTACAATACACAATGCAGCAGAAAAACAAGTAGTTAAACTACAAGTAACAAACAATGATTCTTTTGACCCAAAGAGAAGGGTATCCAACAACCTTGGATAAAGGTACCTTGATTTATACTTTCAAGCAATTCTGTCTTACCCACACCAGGGTAAGCCCTCGATACGAAGATCGGAGTCTCTGTCTTGCTATCCCCACAAGCCCTCAACTTCATGGTAGTTGGAACCTCTGTCTTCCTCCGCAAGGAAGCCCTCGAACTTCAAGGTAGTCGCCACCTCTGTCTTCCTATCCTTGGAAGTCCTCGAATGTAATCCCCAACATTCAGAGTCTCACTAAGAAATCTGAACGAGCGGTTCAGTATGCACAAGGCATGAAAAGCTTCTCTCTCTAGAAATCACCTTAACAACATGTGTTCTCTAGAGTGATAAACTTTAGTATGGAACTTTTCAAACGTGCTTCTATTTATAGGATCGATTGGAATAGTTGGATCCCTCCTCCAACGGTCATATTTTCCTTGAATTTCGGAGGGACCTGTACACGTGTCACTCAACCAATGGTTGGTTAGAAACAGAATGAACGACATCGTTTTATAACAAAAATGTGTAAGAATAAGCAAAACTAAAATTCAGAATGTAAGCAAATAAATGTTTAGAGTCTAACCAATATAGAATTCGGATTCTATAATAAAAGGATATTCGGATTTTGTTTTATAAGAATTCGGAACCTGAATTATACAAAAATATGGAGTCTGAAATTCTAAGGAAATTCAGAGTCTAGTTTCACTAGAGATCAGAATCTGAACTTATAGAGTTCGGAGTCAAACTTGTAGAAGTTCGGAGTTGAACTGGTTAAAATTTTAGAGTCCAACTAATAAAAGTTCAGAGTCAAACTAATAAAAGTTCGGAGTCGAACTAATAAAAGTTTCAAGTCAAACTCATAAAAGTTCAGAGTCGAACTTGTAAAAATTCGAAGTCTAACTAATTAAAAGTTCAGAGTCCAGAATTCAGAGTTGAACTAGATGAAGGTTCATATCCATAATTCAGAATAGAACCTTATCAGAGTTCATATCCAGAATTTGGAGTGGAACTTTATTACAGTTCGTATCCAGAATTCGGAGTGGAACATTATTAGAGTTCGTATCCAAAATTCAGAGTGGAACTTTATTAGAATTCGTATCCAGAACTCTTCATACCTTAGCATTATATGATTCTGAGTTTTTAGAGATGAATCTGATTTTAATACTTAAGAAAAATATTTATATGAACAATGAAAATATGGTAGGGGTAAATTTATTTGAGAAGGAAATTTTCCTTATATAGGTAAAATATAGATTTTCTTAAGTATAAGGTGTCTGTGATTTTCAAAACAAGAAGGAATGGAAAAAGACATAAGGAAAAACTTATTGACTCAACAATCTCCCCCTTTTTGGAAATAACAAACATCCTTACGAAAAAAATAAGGACTTTGAAAATTTTCATTAGACATTGAAATTAAAACTTATCTCCATTTGTTCACGGATAATAGTGAATACAACTAACTCCCCCTTAGGCATAGAAACTCTAAGGATTGTATTCTGGATTTCCAGAATGGGGTTTTCATTAACATGGGAATGAAAAACTTCATAATAGGAAACTCCCCCTTACTTTAAGTATATTTTCACATAGAAAATTTTCCTTCTCCATTTATGTCTTTCTCCCCTTTTGAGTTGTTATTTTTCCTTCTCCCCATTTGTGATTTTCAAAAAGAATTTATGGGACTGGAAAAATATGGTACCTGAAAGATTAGTGTATAACAATACAAGATGTAACCAACCAAAAAATTCATTAGAGTTGAAAGAATTTTTACAAGGAAATACAACATACAACAAAAGATCGGATTGATTCTATTTGTCTTACTTTTCCTTCGGGATAAGCTTTTTCAGCAAGGACATCAGCTTCTTTAAATCTTTATGATCCTCCTCGGCTTGCTTCTCCAAAGCTAAGATCCTCTCCCCTTGTGCTTTCAAAGCTACTTCTGAGCCTTAAGAATTTCCTCCTGCTTCTCAAGCTTTTCCTGAAACTCAATCCAGAAATCTCTTTCACCTTTCCAATTCTGAGCAACCAAGTTAAGCTACCATTCAGGTCCCTGACCTATTGATTACATGATTTTTTATCTTGGGACAACTTTTCATGTAGGTCCTTAAACTTTTTGTCCTCGATGTCAAAAGCATTTTGAACTTCAGTCTAAAAATTTTCATACTGCACTAAGTATTCATCAACTCTCTTAGACCAATTTGATACTTTGCTACATGATTTTCTATGCACATCATAATCGATTAGGAAACTTTTTTGACCAGCTTCAATTTTGACACACTTATCCATCAGTATGGATAGTGACTCTGATTTCTGGTTTTGGATTAGCTGAAGCATTTGAAACCTAGAGTCAATTGTGGGAAAAATTGGAATGACGACCACCAACTTTTTCAAAGACTCAACAATAAAGTCATGACTTTATTCTGATGACTCTGAATTAGATACTTTTCATGGAGATTGATCTTCTTTATCCTTCACCAACTTCCTTCTAGAAGTACCACCAACCTCTTTCTTCCTGATAATATCTTTTATTTGTGTATCCAAGAGCAGTTGCTTCCCTTTATCATTCTTCAGAATGTGTTCCTCATTGGGAGATTCTTCCTTGGATTCAGAAACTTGAATAATCTGGTCTTCATCTGGTTTCTTCTTTTCTTGTCCTTAATAAAGAAAATTATTCTCATAGTATTCTTCTTCATCATACAAAATATTTTCCTTCTCTTCCTCTTGCTTATCATCATCCTTGCTACCTTCTTTTTCAAATACCTTTCCTGGAGTGACTAATTTTGCGGATTCAGTTTTTTTTTTATAATCTTCTACTTGTTTGATTAAGGAATACACATCTTAACTTCCTTCTTATTCTTCTTCATCTTCTTCAACCTATTCTTCTACTTATTCTACAGCTGATTTTTCTTCTTCGTCGACCACCTCTTCACCCTTATACTTTTCTAGAGTGAAGTAGTTCTTCCCAGGAGTCTCTGGTAATGGTTTTGTAAAGAAAGTTTCTGGAATCAGAATCTGCTCAGAAGCTATTTCAGTATCTCTCAACATTGATTGCACCACTTCAACTTTAGACAACTTTTTTTCAACTTCTTTTCTTTTGCCTGATTTTCTAATTCATCTGAAGCCCTCTCTTTTAAGGCCTTATCCTCTACAAGGTCCAATCTGAACTGAGGTTCCCCTTCTTTCCTCTTCTCTTTGTCTTCCCTCCACTTCGCAGCTACTTCATCCGAATATGTTTTCTGCTTATTCGGCTTGGGGGGAGCAGACTGAGTTTCCTTAGCTTTAAGAGTTTTGTCTACAGCATCCACTTCCTTAATCATTATCTTCCTCCTTGCCTTTTTATATGGTTCTGGATTTTGTGTATCTTTCTGAGATGCCTCATCCTCTTCCACAGATAGTGGGTAGAATTCTCTGGAGTCTTCAGAAAAACCCATCTTCATCATCTTCAACGTATCATCACTGACCAACATATGCTTACAATTCCGAACTTTTGACTTGCATGCAACTTTGAAAGAATCTAAGCATCGAACTATCAGCTTTGATAGTAAGGTAGGGAACATGATTATCTTAGCTCTTATGTTTCCTTCCTTGAAGTTCTTGATCGTAATCAAAACATGCCTCATCAAATTTATCATCCTTAGATTTACCATGAAATCTAGGTCATAAATATCACTCTTCTTGAGATTATCCTTATCTCCCCTTATTGGTTCGAGAAAACCTTGTTCCCATAGCTGTAGAATCCGATTATTCAGAGAAAGATGAGAAATATTAGCAGTTGTAGCATCCTTATGTCCATGAAATTTCAATGTATTCACCTTGTTGAAGCTTCCTTGCTCATCCAGAAGCTTGTGTGAGAAAAACTCAGCTTCCCCTTCATAAGATAAACCAACCAAGACTGCAGCCTTGGAGTAAGATAATTTGTAAGTCTTTCCATAAGACATGGTTGAAAACCACTCTCTTCCATCTTCCTTCTGGAAGGAAACAGACTCATAGAACTCAATCAGAAAATCAGTATAAACCAGATCCTGTTTATCTGGCTTTTTCAAGAAAACATCCTCCCATCAATTTAATCTAATATTCTTAGATATAAGGGAATCAAACTTGTAGAAATCCAAATTCACTAATCATTCCCTAAAAACTAACCATTTTGAAATTGGTTTTGAGGTAGACATATCTTGGGATGTAGCCTCAACAGACATTCAGAACGGGGAGTTCTAGAATATTCAGAATGGCTTCACAAAGATCGGAACTGGCCTTAAGAAGTGGGGCAGGGATCAAGACGCGAAAGATTTGAAAAAATGATGTGGGACAACCATTGGGGTCCCCTTTATATAGGCGATGGAGTCGACCTTTCAACTTCCAAAAACCGTCTGACGATTGAAAATCTCTTTGATCTGATCTGACGGTTAAAAACATACCCGCATGAAATCTTGAATTCGATCTTTTGAGGTTTTTAAGAAAAACAATCGGATTTGAGAAAACAAGAATCCGAAATTTTTTAAAACTCATAGGGGAAAAAACCAACAAGTAAAATATGACTACGAAAACTTAAGTAAGGAAATCATACCTTTCGGATTGGCCAGGAAGTTTATTCGTAATAGGTACTATTCTTCTTGAAGAAAAAATTGACTACGGAAAAATAACTATGAAAGACTTAAAGTTGAAAAGACTTTGAGTGCGAAAAAGTATGAGTACGAAAATCTTAGTACGAAAAGTATGAGTAAAAAAAATTAAGTATGAAAAATATGAGTACGAGAAAGTTAGTACGAAAAATATGAGTACGAAAAATTCAGTACGAAAAATATGAGTACGAAAAATTTCCATTAGGAAAATTCTAAGTTCAAAAATTCTCATTACGAAAGTTGTAGTTTTGAAGATTTCCATTACGAAAATTTTAGTTCAGAAAACTTCATTACAAAAATTTCTAGTTCAAAATTTTCATTATGAAAATTTATGAGTACGGGAAAAAAAACATGAGTACGATAATTTTGAAAAATTCATTATGAAAAATTTTAGTTAGAAAAGTTTGAAAAATAGACTACGAAAATTTTGATTATGCTTACAGGAAAATGTAATCCCCCCTATGAAAAGGATTTTATTACTGTTAGGATAATTGTTTAACAAGAAGTTAATGAAGAATTATTACCTCACAGTTATTATTCCTAACTTCTGTTTAATGTATTCAAATCTATCAGAGGGTAAAGATTTTCTGAAAATATCAGCAAGCAGATCTTGTGTTCCAATAAACTGAATAATGATATCTCTTTTAAGTGTGTGATCCCTAAGAAAGTGATGCCTAATATCTATGTGCTTTTCATGAGAGTGATGTGAAGGGTTTTTGCTAAGAGAAATGGAACTTGTGTTATCGCATAGAATTTGAGTTTTAGTAAAACTCAAGCCATAGTCTGTGAGTGTGTGTTGCATCCACAACACTTGATCACAACAACTTCCAACTACTACATATTCAGCTTCAACAGTGGAAAGTGCTATAGAATGTTGCTTCTTGCAGGACCAAGAAACTAATGAATCTCCTAAGTAATTACAAGTTCCAAATGTACTTTTTCTATCCATTATACACCCACCAAAGTCAGCATCCAAAAAACTCTTTAAGATAAAATCATTTCCAGAAGTATAAAATAATCCTAGATCCATGGTTCCCTTTAAGTAGTGAACAATCCTTTTCACTACCTTTAATTGATATTCCTTAGGATTGAATTAATATCTTGCACATAAGAATATTGAAAACATTAAGTCTGGTTGACTAGCTGTCATGTAAAGTAGACTTCCTATCATACCTCTAAAAGATGTTTGATCTACTGGTTTCCCAGCTGCATCAAGATCAAGTGTGTTTGAGGTACCAATAGGAGTACATATACTCTTAGTGTTTTCATATCCATAATTTTTAAGAAGATATTTAATATAATTATGTTGGGATATATAGATTCCTTCTGGTTTTTGAGAAAATTGAAAACCAAGGAAAAATGTTAACTCACCCATCATACTCATTTCACACTCAGATTTCATTAGACTTGCAAAAGAATCAGTTAATGATTGCTGAGTTGAACCCAATATAATGTCACCAACATAAATTTGAACAATCAAAATATTTTTATTATCTTTATTTATAAAGAGGGTTGGATCTTAATTTCCTTTAACATAGTTATTTTGAAACAAAAATCCTGTAAGTCTATCATACCAGGCTCGTGGGGCTTGTTTAAGGCCATACAAAGCTTTGGTAAATCTAAAAAACATGATCAGGAAGTTTTGTATCTTCAAATCCAGGAGGTTGTTTAACAAAAACTTCCTCTTGAACATAACCGTTATGAAAATCACATTTCACATCCATTTGATAATGTTTAAAATTGAAGAATGCTGCAAAGGAAAGTAAGATACGAATAGATTCAAGTCTAGCTACCGGAACATAGGTTTCTTCATAGTATATTCCCTCTTGCTGATTATAGACTTTAGCAACTAGTCTAGCTTTATTTCTAACTATGAATCCATTTTCATCACACTTATTTCTGAAGACCCACTTTACTCCAATCACAGAAGTTTCCTTAGGTCTTTCAACCAAGGTCCAGACATTATTCCTTTCGAATTCATTTAGTTCATCTTGCATGGATTTAATCCAATCATCATCACCTAAAGATTCATCAGTGCTTTTTGGTTCTAATTGGGAAAGGAATTCTAGATGTTCTACTTCATTCCCCAAGGAACATCAAGTTCTTACTTGTTGATTCACATCACCAATGATACTATCACTGGGATGATTCTTTAGAAACACCTGACTTGGGTTTTGTAAAACTTGTTTATCAACATAGGGTAGAATGTCTTCTTGGGTTAATGTCTCAGAAGAATCTTCTTGAACATTTTCCTTATCAGGATGATTTTCTATCAAAGGTTGATAATCAGTTTTTGAAAACACATCCGTGGATATAGGTTGGGATGGTTTAAAAACAAAAGGATCAGATTCGTCAAATTTTACATACACTATTTCTTCAACAGTTACGTGTTTTTATTGAAAACTCTACAAGCCTTAGAAGTTGTGGAGTAGCCTATGAAAATTCCTTCATCAGATTTTGGTGCGAATTTGTGTAAATTATCTTTAGTATTCAGAATGAATACCTTGAAACCAAAAACCTTGAAGTAGGAAAGTCTAGGTTTTCTACCATTCCATAACTCATAAGGAGTTTTGTTAAGAAATGGTCTAATCAAAACTCGATTTATAGTATAACAAGCATTACTTACAGATTCAGCCCAAAAATGTCTAGCTATAGAATATTTACTCAATATGGTTCTAGTTATCTCTTGAAGAATTATATTTCTTCTTTCAACAACATCATTTTGTTGAGGGGTTCTAGGTGATGAAAAGTTGTGAGTAATACCTTTTCTACTACAAAAAGTTAAAAATCAGAATTTTGAAATTCTCCATAAACACTATGAATAGTTTTCAGTGGAAGGTTTTTCTCATTTTTAACATGGGATCTAAAACTTTTGAAATAAGAAAAAGCTTCATAATTCATTGTTAGAAAATAGTCCCATGTAAATATAGTGTAATCATCTACCAAAACAAATACATAGTATTTTCCCCCAATACTTCCAGTTTGTGTTGGACCAAAAATATCCATGTGCACTAACTGTAATGCATCAGTTTTTGAGACTTCACTGATTGATTTAAAACTAGATTTATGTTGCTTTCCATATTGACAAGGATCACAAACATTAGAAGAATCAAATCTAAGCTCCGGTAGATCCTTAACTAATTTCTTCTTGGAGAGTTTACATAATTTCAAAAGGTTACAATGTCCTAACCTTCTATTCCATAACCAAGAATGATCTTCCATTTCACTTAGACAAGGTAAATCTTGTCTCCTAAGCTCTTCAACGTTTATTGTGTAAACATTCTCTTGCCTATTGGATAAGAGAATAAACTCTTCCTTAGAATTTTGTACTAAGCATTTATCATTCCTAAAATTCACAAGGTATCCTTCATCACATAATTGACTTATGATAATGAGGTTGTGATTAAGAACCTTAACAAATAAAACATTTGAAATCAATGTTTTACCATGAAGAACAATATTACCTATACCAACAATTTTTCCCTAAGAATTATCTCCGAATGTAAATTTTACTCCTCTCATCTTTATAATCTTTTCAAAATAGCTTTTGTTACCAGTCATATGTTGGGAACATCCACTATCCATGTACCATGTATTGTTGTTGGTACTTCCTCTATCTTCCTGAGAATAAGAAAAGAATTAGACTTTCCGAATCCAAACTTGTTTGGATCCGAGATTTCCAAATTAAAAGTTTTTGGGTATCTACATTTGTTTAGAGAAATAATCTTTATGAATCCCATGAGATTGAACTCTATTCAAATAAATTTTTTTCTTCCAATTCCCACCACTTTGACACTTAGTGCAAAAAGGGGCTTTAGAAGGAATAAAATAGTTGGTTTTGAAAACTGGTTTTTGGTGAGTATGACCTACTCCGGTAGTATTACCTTGAGGTCTAATTTGAGAATACATCTTGACAAAATTTTCCGTCCCAGAGGTAAACATTTCAAGAAGATTCTTAAGAGAAAAAATTTCGGATTTTAGTCTAATGACTAAATTCCTATCCTCAGGAAAAATTTCTTTAGAGTTAGATTTTTCTTTAAAAAATTTCATTTTCGAAATGGAATTATTAAGATATTTAGAAAGTTCTTCCTTATCCGAATTTACTTTCTCATGGTATTTAGAAAGTTTTTCTAAAAACTCTTCTTTATTCCTAAGATCTTTAGAAAGATCTAAAATCTCTTTAGTAAGAATTTCCTCCCTAGTATTTTCCTTGTCTAACTTCTTATAAATTTTACAATTTTTCACTTCAAGTAGCTTGGAAAATCTAGATACTTATTCATATGAAGGTTCTTCATTTTCTGAGGATGAAGTATCTTCATTAGAAGTACTATTTTCAGAATAGTAATTCTTATCAAGAGATAAATTTGTTAAAGCCTCAGCAGAGTGTACCATGGCCATAAGACATGAATGTGGAAAAGAAGTATTAGCAATGAATCCCATATTCTTTTGAGCTGATGAATCATATTCTGAAGATTCACTTTCTATAGTGTCCTCACAACTAGCACTCCATGTAGTATTATCTTTCATACTTTTCTTAGCTTTGGCTTTATAAGAACTTCTTCCTGTTCTTTTCAAAATGCATTTCTTTTCTTTCTTTCTTCTTAAGCAAAGGGCAACCAGGTTTGATATGGCATGTGCTTTTACATTTGTAACATGTGACTTCTCCATATTTCTTGTCTTTGTAGTCTTTCTTCTTATACTTATTCTGATAATTCTTCTGAGCAACAATCTTGTTCATTCTTAGAGAAAGATTAGCTAACTCATTTTCTGACTTTTCTGTATCACTAGAATCTATCTGAATAACATCTTTCTTAGACTTCGATCTAGTTATTATTTCTGGGGTCTTGGATTTCATGTTCTTAGAAGTGGTTGTAAAAGCAACTCCTCTATTTCCATTCTTCTTCTTGATATTGTCAGAATATCTCTTCATTCTCGTTTCATGCTGAAGAAGTGTTCTAAACAGCTCATCTAAGGAGATTTGAGTGACATTCCTATTTTCATCAATGGCTGTCCTCTTGGACTCTCACTCATTGGGAATAATGTCGATGATCTTGTCTACAAGAGACATATCATCTAAACCTTTTTCACCCATGGATTGTAAGCTATTTACAATAGTCATAAATATTTGTTGTACTTTTATTATAGGTTCTCCATAAGGAAAATTGAAACATGATACTCAGCTCTCAACATAGCTCTTCTTGTCTCAATTACTTTTGTAACGCCCCAACCCCAGCTACCCAGAGTCGGTGCGTTAATTACATAACATTGGCATGATCACAAGAAAGATCAAATCTCGAAAGATCGATTGGTTTAGTAGCCTTGGAAACACTAGATATATTCATAAAGTTTTACATTACATTTCAAAGTGAAAAACTACAACAACAACAAAGTCTTCATATCCACACTATTAACCCCTCATAATATCCCTGCAAGTCAATCATAATTTACTTCTTCACTACCTGGGAAAAATAAAACATAGAAAAGGGGTGAGCTCAAATGCCCAGTAAGGATAACAATATAGCGGAACATTCAAAATAAGCATAAACATTTATGGAAATGAATTACTAAAACAAAAGCCTTTTAAACATGAACTCCAACATAGTATGGCAAAAGTAAAATGAAATAATGCCATTTACTTATTCACATGGATATTCTACTAATCGAATAATCACATGCAAAATCAATAACCACTTTCATAATGTTGGAATGCATAATGCCAGACTATCATAACCACCTAGCCAAGGCCTCGTGCCAAGACTACAAATAAGATTTTGTCAAGGCCTTGTGCCAAGACACTAGTTTGTCTCATGAGACCTACCGATGCAATTTTTTTAGAAGATACTTATGTTTAAAATTGATAAAATATACACCAGTGTTTTTCTGAAAACAATATGCAAGCTTCTGAAAACAAAATAACTAATTCTGAGACTTTTCGATTAATTACAGGCCATGATGGGTCCACTCCCAATCCCTTCCTGTCTACCAAACTCGAGAGTCAGGTTTTCTGAAAACATTTTTAAGCTTGCGTTAAATACGTATACATTTGCACTGGATTTTTCATATATTTGAGAGAAATATCTCTCTTTTGAAATCATTTAAAAATCACATAATTATAAAAGAAAACCTTTTCATTGAAAATATTCTTATAAGCTTGTAAGGGAAGCTTTGAAAATTTTATAACGGCGGAAAATAGCCGCACCCGCCGTATAAGTTAAAAAAACATTCTTACCTTAATTCTGTCGAAAAGGTTAAAAAGGACCTTGTTTTGAAAACGACCGAAAGATTCCTTCATAAACCACTTATAAAAGTCAAAAAGGGTATAAATGACTTTAACTCATAATCTAGTAAATAGTAAAAATGTTTTGAAATGCATTTTTAAGAAACATGGAAGTGGATGATAAAGAGATCCCAGTAGATTATTACATATAAACAACCTCGGATAATGAAGAGATTGTGAAATAACCCTTACCAGTTTGGTAACTTATGAAACATACAACCCATGAAAGAGGTATCATACAATGAATATGTAAGTACACATAAATTAGAGTGTATTACACAAAGGATATAATTATGGGCAGTACATACACCACACAAAAGGTAATGGTGGCAATATGGCATGAATCTCACGGGAATAAGGAGTGAGATGAAAACCCCTTACCACGTTAATCAACTGAGTCGTATGGCCAAAAGTTAATTACCACCAAATTATTTACAGAATAACATGAATATGATAATATATATCAAATGCCAGTACACAATACACCACTTTCAATAATTTAGTGGCGAATAATGGAAATCTCACGGAATTGAATGTGAGATAAGAAAAATCCCTTACCTTGTACTTTTCCTTGGTTGGGGTAGGTTAACCTCCTGTATAATAGTGAAATAATTGTTACTAAATTATACAAGAATCATATACATTAATATGATATCATATATGATCTTTTAATATTGATTTGATAATAATATCTTAGTATTATCGCCGCTTCGGGTGTTAACTTACTCATTTTCTTTATATGTTTTGTTACATAAGTCATGTTTGTTGTATCTTATTCATATCCAGAATGATATCAAGTCTTTAAACATCATTTTTAAATCATTAAATGATAATTATACTTGAATGGATACGATGGAGAATGAATCTCATCACGTTCGTGGAGACGGTAGTCCGTACGTACGCACGAACACTACTTCCATTTAATTTTTATTTTAAAAGAATTGAATCCAAATGATACATAGGTATATTACTATTCCAGTATAATATAATATTTTATATATGTTACTTAAGTTCATTAACACCATCCTTTATACGTTCCATGTGTGGTATGAACGAGTCATATCATTTTAAGGGGGCGGTAGTCCGCACTTCCTCAAATGAAATTATCGTATGTGTATACAACATGAAACGAATAATGGTATGAAATAAAATGGAATTACAGAAGCTTATATATAAAATATATATCATTAATATCATATTTAATTACAGTGCCATCATAATAGCCACCATGAGAGGCGGTAAGATGTATTTGAACAATCATCGTTTCGTGAGGCGTTAGTTTGCCATCCACAGAAACATTATGTTCATCATCCATTAGATGGAGTTGTGTGTATGTGTAGTTTGAATCCTTCTTATAACAACATCCTAGTATATTGAGGATACTGGTGTTGTTACAAAAGAAAGGAAATAAAAAGAGTTTGGGGGTTGGAGAAGGAAAATAAATGAAAATAATTTAAGAGAAATCGTTACCTTTAATTTAGGTAACTCACTTTGGTTGGAACCGAAGGACTTGTTGAAATGATTTCTGCCTAAGGGGAAGCTTCAAGGAGGAGGAGAGGGATGTGGGGAGCTTAGTTGGGCAGAGTTTGGACGAGCCAAGTGGCTTGAGAGGTTTGAAGAAATGAGAAGGAGGAGTGCCCTTTTATAAGAGGGGTGAGGGGCACCTTTGGAAAAGCTAGAAATATTAATTTATAATAAATTCATATTCGGTTTCCAATGGCTCCAAAGTTGATTATTCAAAGGATAATGTGGGGATAGGTCGAAAACCACTCAACCAATAGAATTTAGACAGGTTTGGGTACTTATATTAACCTTATCTTTAAGTATTAACTCTAAGTTAATTAGTTTCACTTTTACAATGTCTCTTTGTATTTTTATATAATATGGTTAATAAACTAACTATATACATCCAAGCGACCCAGAAGTGGTCCATTAATGATGAACCTATCCTGATATAAGTCTCTTGGCCGAACCATAGATTTTTAGGAATTTAATATCAATTAATAATATAATATTTGTTTTAAGAACTCTTTTATGTCAATTTTGACACTATTCAATAGTTGATTTTTGTGAAACTCATAAAAGATTGATTACTTCGAAAAAAGTCAATTAAATCAATCCTAATATATCATATTATCCTTGAAAATTAGTTTAATTCATTAAAAGTTTCATATTATATTTTTTTGGGTATTTATAATATCAATTATTTTAATTTTTCACTATTATAGTAATTACTGCATCATCATTGTGTCATAAATAAAATACATTATTTAATGTATAAAAATTATAAATAAAATATCATCATGTAGGAAATATGTTTAGCTTTCTAATTAATATTTATAATCGAAAATCCAACATGTATAACTCTATGTAAAAATTGTTCTTCTAAAAGATGTAAGCTTATGCCATTTTTATTTTTATTTTAACTTTATTAATGTAAAGTGTCCCTACCACATACAAGTGGCTCCAAGGGGTCCCCAAATTGACCCAAGGATGCTCATGGTCGGGTATGTGTCCACCAATAAGGTTAGGACACGTTTTAGGGTAATTTTGTATTATTATAATATTATTTTTTAACCCTTATTTACCGGATTTACCCTTTAACCATGATAAATAAAATATTTACCACAGTAACTATTCAAAATGTCTAAAAATAAAAGTTACCTATTTACACAATTTGAACATACTGATTCCAAATATGGAATCCATTTTCCTAAATTCAAAACACATAAGTGGCAGAAATTAATTTAAAATTAATTCCCGCTGTCAAAACAAAAAGCGTGTTTTTAAGAGATAATAACTATAAAAAGATTGACACTTGTTTATGTTCGGTTTAATTGTAAAATTATGTCCAATGACCAACATTATATTAAATGGTAAAAATATATTCTAAATATACTTTAAAACCACTCAAATTCACAATTTATCACTATTAATTATTTTGATTAAAAAAGTTGTTTTTAATTAAAATTTAGTAATTTTCACTATTCATCAAAATATGAAAGTTATCCGAAATGTACCAAAATTTCACCTTAGGCTAAATTCGATATTCCGAATCCAAAAATGAAGTCCATTTTAAAATATAAAATATATATAATTTCAAAAATTAGGTATTACTATTCATAATGGCTAGTTTGATTGGTTACGGTGTGTTAGAACTCGGTGTTGCGTACAACACACGCTAGCGTACCGTGGAAGATTGGGATGTTTCATTTTAAATTTTTGATGTCCCCATTTAGTCAAAAAGTTTAAAATATAGTATCTAAAAAGGGTTCACTATTAAAATTTGGTAAAAGTGAAATACTGAAAATGAATTTGTTCTTTAATTATGTCTAAGAAACTCATAATATGGATTCAAAAATTATAAGGATTATATAAAGTTTAAAATTTAGTTAACACTATTCATAACCTCTTTTGAACAGCCTGTTTGGTAAGTCATGGTGCGATTGAACTTGGTGTTGCGTGTAGTGAAAGTTATTGAATTATTTTGAAAAAATAACACACTATAAAATCTTGGGGTGTTACATTCTCCCCTCCTTCAATAAATTGCGTCCTCGCAATTTGAAATTGTTCTTCAAAAATAAAAGGTTGAAAATAGAAAATATATTTGTGGGAAAACCCACATCGGAAATTGGGTTACTAAAATTTAGTCTTAATATGAGGAAAAGAGAAATCAAAGGGTCACCACCAAATTATGATCTCGATTAGGAGAACATTGGTGGCAATTAGAGACATATAATTGGAGGAAAAACGTAAATATTTATAGGTGGTGATTGAGGTCGTCAATCACAAACAAGTGTAAAATTGAGGTCCTTAAATACATCAATCTATGATGATTTGAAATACCATCGGTTCAACAAAACATAGGGTATTAGGATAACACATTTTTGACGTTTCAAAATATCTTAGTTGAAATCCCACATCGAAAAATGAATTAACGAGGCCTCTATTTAAAATAAAGAGTCGAAAGTATGAAGATTACCGAAAATAACACATACTAGGGTTCCATGTAGTAAAATATGGATATGGAAGAAAAATCTAACCATCAATTATCTGATGGAGAGTGGTAGATAACATGGCTATGAAAAAGCCAACAATCCCAAAGCCATAAATTAGTGATGATTTAAGGTACCATCTAGGACAACATTTTTGTTCTAAGTTGCTTTTCTTAATATTGAGGAATTTATTTATGAGATTGTCTAAGATCATAAGGAGATATACTTACATTATAATTAGAGTTTTATCCATTAATAAATTTCTACCACATACTCATCTTTCACTCTAAAAGATAATAGAATGTAAAAAAAATTCTATTTACACTATTCGTATAGGGTTCCAAAATAAACGAATTTATAATTCATCTAAAAGATCTTTTAATAAAAACTACATTATTCAATCCAGGACATCTCTTGGGCCAGTGGTAGGTGATACACCCTTGTCGCCCTTCGGTTGCGGGTTCAAGTCTCGCAGCCTTGCCGGACGCGACGGGTTGCCGCCCGACCTCCGGGTTGTCCTTTTATGGAAATCCAAAATAATCCAAACTAGAACTATCCAAAATACTTCTGTCCAAACTCACAGTCCAACATTTATAAGGAAGGTAAGCATAATATAGATCATTTTTACCCCGTAATAGCATATGAATACCTTCATCATGTATTACCATATTCCTTATTGATTACATTCATTCTCCCTTATTCCATATAGAATGCTGGATATACTTCATTAATCCAAAAATGGTTTAAACCCCAACAATGATGGAATATACAAATCATTAATCAGTTCCAAGGTAGTCAAGAATATCCAATATAATTTATCCAAAACAATCACATATTATTCCAAAATCACTACCTCAGTATCAGAACTATATTATGATTTATCATTCTCTCAACCATATATTTTCCAAAAATTTATCCTGCTATTGAGTCACTTTTCTTTGTTCCACACAATCTCAAGTCCTTAATGAAATAGTACTGCAGTACAATCCTTATATACTCCATGATTATTGTAACAAGTACATTGTTGATACAACACTCAATTGACATAATCAACATAAGAACTCTAATCATTCCTCTTCATCTGTGGTAGTATCATAACTTGATTATTATCCAATAGCATCATTTGCGGCATAGTCTGATGACTAGGACATAGGTTCTCGTAGTGTCCAAACTCCTTGAAAATGAAGCATTGTACATTCGAAACCATTTTCTAACCCTTGCAGTCACGTACTTTGTGCCCTTTTCCTCCACACTTATAACAAACTCCTATTCCTTTCAGGCAAGTTCCAGGGTGATTCTTTCCACAGTTACCACATATGGGAAAATTCTTCTTTTCCCTCTTCCCTTTATCCATCTTTCTCTCTTCCATCCTTTTCTTCTCTTGCTTCCCTTCAAAGCCATAGGACTCAGTAAACTCGTTACTTATCTTATCAACACATGATATTATTTCTTCATATGATGATAATACATGGGAGACTATTTCTCATATAAATTCTAGCTTAAGACCATGAGAGATATGATCCTTCCTTCTCTTTGAATCATGTGCATTTCTGGAGTTATCATTCCTTCTACTGGGCGCCATTTCTATACAATGGCATAAACTAGATTAGTTTATGAGTCAAAATACATAATCCCATACTTATAAAACACTTAACATAAATTGAACTATTTATGGATATAATCCATAATCATAAAAATGTTTTCTTTGAGGAAGTATATACTCATAAACCCTTCATAATGGTTTGTAAAGAAAATGAGAATTATCCTAAGCATATCCCCCGGGAGTGTCGTAACCAAGAGTGCAGCAAGGCCCGTTGTCGTGCACCAGTTCCCGTTCGAGTCTAGCTCAAAGCGGTGTTTTCGGGTTTTACCCCTAGGTACATCTGTGCCAGAGCTGCCTCTACCTGCTCGTATCCAGACAGGGATGTATTGCTCGGAAAACTCACAAAATCTCTACAATACCAAAATTCTAGGAAATTCTTCTATACTAATCCTCAAAGTTCATCTTAGGTCTACGTGCTCTAATCAGAGTTTATCTAAATATAGCTTCCAAGGTTTGTACTAAACTTCCTCTGATACCAACTGTAACGCCCCAACCCCAGCTACCCAGAGTCGGTGCGTTAATTACATAACATTGGCATGATCACAAGAAAGATCAAATCTCGAAAGACCGATTGGTTTAGTAGCCTTGGAAACACTAGATATATTCATAAAGTTTTACATTACATTTCAAAGTGAAAAACTACTACAACAACAAAGTCTTCATATCCACACTATTAACCCCTCATAATATCCCTGCAAGTCAATCATAATTTACTTCTTCACTACCTGGGAAAAATAAAACATAGAAAAGGGGTGAGCTCAAATGCCCAGTAAGGATAACAATATAGCGGAACATTCAAAATAAGCATAAACATTTAAGGCAATGAATTACTAAAACAAAAGCCTTTTAAACATGAACTTCAACATAGTATGGCAAAAGTAAAATGAAATAATGCCATTTACTTATTCACATGGATATTCTACTAATCGAATAATCACATGCAAAATCAATAACCACTTTCATAATGTTGGAATGCATAATGCCAGACTATCATAACCACCTAGCCAAGGCCTCGTGCCAAGACTACAAATAAGATTTTGTCAAGGCCTTGTGCCAAGACACTAGTTTGTCTCATGAGACCTACCGATGCAATTTTTTTAGAAGATACTTATGTTTAAAATTGATAAAATATACTCCAGTGTTTTTCTGAAAACAATATGCAAGCTTCTGAAAACAAAATAACTAATTCTGAGACTTCTCGATTAATTACAGGCCATGATGGGTCCACTCCCAATCCCTTCCTGTCTACCAAACTCGAGAGTCAGGTTTTCTGAAAACATTTTTAAGCTTGCGTTAAATACGTATACATTTGCACTGGATTTTTCATATATTTGAGAGAAATATCTCTCTTTTGAAATCATTTAAAAATCACATAATTATAAAAGAAAACCTTTTCATTGAAAATATTCTTATAAGCTTGTAAGGGAAGCTTTGAAAATTTTATAACGGCGGAAAATAGCCGCACCCGCCGTATAAGTTAAAAAAAACATTCTTACCTTAATTCTTTCGAAAAGGTTAAAAAGGACCTTGTTTTGAAAACGACCGAAAGATTCCTTTATAAACCACTTATAAAAGTCAAAAAGGGTATAAATGACTTTAACTCATATTCTAGTAAATAGTAAAAATGTTTTTAAATGCATTTTTAAGAAACATGGAAGTGGATGATAAAGAGATCCCAGTAGATTATTACATATAAACAACCTCGGATAATGAAGAGATTGTGAAATAACCCTTACCAGTTTGGTAACTTATGAAACATACAACCCATGAAAGAGGTATCATACAATGAATATGTAAGTACACATAAATTAGAGTGTATTACACAAAGGATATAATTATGGGCAGTACATACACCACACAAAAGGTAATGGTGGCAATATGGCATGAATCTCACGGGAATAAGGAGTGAGATGAAAACCCCTTATCACGTTAATCAATTGAGTCGTATGGCCAAAAGTTAATAACCACCAAATTATTTACAGAATAACATGAATATGATAATATATATCAAATGCCAGTACACAATACACCACTTTCAATAATTTAGTGGCGAATAATGGAAATCTCACGGAATTGAATGTGAGATAAGAAAAACCCCTTACCTTGTACTTTTCCTTGGTTGGGGTAGGTTAACCTCCTGTATAATAGTGAAATAATTGTTACTAAATTATACAAGAATCATATACATTAATATGATATCATATATGATCTTTTAATATTGATTTGATAATAATATCTTAGTATTATCGCCGCTTCGGGTGTTAACTTACTCATTTTCTTTATATGTTTTGTTACATAAGTCATGTTTGTTGTATCTTATTCATATCCAGAATGATATCAAGTCTTTAAACATCATTTTTAAATCATTAAATGATAATTATGCTTGAATGGATATGATGGAGAATGAATCTCATCGCGTTCGTGGAGACGGTAGTCCGTACGTACGCACGAACGCTACTTCCATTTAATTTTTATTTTAAAAGAATTGAATCCAAATGATACATAGGTATATTACTATTCCAGTATAATATAATATTTTATATATGTTACTTAAGTTCATTAACACCATCCTTTATACGTTCCATGTGTGGTATGAACGAGTCATATCATTTTAAGGGGGCGGTAGTCCGCACTTCCTCAAATGAAATTATCGTATGTGTATACAACATGAAACGAATAATGGTATGAAATAAAATGGAATTACAGAAGCTTATATATAAAATATATATCATTAATATCATATTTAATTACAGTGCCATCATAATAGCCACCATGAGAGGCGGTAAGATGTATTTGAACAATCATCGTTTCGTGAGGCGTTAGTTTTCCATCCACAGAAACATTATGTTCATCATCCATTAGATGGAGTTGTGTGTATGTGTAGTTTGAATCCTTCTTATAACAACATCCTAGTATATTGAGGATACTGGTGTTGTTACAAAAGAAAGGAAATAAAAAGAGTTTGGGGGTTGGAGAAGGAAAATAAATGAAAATAATTTAAGAGAAATCGTTACCTTTAATTTAGGTAACTCACTTTGGTTGGAACCAAAGGACTTGTTGAAATGCTTTATGCCTAAGGGGAAGCTTCAAGGAGGAGGAGAGGGATGTGGGGAGCTTAGTTGGGCAGAGTTTTGACGAGCCAAGTGGCTTGAGAGGTTTGAAGAAATGAGAAGGAGGAGTGCCCTTTTATAAGAGGGGTGAGGGGCACCTTTGGAAAAGCTAGAAATATTAATTTATAATAAATTCATATTCGGTTTCCAATGGCTCCAAAGTTGATTATTCAAAGGCTAATGTGGGGATAGGTCGAAAACCACTCAACCAATAGAATTTAGACAGGTTTGGGTACTTATATTAACCTTATCTTTAAGTATTAACTCTAAGTTAATTAGTTTCACTTTTACAATGTCTCTTTGTATTTTTATATAATATGGTTAATAAACTTACTATATACATCCAAGCGACCCAGAAGTGGTACATTAATGATGAACCTATCCTGATATAAGTCTCTTGGCCGAACCATAGATTTTTAGGAATTTAATATCAATTAATAATATAATATTTGTTTTAAGAACTCTTTTATGTCAATTTTGACACTATTCAATAGTTGATTTTTGTGAAACTCATAAAAGATTGATTACTTCGAAAAAAGTCAATTAAATCAATCCTAATATATCATATTATCCTTGAAAATTAGTTTAATTCATTAAAAGTTTCATATTATATTTTTTTGGGTATTTATAATATCAATTATTTTAATTTTTCACTATTATAGTAATTACTGCATCATCATTGTGTCATAAATAAAATAAATTATTTAATGTCTAAAAATTATAAATAAAATATCATCACGTAGGAAATCTTTTTATATTTCTAATTAATATTTATAATCGAAAATCCAACATGTATAACCCTATGTAAAAATTTTTCTTCTAAAAGATGTAAGCTTATGCCATTTTTATTTTTATTTTAACTTTATTAATGTAAAGTGTCCCTACCACATACAAGTGGCTCCAAGGGGTCCCCAAATTGACCCATGGATGCTCCTGGTCGGGTATGTGTCCACCAATAAGGTTAGGACACGTTTTAGGGTAATTTTGTATTATTATAATATTATTTTTTAACCCTTATTTACCAGATTTACCCTTTAACCATGGTAAATAAAATATTTACCACAGTAACTATTCAAAATGTCTAAAAATAAAAGTTACCTATTTACACAATTTGAACATACTGATTCCAAATATGGAATCCATTTTCCTAAATTCAAAACACATAAGTGGCAGAAATTAATTTAAAATTAATTCCCGCTGTCAAAACAAAAAGCGTGTTTTTAAGAGATAATAACTATAAAAAGATTGACACTTGTTTATGTTCGGTTTAATTGTAAAATTATGTCCAATGACCAACATTATATTAAATGGTAAAAATATATTCTAAATATACTTTAAAACCACTCAAATTCACAATTTATCACTATTAATTATTTTGATTAAAAAAGTTGTTTTTAATTAAAATTTAGTAATTTTCACTATTCATCAAAATATGAAAGTTATCCGAAATGTACCAAAATTTCACCTTAGGCTAAATTCGATATTCCGAATCCAAAAATGAAGTCCATTTTAAAATATAAAATATATATAATTTCAAAAAGTAGGTATTACTATTCATAACGGCTAGTTTGATTGGTTACGGTGTGTTAGAACTCGGTGTTGCGTACAACACACGCTAGCGTACCGTGGAAGATTGGGATGTTTCATTTTAAATTTTTGATGTCCCCATTTAGTCAAAAAGTTTAAAATATAGTATCTAAAAAGGGTTCACTATTAAAATTTGGTAAAAGTGAAATACTGAAAATGAATTTGTTCTTACATTATGTCTAAGAAACTCATAATATGGATTCTAAAATTATAAGGATTATATAAAGTTTAAAATTTAGTTAACACTATTCATAACCTCTTTTGAACAGCTTGTTTGGTAAGTCATGGTGCGATTGAACTTGGTGTTGCGTGTAGTGAAAGTTATTGAATTATTTTGAAGAAATAACACACTATAAAATCTTGGGGTGTTACAACTTTGGTGGTTCCAAAGTAAGTAACTTCGAGTTTCTTCCAAATAGAATTAGCTGCTTCACAAGATGAAATTTGGCTATATATGTTTCTTGTAATTGAACAAAGTAAAGTATTGCGTACCTTATAATTCAATTGATAATCATGCTTCTCTTGATTTGTAAAGGTACTTACTTACTTATTAGGAATTTGATATCCACCAGTAAGCATAACAAAATTTTCAACACCGGTGTTGATAATGAAAGTATTCATTCGATCTCTCCAATATTCATAGTCATTCTCATAAAAAATAGGTGGTCTTGTAGGGTTTAGGTTATCAATAGAACCAACGTTGATTCCTACCATTCTTAAAATAACCTTTGACACACAAACTTTTTAGAAACAAGAGTTCGTAATGAAAGAAAATATATGAATCTGAAAAATAATATGACTCCATAAAATTGACTCTGGAAATTATATGCAACAAAAATACAGAGCTTTAATAGATTTAAGAAAAATATGAATCCCAATTTTATGTGTCTGAAAAACTGAATCCGAAAAATCTATTCCGAGAAGGATTGAGAATAATTCTCTTCTGAATTTAATCGTGAGATTAAATCAGATTGAACTAACCCTTGGGGTTTGAGTTACCTTCACTATGATACTAATTGTAGGATCAAAATAACAATGTAGATGCTCAATATACAAGAGGGGGGGGGGTGAATTGTATACTTTAAAATTTTACTTAAACAAGGAAAGATCTATGTTTAATAAAGATAAACTAGAAAAATTCACAACACCACTAACACCAAATGAAACTGGTTCTAGAAATATGGTTCCAGAAGTTGAAACTTAATGAAAGTTTTCAAAATGAGATTCTACCTTAAATCAAATAGAATCTAAAAGGATCATATTATAATTTTAAGGAAATATATGAAGGTTATAATTACCTTACAATACACAATGAAGCAGAAAAACAAGTAGTTAAACTAAAAGTAACAAACAATGATTCTTTTGACCCAAAGAGAAGGGTATCCAACAACCTTGGATAAAGGTCCCTTGATTTATACTTTCAAGAAATTCTGTCTTACCCACACCTGGGTAAGCCCTTGATATGAAGATCAGAGTCTCTGTCTTGCTATCCCCGCAATCCCTCAACTTCAATGTTGTTGGAACCTCTGTCTTCCTCAGCAAGGAAGCCCTCAAACTTCAAGGTAGTCGGCACCTCTGTCTTCCTATCCTTGGAAGTCCTCGAATGTAATCACCAACATTCTGATTCGCACTAAGCAATCTGAACAAGCGGTTCAGTACGCACAATGCATGGAAAGCTTCTCTCTCTAGAAATCACATTAATAGTGTGAGTTCTATAGAGTGATCAACTTCAGTAAAGAAATTTTCAAATGTGATCCTATTTATATGATCGGTTGAAACATTTAGCTCCATCCTCCAATGGTTATATTTTCCTTTAATATCGGAGGGACCTGTACATGTGTCACTCAACCAATGGTTGGTTAGAAATAGAATGGACGACATCGTTTTATAACAAAACATGTGTAAGCATAAGTAAAACTAAAATTCGTAATGTAAGAAAATAAATGTTTGGAGTCTTACCAAAATAAAATTCAGAGTCTATAATAAAAGGATATTCAGATTCTATTTTATAAGAATTCGGGACCTGAATTCTACAGAAATCTGGAGCCTGAATTTCTAAGGAAATTCAGAGTCTGGTTTCACTAGAGTTCAGAATCTGAACATATAGTGTTCGGATTCGAACTTGTAGAAGTTTGGAGTCAAACTGGTTAAGAGTTCAGAGTCGAACTAATAAATGTTGAGAGTCTAACTCATAAAATTTCGGAGTCGAACTAATAAAAGTTTGAAGTCGAACTCATAAAAGATCGGAGACAAACTTGTAAAAGTTTAGAGTAGAACTTATTAAAAGTTCAGAGTCCAGAATTCAGCGTTGAACTATATGAGGGTTCGTATCCATAATTCGGAATGGAACCTTATCAGAGTTAGTATCCATAATTCGGAGTGGAACTTTATTAGAGTTCATATCCCGAATTTGGAGTGGAACTTAATTAGAGTTCGTATCCATAATTCTTCCTACCTTAGCATTATATGATTCCGTGTTTTTAGAGATGAACTTGATTTTAATACTTAAGAAAAATATTAATGTGAACAATGAAATTATGGTAGGGGTAAATTTCTTTGAGAAGGAAATTTTTCTTATATAGGTAAAATATTGATTTTCTTAAGTATAGGGTGTTTGTGATTTTCAAAACAAGAAGGAATGAAAAAAGTCATAAGGAAAACCTTATTGACTCAACAGCGGGGGGCTGTCCGAGGTGTTGGGGGGCTGTTCGGGGTGCTGGGGGGCTGTTCGGGATGCAGGGAGGGGCTATCTGGGTTGCAGGGAGGGTTGTCCGGGTTGTAGGGGGGGGGGGCTGCCCGTGATGCGGGGAGGGCTTTCCGGGGTGCGGGGGGGATATATGGGGGGGGGGGGGCTGTCCGGGGTGTGGGGAGGGGGGGAGGCTGTCCGGAGTGTGGGGAGGGGATGTCCAGGGTGCGGGGGGCCTGTCTAGGGTGCGGGGAGGGCTATCCGGGGTGCGGGGATCGATGTTCGGTGTGGGCTAGGGACTACAAATAGTGAACCTGATCTCAGTCATCAAAAACAAGTTTCATGGTTTATATTATAAATCACATGGTTTTTTAAAACTATTACATAACATACAATTGAAAACATTGAAGAATTAAATGAAAAAAATATCCAAATCATTAATCAGTTTCATGGTTACTTCTCAATTCATACACACTAAAATTGCATCAGGCCAAAACACATATGATACCCCCAAATCACAAAAAATATCACTAGAAACCCAACCTAAATATCAATAACAACCCCACCATTAAAAACAGAAACACACCTCGTGAATATGAAGTGTCATGTGTGGTCATGACTACTACCTCTATCCGGTTGGTCAGGGGCCTACAATAAATAAAAATTATGAATATTTTCATAACAAAAATAATATAAATTAAATAAATAAATACATTATAAACCTATGTCTTCTGATCCCCTACACCATCACCTGGATGCACATATTGCCGTAGTGCTCTAACCTCAGTGATCAATTGCACATTTACCTACTGGAAGCGCGCAACTGTGCCTCGAAATCTGACAACAGCTATGTCATCTGATCAATAGCAGGACCGAAAACCGTAGCGCGTGACACTACAGAATTAGGAATCCCTGTTCCATAGATCAAACTATATCCATGCCTGTACCGACCAATAATGTGATGAAAGATCGCATCCCTTCGCATGGGAAGCTGTCATTGGTCCTCTGGCAGATGTTCTAACTTATCTTCAAATTGAGCCTGTGAAATATTTAAATATATATACATATATTAATAGACAGATTTTATGTAATTATTGGTAATGATTACAAGAACTTACTATCAATGTTGCAGCCTCTGGATCATTGCGATCATGAGTCCTCATCCACACCGAAATTTTCTCAGTCGGTGCACCTTGCTCCCGCAACTGTATATGAATAGAATATAAACACAAAACCATGTTAATTAATAAATTAAAAAATGAATAATAAATACCTCATGACGGATCTCAGACACGTGATGAGTCCTGAGCCTGTGAGGTGGTCCCTGCAACGCTCGATTCTCAGAATGGCATGTTGAAACCTCCTACATTCAATTCATTCAAATTTCAAACAAATCACACATTCTTGAAAATATATATACCAAAATAAATATACAAAACACAACACCCTCCGTAGACCAATATGCAACTAAATCACGCCACTGAGCCAGGAGGACACCTCTCGGGACTTTTTCCAGAATGTCTGGGGCACCCACATTTGGTACCCAATGGTCCCTATTGACTTTGCCTTTATTGTATTTCCACATCTTACGGCATCTGCTCATACACACTAGCCGAAAATCATCATGACATACTTTAAAATTTTTCTATTAAATAAAAAAATAACATATGTTATTATTGTTTATACATAGGGAATAAAGTAAAATTGTCTTCTTACCTGAACCTCCCTCCAAAGACGATCTAATGTGTCCTGAGGGATAGAAGCCCAGTCACGCGTGGTCAATGGAAATCAATGTGGGTAACATATGATATGACCTAGCTGACGAATAAATGCAGGTTCATTCTGTCCCACAGGATGAAATACCTCATCAAAGGAAACATCAAACATTGTGTCAGAATTCCATGTTAATATGCCACGACCAGGGCCTCTCTTGCGAGAGGAAAAAGAAGTCGAGTCTGATCCTGTTGAAAACAATTTTAGATATAATTTTACAGATGTTATATATATATATATATGATTATGAATTACATAAAAAATAGAGACAATGACATTCAAACATACCTCAACCCTAAGATGTAGATACCTCAGATGGATGATGTGGATTTGCTGCCTCTTCCCCTGACATGCATGCAGTCATAGAAAACATCAGTAAGGGGACTATCCAAAGTGTCTAAATGAGAAATTGGATTGTTTTAAAAAAAAATCAAACTTGAACAGTTGTTAATAAAAAAAAGGGATTGAATAATTAGTTGTGAATGAATTTTAAAAAAACATAAAGTTAACAAAACAGATATACAAATTAT
This sequence comes from Viscum album, assembly GCA_963277665.1. NCBI lineage: Eukaryota > Viridiplantae > Streptophyta > Magnoliopsida > Santalales > Viscaceae > Viscum > Viscum album. Next base: position 234,397,824 of record OY728128.1, read on the forward strand.
GTACAAAACCAATCAATGCATAGCCAAATTTCAAATTGAATTAATAAAAATTCAAACAACACATGAACCAAATTAAGAATACCTCAATGGGAAGATAAACTGACAATAAAATCAATATAACATGAGTTAAAGAACCCTAAATATTTATAACTGAATAAACTTCGAAAAGTTAGGATTAAAACTTACAAGGATTTATAAAATGGATAGAAAATTTATGATATCCTAGGCTGAATAGAGGGAAAACAATTATAACTTTCATTAAGCATGAAAATCGACCGTTTCTCCTTCAACAGCTGCTCTGACCCAATAAATATCTTCTTCACATTGAACTACAGTATGTTGATCAAGCTGTTGGGAAACAAAAGGAACAGTCTCAGGTTCGTCTTGTTCAAATACAAACACTCCTCACCGAGACATTTTGACAAAAACTTTCCAACTTGGATTTGAAGGAAAAGTAATGAAGAATACTTGTTCTGATTTTGATGTCAAAATGAATTGTTCATTATCAACTCGTTCATTTCTGTATAACATATAGTAAAAATTCACCAATGAAAACTGATATTGATCGAATTTACATCCATGCACTGGATCAACCCAATTGCACTTTAACAATATATCACTACTGGAAATGTCATTTTGACCAATGTTCTTTTCCAATGGATTGGTTAAACCATTTGTAAAGATGTTTTAGGGAACCCTTTCCCAAAGGATCAATAGAACCGTTGGGAAAGGGTACCCCTTTGCCAACGGTTCATTAGAACCTTTGGTAAAGGGGTGTTTAAGTCAGCCTTTCCCAACGGTTTTATGAAACCGTTTGGAAAGGGTACCCCTTTTCCAAAGGTTCTATTGAACCGTTGGGTAAGGGTACCCTCATGATCCCTTTTACAATGGTTTTTAAAAACCGTTGGTAAAGGTTTTCCCCAAATAAAGCAAGGCCGCTGCTATCCCCCATTCGCGACAGAACCCTAACATCAATCCGGCGCTCTGCTCCTATCGCGAACTCCCCCATCCGAACAGGTGAAAAACCATCTGAATCATCTCAAATCATGTATTTTATTATTTATACCCATATGATACCTTGTTTTTATTGTTATTGATCTATTATTTTAGTTGTATTTTTGGATTTTTATGTGATTCCACAGTGAAAAATAGGGGAATGAACGAATATTTTGTTAATTAATTAGTTTCCCATGGAATATCATTTGTGTTATAATGTACATGCTAAATAAAGGGGTAATGTAATAAAAGACCTTGAATAAATTGTGTAAGTTGGGGTATGTTGCTTCTATGAGAGGTTTTTTGTTGTGTTTCATTGTATGTTGTAGGATGTTTTATGGTGATTGAGGTGACCAGTTGGGCTTTGTGATATGTGGGGTTGTAATGTGATGGTTAGTGGGCATGGATGTGACATGTGAAGTTCTGTGATAGTGATGATGTGTGGTGGTGTTGTGCCATGTGGAGGAGTTGTGTGATGAGGTTGTGGTGTATGATGTGGTGAGGTGGTTTTGGTTGTGCAGTGGTTTGTGATGTGAAATATTTTTGTTGTGATATGTGGTTGTTTTGGTGAGATGGTTGGCCGATGTAACATTGCGACGATGGTTATTGTGAGATGGTGAGTTTTTGTGTGGTGGTTTTATTAGTTTCCTGGTTATCTATGGAATAAATTATGCTGTTAAAACAAAAAAACAAGATAGTGAATAAATGAGATGGAATAGAAATGGATGTGTGCTAAATGGATTTAATTAATTTAACATTAAATGAATAGACAATGTATGTGTGACTGAAGTGGATTATAAATAAAAGTAGGAAATGCTATGTGTCTTGTGTGGTGGTGTGGTGTGTTTCATATAGTGGTGAAAGTGGTTGTGATGGTTTATGTATTGTATGGTAGTAGTGAAGTGTGTGATTATGTAGTTAATGTGATCCCATAGGTTGGGTATTTTGTGCTATCTATATATCATGTATTTTATGTTATTTCTACACATTCCCAACCAGAGTTGGATAAACTTACCAACGACCAGAGGTTTTGAGTTATGGGTATTTTTTCTAATATCTAGGATGGTGGTTATATGGTTGGATAGCTAAAATTTCTTCCCTACTCTTCCCTCATATATTTAGTTTTTTTATTTACAAATTAGTTTCCTTTTTTTAATTAATTACATATTTGTTTTCAAAAGCAGGAAACACAGCCAATTGAAGAGAGATGAAGGAAAAAAATGATGGAGAACAATCGTTGGATGGCAGAGATGGGCGTTCCACCATTAGTGCCTACAATGAGTACTATATTTCAAATATATTTATATTTGAAGAACATATAATGTCATGTGATTAATTTTTTTGTAATCATTTTTGTAGGATCCACCTATATGTCGACAGTTATTCGACGAGGAGCCTAGTACTTGTCCAAGTACTCAGGCCGGTGGTACGAGGAGGGTTCGTACCAGAGGTGGATGATCAACCGTGCGTGCCTGACTAGACCCTTCCCCTCTCACTGACATGTCATCATTCCCACATTCTGATCCCGATGTGTCGTTAGGGAAACACGAGATATTTAGGCCTCCCATGTTTTCGCTACCTTCTGCATCTTCTGCCCCATCATTTTCACATCCCATGATGATTCCCACTCCCCAGTCAGAATCCGGTCATACTGCTATCCCATCTTCTTTTCCATCTACTTCTATCTCTCCGAGCTTCTATATTCCATCGTATTCGACTCCTGTTCCACCACAGTGTGTTCCATCATTTCTTGTGGATCCGACAACACTCAGCGATCAGATTGGCACATGTATATTTATAAAACCCTAAAAAAAATTTATAGCAATATTTATTTTCATTATAACATGTTTTGATAAAATATTTGTTTTTCTTTCCTGACAGATACATATACTAATAGGAGGAAGGGGCGGGGGCATACACACATGCCTTCGGTGTGGAACCGCCGCACATAGGTTATGGTGGATTACAATGAAGACAACCAAATGGTTGAGAAATCAGGGCAGCAATGTCGGGGTTTTTTGGCGACGCTTGACAAATACTCCGACATAATTCCTGTCAGCCCACTGTCGTGGAGACATTTTCCACATGAGGTCAAGGATAGAGCTTGGACAGAGAAATGGGTAAAAAAATATGTTGTATTTGATGCCCTGAATTATTTTTGTATTTGTATTAATTAATATTTTGATGTCACCTTCGATTTAATTTTCCCGATGGTGTGGGTGCTCGAGCGGAACGTCTAAAGGATTTAGGCGAGATTTGGAGAGACTACAAGAATGAGTTATATATGGGCTAGCGTGCAAAAGTTGGCACTGAGTTAGAAGTGGTACCAGTCATGGATGATTGTCCTATAGAGCAGTATCGTCAGATGATTACTCATTGGATAAGTACTCAGTATAAGGTATGAATTACATTTGAGGTATTTAAATAATAACTTTCATGTTTTGCATTAATATTATCCTTTTCGTTATTGAATTTTATTTAGGAATCATCTGAAAAAAATAAAAAAAACATTGATGCAAAAAAATATCTCCACACACTAGGACGCACGCCGATGCCAGATCATGAGAGGAAGCATGTATGAAATTTTTTTATAATTTTTCTTTACGACTTACATTTTATTTTTTTCTCAATTATTTAATCATTTGATAAATTTTTCATATAAATTTAGTTTTCAATGTCATTTTAGAGGCAAATACAGAATATTTAAGGACGTGTGCCTCGAGCAAAACTCCTTTGCTCGAGTAGACAGAAAAAGGATTGAAGTGCCGTCAACGAAGCGACTCAGCAGCAGATTGTAAGTTTTAATATGTTGATTTTATATTTTAATATCTATTTTGTAACTTAATAATATATTTATATTTGTAACAGGTTGCTTTATAGGCCCTTGATGCCCAAGAACCCGATAATTTTTGGCCAACAGATCACTTTCATCAGGTGTTGGGAGAGGAGCATCATGGCAGAGTACGCTGCCGACCTAGGATAGCCCCAACGAGGTATTATCCCTCCTCAGGTACGAGATGTATTTCCACCGAGCTGTAGAAAGTTAGGGCACAGGAAGAACATGCTGAGAAAAGGGCCACAGAGAAGGCATAACGGTCTTTTATGGCAAATAGTGCGTTTAGGAAATTTATTGAAGTTCTACGTCCAACACTTCCAGCAGAGGCCAGCCCAGGTTTTGATGAGTATATGTCGTTGATACGTTCTATATATGGTGCATCCGGTGGCAGTTCTAGTGGTGGTCAGGAAGATGTCCAACTTGACGATGATGATGGCGAGGAGTCAGATTCGGAAGAGGAGGGAGAGGAGGAGGGCGAAGTGGGTGGCGAGGGCATGGAGGAGGGCGAGGGTGAAGAAGAGGGAACTGAGGAGGGCGAGGACAATGATGGGGACGAGGAAGAGGGTGATGATGATGGTGATGATGGTGATGGTGATGTGGGACAAATTGATCAATTACATTTTTGACTAATATTACTGAGATTTGATATTTAATCTATTCTAGTTGTTCGTTTTATCTAGACTCGTAGTATAGTATTGGAGTTGAGTTATTTTTATATATTATCTATTTTTATGGATATTTTTGTCTTTTAGTGGGTGTGTTTTTGGGAACCCCCTCCTTCCTGGACCCTGAACAACCCCCACCATCCTCCTTGGACCCCAGACACCCCCCCGGACAGCCCCCAGATAGCCCCTCAAACAGCCCCCACCCTCTTCCTTGGACCCTAGACAACCCCCCAAACACCGCCCGGACAGACCTCAGACAGCCCCCGCCCCCAAAATCCCCCATACACCCCCACCCTCATCCCTGGACCCTGGACAGCCCCCCAGACATCTCCCTGGACAGCCCCCCACCCTCTTCCTTGGACCCCAGAAAACCCCCTGAACACCCCCTGGACAGCCCCTAGACAACCCCCCAAACAGCCCCCCAGACACCCCCACCCTCCTCCATGGACCCCGGACAGTCCCCCAGACAGTCCCCCAGATAGCCCACCAGACAGCCCCCACCCTCTTCCTTGGACCCCGGGCAACCCCCCGAACACCCCCCAGACAGCCCCCAGACAGCCCCCCGAACAGCCCCCCGAACAGCCCCCCACCCTACTCCCTGGACCCCAGACAGCCTCCCGAACAGCCCCCCAGATAGCCCCCACCTCAATCCGAGGCACGGTGTGGCTGACACCACTCTAACTGTGTCTCTTTTGTTTAAAATGGAAAGGATTATAAGTGAAAAGAACAACTGGCATACGGAAAACCAACCAAACGCATTCGGAATGTGTTGATTCTTTAGGACAACGATCCATTGGTCATATGCGACGTGTACGAGCCAACCTGGGCTCAATCCGAGTCGCGGTGTGGCCAGGATCAGTCTAAGTGTCTCTGTTTTGTTTAAAATGGACACTTTTTTAGGTACATAAGGAAAAATAGAGAAACACATTCGGTTTCCATTTAAATATTAGGAGAATGATCCATGGGTCATATGTGACATGTACGAATATACCCCGCCTCAATCTGAGACGCGGTGTGGCCAACACCACTCAAAGTGTCTGTCTTTTATTTCAAAAGGACGTCATTTTAATTGAAAAACATCAACTAGCATATGGAAAACCGACAAAATGCATTCATATTGTGTCGATACTTTATAAAAATGATCCATGGGTCATATGTGACGTGTACGAGTCAACCCCATCTCAATTCGAGGCACGGTGTGGCAGGAACCACTCTAACTGTGTCTCTTTTGTTTAAAATGGACTGGATTATAAGTGAAAATAAAAACATGAATATGGGAAACTAACCAAACGCATTCGGAATTTGTTGATAATTTATCACAACGATCCATGGGTCATATGTGACCTGTACGAGCCAAACCGTTCTCAATCTGAGTCGCGGTGTGCCCGGCACCACTCAAAGTGTCTGTCTTTTGTTTCAAAAGGACGTCATTTTAATTGAAAAACATCAACTGGCATACCGAAAACCGGCCAAACGCATTCAGATTGTGTCGATACTTTATCACAACGATCCATGGGTCATATGTGACATGTACGAGTCAACCCTGCCTCAATCCAAGGCACGGTGTGGCCGACACCACTCTAACTATGTCTCTTTTGTTTAAAATGGACATGATTATAAGTGAAAAGAACAACTGACATACGAAAAACTGACCAAACGCATTCAGAATGTGTTGATAATTTATCACAACGATCCATGGGTCATATGTGACCTGTACGAGCCAACCCGGGCTCAATCTGAGTCGCGGTGTGGCCGGGATCAATCTAAGTGTCTCTCTTTTGTTAAAAATGGATACCATTTTAAGTACATACAGAAAACTGACCAAACGCATTTGGTTTCCATTGAAACATTAGAAGAATGATCCATGGGTCATATGTGACGTGTACGAATTAGCCTTGCCTCAATCTGAGATGCGGTGTGGCCGACACCACTCAAAGTGTCTGTCATTTATTCAAAAGGACGTCATTTTAATTGAAAAACATCAATTAGAATACATAAAACTGAGCAAACGCTTTCAGAATATGTTGATACTTTAAGACAATGATCGATGGGTCATTTGTGATGTGTATGAGTTAACCTCACCTAAATTTGAGGCACGGTGTAGCGGGATCACTCCTTGTGTATGTATTTTTTTAAAATGTACAGGATTATAAGTGAAAAGAACAACTGACATACGGAAAACTGACCAAACACATTAAACACGTGTTGATACTTTAGGAAAAATATCCATGGGCCATATGTGATGTGTACGAGTCAACCCCACCTTAATCTAAGGCATGGTGTGTCCGGAATCACTCTAAGTGGCTCTCTTTTGTTTAAAATGGACAACATTTTAAGTACACACGGAAAACTGACCAAACAGATTATGATTGTGTTGATACTTTAGCACAACAATCCATGGGTCATTTTTGACGTGTATGAGTCAAACCCATTTCAATTCAAGTCACGGTGTGGCCGACACCATTCATAGTGTCTCTCTTTTGTTTAAAATGGTCAGGATTATAAGTGAAAAGATCAACTGGCATACAAAAAACTGACCAAATGAATTCGAAATGTGTTGATGCTTTAGGACAACGATCCATGGGTCATATGTGACGTGTACGAGTCTACCCCGCCATACTCCGAGGTGCGGTGTGGCCGACACCATTCACAGTGTCTCTCTTTTGTTTAAAATGGATAGGATTATAAGTGAAAAGAACAAATGACATACGAAAAACCGACCAAACGCATTCGTATTATATTGATGCTTTAGATCAACAATCCATGGTTCATATGTGACGTGTACGAGTCAACTCGGGCTCAATTCGAGGCACGGTGTGGCTGGGATCACTCTAAGTGGCTCGCTTTTGTTTAAAATTGACAACATTTTAAGTACATATGGAAAACTGAACAAACGCATTCGGTTTCTGTTGAAAATTTAGGAGAACGATCCATGGGTCATATGTGACGTGTATGAATCAACCTCGCCTCAATATAAGACGTGGTGTGGCCTACACCACTCAAAGTATCTGTCTTTTTTTTCAAAAGGACGTCATTTTATGTAAAAAACATTAACTGGCATATAGAAAACCAACCAAACACATTTGGATTGTGTCTATACTTTATCACAATGATCCATGGGTCATATGTGACGTGTACGAGTTAACTTCACCTCAATATGAGGTGCGGTGTGGCCGAAACCACTCTAACTGCGTCTCTTTTGTTTAAAATGGACATGATTATAAGTGAAAAGAACAACTGGAATACGGAAAACCGACCAAACGCATTCGGAATATGTTGATAATTTATCACAATGATCCATGGGTCACATGTGACCTGTACGATCCAAATCATGCTCAATTCAAGTCGCGGTGTGGCCAGGATTAGTCTATGTGTCTCTCTTTTGTTTAAAATGGACACCATTTTAAGTACATACGGAAAACCTACCAAACGCATTCAGTTTTCATTGAAACTTTAGGAGAACGATCCATGGGTCACATGTGATGTGTACAAATCAACCCCGCCTCAATCTAAGACGCGGTGTGGCCGACACCACTCAAAGTGTATGTCTTTTCTTTCAAAAGGACGTCATTTTAATTGAAAAACATCAACTGGCATACGGAAAAATAAGAAAACACTTTCAGAATATGTTTATACTTTAGGAAAATGATCGATGGGTCATTTGTGATGTGTACGAGTTAAACTTTCCTCAATCCAAGGCATGGTGTGGCGGGATCACTCCTTGTGTATGTATTTTGTTTAAAATGGACAAGATTATAAGTGAAAAGAACAACTAACATACAGAAAACTGACCAAACACATTCGAAATGTGTTGATTCATTAGGAAAACAATTCATGGGTCATATGTGACGTGTATGAGTCAACCCCGCATTAATCTGAGGCACGGTGTGACCGGAATCACTTTAAGTGTCTCTCTTTTGTTTAAAATGGACAACATTTTAAGTACATACAGAAAACCAACCAAACAGATTCTGATAGTGTTGATAATTTAGCACAATGATCCATGGGTCATATGAGACATGTAAGAGTCAACCCCGCCTCAATCCGAGGCGTGGTGTGGCCGACACCATTCATAGTGTCTCTCTTTTGTTTAAAATGGACATGATTATAAGTGAAAAGATCAACTGGCATAAGAAAGACAGACCAAACGCATTCAAAATGTGTTGATGCTTTAGGAAAACGATCCATGGGTCATATGTGACGTGTACGAGTCAACCCCGCCTCAATCTGAGGCGCGGTGTGGCCGACACCATTCATAGTGTCTCTCTTTTGTTTAAAATGGACAGGATTATAAGTGAAAAGAACAACTGACATACGAAAAACTGACCAAACACATTTGGATTCTATTGATGCTTTAGGTCAATGATACATGGGTCATATGTGACTTGTACGAGTCAAACCGGGCTCAATTCGAGGCACGGTGTTCCCGGGGGCACTCTAAGTGGCTCCATTTTGTTTAAAATGGACAACATTTTAAGTACATATGGAAAACCAACCAAACACATTCGGTTTCCATTGAAACATTAGGAGAACGATACATGGGTCATAGGTGACGTGTAAAAATCAACCCTGCCTCAATCTGAGATGTGGTGTGGCCAACACCACTCAAAGTGTCTGTCTTTTGTTTCAAAAGGATGCCATTTTAAGTGATAAACATCAACTGGCATACGGAAAACCAACCAAACGCATTAGGATTGTGTCGATACTTTAGCACAATGATCCATGGGTCATATGTGACGTGTAAGAGTCAACCCCGCCTCAATCAAAGGTGCGGTGTGGCTGACACCACTCTAACTGTGTCTCTTTTGATTAAAATGGGCAAGATTATAAGTGAAAAGAACCACTGGCATACGGAAAACCAACCAAACGCATTCAAAATTTGTTGATAATTTATCACAATGATTCATGGGTCATATGTGACCTGTACAAGCCAACCCAGGCTCAATCTGAGTCGCGGTGTGGCCGAGATCAGTCTAAGTGTCTCTTTTTTTTTTAAAATGGACAACATTTTAAATACATATGGAAAACCGACCAAACTCATTCGGTTTTCGTTGAAACTTTAGGAAAATGATCCATGAGTCATATGTGATGTGTACGATTCAACCCCGCTTCAATATATGATGCAGTGTGGCCGGAAGCACTCAAAGTGTCTGTATTTTTTTTTCAAAAGGACATCATTTTAAGTGAAAACATCAACTGACATACGGAAAACCGAGAAAATGGTTTCAGAATATGTTGATTCTTTTGGACAAGGATCGATAGGTCATTTCGAACGTGTACGAGTAAACCTCGCCTCAATCCGAGGCAGGGTGGGGCCGGTATGACTCCAGGTGTATGTATTTTGTTTAAAATGGACATCATTTCAGGTAAAAATATATGGTATACAAAAAACCGATCAAATTATGAATTGAATTCCGGATTCGACAAATAATTGTCATCTAAATTTTAAATTGAATTCTAAATGAATTATTTATGTTTATAATTATGTTATGAATTTTAATTTAATTATGGATGTGTATAGTTCCAGGATGCATTATATGTTAAATTTGTATGAATTTGTTCCCTATATGTATGTGTTAGTTGGTTATTGCCGATACAATAATTGTATATGTATGTGTTAGTTTATTGCAGGTATGATAATTGGATTGAAAATGGGAGGGAATGCATAAAATGAGGGATGTTGTCAAATTTTAGAGCTGCTGTGCAAATTGAAGGTTGCTGTGCAATTTGCACAGCATAGGCTATGCTAACAGTTTCAAACCGTTGGCATAGCATTTCTGGTGCTTTTTTTACCAACAGTTCACTGAACCGTTGGTAAAAATCCTTTCCCAACGGTTTAAAACCCTTGGGAAAGAGGAGAATTGTTGGGATTTGCCAACGGTTCCAACCAAACCGTTGGAAAAAACTATCCCAACGGTTTGGAACAACTGTTGGGATAAGTTAGCTTTTCCCACCCTATGCCAACGGTTCAGAGTAAACCATTGTGAAATGCTTTCCCAACAGCTTACATCCCTACGGATTGCAGAACCGTTGGTATAACATATACCAACAGTTCTTTAGCCTTTCACAACAGTTCAGAACCGTTGGGAAAGGCTGTATTTCCAGTAGTGTGTACTTCAACCCGTGTGTGTATACAACTTCAATTATGTCTATCAATTGACCATAGTAATAACCAAATCGAAAAATGGACAACCGATGCCACTGTTTTTTGTTTCTTGTTTTTCGTCAACATCTATAATGCAAAATCGAAAACCATTAGCATCTATAGATTTATAACGATGAACCGTTATAGATGGACCCTCATCCAGTTGGATAAATTCTTCAATTAGTGTGGGGTCCCCTAACTCCCTCAGCTTATGAACCTACATATTTCATAGAATTCAATAATGATATATGTAGAAAGAAATTAGTATAAAACTTCACTCATAATGAAAATCAATTTATACGTACATAATCCTTGAACCAGTCTTGAAATGACGCATAATCAGATTGTTGAATTTGCAACTCAGTCGCACGATACATCTCTTATTTTATCTCGTTAATGTGTTTCCTTCAAATGATAACGTGATGTTTAAATGATCAACATAAGAAAACAAAACATGTAAATGTTAAACAATAAAAGTGTTAAGATACTTACTGCATTAATGGTGCAACTGATGGAGTATTGAACAAGATATATCGATGCACTTGTATCCACTCGATGTTATCTATATCATATGTGGTTCCTTATCCAACTGGACCATCATGAATCTGAGAGGTCTTATCTAATTTTGTTTCAACATCCGTAATATATTCTGCACAAAATTAGTACACTCATCCATCAAATAACTATTGGCTATTGATGCCTCCAGACAAGCTCTGTTGCGTACAAATCATTTCAATGTACTGAAATACTGCTCAATAGGATACATCCACCTGAATTGCATTCGACCTGCTGCCATTACTTCATCTGTTAGGTGCACTATCACGTGGACCATAACATCTAAAAATGAGGTGGGAAATAGTTTCTCAAAGTGAAAAAGCGTAAATACAATTCGGTCCTGTAATCATTTTAAATCAATCATTCGTTGATTTCATAAACAAAGATTTCTAAAAAAATTACTCATCTCAATCAATGGCTGAACAACATTAGGGGACAAACAATCACAAATTGCGATTGGAATCAACTCCTGAAGTAGTATGTGATTGTCATGACTTTTCAACCCTTGCAATTTCTTTCTCTTCAGATTCACACACATTAAAATATTAGAAGAGTAACCATCAGGCATCTTAAGCATCTTCAAAATGGAAAGAAATGTATCTTTCTCCTTTGTATTCATCATATAATGTGCAGCAGGCATATATTCCTTGTTTCCCTCAGCTAACTGTAAATGAAACTATTTCCTTAAACCCATTTCTTCCAAATCACGGTGTGAATTAACATGGTGCTTTGATTTTACACTGACACCTAAAATGGTCCACAATATGTTTTCACAAACATTTTTTTCAATGTGCATGAAATCCAAAAAATGACTCAGCATTGTAGTTTTCCAATATAGAAGACTATAAAAAATAATTTTCTTTTTCCAATTATGACTGTGCTGCCTACCTGCAGCACGGATATTACGTACTAGAGGAGCCACCAAATCCTGAATTTTATATACATTGTAGATGTTTTCTTCCTCAATCTACGATAACATTTCAACTCCTGTCATGATCTTTGGTGCTGGGCTGAACTCTCAAGAACCATCAAATGCCACTCTGTCCTTTCTGAACCTGTGGTGTGGGGGGAGAAAACGTCTGTGACCCATTTATGCACATTTTTTGGAATGCTTATTCCATACAGATTTTTTACTTTTATTTCCACAAGGGAATGAAAATTCCCCTTTTGTACTCCATCCTGATGAATTTGCATAAGCTAAGAATTCATTGATTGTACAAAATAAACCAACCTAAAGTTTGAACATTTCAATTGTTTCACAGTCATAATTCATCACACCATCACCCCAAAATTCATTCAACTCATCAATCAATGGCTGAAGGTAAACATCAATCTTATCTCCCAGACTTTTAGGTCCATTAATTAGAGTGGAAAGTAATATAAATTGTTGCTTCATACAAATCCACGGAGGAAGATTATATGGAACCAACACCATGGGCCATGTGCTACGAGTTTCACCAACCATAGATTTGAATGGATTGAAACCATCTGCTGCCAATCCCAATCAGACATTACGAACATCTTTAGCAAAGTCAAGTTGTCTCTTATCAAAATCCTTCCATGCATGAGAGTCTGCCGGGTGGCTTAAAATATCACTTTTATGAAATCTTTCTGCATGCCATCTCATTAAATTAGAAACTTTATATGTCATAAAAAATATTTTCAACCTCAATTTAAGGGGAATGTAACAAATTTTATTTACAATAATATGTTTCCCCTATATCGTAATCTGACTTTGATGAGTCTGATTTCCCCTGTTCTCTTTTGACCTAGAAGCACCAGAAACTGTAAAAATATCTAAATGGTCAGTTTACTTTCTAAACAACAGATAGTTGTTTGCACATGCATCTATGGTCTCATATGTAACACCTAAGTTCTCTATCAACTTAAGTACATGGTAATACGACTCGGGAATCCTAGCGTTGATAGGAAGAACCTTTTACAATAACACCAACAACATGTCGAATGATGTGTCCGACCAATGATTCAAAGTCTTCAAATGCAACAACTCCATGATAAACAAAAATTTATTGTAAGAAGTACATACAGGATATAATTATATTTTTTCATCATCAAGTGCTTCATAAGAACTCGTCGAATCACGATCTACACCAGAGTGAAGATTTATCTCATCGGTATCAAGATTCTGGATGTCAATGCCTTCAGGATCCAACCCATGTACCATTTCAGTAAGCATTTCATGCATTTTATCATTCATCCTTGCATCAACATCCATCTGAACTGCATCTGTATTATGACAATGAACGTATTCTTCTCCATGATGAGTTCAACTCTTATAATGTTTCAGAAATCCATTAAATAATAGGTGCTCCCTCATATCATCTCGTGTGAATTGATATCTGTTAGCACATTTTCTACATGGAAAACTAATATAGTCTCTTTAAAATCCTCTGGTGAAGTCAATAAACTACATAATTCCATTGAAATATTCTCTAGATGTTCGATTTTGAAGATCAATCCAACTCTTATCCATAATAAGATCTCTATAACAAACATTTACATAAGACTTATTACATATTCATTATTCATATCAAATATATTTAAAATAAATAGTAATTAATGAAGGTTCCGTGCACAGCAAAAGCACGTGGGTGGATGTGCCCACTTGGATTTTTTTCATTAACAATGATCAATCCGGGATCAATACGACGATAAACGCCAGTCTCCACGGATCGAATCACATAAAAAGACAAAGAATAAGGTTTTTCCCAGAACCACAAAGTAGGATTGTTAAAGGTTGATTATAATTAATTTAATTAATTTAAAAGAAATAACTTTTGGGTGTTCTTTCTTTGTTCATGTTCTTGATCACGTTTTCATGTGATTCATCATTGCATCGTAGAAGCCAAGTGTAGAATTCCTCTAGCGGTGATCCACATGTGTACCTCATATCTCGAGACATCGCCAAAGGAGTATCTGGGTGCTAGCGTGGAGAAACCTTTGCTTGCGTTTTCCGCCTTAGATCATCTTGATCCGATGGAAGAGGATCTCTCTCTATCTTGAGAGCGTCCTTGGAGGAAGAGGTTCTTTTGGGCTTGAAAGAATTCTCCAGAATTGTTGTGTGTGAAAAAAGTTGGGGTTGCGAGGATATTTATAATCAGGCTTGAGGTTGTAGAGTTCTGACAATAAATAAACCTGTTATGCGTTTTATTTATTTCATTGACTCTTATTTAAAAACTCCATGTTGAATAATTAATTCCTTGACATGCACCCACGCTGATTATAATAAATATCATTTAAAACAATATTATATCCTCAAAATCATGACTATAAAAACTACACGGCATGTACTTGTTTTTCATTGAAAACTACACAGTGTGTTTATTTAATATACACGGCGTGTATATCTTGTTTTCATTTTTTCATTTCCTTTCCATAAATAAAACTACATGGTGTGTAATTACTAATACATTGCGTGTACTTGTTTTCTAGGAAAAACTACACGGCGTGTAATCTCTAATACACGGCGTGTATATCTTGTTTTTCATTTCCTTCTTTATCCATCATTAAAACGATTTAGGATTCCTTGAATAATTATTAAACCACGTACGAGAATAATCTTTATTCTACTTGAGATACTTGAATACACTTAGTGTGTGACCATCTAGGCCTCTTTCTCATTGGCATTTTGCAGGCTTTCCAAAAGTCCAATATTACTGTCTAGTAACGGGTCAAGGCACCCAAGAGAAAGAAGTTGACACTGCATTGACATATCACCTCATACGAATGGTTACTGTGTAATTTAATCCCTTTGTCTCGATATCTCATCAAGAAGGTTTCATGGAAGTGTCATAAAACTATATGCTTGATCTGTCGTTCTTTGAATTCCTGAAATAAACTCGTCGTTTACACCGTGACCATGGAATTTAATGCGACATTTCTATTTCAATAAAAGGGCTGAGATATCAACTTCCATAAATGGAAGGGACAAATCATTACTCGACTTATCCATTAACAACATGTCACTCGTGACGCACCCAACGTACCCTACTTCCTGCCAACTATCTACGTGACAGTTTTCGTCAGTAAATCTAAGTGCGCGAGTCATGACATGAGTTAATGATAATATTCCAGTCTAAGGACCATTACACACGCTCGTAGATAGAAATATCTGATGACACCAAGACATGCAGAATTGCTACTGGTGGGTCTGTTCTCATAATCTCCCATCATGGAGATTACCAAGTGCGAACTCCATGAGAGAGAGTCTCATCTTCTTATGAGTTCTCATACATGATGGTCTATATACTATGTGTCATATCATAGTATGTCATCCATCCATAGAACTTTAGTTAAGAATATTGTTATAGAATTTCAAGGTTCTCATCATAGCGGGGATCTACCACGACCTTATCAATGCAACAAATATTCCAGGACATTATTATATTATAGTCATGCAGAATAATGAACAATATATAATAAGTGAACATTCATGTAATCAAAGTACAAAAGAGTTGGTTCTCAGGACACAAACCCTTACAAACTCCCACTTGGACTAGAGCCAATTGCCTACGACTTTTTGTCTGCTAGACCTCATATGATGATCATGTTTCTGCTGA
This sequence comes from Viscum album, assembly GCA_963277665.1. Taxonomy (NCBI): domain Eukaryota; kingdom Viridiplantae; phylum Streptophyta; class Magnoliopsida; order Santalales; family Viscaceae; genus Viscum; species Viscum album. The sequence goes on from OY728128.1 coordinate 234,413,601, forward strand.
GTCAAGGCCTTAGTCAAGGGGTCTGCCACGTTGTCTTCTGTGGAAATATTGCTCACTACAACTTCACCTCTCTGTGAAGAATCCCTCAAGAGATGACACTTCAGAAGTATTTGCTTTGCCCACTGATGTGACCTTGGCTCTTTAGCAAGTGCCACCACTGTAGTATTTCAAAATAGACTGTGATAGGATCTTTACTGCTCAGTACTACATCCAACTCTTGGACAAAGCTTCGCATCCATACTTCTTCTTTAGCTTCCTCAAATGCTACCATATACTCGGAATCCACTGTAGAATCTGTCACCACACTTTTCTTTGAGCTCTTCCAGCTCACTGCACCTCCATTTAAACTAGAGATGTATCCAGTCTATGACTTCATGTCATCTTGATCATTCTAGAAACTAGAATCTACATGTCCTCTGATGACTAGTTCCTCATCTCCTCCATAAACTAGGAACATATCCTTACTACACCTCAGATACTTAAGGATAGTCTTGACTGCCATCCAATGGCGGTCTCCTGGATCATCTTGATATCTGCCTACCGCACTTAATGCGTAAGAAAAATCTAGCCTCTTACATATCATAGCATACATGACTGACCTAATCGTAGATGTGTAAGGGATCCTTTCTATTATCTTTATTTATTCATGTGTCTGAGGACACATTTTCTTCGAAACATGAATGCCATGAGACACTAGAAACAATCCCCTATTGGACTGTTCCATACTGAATATCTTCAGTATCTTATCAATGTATGTACTTTGACTCAGGGCCAACATTCTCTTGGATCTATCACGATGGATCTTGATCTCAAGAATATATACTGCCTCGCCCAAGTCTTTCAATGGAGAAGTATTTATGCAACCATGCCTTAACTGACTGTAAGACAAGTACTTTGTTTCCAATTAGTAATATATGATCAACATATACTATTAGGAAAACGACTACACTTCCACTAAACCTCTTGTAGACACAAGGCTCACATTCGTTCTGAACAAATCCAAATTCCATTACAGCTTCATAAAAACGAATATTCCATGACCTTGATGCTTTCTTTAATCCATAAATGGATTTCTGCAACTTGCATACCTTGTTGGAATCCTTTGGATTCACAAACCCTTCAGGCTGTGTCAGGTAGACATATTCCTGGAGGTTCCCATTAAGGAATTCCGTTTTGACATCCATTTTCCAAATTTCAAAGTCATGGTAGGAGGTAATGGACAATAAGATTCTGATGGATTTCAGCATTTCAACCGATGAAAAAGTTTCATCATAGTCTATTCCTTGACGCTGTCTAAAACCTTTTGCAACCAGTCGTGCCTTGTAGGTGCTGACTTGCTCCTCCATGTCTAGTTTCTTCTTGAATACCCATTTATTACCAATAGGATTTACATCAACTGGAGGATCTACCAAAATCCAGACTTGGTTTTGGTACATGGAATCCATTTCAGAATGCATGGCTTCATGCCACTTGGCAATGTATATACCTTCAACTTCTTCCTTGTAGGTAATAGGATCATCATTGTCCACCAATAATGAGTCACCATCCTCGGTGACAAGAAAACCATATCGCTCTGGTTCTCTCACCTCTCTCGTGCTTCTACGCAGTTCCTGTGTCTCTGGAACAGATTGTTCTTCCACGGGGCTTTGTGGAATCTGTTCTTGTACCAACTCTTGTGTATCTTGAGCCTTGACTTCATCGAAGTCTATCTCAAACCCACTATCACTTTTGGAGATGTGCTCCCTCTCAAGGAATATGGCGTGTCTTGCCACTGTAACCTTTTTGTCTGAGGGGTTGTATAGGTAATATCCACTTTTTTCTTTGGGATATCCTATAAAGATACACTTTGTGCCTCAGGGTGCGAGTGTGTTACCTGAAGAGGCCTTAACAAATGCTTCGCTACCCCACACATGTAAATTCGATAAAATGGCTTTGCATCCACTCCATAACTCGTATGGAATACCATTTATCGATTTAGTTGGTACTTGGTTTAGTATGTGTGATACTGTTTGTAATGCATATCCCCAAAAGGATAATGGAAGACTCACATGACTCATCATTGGTCTCACCATGTCTAACAGGGTGAGGTTCCTCCTTTCACTTACACCATTCCACTGTGGCGTGTAAGGAGGAGTGAGCTGAGATAGAATCCCAAACTCCCATAAAAAATCAATGAAGTCCTGATTAAGATATTCTCCTCCTCTGTCTGATAAGAGTTTCTTAATCTTCTTCACAAGCTGGTTCTCAACTTCATTCCTGTATTCTTTGAACCCATCAAAAGACTCTAACTTATACCTCATTAAGTAGATATATCCATATCTACTAAAATCATCAGTAAAAGTTATGAAGTTTGAGAACCCACCCCTTACCTCAACTGGAAATGGCCCACACACATCTGTGTGAACTAATTGTATAATCTCTTTAGATATTTCACTTTTCCCACTAAATGGGGCTTTGATAATATTTCCTTGTAGACACACATGACATACACTATGTGGTTTTAGTTAGAATGAATCTAAATACACATCTTGATGTAGTTTTGTCAAACGTTTCTCATTGACATGACCTAGCTAGTGATGCCAAAGTTGGGTGTGGTATGAGTCATGTGAATTGACTTTGACATCGATTGCCATTACTTGGTTTGTGTAGTCTAACACATAAAGGATGTTATATAAATGTGCCCTACCAAAACAAATGCTATCATTATAAAAGTAGCAAAATTCATTTCCAAACATGAACATGAATCCATCAGTATCTAATCTGGATACTGAAATAATGTTTTTAGTAAGTGAAGGCACATAATAACAACCCTTTAACACCAAGATCATTCCAGTTGGCAGCGTGAGGTGGTAGTCTCTGACAGCTATAGCAGCAAGTCTAGCTCCGTTGGCTGCTCGTATATCTAACTCCCCTCGATCAATCTTCTTGAATCTACATGGTTCCTGTATTTGGATACATATGTGAGCACCACAAGCAATATATAATACCCAATTAGTAGAAACAGATATATTTCATTTGATAACAAACTCACCTGAAGCTTCCCCTTGCTTCCTTGACTGGGTGCAGTTTTTCTTCCAGTGGCCCTTCTTGCCACATGCGAAACAAACAGCATCCTGTTCCCTTGCCTCCCCTTTGATATTCCTTTTATTAAAAGGTCTTGAAGAAGCTTTGGCCTTAAAGCTCTTCGCCTTCCCTTTCCTTTTATTCACCCTGAGGATAGAAGGCTTTTCATGCTTCATTTCATTGTCCACATGGCGAATGAGGATAAGAAGATCATCTAGAGACTTCTCAATGTTGTTCATATTGAAGTTCACATAAAAGTTTGAGAAGATCTGGGGGAGTGATGCAATAATGAGATCAGTACCCAGTTCTTCGGGGGAGTTTAAAACCTAGAACCCCCAAGCGCTCAATTTAGCCAATGAGCTTGACTACAAGAGGCCCGGCTGGGGCCCCTCTCCAAGATTTCTCTGAAATAGAGCCTTGGAGATCTCAAACCATTCCTGTCTTGCTCTCTCCTAGTATAGACCACAGAGGTGCTAGAGCATGCTATATGCATCCATGTCTTCATGAGACTTCATGAGCTCACTAGACATAGATGATAGCATCAAACATTGAATGTCGAGAGTGTCGTTCAAATGTTGATCATAGACCAGGAATTCTTCATCACTCGCCCCTGGGGCGGGAGAATCAGGAAGTGAGGACTCCATCATGTAAAACTTTCGTTCATGGCGTAGGATAAACCAAAGGCACCTAAACCATTCTTGACTGTTACTTCCGGTGAAGATATTGTCTTTATCCAATATTGATCTTAGAGAAAATGTGGTTGATGAGTTTGTCATTTTGATTCTACAAATTAAAAGATCAGATTTACCAGTACTTTATTGATTAAATTTTTTTGAAAAAAAATTAATTAATTAATTAATTCTCCCACTATTTTATCAAGTCCCAATGGACCTCACCATTGAACTCGGAATGTCCAGTTTCTTTGACATTCTAGTGGAAAGGATCCATATTTCCCTTCGCATAACCCCAAAAAGGTTTGGTCAAGCTATTTGAAGGTATTTAGGTAGGCAGGTCTTTGCCAACAGTGAGCTTACAGTTCCATGATCTGTTGAGTTGACTCCCCAATCCTGAAATCCTGACTTGGATTTCCTTAACTCATACCTCCAATATTACACCAAGTCTAGCAAGGGATACTTCTCTTGATGTAATATGGTTATGTCAACCCTAAACCTTTCATAAGGGCTTCCTTTATAAAAGTAAGTGTCCCAACAAGGGTTTGTAAAACACATAGTTTTATTGAGTCTTGACCTTAATCAGGTAACAGAAGGCTTGGTCTGACTTAATATGGTATTGAGGAATTTTAGTCCTTTATACATAGTTTCGCATTATCACATGCTTGTTAATATTAAGCGAGGCTTGCTTTAGTGACTAACCATGTTCTGATAATGTTTACGCATAGTTCATTTTTTATTTTATTCCATATTTGCATGCTTGTTCATTTTATTAATTATGTGATCACGACAACACATACATAAAAAATAAACCATGAAATCAGACAGAAATAAAATAAGATGGCATGATCATGAGCTTCTATTGGTTATCTTATCTAGCAGTTTTGATAAGATAACCCTGACCTAGGGAAAAAACCTTGAACCTGTTGGTTCGTGTTTTGCAGCTCTCACCTGTCCACCTTTGTATCTTCTTGCGTCGGCTTCACCTCGGCTACGGGATTTGAACCGCCTCCTCTGGATTGGGAGATCCTCCATTACATGGGTTTACATTAAAGAAACCATGGGCACACATGCCCTACATTTTATTGGAAGAAGGCTCATAGGCTAAAAAATTTAAATTAAATAAATTTAAATAAAACCATACACATAAAAAGTGTCTTTGGTCTAGCTCATGATCATCCATAGCATGCAACGACATTTACGCATATTTAGAATTCAAATTATTTTAACCGTTCTTTCATTTAAGATAAGTCGCGCTTGAATTTAATTAATTATGATCTAATAATTAATTAATTCATTATCTTAAATTCCTTTATGAATTTAATTGAGATTCTTCTCATCCATATTCCTTGTATGAGTCTTTTTACATTGGAGGAAACCTTGTGAAATTCAATTTCTGGAAAGTACACGGTGTGTAGTTTATAATTACACGGCGTGTATTTCTTTTCACCCTTTATCTGAAGTACACGTCGGGGGCTTTAGCGTGTTTTCTTTACTTTGGAAATTTTGGACTACACGACGTGTAGATAAATCATACATGGAGTGTACTTCCTTGTTACGCGGTAACTCGCCTGGAGATCCCATGTACGCGTTACGTGGCTTATCCTTGTACATGGTTTCACCTAAGCCGAAACGGGCTACACGGCGTGGTGCTCTAACATACACGCATGTATTCTGGTTTCCACGTGCCATTCAATTCTGGTCAACATGGCATGATTAATACTTAGGCATATTCAATTCACACGGCGTGGTTTGGAGGACCAGTGCCGGTTCGTTGAACCTATGTACACGGCGTGTAGTTTTAATTACACGCCCTATAATCCCGTGTTGTACAGTCAGAAAGAGCGGCTCGTCCGGATGAATTCCTCAATTTAATTTTAATCAAAATTAAAATTAAAAGGTCGTTTCAGTGATATGAATCGAGAAACGAAGGAGGAAGAACATATCTCGTTTATTCAGATTTATAGAACGATTTATTTTGAATTGAATCAAATATAAATGCGTAAATTATCAACGGAAATTAAATAACTATAATCAACATTGTAACCTCACTCTGATACCATTTGAAGGTTTCAGGTGCATCGGAAGCGTGTGGGAGGATGTGCCCACTTGGCTTTTTGGCATTAACAATGATCAATCCGGGATCAATACGACGATAAACACCAGTCTCCACGGATCGAATCACAGAAAAAGACAAAGAATAAGGTTTTTCCCGGAACCAAAAAGTAGGATCATTACAGGTTGATTATAATTAATTTAATTAATTGAAAAGAAATACCTTTTGGGTGTTCTTTCTTTGTTGATGTTGTTGATCAAGTTCTGATGTGATTCATCATTGTGTCATAGAAGCCAAGTGTAGAATTCCTCTAGCAGTGATCCACACGTGTACCTCGTATCTTGAGATGTTGCCAAAGGAGTCTCTGGGTGCTAGCGTGGAGAAAAATTTTCTTGCATTGTCCGCCTTAGATCGTCTTGATCCAATGGAAGAGGATATCTCTCGGTCCTGAGAGAATTCTTGGAGGAAGAGGTTCTTTTGGGCTTGAAAGAATTCTCCAGAATTGTTGTGTGTGAAAAGAGTTGGGTTTGTGAGGATATTTTTAATCAGGCTTGATGTTGTAGAGTTATGACAATAAATAAACACGTTACACATTTTATTTATTTCATTGAATCTTATTTAAAACCCCCATGTCAAATAATTAATTCCTTGACATTCTCCCTTGGTAATTATAATAAATATCATTTAAAACAATATTATATCCTCAAAATCCCGACTGAAAAAACTACACGGCGTGTATTAATAAATACACGGCGTGTACCTTTTTTTCATTGAAAACTACACGACGTGTACATTTAATGTACACGGAGTGTATATATTGCTTTAATTTGTTCATTTCCTTTCCATAAAGAAAACTACACGGTGTGTAATTATTAATACATGGTGTGTACTTGTTTTCCATGAAAAACTACACGGCGTGTAATCTCTAATACACGACATTTATATCTTTTTTTTTCATTTCCTTCTTCATCCATAATTAAAACTATTTAGGATTCCATGAATAATTATTAAACCACGTACGAGAATAATATTTATTCTACTTGAGATACTTGAATACACTTAGTGTGTGACCATCTAGGCCTCTTTCTCGTTGGCATTAGGCAGGCTTGCCTAAAGTCCAAGATTACTGTCTAGAAACGGGTCAAGGCACGCAAGAGAAAGAAGTTGACGCCGCATTGACGTATCACCTTATACGAATTCTTACTGTGTAATTTAATCCCTTTGTCTCGATATCTCATCAAGCAGGTTTCATGGAAGTGTCATAAACCTATATGCTTGATCAGTCGTTCTTTGACTTCCTGAAATAAACTCATCGTTTACACCATGGCCTTGGAATTTAACGCGACAGTTCTATTTCAATCAAAGGGCCGAGATATCAACTTCCATAAATGGAAGGGACAAATCCTTACTCGACTTATCCATTAACAACATGTCACTCGTGATGCACCCAACATACCCTACTTCCCACCAACTTTCTACGTGACATTTTTCTTCAGTAATTCTATGTGCACGAGTAATGACATGAGTTAATGATAATCTCACAGTCTATGGACCATTACACACAGTCATATATAGAAATATCTGATGACACCAAGACATGCGGGATTGCTACTGGCGGGTCTGTTCTCATAATCTCCCATCTTGGAGATTACCGAGTGCGAACTCCATGAGAGAGAGTCTCGTCTTCTTATGAGTGCTCGCACATGACGGTCTGTATACTATGTATCTTATCATAGTATGTCATCAAACCGTAGAACATTATTTAAGAATATTGTTATAGCATTTCAAGGTTTTCATTACAGCGGGGATCTGCCATGTCTTATCAATGCAACAAATATTCCAGGACATTATTATATTATAGTCATGCAGAACAATGAAAATATATAATAAGTGAACATTCATGTAATCAAAGTACAAAACAGTTGGTTCTCAGGACACCAACCCTTAAAATTAATTGTTTGTGAACCATTTATAAAATAATAATGTAAGTGAAATCCCATGTCATACCTTATTACGCTACAAAGATGGAAGGGAGGGGAGCCGATGGCAGTGCTGCGAGGGAGAGGAGAGGCAGCGGAGGGGAGCTGGAGTCGGAGGCATCGCAGTGAGGGAGGGGATGGGAAGCAACAATGACGAGGAGACAGAGGAGAGGAGGCGGTGAGGTGGCGACGGTGCAGCGAGGGTGGGACGATGAGGGAGGGGACCGAGGATAGGGGGAGCCTGAGTGGATGAGAAGTAGTAGTGAGGGGACGAGTAGCGGCCGTGCGGGGAGGGAGGGGACCAGGCGACGACAGTGCAACAAGGGAGAGGACAGTGAGGGAGGGGACAGGTGATGGTGGTGCGACGAGGGAGGGGATGAAGATGGAGGGGATATGGGTTGGCGGGGTGCGGGGGGGGGGGGTGTCCGAGGTACGGGGGGGGGGGGGGGGGCGAGGGGGGGGGGGAAGAGGGCGGAGGGCAGAGGAGTTGGAGGCCGGAGGGGGTGGAGTCCAGAGGCGGGTGGCGGGAGGCCAGAGGGAAGAGGGAAGCCGGAGGGGACGGAGATCAGGGCGGAGGGTGGCCGGAGTCGGAGCACCGAGGCGGAGGAAGGCCAAAGGAGACGAAGGGCAGGGTGAAGGGCGACCGAAGGACAGATGGCAGAGGGCAGAGGACGACGAGGGCGGAGGGCGGAAAGGGAGGGTGCGCGGTAAAGGGGGAGGACGGTGAGGAAGGGCACGCGACGTCGTGGAAGGGCGGAAAGGGAGGGCGCGCGACGATGGGGGAGGGAGCGCGACGATGGGGGAGGGCAGCGAGGGAGGGCACGTGGTGACGAGGGAGGGAGTGCGGCAAGGCGAGGAAGGAGGAGGAGGGTTCGGGGGGGGGGGGGGTAGGGGGGCGAAGCCCCCCCCCCATTTTTGGGAAAAACCTAGCGACCTCCATTGGCGGTCGCTATTGGTTACCTATAGGGACCGTCAGTAGCGGTCGCTGTAGGTAAGGGGGCTCCAAAGCCTAGTTTTCTAGTAGTGTTTGTATGGATTAAAATGTGAAATATATACTAACCACAAAATATAGATGTATATATTCACTCAGAATGATTTGAACATGAGATAGAAGAGATGGTTGGAATTAATCATGGATTATGATTGCACGATCCTTTCCCATCTAAAAAATGTAAATAATCTGTATGATGATTTGAGACAAAAAAGTAATGTTTCATTAACCATGTAACACTTGAATGAGATCCTTTGGTTTTTTATTTGAGGAACTTTGGCATAGAAGTTGCAGGGGAAAGAAATTCTTCTATTTTGTATCAGGTGTTAGTGAAATCATCCCTATCAAAAAGAATAAAGCAAGTGCATATGGAAGATAGTGAGTTTCCAATAAAGGTAGGGTTGGTTTAGAAGGGTATGTTTCCTAATTTCATCATTGATAATGACTGTATTTTTAGATTTTGGAAGAGATTATGCATGCCTTATGATTTAGAGTTGAAGAATGAGTTGTTATTTGAAGCTCATAGTTCTTCATTTTCAATTAACCTTGGCAGTACTAAGATGTATAGAGATAATCGGGAATATTAATGGTGGGATAGAATGAAAAGAGATATTTATGACTTTACTATGAAGTGTTTGACATGTCCACAGGTTGAATGCGAGTAGCAATTATCGAAAGGGATGCTTTAGTCTTAACGGGTACCAGAGTGGAAATAAGAAAATATATCCAAGTACTTCATTGTGGGATTATCGAAGATATATTGTGGTAATAATACAATCTGGGTTATTGGTGATCGATTGACTAAATCTACTCATTTACTTCATATTCAAGATATATTGTCTCTAGATCAACTTTCTCGTTTTTATGTTAAATAGATATCCCGATTGTATGGTGTTCCCCTCTAAATTTTATCTGATGGTGATCCCAGGTTTACTTCTAATATTTGGAAAGGCTTTCAAAATTCTTTGGGTACTGAATTAAATTTTAGTACAACATTTCCTCCTCAATTAGTTGGGAATTCAGAATGAAAAATTCAGAAATTATAGGATATGTTACATTCTTGATCGATGGATTACCAAGAAAGTTGTGACCGACATCTTTCTTTGGTTGAATTTTATTTTAATAACAGTTTTCATTCTAGTATTAGATGGCTCAATTTGGGGAATTATATGGGAAGCTGTGTTGAAATCCAGATTTTTTGAATGATGTTGGTAAAAGGAAGTTGATGGACCAGAATTGGTAGCAGAGATGTTTGAAAAAGTTCAGTTGGTTCAGTTACACATGAGAACAACTCGGAGGAGGCAGAAAAGTTATGTAGATAACCAGAGAAAGGATCATTATTTTAAGATATATGATCATGTCTTTCTCACTGTTTCTCCATATAAAAGTGTGATTCCTTTTGGTAAGAAGGGAAAATTGAGTTTGAGGTTCATTAGACCTTATGAAATCCTGGAGAAAGTTGGATCAGTTGAGTATAGAGTGGCTTTACCTCCATGTTTTTCCCAGGTACACAATGTTTTTCATGTTTCAATTTTGAGAAAGTATATGTTAGATCTATCTCATGTTTTATGTATAGAGGTAGTTTAGTTGGAAAATTCATTCTTATGAGTAACTACCAGTCCAGATTCATGACTTTAGAGAGCAAGTGTTGTGAAATAAATAAATTCACTTGGTAATGGTTTTGTGGAAAAACCATATGTTTGAAGTTGCAACGTGGGATTCTGAAAAAGATATGAGGGATAAATACCCCCATTTATTTAATATGTTAATAAAATTGCGAGGACGCAATTTCCAAAAGGGGAAAGGATGTAACAAACTAGGTAAATAACGAAATAATACATTTTCTATATAATTAATATTTTGTAAAATAAATATTAATTTTACATTAAACGGGTTTCTATGTTTGATGGAATACCTGATATGAAACAACAGGTTTCTTTGAAATCTTATGTTGCATAATAATAATATAATATTATCATTTTAAATAGATGTTAATGCATAGACAATTTATTGGCCGAAAAGAATAGAAGAAACTACTATTTGATTAAACATTTTTTTAAATGTTTTTACTATTATCAAATAAATGTTAGTGTCTTAAAACTTGAATGAATCTAGTTTTAAGCATAATTTACTTTAAATGGTTTATTTACCACATTTTGATGGTGAACTCTCTTTAAATCTAGTTTTGGTCACTTTTATATGTTTTGTTTCAGAAAATAAAATTATTTTTTGAATTGGGACTTCAAAATTCACTTTGGTTAATAAATTAGTATTTTTCTGCTAAAATTAAATTTTTGATGAATAGTGGGAAATATTGTATTTTAATTCAAAACTACCTTTTAATCTAATTTATTTTTATGGTTAGATTATATTTTAATTTGTTTTTAAAGTGTAATTATATTTTTTTTTTCATTTAATCCAATTTTGGTCATTGGAAGTAATTTCACAAAGAAATTGGACATAAATAAGTCTTAATCTTTTTAAAGTTATTATTTCTTAAAAATAGGCTTTTTGTTTTGATAGTGGGAATTAATTTTAAATTAATTAATTTCACTTATGTGTTTTGAATTTGGAAAAATAGATTCCATATTTGGAATCAGAGGGTCCAAATTGTGTAAATAGGTAACTTTTATTTTTCGACATTAGGAATATTTACTTCAGTAAAAATTTTATTTACCATAGTTAAAGGGTAAATCTAGTAAATAAAGGTAACAAAATATTATTATAATAATATTAAATTTGTATAACAATTGTCCTAATATTATTGGATGAGTCATGGCCGACCATGGGCATCCTTGGGTCTATTTTGGGACCCCATTTAGCCACTTAAATGTGATAATGACACTTTATTTAAATTAACATAATGCAACAGAAAAAATGACTTAGACAAATATCTTTTTGTAAATTAAATTTTTCATAGGGTTATACAAGCTATTGTCTCTAATAAAAATATTATTTGGAAATATAAAATGATTTCCTACAACGTGGTATTTTTTTATAATTTTTTGACATCAAATAAATTAAATTATTTATGACACAATAATGGTGCAGTGTTTACCACATTAATAAATGATTTAAATAAATATGATTATAAAGATTAAACTAAAATCCAAAACCTATCCAATTATTTTTGGATTATTTTATTTCTATAAATATTAATCATATATTCTACTTTAATTTGTTTTTGACCTTTAGAAACTGATAATCATTATGTAATAAAATAATATTTTCACAATTTTCTAAAGAGCCCCTCCACCACTTATAAAAATACCTCACATCTAACCCATTACTCACACTTCTCAAACTCTTTGGATCACCCAAACCCTATCCAAATAAGCTCTAAATATCCCTCTATTCCACCTAGAATCCTTAACATATTCATAATACTCTTCAAGAAGTACTTATGGTTCAATCCAAAGGGAAGTTACCTGAATTAAAGGTAACAATTTATCTTAAATTCTATTCTTTTATTTTACTTATCCAACCCCTAAACAGTAATTATTATTATTTTAATAACTAAACCTATATCCCCAAAATAATAGGATGTTTTTATGAGTATGATTATAAATACACTTACACACACATCCATCTAATGGGTAAAGAACATATTGTTTCTGTGGATGACAAACTAACGCCTCACGAAACAATGATTGTTCAATATTCTCCTAACACATCTTATGGTGGAAATTATGATGGAAATATATTTATATATGATATATATTATGTTTATGTTTTTTTATGCTTCTTTATTTTTCATTTATATCATACCTCTATGGTTTCCATTATGGGTAAATGCGAATAATTTCATTTTTGAATGGGCAGACTACCGCCCCTTCAATATGTTATGACTCGTTCAGGAAAAATGTGGATCATATAAAGTACATAGTTACTGAGGTAATACATATGATATTATACTGGAATTATAATATACCTATGTATCATTATGTTTTCATTGGATTAAAATACGAAATATAAATGAAAGTAGCGTTCACGCGTACGTACGACTTACTGTCTCAATGAATAGTGAATTTCATTTCTTATCTCCAAAATGTTATGTACTATTATAATTACATATATATACTGAATATATATGAAATATATGATATCTAAATAATGAAAATTATTCTGGAGATAATGGAATATTGACCACATAGATAAATTATAATTATAACAAGTTCATTTTTAACTGAAGTTCCGAACATTGCCAAAATGTCCGATATGAACTAAAATAATTATCTAATGGTTGTAGAATGGGAATAAGTGATATAAAAGTAATAATAAAATTGAAAAATATTCTTATAAAAGTATAAATAACATAATTTTATTATTTAGGAAATTGAAGAACGAAGGGGTCAAGTCATACACGAGGTAAGGGATCTTCTTAACCCAATTTTTGTTCTTTGGGTAGATCTTATATTTATTGTTTATGTAGTTATTTGATTATGTGATAAATAAATTTTTATATATTATCATGTATTTATAAATTATTTATGTGTTCTTTTATTTAATACACATAATCGTCCTATTTTATTTACAAAATGATATTTGTAAGGTACTTCATCTCAATCTCCTTTAATTGAGGCATATTTTGTTTTAATACAAGAATTTCATTTATATGCTTTATAAACACCATTAAATTTTAATTTCTTTCAAAGGTAATTTTTTTATATGAAGATTTTTACTAAATGACAAAAAAATAATGTTTAGTTTTAACATAATAGGTGACAATGACCTTTTCTGCCGCCTCGAGTATTATATGATCTATGGCATCCTTAACAAGACGTAATGTTTTTAAAAGGAAAATAAAATCCATATACTCTTTTATGTATTTTTGTATTGAAAATGGTTTTTATAATGGATTTTTTATGTAAATATATTTATATGTTTTATTGTGATTGAAATATGAAAATTTTAATTTTCCTTTATATTTGTTTTACGTGTTATGATTATGTTATTGTTCTTGGGAATTGTTTACGTATACGGGTGGTTTCATGATAAACCTAGGGTGGGTGAGACTGAGATAACACTCCAATGTATTGGGTAACATGATGGAAGTAAATGTAAATGTTTCTCCTAAGAGATTTAGGGAATATACTGTGATGGGTATTCCAAATGTAACTCCCTATGTTGTTGTGATAGCAAAAATGTAAGTATGATATGGATTCCACAAGTTACATTTATGATCTATGTTTTCTATGTGTTATTCATAAATCTTATGATTTCATCATGTATGTTAAAGATCTTATGTTATGTATGTAATGATGAACTAATGTTTTCATTCTTAGTTTTATAACCCTTTTTGATCTTTTTATGCTCATCCCATGTTTTGGAATGTTTTTCATAGAACTTATAGATGAATAGGGTCAATGATGTGATCAACGAATAGTCATGTTGTCTAAGACATGGAACTTGACATTACTCAATTTTTACAAGAATTTGTTTTTGGTGAAAAAATGGAAACTGAGTAGAAGTGTCTAATTTTTAATTCTTGAGATGTAATGTAATAGTTATGGCCTAATTCTCTAAAACTATAAACCGGAAAATATCCTAAATGTTAATTATTCATTTAATTCATGATTATGTTATGTTTTAAGGCCATGCCCTTTTAGATATTTCCTTTCATATTTCTTAATCTTATAATGTAATGATGGTAGATAAATCATGTAAGATAGGGTGGATAATGTCCCTCTGCTTATAATTCCTATGTTGAGTTTTACTATGACATTGATCATGTGGTCTCACTGGATCCTCATCATTAATAGAATAATATTTTATTCCCTAGTTTATGTATTAATGAATTTTTTAGATTTTACATGATGATAATGAGTGGTATAATCATATTATTTAATAATTAAATTCAATCTCATTTGTCTCAGGTTTAATTATTTTTTGTGTGAAATTATAATTCAAACATTGGTGGTCTGTCTATGTATTACATTTTTCCATATAAAGATAGTACATCCATATACTTATAATGAAAAAAATACATCTTGATTCGGGTCATATGTAGGATAGTTCTACTCATGAGGTTTCAACTGTCGAGATGCACATACAATAACCATGCCATTTTTCATGAGGATTCACCACAACCCTTTCAGAGATTCATCAATAAAAATAATGAATATTTATTTGATAGAGGGTACATTTATCAAAACTATTATAATTAATCCATTCTTTAGTTTCTACTATTATTCTACACACTCCTTTATATAGATGATCATTAACCATTTTTGATTTAACAAAGATTGTGTAATAGAAATTCTTGAAAATTTTTTCAAAACCCACAAATATTATCCTAATAAGACATGGAAACTACGGATTTCAGTTACTAATGTTGGATGAGGCCATTCATCTACAACATTTCTCATTATAGAGTTATTTGATATTCCTTAATTGTTTACAATGTTACCAAATAAGGAATCTTGTTGTAACCAAAACACACACATTCATAACAATCTATGTAACATATCCATCCTCAGAGTTTTTGGTGACACCCTTATATAATCCAAATGCTCATCACATTTTTTAGAAAATATTATAATTCAATAAATTAAAACAACTATAATGTTATAAAGGTAGTCCTTTCGGACTCTATTCATCAAATCCACAAAAAAATATTAGGATAATTAATCAAGATAATTGGCATAACAACAAAAATTTAATGCCCATATCTTGATCAGAAGGAGGTCATTAAAATTTATTCTTTATTAACCTTCATTTGATGATTACCAGTTAAAAGATCAATCTTGGATAAGATATTTTCACACAAAAGATGGTAAAATAATTCATCAATTCTTTTGATATGGTACTTGTTCATCACGGTGATACCATTGTTTTCTCTGTAGTCCATGCAAAGCCACATTGATCCTTCTATATTCTTCAAAAAGAGAATAAGTGTTCTCCAAGGAGAAACACATGTCTATATAAAAACTTTATCTTTAATATCTTGTAGTTTCTTATTTAATTCCACCATATCCACATTTTTCATTCTATACATGGTTTTTGATATCATCTTGGAATGAAGAATGTGTTCAATGGGGAACACCACCTCTCTTTATAAGGGAGGTCTAGGTAACTCCTTAAGAAATACTTCAACATATTCATGAATTATGGGGACATTATAAAACCAAAAACAATAATTTACTTATTCATATTACCTAATCATCTCTATATATAAGGCTACAAGTGTTGCTTCTAGACAAAACTGAAGCTGAGATATCTCTTCCATGAAAAAAATTATATTTTTTCCATTACGTCTATTGATTTTTCCATGCATATGAATTTGATCATCGAATTATAATTTGAGAGGTAATTTATCCCAATTATAATGTCAAACTCAGACATATTAATGAACACTATATTTTAAATGATATTATTCTCCACAAAGTGAATACTAGAGTTTCTAAAGAGTATGGATGCTTAGATAAATCCTCCAATTGTAATTTCTTATAAATATAATTATAGTATCTCTAGACTAGATTCTATATTCTTTTAAAACATGGGAAAAATAAAGGAATATATAGAACTAAAGTCCAACAATGTACATGGTTTATTTTAGTGAATAATGAGAGTACCTACCGCCACTCCAATTAGAGCTTCAACTTCAACTTTCATGATAGAAACATCATAACCTTTCTCCCCTGGCAGATAATGAGGTTGATGGTGATTTCCTTTCACTACCCTTAGATTTGGAATGTGATTGGATTAATTATATAACAGTCCATAGTTGATGAACTTGACTTCAGGTTGGTCATGCAATATCTTCCCTTTTTCAATTGAGTTGAGAAGTTAATGCATCAATTCACTATGATAGATCTGAGAAATATGGACATCTTATCCAAACATGTAATACATACCACTCCCAATTAGGAAATTCCCTAAATTCTTCTTCAAAAATTTGTTACATGTGGAATGATTCACATTCATTCCATATCTTCCTTAATCAATGATCCTCCAAAGGTTTTTATCGTGAGATATCATCTTCTCATTAGATTTGTGAAACCACTATGTCACATAGATATCTAGTTTGACCTTCATAGAACTCCGAATGGTTTCCTCATATATGTTAAAGTCTCATATGGAAAAAATTGTCAATAAATAATGTCTTAGTCCATTAAAAAATCTATCCACCTTACTATTACAATCCATGAAAAATATTGGGCTAAAAATGGAAACTCATGAGATGTTCATCTCATAAATTCCAATAGATTAATTCCCATTCATATTCAGTTTGTGTAATTGCATCACTCTTTCCATTCACATTGAATGATGGAAATACTTATTAAATAATATTCCCCTAAAATCCTCCCATTCTATAACTTCAATCACCCATATTGTAAAAATGTTTTTAATTAATCCCCACCACTGATCAGCTTCATCATTTAAATAGTACACAACAAAAGTTTCTTTCTCTTATTCTGATCAATAATGTATAAAAATGATCATTTTTATAGATCATTTAATTTTTTTTCACAATTAATGATTTTTAGTTCCATTGAAAGTTAGTGGTCATTGATGCATAAAGGACTCAACATAAAGTTGTTCCATTCATGGTGAAACAAGTCTCTCATCGTAATTCATGTTATTTCCCATAACATGAGTTAAATAATTCATCATTCTCAATATAGTTTCCATCTCATAATCCTTCAATGGTCCATCACCACATGGTCTATTTGGGTCAATATTGACACAATTCCTTTTATTTATAGCTATTTTAAAAAAGAAGATAGTCATTATGAGAAACCAATTTCCATTAATAATACTAGTCATCTAAATGAACTTTATATCTTAATAGATCATACATAACTTTATTATTCAATTTCTACAATTACATTTCATATAAATCCATAATAATTGTTCAAAAATAGATTGTGATTATACAAACATATCCCCTAAGAGAGTCATAGCACGAGTGCATCAAATCCCATTGGCATGAATCAATTCATATTATTCTATAGATGAAAGTTGTTTCTTCGTGTTTTCCCCAACATAAATCTATTCCAGAGCCGCATCCACTGGTTCATAACCCGACATGGATTTATTCTTTCATAAGAAACTAACATTATATTTCACCTAAAATATTAGGATGTTATACTATATTTAAAAATGACCCAACTATTCTTAATAATGTTTTAAAATCCTAATTTCCTCAAATAACTATACCATATGTTGATACCAACTGGGGAATACATCAATTTTATTACATAAATTTACATAGCGTTTTACAAACATACACTCTTTTAATGTTTACTGTCTTGAAAAATTGTACATAATACAATAAAATTTAAAACATTATTATATAAAATTTGAAGTTATAATCATGGTTTAACCTATGTAAATTTATTTCACCTCATATCATGGGGACATACATCAATGGAAAGGGTGAGAAAAAGGCTGATTAAGGGAAAACATGTGGAACAATATACATGTGATCTTGAGAAATATTGATAAGAAAATGAGTAATATCAATATGTAATGAAAAAGAGAACATGATAAATATCATAAATAATTGATCATGAATCATATAATTAAATGTTGCTACACTACTTAATTGAATCATTAATAAGAATATCACAAAATTTTATTAGTGAGGTATCATTAAATTACAAATGGTATTCACCAACGTATCGTAAAACTAGTCATCATTCAAGATTAAATTCATTACCCAATGCATTAGACTGCTAGTAGGGTGATCCCTTAAAATTTATTAATTCATGTATTCTACATAGATGATAAAAAACATCTCATAAATGACCAATGAGAAATAAAAGACACATGATTCATTTCAATATCATGGTGGTTCCAAACATACCTAAACAATGTTATTTTTTTCATTTGAAACCCTTGAAAAATGAAGGCAAGATTCATGTATGTTAATCCTAGAATTAAAATAGATCATTTTAAATATATTTGAATACCCCTATAGATGACAATGGATTGGTTATTCAATAATAAAATAAAATAATTTCCTGATAAAAAGTGATAATTTTTAGAACAATATTTGGCAGCATAACACGTATGAAACACAGTTTTAAAAATCATTAAAAATATCTGTGAAAAGGGTCTAAAATAAATAAATTACACATAATATAGAAAAGTGATATAATAAAATTGACATAATAAAATGATATGTAATTTTTTTATACATTCAAAATAAAAATGAATTGTGAATGAAAAATATAAGTTTAGAGTTTCGTAACAATTAAAAGTGAGTCTTAAAACATGATGATAAGGACTATGGGATATTGAGTACACCATTGGAGGAATCATTTACAGGTAATAATATCATATATTAGTTTTGTATTAATTATTAATTAAATAAAATGATGTAATGGGTGGGTATTTATAGAAAAAAGTATATGTTTTTATTAAATTTTTAGGGTACATTGGTAATGGTGTTTGAAAAACCATGGGGCTCCCATGGTATTGGACTAATGGGAAGCATATTGACATATTTAAATACAAAATAGTCTACCAAAATTATTACATCATTATTACCTAAATTATGATTCCATTAATGATAACAAAATATCAAAACTCTATTTTTTCTATTCACTGTAAAAAAATTAATTTAAAAAATTAACATAAATTTACCCTAACATAATATTGAATTTATAAAATAAATAATTATCACCATTTATTTATAATGAGTTTAAATATGAGAAATGATATTTTTATTAAAAATAATTATTTCCTCGAAAAATACCTATTCTAAAATTATAATTGATTATATAACACATTAATAAATATATAAGGTCAGCTAAAATTATCATATAATCATCAGACAAAAATAATAATAAATTATTATTTTATTTCATAAAAATAAGTTTTCTATTAAATTAATATATTAATTAAATATGTGTAAACAATTTTTTTTATAATAATACTAATACTGTAGAGACCCAAAGCGTAACATACATGGACATTACATTACTTTTGTGGAATACTTGGTACATAAGAAAAACACACACACAAGGACTGTAATAGTTTAGTGTCTTTGGAAACTCGAAATATAATCTTCTAATCGTGGTGAAAGATCTTCAACATCTCCCTTAAAGATCTTCCTTTTTTTCACCTAAAACCATTCTTTATATCTTGGGGAAAAGAAAACATAAAAGGGTGAGCTCAAATGCTCAGTAAGGGTAAACAAAAGAAATATCAATCACATCATATACATAAGAACATAACTTTTGGAAATCTTAACCTGCAAAAGAAATCATAATTTCATAACATGGGATAAATCATAGTAGTGAAATTTAATCCCAATATTCATAACATAAAACATGAAACTTTGTGTAATACACACATAATCATAGAGAATCATTTTTTGTTATTAAAGACTCAATGCCAGGACTATCTTAGTGGACAAAGTCCATTTCTGAACCAAGTTCACTCCCCGTTTCAGTCCTGTTTCACTGAACCGGTTTAACCTGCCATTCCAGCCATGTCTATCTCATGAGATATAAAATCATTACCCAATGCATTGGAGGGAGCTATAGGTACCACCCATCTCATAATGATACCATTCTTATGTGTGCCACAAAATCATAAACCATACATCATAGCATAACCATGTAATAAAAATGGGAATCTTAAACATCGTGACATCATAAAACAATTCATATAAGATAAATGAATTCATAAACATAATTCCATCACAACATAATAAAATCAATGTAATAATAGGGATACAAACAGAACCCTTTATTATCTTAGATGAAAAATAATTTTGATAAAACACTTGAACTCCATTCTTGAGGAAAATATCCTTTTTACTTCAAAAACACTTTTCCTTTCTAAACATGTCATACAATTCTAAACTAAAAGAAGTTGATTAAAAATAAACTTGAAAACTTGTAAAGGAAGCTTCTTGGAAATAATTTTTTAAAAATCCTTTCATGCCGTATAATTTTAAAAAAACATTCTTCTCATACTTTTTTCGGAAAAGTCAAAAAGTATCTCGTACGAAAAACGACAAAAGATTCCTTTCATATCTTTTACTAAAAACTCACCGAAGGGTAAAATTGGATTTTATAAAATTGTAGGTGGATGGAAATAATATTACATATTGAGGAAACATGTATTTGGATGACAAAATATACCCCAGTAAATTCCAAAGTATAAACAATCTCAGATAAAAATGAGAATGTGTTATTTCCCTTACCTTAGGTCCGATTTGTTTCATAAGTGTCCGAACCTCATGTATAACGATTTAAATAATGTCATTGACTTATTCCATAATCATACTCATTGTTATGATATCATATATGGTTCACTTATGACTTTATTATACCCGTTCTTTTGTAAATTCCATGTTAAAGAGCGTTTTGGGTAAAATCGTTTCATTTGTCGTTAGTGTTTTGACTTGTAATTATTCATATGATTAATTACATCATAAATATTTAATTCCAGAATATAAAACATGATTTATATAATATATATTCAGAATATACATATATATAATAGATCAGATAATGGAATGAAATACACCGTTCATGGAGACGGTAGGCCGTACGTACGCATGAACACTGTTTTCGTTTCCTTATTGAGTTGAATGGAATTAAGTAGATGACATACATATATACATAGATAAATCCAGAACTATTATTATGTCATATATTTCATGATTACTTATTATATATATTTTATAATCATTCATGAATGGTTAACGTGGAGAATGAATCTCATCACGTCATGGAGACGATAGTCCGTACGTACGCACGAGCGATGATATCGTTCTCATGATCATGGAATTGTATTGGAGTGTATGAAAACTATATAAGAAACAATACCACTTTAAAATAATCATATATAGTTTTTTATTTTCACCATTATACCCATCCATGTAAGGTGGTGGTGGAAAATAGATTACACCACGGCGTGGAGACGGTATTCCGTACGTACGCACGCGCGGTGATTTCATTTTCTGTAGGATGGATAGAAGGTTAAATAGGGTTGTTTTATACTTATAAAAACATATAATTATATGAGTGATACTGATGTTATTACTTCAAAATGAAACAACCTAATAAGAAGAAGTGGAAGAAGAAATAAAGTTGAAAGAATCGGTAACAGACATTACCTCTTCTTTGAAGCGCCTCTTTGAGATCTCCTTTTAGGGCACTAAAATTTGTCTTTTAGGAATACCAGAACCTCTAGGATATATCTATGGAAGTTGAGAAGAGAATTTGGCAGGGGTTGGCCGAGATTGAAGGCTCAAAGTGGTGTGAAGAAGAGAGGGAGGAGGTGCCCTTTTATAAGGGAGGAGAGGGGCACCTTTGGAATAATTAAAAATATTATTTTATTATTAAGTTAAATTCGGTTTTTAATAGTTAAAAATTGATATATTTCGAAGATAAGGAGGGTATGGGTCGAAATAATCTCATCCAATATAATTTAGACAAGTTTAGGTTCTTATTTTATCATTATCATTTAGATTTAACATTAAGTTAAATAATTTTACTTTTACCGTGTCTTCTTGTGTTCTTATACTATAAGGTTAATTAACTTACTATAATCAGCCAAACGAACCCCAAGTTGTTTATTATTAATACATATAACCGTATATAAGTAATTTGTCCAAACATTAGATTTTTAAGAATAAAATAACAATTAATAATATAATATTTTTTTTAAAAAACTATTTTATGTCAATTTTGACACTATTTAGTAATTGATTTTTGTGAAAATTATAACAGAATTATTAGTTCGAAAAAAGTTAATTAAATCAATACTAACATTTCATATTAACCTAGAAAATTAGTGTAATTCATAAAAAGTCTCAAATAATATTTATTTGGGTATTTATAAAATCAATCATGTCAATATTTAATTAATAAGATAATTACTACATCATCTTTGTGTCATAAATAAATTAACTTATTTGAAGTCTAAAAATTACAAATAAAATATAATTATGTAGTAAATATTTTTATCTTTATAATGAATATTTATAGTCGAATTTATCTTATGTATAACCCTATATTAAAAATTATTTAGTTATTAAACTTTGATTTTAACTATTTTTACACTTCTTTAAATAAATTAATAATAAATGTCCTAATCTAATCCAAGTGGGCCAAAATGGTCATATATTTTTACTAAGGTTGTTTTTGGTCGAATTACACTTATCCAATAGAATTAGGACATGTTTTAGGATAATAATAATAATATCATTTTTACCCTTAATTACCTTATTTACTTTTAACCGTGGTAAAAAAAAGTAAAACGTTACTATTCACAAAAAATTATTTTCATCTCATTGAACCACATTTTACTTACTGACATCAACCGTGTCTCTCGAATTTTTGAAATTCCACTCATAGAAGCAGTAAAATTAATTTTTATGAAAAATTCATTTTTTTAACTACCACTTAGTGGTTTCACTATTCATCAAAAAATGAAAGTTTCCAGAAAAATACCAAAAATTAGGCCTAAGCTATATTTGATATTATTAATTCAAAAATGATATCTATTTTAACAAATTCAAAAAATATCATTTTCATTAATTAATTTAAAAATTAATTTCCATCGTCAAAACAAATAGCGTGTTCTTAAGAGATAATAACTATCAAAAGATTGACACTTGTTTATGTCTGGTTTAAATGTGAAATTACATCCAATGACAAAAATTGTATTAAATTGTAAAAATATATTCTAAATAAACTTTTAAACCACTCAAATTAATAATTTATCACTATTAATTATTTCGAAAAAAAGGTTGTTTGTAATTAAAATTTAGTAATTTTCACTATTCATCAGAAAATGAAAGTTATCCGAAAAGTACCAAAATTTCACCCTAAGCTAATTTCGATTTTCCGAATCCAAAAATGAAGTCCATTTTGAAAAATAAAATTTACAAAATTTCAAAAAGTGGTTATTACAATTCATGACGGCTATTTTTAATAATATTTTAATAGCATATCGTTGTTTAGTGAAAATCGCTATTGCGTACTACACACGCTATCGAGGAAGGTCACGATTTCGTGTAATGAAAGGAAAGTCAAGGATGCGTGTTGTGCAAGATCCTTTTTGTGTAGCGTACAACACAATACATTAATGAAATTAAAAAGAATATTTTTCATAAAATCTCGGGGTGTTACATTCTACCCCCCTAAAATGAATTTCGCCCTCGAAATTCGTCGGGGTTATAAATGGTTTACTACTCGAAAGTTTCTTTAATAGAAACCCACATAGTAAAAAGGAATACCAAAACCAATCTTTAAAAACAAAAGTATTAAATGTAACGGTTACTCAAATAAACTAATCACTGGGTTTCCACACATGTGAAAATATGGATATGGAAGAGAAATCTAACCATCATGTTCTGATGGAGAGTGGTAGAGAACATGGATATGGAAAAGCCAGAAATCAAAAATCCATATATTTGTGATGATCTAAGGTACCATCTGATTCATTGGATATAAGGGCACTAGGACAACATTTTTGGTTTTCAAGATCATTTCCCTAAAGTTGATGAATTAAAAGAAATACTTACATGATTTTTGTACAATCTCACTATTGTTCATTAATTGAACAATTTCCACTTAATACCTTAATGAAATGAAGTTGAATTTTCTATTCGTGATGTGTTAGAAGATCATGTGATAGAAAGATGGGTCATTCCATCTGTCTCAAACAAAAGGTTATAAAAGTTATCAAAAATACATAAGTCCATCTATAGTGAGATTAATCATATATGGTTCATAAAATGGACTTATAATTCATATATCATACTGCTTAATATAATAAAACTAGTTTCTACTAAACAGGGACTTCCTGTAGGCCAGTGGTAGGCGATAAAGGCCAGTCACACTTCAGTTGTGGGTTCGATTCCCATAGCCTTGTCTGACGCGATGGGCTGTCGCCCATCCTGCAGGTTGTCCATTTTCTAAAACAAAATTACTATAACATCCCATAAATAATATTGAAAAAACTTCTATCCTTGAACAATACTAACTTATGTCCAACATAATCCATCCCAATCTTTAGGCTTATCCAAAATACTTCGGTCCAAACTCATAGTATAAAAATGATTACTTGAAATGTCACATAACAATCACGTGAATGCCATCATTTATCCCCCATATATCATACGATATATCTTGTTTGTCAAATTAAAAAGATGTGAATACCTTAATCATGTATACCCATTGAACCTTAGTGAAAACATGAATGCAGTTAAAAGTTAACACTTTCCACGAACCAAAATCCTCAAAATTATTTATACTCAAACCATGATATCACTTAGTCCTTATATCAATCATGAGCTCATGAATACAATCAAACATCTCATTATCTTCTTATCCCTTCATTATGTGCATATCATCTGCTTACCAAAAATATCTCAATCACTTTCCATGGTTACCAGTACTGTAAAATTATTGAAAACCACAATAGACCAATACATAAATATTCCAATATTCCACGATACTATATACTACATTATTTTGGAATCCCATTACATAAACAATTAATCATTCCACCACATCGTTGTCATATTCAACATCGCCAACAGTGATCTCATGTGACTTCCCTTTGTCCTTTGCCTTATGTAGTTGCTCATGTCGATCATCATTAACGCTTGGATTAGGGCATTGATTAACATAATTCCCCATTTCATTGAACTTGAAGCATTGAAGTGTTGTTGGTGCATTCTCTGCAGTCTTTTCTTTATTCACACCATTAGCAACCCTTTTTCCATTACTTCGACACTCAGCTGCTCGATGACCATCTTTTCCACACATAAAACATTTTCTAGTCCCTTTAAGACAATCTCCACCATGATTCTTAACACACTTTGAGCATAAGGAAACATTCATCTTCTTTTCACCATTATTCTGAGATTTCTCCTTGAACTCCATCTTTCTTTTCTTATCAAAACCATGAGATGAATATGTTACACCAACTTCCATTTCTACCTTAATAGAACAGCTCACAATTTCTTCATAGCTACTGAAGTCTCTTATAGCTAATTACCTTCGATGATTTGGTTTTAAGCCACTGACGAATAGATCAACTTTACTTTCAGATTGGATGATAAATCCAGATGCATACCTTGCAAGCCTTGTAAAATTCGTTTCCTATACACCAACAGATTCATCATCCTTTTTCTTTAGTTCAAGAAACTCCTTCTCGATATTTGTTCGAATAATACGAGGGAAGTACTTATTGAAAAATAAGTTCTTGAACTCGTCCCATTCCATGGACTCAATTTCATCTCTTGGCCTCGTATTCTTGATAAGATTCAACCATTGATCAGCTTCACCTTCCAAATGATATACTGCTAAGATGACTTTATCATGTTCAGAACATTGAAGAACTGAAAATATCTTTTCAGTGGTACTGATCCATTGTTCAGCAACAGGTGGATCAGAAGACCCATTGAAAGAAGGTGGGCGTTGCCTCATGAAGGACTCAATAGAATATTGTTCCCTTCTCTGCTCATTTAGAAGTCCAGAATGATTCATAGCTGGTGTAAGTATAGCAATAAGATTTTTCACTCCATCTCCCATAACATTTGTTTGTTCAGGAGGACAATCATTGCATTGTCCGTTGCATTGATCAACATGGTTCCTTCGGGTTCCAGCCATCATCTAAAACCCAAAAAGAATAGTGTGAGAGGCAAAAATCATGCAAGGGAAAAAAACATAATAAAGGGGGAGTACCTTAAATATCTAACATCTTAGGTTACCGTAATTCTAGTACTATAACCTATACTTATACTTAACCTTAGGGACATCCCTAGGAATACCTTATAAATATCTCTAGGGATCTCACTAAAGTTCTCGCATCCTAGTTTCCAAAGGTTGACTAAACCTTTCCTCTGATACCAACTGTAGAGACCCTAAGCTTGACATACATGGACATTACATTACTTTTTCGGAATACTTAGTACATAACAAAAACACAAACACAAGGACCGTAACAGTTTAGTGTCTTTGGAAACTCGGAATATAATCTTCTAATCGTGGTGAATGATCTTCAACATCTCCCATAAAGATCTTCCTTTTTTACCTAAAACCTTTCTTTATATCCTGGGGAAAAGAAAACATAAAAGGGTGAGCTCAAATGCTCAGTAAGGGTAAAAAAAAAGAAATATCAATCACATCATATACATAAGAACATAACTTTTGGAAATATTAACCTGCAAAAGAAATCCTAATTTCATAACATGGGATAAATCATAGTAGTGAAATGTAATCCCAATAATCATAACATAAAACATGAAACTTTGTGGCATACACAAATAATCATATAGAATCATTTCATGTTAGTCAAGACTCAATTCCAAGACTATATTAGTGGACAAAGTCCATTTCTGAATCGAGTTAACTCCCCGTTTCAGTCCTGTTTCACTAAACCAGTTTAACCTGCCGTTCCAGCCATGTCTATCTCATGAGATATAAAATCTTTAACCAATTCATTGGAGAGAGATATAGGTCCCACCCATCTCATAATGATACCATTATTATGTGTTCCACAAAATCATAAACCATACATCATAGCATAACCCATGTAATAAAAATGGGAATCTTAAACATCGTGACATCATAAAACAATTCATATAAGATAAAGGAATTAATAAACATAATTCCATCACAACATAATAAAATCAGTGTAATAATAGGGATAGAAACAGAACCCTTTATTATCTTATATGGAAAATAATTTTGATAAAACACTTGAACTCCATTCTTGAGGAAAATATCCTTTCTACTTCAAAAACACTTTTCCTTTCTAAACATGTCATACAATTCTAAACTAAAAGAAGTTGATTAAAAATAAACTTGAAAACTTGTAAAGGAATCTTCTTGGAAATAATGTTTTAAAAATACATTCATGTCGTATAAGTTAAAAAAAACATTCTTCTCGTACTTTTTTCGGAAAAGTCAAAAAGTACCTCTTACGAAAAACGACAAAAGATTACTTTCATATCTTTTACTAAAAACTCGCTGAAGGGTAAAATTGGATTTTAAAAAATTGTAGGTGGACGGAAATAATATTACATATTGAGGAAACATGGATGTGGATGACAAAATATACCCCAGTAAATTCCAATGTATAAACAATCTCGGATAAAAATGAGATTGTGATATTTCCATTACCTTAGGTCCGATTTTCTTCGTAAGTGTCCAAAACTCCTGTATAATGATTTAAATAATGTCATTGACTTATTCCAGAATCATACACATTGTTATGATATCATATATGGTTCACTTATGACTTTATTTTACCTGTTCTTTTTTAAATTCCATGTTAAAGAGCATTTTGGGTAAAATCATTTCATTTGTCGTCCGTGTTTTGACTTGTAATTATTCATATGATTACTTAGATCATGATTAATTAATTCCAGAATATAAAACATGATTTATATAATATATATTCAGAATATACATATATATAATAGATCAGTAAATGGAAAGAAATACACCGTTCATGGAGACGGTAGGCCGTACGTACGCATAAACGCTGTTTTCGTTTCCTTATTGAGTTGAATGGAATTAAGTAGATGACATACATATATATACAAATAAATCCAGTATCATTAATATGTCATATATTTCATGATTACTTATTATATATACTTTATAATCATTCAAGAATGGTTAATGTGGAGAATGAATCTCATCACATCGTGGAGACGGTAGTCCGTACGTACGCACGAGCGATGATATCATTCTCATGATCGTGGAATTGTATTGGAGTGTATGAATACTATTTAAGAATTAATAACACTTTACAATAATCATATATAGTTTTTTATTTGCACCATTATACCCATCCATGTAAGGTGGTGGTGGAAAATAGATTACACCACGGTGTGGAGATGGTATTCCATACGTACGCACACGCGATGATTTCGTTTTCCGTAGGATGGATAGATGGTGAAATAGGGTTGTTTCATACTTATAATAACATATAAGTATATGAGTGATACTGATGTTATTACTTCAAAATGAAACAACCTAAGAAGAAGAAGTGGAAGAAGAAATAAAGTTGAAAGAATCGGTAACGAACATTACCTCTTCTTTGAAGCGCCTCTTTGAGATCTCCTTTTAGGGCACTAAAATTGGTCTTTGAGGAAGACCAGAACCTCTAGGATGTAGCTATGGAAGTGGAGAATAGAATTTGTCAGGGGTTGGTCGATATTTAAGGCTCAAAGTGGTGTGAATAAGAGAGGTAGGAGGTTCCCTTTTATAAGGGAGGAGAGGGGCACCTTTGGAATAACAAAAAATATTATTTTATTATAAAGTCAAATTCGGTTTTTAATAGTTCAAAATTGATATATTTCGAAGATAAGGTGGGGATGGCTCGAAATACTCTAATCCAATCTAATTTAGACAAGTTTAGGTTCCTATTTTATCCTTATCATTTAGATTTAAGATTAAGTTAAATAATTTTACTTTTACCGTGTCTTCTTGTGTTCTTATACTATAAGGTTAATAAACTTATTATAATCAGCCAAACGAACCCCAAGTTGTTTTTTATTAATATATATAACCTTATCTAAGTCATTTGGATGAAAATTAGAGTTTTAGGAATAAAATAACAATTAATAATATAATATTTGTTTTAAAAAACTATTTTCTGTCAATTTTGACACTATTTAGTAATTGATTTTTGTGAAAATCATAACAGAATGATTAGTTCGAAAAAAGTTAATTATATCAATAATAACATGTCATATTAACCTATAAAATTAGTGGAATTCATAAAAAGTCTCAAATTATATTTATTTTTGTATTTATAACATCAATTCTTTCAATATTGTATTAATAAGATAATTACTGCATCATCTTTTTGTCATAAATAAATTAACTTATTTAAAGTCTAAAAATTAAAAATAAAATATAATTATGTAGGAAGCCTTTTTATATTTTTAATGAATATTTATAGTCAAATTTATCTTATGTATAAACCTATATTAAAAATGATTTAGTTATTAAAATTTGACTTTAACTATTTTAACCCTTCTTTAAATAAATTAATAATAAATTTCCTAATCTAATCCAAGTGGGCCTAAATGGTCATATTTTATTCCTATGGTTGTTTTTGGTCAAATTACACTTATAAAATAGAATTAGTACATGTGTTAGGGTAATAATAATATCATTTTACCCTTGATTACCCTATTTACTTTTAACTGTGGTAAAAAATGTAAAAAGTTACTATTCACCAAAAATTATTTTCATCTCATTGAACCACATTTTACTTACTGACATCAACCGTGGCTCTCAGATTTTTGAAATTCCACTCACAGAACAGTAAAATTAAGTTTTATGAAAAATTAATTTTTTTAAACTACCACTTAGTGGTTTCACTATTCATCAAAAAATGAAAGTTTCCAGAAAAATACCAAAAATTAGGCCTAAGTTATATTTGATATTATGAATTCAAAAATGATGTCTATTTTACCAAATTCAAAACATATCAGTTGCATTAATTAATTTAAAAATTAATTTCCGTCGTCAGAACAAATAGCGTGTTCTTAAGAGATAATAAATATCAAAAGATTGACACTTCTTTATGTCTGGTTTAAATGTGAAATTACATACAATGACCAACATTGTATTAAATTGTAGAAATATATTCTAAATATACTTTAAAACCACTCAAATTAATAATTTATCACTATTAATTATTTCGATTAAAAAGGTTGTTTTTAATTAAAATTTAGTAATTTTCACTATTCATCAGAAAATGAAAGTTATCCGAAAAGTACCAAAATTTCACCCTAAGCTAATTTCGATATTCTGAATCCAAAAATGAAGTCCATTTTGAAAAATAAAATTTACAAAATTTCAAAAAGTGGTTATTACTGTTCATAACGGCTAGTTTTAATAATATTTTAATAGCATATCGTTGTTTAGTGAAACTCGGTATTGCGTACTACACACGCTATCGAGGAAGGTCACGATTACGTGTAATGAAAGGAAAGTCAAGGATGTGTGTTGTAAAAGCTCCTTTTGGTGTAGAGTACAACACAAGACATTAATGAAATTAAAAAGAATATTTTTCAAAAAATCTCGGGGTGTTACAAATACTTTACTATTAATTTCTAAAACATTTTTTACTTATAATTTGATATAATTATATCACATTACCATTGATGATTCATAAATTATATTTATACATCCATAGGTGTGGTTACTATTCCATTGGTCATATTACTATGTATAAGGGTAACAATGGTATTTTCAAGAGTCATGTAACTATTCACAAAAAATAATTATATTGATTATATCAAACAATAAATTTCTTGGTGATCACAACCCAGTTAGTACGTTGTTCAAAAATAACTTCATAGAATCAACTATTCAATGATTACTAATTATTTCAATGAATAATGTAGTATTATTCCTTATTCAAAAAAATATGAACATTTTAAAAAAATACTAAAAATTCACCATTGTCCTATTTTCACATTTTAAATTCAAAAATGTTTTTTATTTTTCCATAATAATTCTAGAAGTATTAGAAATATCAAAAAATAACAGTTTTAACATATAAAATATATGTATAAAATTTTCCTCAATTAAATATATATTTTATTTAGAAAAACTATTTTTAAAATTATAATGATTAAATAACTAATTTATTAAAACAATGTAATTACATTTTATGTAACTATGGAATCAATACATAACCCCTTAAAACACATACATATGACCTAAAGGTAAGGTTTTTGAGGGTGATGGACTCTTAGGGCGGCTCATATAACATAACCTGAGTAGTAATCAACACTAACTGGAATTTCACTCATACGAGATTTCATTCAAGATTATGATGTTAACGGTCAGGTTGGCCATGGTATAATGTGAAGCCCAGTGAAAATAACTCATTATCAAACACATGTAAATTGGATTCATAAGGTCTGATTATTCTAGATGAGGCCATCGACTCTTTGTTCTCCATTAATTTTACCTTTTCATTTCTATTTATAAAAAACAATCAAAAGATTATGATTATAGTTTCAAACTGTCATATTAAGCAACATTCATAATTGAACAATGGTTATATAATGGTATAATCCTAATGGTATCATTTCGATTTTTTACAGAAATCACTAAATAAAGGAAAATGATTTGATGATTATAAAATAATATAGAAATTTTTTTATGAAACACATAACATTCAAATAATTCACGTCCTTAGCCTAGGCTTGGTGTTGTAACAATAGATGAGTTTCTAGATTGTATGGTATTAATGTACATCAATTATATAAAAATATATTTCCAATTGAATATATATCTTTATTCGATTAATGTCTTAATTATAGTAACCATACTTTTTTCTTACTTAACTATTACATAATTTTATAGATAAACAACATTATATTGTATCTAAACTAGGATCCAAAGGATTATATTCCTATGAAAATTATTAACATATAATAATTTCAAATTAAAAAACTTATAGAAATTTATTTAAGATAAAATTCCTTATCTCATAAAATTTCACATTCTCCATACTATAAGTAGTCACATAAAGATATATATCATTGAAAATTATTGTGATAAAATTCCAATAAGTGGATGAATATGGGGAATGAATAAATAAAAAATGAGTGAGAAAATTCAACATCATAAAAACATAATCATATTTTCAACCTAATAATTTTTAGGGAAATATTGGATTAATTCATGTAATGTGGTAATTTATATAAATGTAAAATCATCCCATAGTGGTGAAATACCACACAGAGTTATAAAAAATGCTTGCATCATGTTCACACATAATATATATGAATAATAATTAGATAATCATTTTGAACAAAGACACAGTCATGTTCATGCAAAAATCAAAACATCCCATGCGATAACACACATTACCCAATTAAATGAAGGGATATATAATTTTTGGCCCACCCATTTCATCATAATATTTACATAATCATGCATTCCACATAGAACATATATTAATCTAATAAATTAATAAAACAATATGTATTAGTGGGTTTCATAAGTATTTCATCAATAATTATAGAATGAATAATTTCTATAACCTTATTTAAAATTTCAACTGATCATATTAGGTATAAAAATCCTTATCTTTTAGTAACATGCAAACATACTAGGATGAGTCAAGATGTCTTTGGAAGAAAACATTTCATTTGGAAATATATTAATTTTCCCTAAAATTAGATTGGAAACATTAATATCCATAAAAAGAAAAGTGATGAACCAGGAAATTATATTTAATGAAAATTAATGGAGTATTCATTCCATAGATGTCATTAATGAGGGAAAACCCATTAAAAGGAATTTGGGTTTGAGAATCTCTATACTTTATGTGTAAATATTTTCATCACCTACAATTAATATCATAGAAAATAAAAATTGATTCATTAATTATATAATATAAAACCTATTGAACAATTATTTGTTTTATTTTAATTTTATTATGTTTATTTATGGATATTTTCATGAGTTATAGAATTCAATTTTATCATTCTGGGAGTGATCATTTAATGGATTATGGTGTGTTCCCTATATTACTATTCTCGGAGTTCCTGTAAATTTGATGCAAATCTATATAAGATGATTTAAAAATAATTAATATACATAAAATATTTATAAATTTCTAATTTATCATTTTGTTTTATAATAGGGGATTATTCATTAGATAAAATAATATTGAAATTTGATTTAATTTTGTACTAGTCTTTAAGACCATTATGAACATGTATAATTATAGTTAATATTATGTCTATATACTGGTTCATGAAAATTATAAATTTTATTATTTATGTATTAAATTATTAAATGGCCCTTATAATGGAATTTTTACAATATTTGAAGTTATTAATGTTAAATAAACTCATCGTCAATGAAGACAGTTAATTGACACCTCACATATGATTGTTTCATTGTTTTTGAACAAAAGTAGAAGAGTTGAATCTTGATGATGGATTTTATAAATAAACAAAAATCTATAGAATATAAATATATAATGGGATTTATAATTACTATTTGGATTTGGGATTTTAGGTGAGGATAATAGAGGAAAATAAAATGGAAGAGATGGATTGAGGGTTTTACTTCTTATATACTGTCTCCTTGAGATCCTTCTTAAGGAACATTGGTTTTGTATTTTTTATGCATGAATCTCTAGGATATTTGTTGTAAAATTAATTAGATAATTTGTATGTATTAATTGAATATAAATATCTTTAATGGATTGAGTATTAGAGGTTGTTATGGGTGATATTTATAAGGGGAGAGTGGTGTTTTGTGATTATTTTATTCATTTGTTTATTTTTGGTCTCGTGCTTTTCAATAGTGATTATTCATATGACTAAATAGAGTAAATGGATTAGAGAAGATACAAATTTGTTTTTTCTTATATCATCTATACATCATCCATGACTCA
Organism: Viscum album; assembly: GCA_963277665.1. Lineage (NCBI taxonomy): Eukaryota > Viridiplantae > Streptophyta > Magnoliopsida > Santalales > Viscaceae > Viscum > Viscum album. The sequence goes on from OY728128.1 coordinate 234,447,735, forward strand.
AAAAATCAATTTTCAAATACTCTTAAATAATGAATTTCACTATTAGCCAAAAAATAAAAAAAATTAGAAAAATAACAAAAATTGAAATTTTCCATTTTTAAACGGTTACATTTTAAAAAATATAAATACATTTTTGGAAAATAATTCTCCAAATAATTTAAATTTAATTATTATATAAAATTATCATTTCATTGAAAAATACTAAGTTTAATATTATAACTGATTTTATTACCCATTTAGAAAATAACTAATTACTAATAAATTTATATTATAATTATGGTAAAATATAATAATAAATTATTATTCCAATTTATAAAAATAAATTTTCTATGATATCGTTATATTAATTTTAAAATAGTAACTAAACATCTATGTTTTATAAAAATATATATAGTTAAATTATAATTATTAAATAATTTATTTATTTATTGTATAATATAGTTTTACAGTATTTTTATTTATAAGATTACTAAAATATACATATACATTCTTAGGTGATTTTTCTATTCCTCTATCATTGTTACTATTCTTAATGGTCCTAATACTATTCCAATGGCTAAGATTATATTCCATTGGTATAAGATCATTCATTTTTATTAATACCACATATTTCATTCCCCATTTTTTGGTTATGTTTTAATTAGGTTCAATATGTTATTTATGTGTTTTATAAAATATAACATATTTATAAGACAACAAATACACTTGATAAAATTATGGGTCCTTAAATAATTTCCCCCTTTGAAATTCCTCCAATAATTTTTTGTTTTACATACAATTGTAAAAAAAATTGAGTGTATTTATCCTTCATCACTTCCACCAATTCAATTCTCACATCTTCATACTTATTTTTCCTCCATAACACTTTAAAAATGATAAACTTATTTCTCCATGGGTATTTGTCTTTATATTCCACGATCTTCTCTAGTTTCTCTTTATATGAGTTTTTCTTATCCTATAATACCTCCTCCAAATTCAGTACCTGTGAACATTCAGGTTTGTAGTTCCCCATGACAGATATATCGCACACATATTGGACGTGGTCCATATTTTGTGGGAGTGAAAGAAGATAGGGTATTGCGCCTATGTAGTCAATGATTTAAAAGGGTCCAATGAACCTTAGGTTAATATTACATTTCCATAAAAACCATATGAACTTATTCCATTATGTTATTTTGAGGATGAATTTATCATAATATTCAAACTGAAAATCCTTTCGACAGTTGTCTTCATAGATATATTCATGACTCTCTGTATCATTTATATTTGTTTGGATGTCTTGGAACATATATTTCATCTATTTCATAAGAACTTGTCCAATTTTCTTATTTTATCCAACATCATCCCACCAAATTGATGTTCTACATTTCTTCCCATGAAAATAATCATTTAATGTCATTTCAATACGTGAGTGAAAAAATTATTATTTGAGAACTAAACTAATTTTACATTCTTATACCATCATAAATATCATTCCATTGAATAGGTTCTCATAATTTTCTTGAGGTTCTGAATAGTCCCTTCAGATTCTTCATCAGTTTGGGGGAGAGAGGTCAGGGAAAAATTCAATTCATTACCCTAATAAAATTGATGACTTCTCAATAATTTCGCTGTAAAACTTTTATCACGAAAAATAAAACCAAGATTTTAAATCCATGAAACCTAACCACTTCCTTCACATATTACATGAGTTTTTTTAATAGATAAATCATAAGGGTGAAAAATTATGTGGGTATTCTTGGTGATTTGATCAACCACAACCCATATTTCATTGTTTACTTTGGATTTTTTTATAAGACTTGTGAAAAAGTATGTAGTTACATCATCCCATTTCCATGTCAGTATAGGAAATGGTTTCATCACTTATTGGTACATGTTCCAATATAAATTATATTGATGAAATAATAACAAACATGAGATATAAACCACATTCTCTTTCTTCATATTTTCCCACTAGAAGTTTTCTAAAAGATCGTGGTACATCTTGAAACATCCAGGATAGACCTAGAAGGGTGAATTATGTGCATTATCAAATAGATACATATTTATCTTATGGTATAAGGTACACACAATGTCAGATCAAACCAAATAACACCATCTTCCTTGATTTGGATCTCACGTATCATTCATTCCATTAATACATTCACATTCAATTGTATTACTATATCATCCCCTTTTCCATGATTGATATTTTTTAGATATATGTATAAAAACCATTTGGGCATGCGTGGATCACTACAACATTGTTATAATTTATCAGAGGTTTTTTAGAGGTTGTTTAACAAACCACCATTACATTTTATTTAAATATTTTAGTGGTGATTTTTAATAAATCATTGTGATATGTGTGTTTTTTTTACAACAACGCCACTCCCCCTGACTTCCCCGAATACCCCAACACCGCCAACACCGCCAACTCCCCTAACCCCCGAGACCCCCAGACACCCTAGTACCCCGAGGAACTACACGACCCCAGCAAACCCACACCCCCCAAGCACATAGCACCTCATCTCCCCTAACTATTCCTCACCACCCATTAAGACCCATGCGACGCCACGAAGCCCCAGGAGATCATGACCCCGACACCCCCTACGACCCCAATGACCCCCTGAAGCCATCAACAGAGTAAAACTGTATCATTTGTTTGGTTCATCTATATCATTAGTTTCATCTGTCCAATTAGTGTAATTTAAGTCATCAATATCATTATTTTCATTGATGTTATAAGATTCATTAAGGATGTTAGTGTCACACATTTCTTGTATTCAGTTTAATTTATGTATTTATTCATTCATTATGTGTTGATCATTAGCATTCATTTGGAATGTATCATTTTTTTCAAAATATAGTTTAATTTTTATATTTTATTTAACCATTTTTCTATTTATCCTGAATCCATTCTGACTAATTATTTTGTCAGACCATGCAACTAGTTTTCAGCATGGGGTGATTGGGAATACACCTCAAATATGTCACAAATCGATTTGAGGGGATTTTTTTATGGACATACCATGTTTGTTCATTACATTGTATTCATAATTACACTATATCATTAGTTATTGATTAATGAAAAAAGACAACATAAATAATCTTATGTTCAACTAAGATAATTATATCATGATCCAAGTTCCACATAGTTGAACTGAATTTGTCTTCTGTGGATATTATTGTGTTATAATACATGGTCTCATAGGTTTGATCATACATATTAATAAGATCATTTACACTAATACTATTGAATATTATTTATATTATTTTATCATTTTTTTAGAAATACTATCTTCGTGTAAGATATTACCCTAGAAACTCCTAAGATATTTTTGAAGAGTTATATTTAGAATACATGGTTGAGAATCATTATATATGGTTATTATGAGGGAAAATAAATACTACCCAGTATTCCTTCAGAACTTTATTGGTATCTCATAGAATATATATCTCATGTCATGATTATCAGTACATATAATTAATTATTTTATTTTTTATGTTATTCTTACAAATGTGAGGTCATAATTTGATTAAGAGGGGAAATTGTAATTCCATATCTTTTTTGGAAGAAAATCCTTCTAGTAAACTACAAGTTCAAATTTTTTAATATAATTGTTATTTAGTTTGTCAATATAATTGATTTATAATATACCAGATTTCATAAAATATTGTAATTAAACAAATAATAATTTATACATTAATATTAAAACATCACCATAAAAGCTCATGAAATGATGTATTATTGAAAATTGTTAATTTCTCACTAGGCTTCTTCCATCCACTTAAAAGTCCCTAAAATAAAAGGATATATAAAATTAAATGATTCAAATATTCAATTGTAGGAGGTATACAATATGTAATTTACCCATGAGGATCACCATGATAAATAAAAACCCATAATTAAGAAGAGAATCCTAATAGGGGGAAATTATATTGTGAGTTATAAAATGAAAACTATTGAATTGTGAAGTATAATATAAGAAGTTTCAATAGAATAATTGAGTTTATTAAGCCCATATATAGGAATGAATATTTTCATTATATATATTGTTATTTGAAATATGGTTTTTTGAAATACATGTATCAAATATGTATATTATTATCGCATATTATTAGTAGTAAATTAAAAATAATGTAATTCCATAATAATAATAATGGCATAAAAATATAATTTTATAATATTATAAATATTTATATATTTATATGTTACACATTAAAATTTCTATAATTATAGTATATTATGTTGTATTAATAATATATAATAAAAGATATTGATATCAATGAATTGGATAACTAATATTTTAAATAATAATTAATTAATTATAATAATATAACCTAAATATTATTTAATTTAAATGTATATGTTTTTAAAAAAAAAAATTAATTTTAAATGTTATATATTTTATACTAATAATTTAAATTGAATACTTTTAAATTATTATTGAAGATGAAGTAATATATCAGAAATCGTTAAATTTTTTATTGATATGAAATAATATTTTGAAAACAAAATGTTTGAAAACATCATTTTTTAATAATGTTTTTTTATATTTTGATTCATCATTTAAAAGATAATTTTTAATGTTCTCGAATACATAATTTAAAAAATTGAATTAATATTTTATTAAATAATTCCAATAATATCCTAATATAAAATTTTAGTTCTTCTGCAAAATAATTAATTTTAAGGTGAATAGAAAAAATATTTATTTACCAAAAAAATTTATTTTATAGCATTATTATTATAGAAGTATGTCCTAGTAGATTATATAACATATTTTTTTAATTGAGTAGTTAAAGAGAATAATAATTTATTTTAAATAGATATGTTGATCCTATAATGTATATCACTAACACAGTATGTCCTTATTTTAATTTCCTTATATTTTAGATATTATTTTTGGTAATTTAATGTAATAAAAATTTTCATAAAGATACTTAGTATTTTCATACATTAAATTAAAAATAGAATCTATTTTTCTTCTAATTAACTAACTTATGTCATGAAAATAAATTATATTGATAATGTTATACTTCATATATTTTATTAGGTCATCTATATCATTGATGTCATCAGTGTTGTCACATTCATTATCATATTTGGTTGTATTGATGTTCTCATGTTAATAATTGTAATAATTGTGATTTGTTTCATAAATTTCTTTATAGACATTGGTTTCATATGTTTTATCTGTTTCAATAGTTTATTTGGTATGGTTCATCTCATATGTGTCACCGATGTTGATTGTCTCATAGATATATTTAATTTTATTAGAATCATTGAAATTATTTATGTAATAATTTCCATTTTTATACTCCATGTCATGAATTTCATTGTAATGATCTATGTAATTAGTTTCAATGTGGTTATTATTTTTTCATCAACATCATTGATTCCTTGGGTATTCTGTTAATTGGGGTATTCATTTCTTGACATATAGTACATAGTTTATTTGTTATAGCATGTTTTTGATATCTATATTCATTTAGAGATCTTTTTAATTTGCATGATTTGGTTTTCTAGTGGGTGGGATCATTATTTACCATATGTATTTTAATATGAAAACCTTATTTAACATATTTATATATTATTATTCAAGAATATATGAATCTTTTTCCATCATTAGTAATAGTTATGTGTTTTTATTTTGGATTAATATTTTGTAGGAACATTGTGATAAACATGGATAAAATCTGGATCACATTACCAAGGAACAGACCTTAGTATGCTAAGGGTTTGGAGATGTTTTTAGATTTTAAAATTTCCAATCGACCTGTTGAAGGTAGAAGTTTATTTCCATGACCTAATTGTATATTTTGTAGAAGGTTGAAGAGAGATTATGTTTATTAACATTTAATATTGAATCTATTCAATACTAAATATTTTTGTTGGATTTTTCATAGAGAATCGAACATTACAGAATGGTTGTAAACTGATGTTAATCCATAGAAAGCACTCCTAACTTCACCCACACTGGAAAATTAAATGAAAAACCTTATAAATTATTCAGTTGGAATTGAAAGACCACACCATTAATATCAAAACATATTAGAACAACTTAATGAGGGTGGTATAAATTGCAGTGAGACAAGTGATGTTTTTGAGATTGTAGGACAATGAGATCATGATTGTAACATATCATTGGATCATCCTCTAGATTATGTGGAGACTAATGTAAGAGAAAGCATAAAAGAGTAGTATACCTTTCATGGTTTATTTGATGATGTAAATCAAAAGTTATATATTGTATGATTGAAATAATCAAAACATTCTTTTCTGTAGAAGTTGTACCATATAAAATGTCTATGTTGAATTACAAATAAGGTAATGTCCATGATATTGTAATTATTGCGTGATTCATTTCCTAAATAAAAATTCCCCGAGACTTTTTATGATATGAAAAATGTTGTTAAGAGGATTGGTCTGAATTATACAAAAATACATGCATGTCCCACTGATTGTATGTTTTATTGGCGAGAGGATTCATATAGACAGGATATCAAAAAAATTATCTTCTTCTAGATGGAAGTAAATGGGTGATGTTGGAAGTCTACAACAACATATTACCATGAAGAAGAATAAAATGAACACACCTTCAAAGTTTTTTCATTACTTTCCGTTAAAGTCATAATTGTAAAGATTATTCATGGTATCAAAAACTATTGAACACATAAAGTGGTATTATACAAATAATTACAATGATGGAATAATGATACGTACATGAGATACACAATAATGGATGGAAATTGATTCATTAGATCCAGATTTCTCAGTGGATTCTTGGAATGTTTGATTGGGATTGGATGTTGATGGATTCAACCCATTTGGTTCATTGTGTACTAGTTATAGTATTTGGAAATTTTTTCATCCCTTAAAATCTTCCCCTATGGATGTGTATGCAACAAATTTATTTTATCATTTCGATGATTATTCTTGGAAAAAAGGCCTGGAAATTATATTGATGTATACATGACTTATTTAATTGATGAATTACAGAAGTTACAGAGAAACAGTGTTGAGGCATATGACGTTTCTTCTAAAGAAATATTCAAAATGCATGCTACTTTAATGTGGAACATTAGTGAAATAACTGGACATGGTAATTTATCTGGTTGGAATAATTACGTGGGTATAGATTATTCTGTTTGTAACTTTGATTTCATGCCCAAACATCTACCTCACTATAGAAAATGGTGCTTCTTGAGCCATCAAATATTTCTTAAAGCATATCATAGATTTTGGCCGAGCAGATCCAAATTTAATGGTTTCATTGACCATAGATGACCTTCATAGTTTTAAACTAGTTTTGAAATATTGTCACAACTGAGAAATGATGAAATAGAATTTGGGAGGGTTCATCATTTGATTGATAGTGGGAAACGAGTTCAAAGTGCATCATTAAATGATATTGGAAAATAAAAATAGAAGAAAAAAAGTATATTCTTCCAACTTCAGAATTGGGAATTCAATTTGTTGTGGAATAAAATTGATGTGATGCATATTAAGAAGAATTTGTGTGAAAATTTGATCTTCACATTGAATAATGAGCTTGGAATGTTGATGTATCATCACAATGTTCCAAAATACTTATAAGTAATGAACAAAAAATGTGATCTCTGGCCAAATGAGATTGAAAAGTTTGTTTCATGAATTTTTTGAATGAAAATTTGGGATAAAGATACATTCCTTGGAATTTTAAAGCATCTGAAGGTATCTGATTAGTATTCTAATAACATTTAGATGTTTTTTTTACTTAAAGAATCATAGGATACATGGATTGAAAATTCAAGATTCACATATTTTTTCATAGAAGTTAATACCATTGGCATTGCGTACATTATTAACTAAAAAAGTTACTGCATTTGTACTTCAATTCTACACATTTTCTAGACAACTATATGAGAAATATATACATCCATTTGATCTCAAAAATCTTCAAGAGAGGTTTGTATTGACACATTGTGTGATAGATATGATCCTAGCTCCTTCGTTTTTTACTGTCATGATGCATTTAACTATACATTAGGTTGAGGAAGCTAAATTATAAGGCCCCATAAATTATTTATGGATGAATCCAATTGAGATGTAATTTATTTATATGATTATCTTTTATGTAAACAACTCTTGGCTCTTAATTAAATTCATAATTATGTTTATTTATTTTATTTCACAGATATCTGGGGAATTTTAAATATACATGAGAAAAAATGATCAACCAGAAGGTTCTATTTCTGAAGGCTATTTAGAAGAGGAGTTTCTTACCTATTGTTCTAGATACATTGGTGATATTGAGAAAATATTTATGCAAGTTGCACAGGTTGATTAGACATCTGCCTAATAAAAAATATAGGGAAAATCAGAAATATTTTCTGCTATTGGACTATCAATTGGTAGGACCTCAATGGTTACACAGAAGTAAATGGGATTATTTCGGGCACATAGATATTTAATGCTAGATAGTGAAAATTTAGATCCATTTATTGAATATTATAGTATAAAAACTAAGAGATGAATGAGAGGTAGAACAGGAAATGAAAAAGATATAAAAAATGTTGTTAATAATGATCTTCTTGAATGGTTTTCATTATGTGTATATTTATAAATACTGATATAAATACATATATTTATTTGAATAATATATTATATATATATAATAATGTATATTTTTTATCATGAATTCTGATACTCGAGAAGTTCTTTCAGAAGAGTTGAGGTTTCTTGCTCGAGGTCCTCTAAAACTAGTTAGAATGATTGACTCCTACAACGTGAATGGAATTATATTTCATACAGTTGATCGATAAGATGATTCGAAAACAAAAAATTGAGGTATATTTAAATTTTATAAAGATGTAAACTATGGAATGATGACTGATATTATTGAATTAAACAAACACGGTTATTTTTAATTTTTTTAATCAAATTCAATTGGGTCGATAATATTGGAGGTTTTAAAAGAGATTCCTTGCAATTTACTTCATTGAACTTCTTTCACTTGATGTATGTTGGTGATCATGAGCCCCATGATCCGTATATCTTATCATCATAAGAGAAAATGGTATATTATGTGATTGATTTTGTGGATAAAGGGTGGAGTATAGTTTCTAATTTAAAAGAAATAGATATGTTTGATATGGGTGATTAAGTGGAATATTTGTCCATTAACATTGAATCTCATCAATCACAAGAAGTTGACTTATTTGTCTGTCATGATACTAAAAGTATTAGTATTGAAAGGTTTGATAATGCAGATTATATATGGAGAAGGAAACCAAAATGATTAATGGGGAAAATTATTGTAAATACAATTTTGAAATCATTTAGCGACCTCTTATTTTATTTTAACTGCCAAACATTATCATTGTTATGTATATTTTGTTTGTTATTAAAATTCTTATGTTTTTCATTTTGCATTTTGTTCTATAGAATTATTTTTGAAATATATGTTCTAATCCTAATTTTATTTGATTAAATGAAAAATGAAAAGGAGGAAGAGAAATACTATGTAATCAACAATAGTGACAAATGAAGATCCATCAATCTCTATCCCTATGGAATTTGAGCCTCCATCAGTTTTCCACCTTGAACCATTTACCCCTGCACCATCTCTCACAAACTCTGTGAGCGTCCCTTTAGAAGATCAGTTATCACCACCCCCTTTTGGAGACGTATCAGTGAAGGAGAACCACACCACATCTAGTTCTACATCAGGATACTGTACAATTATTATTATATGTACAAATTTTAAAATGAATAAATTTATTGAAATTTTTTTATTCTAACTATATGTTCATCATAGATGGAAACAATGCAGGTATGGAGAAAAATATAATAAATTTAGAGGTATATATTCTAACTATAGTGATCACAGTTGTTCCATTTGATTCATATGGGGACCCTATGGATGACGCGACATGATTACTTGGACAAGTTATAGGTCTGCTGCCTGCATAATCAGTTTCCTATCGAATTTTGTATGATGATTGGAGGCATATACCTTCAACATGGAAAAATGAAGTTTTTGAATACAAAATAAAGGTAATATTAATATATTATGGTGTAATTGAATGTCATGTTATTAAATTATAATATCTTTAAAATGAATTTTTGTTTATAGATGTATGATAAGGTACCCGATGGGGTACCCAAAGTGAAATGGAATGATTTTTTGACTAATATTGTGTGGATAAGAAGATGTTTTTTAAATATATATTATTATATTAATAACATTTTAAATTTATAACTATATAGGAAGAGGATATTTCATTTAATAACTTACTATTAAATTGAATTTTATTTATTTCAGGATCTTTCAAGGAAAAATGCATCAAGCTAGGCTAAGCAAGTCATCCCTCACACTGTGTGGTCAAAGTGTTTTTCAAGAAACCAATTTTCTCTAGTAATGTTTTCATTAGTTTAAATATTTATAGTAAAATATTTTATATTTAATATATCAATTATTTCATTGATATTTGTTTAATGTTGTCTAATAGTATAGGGCACCAGACATCCCAAACAGAAGTGTGGTTGAATATTAATAAGAAATCTGATGGAAGTTTTGAAGACGAGCCTTCTAATGAAGTTTCTGTATGAACACATTTTTCATTATAATAACTTACTATTATTTTGTTACTATGTTAATATATATTTATTTTAATATAACTGATATTTGATTTATAGGTAAAAATTAATGAACTATGGGATGCCAAACCTGCACAGTCCTACTCAGTCTCCCAGGATGACCCAATTGCAAATGTCTATTTGAAGGAGCATCCTAGTAGAGTGCGAGGGATGGTTTGGGGACCCATACCATCTGAGGTGTTTGGTAGGACACTGGGGATTATAGCTGCATCGACTCTTAGTTGTAGTTAGCCTATACACAGAGATACACAGCTGGATATTGTTTCTATATGAAACATAGATCAATAATAGGGGGCTTTGATATCTACTTTGTAGAATTTTCTGAATATTTATATAAGAAGACAACCGAATCTCCCTCAGGTTGTATTTCATAGACTTGTAGTGTGCAGGTAAATCACAAAAATTCTTAACAATTTATTTTTCCAACATTTTATTGGTTTTATGTTTAAATATCAATATACAACATTATTTAATATTCAATATAATGATCTTATAGGTGGTAGCAGAATATAGAGAAGTATGTGGATAGGGCAAAGAGCTGTGTTCATAATAGGATAGTGATTAGTTTTATTGTTTTTAATTTTGAAAAATATTGTAGCAGTCGGTTTGTATAAGTTTCATTGTGGCACAAAGTTTCCACAAAACATATTCATGACCTAAAATTTTCGTGATTTCTCATGATTCATTTTATATATTATAATCCGAGACTTACAAAGTCACTATGAATTTATGATCCTTCTGATTTATTAATGGATATTTATATTTCTGTATGAAATAATAATGTTTAAAAATTTATGGTCTGTTATATCTATGGTGTAAAAATTCAAGTGGAGGTATTTGGTTATATTTGAAAAATCATTAAAATACATTGTGGTATATTAATATCCTTCTTGAATATCCTACCTATATTCTTAAATGTTTCATTATTTTCATGAATCATTTGGTATGATTAATTGTTCCTAAATTTATTAGGTTTGTTTCCCCATGATGAACGATCAACATTCTGGTTGATTTTCATGGGAATATCTAGTCTTGTAACACCCTTCAACTTGTTTTTAGTGGATATCACTTCTTTTTTCAAATTATATATCATTCTATTATCATGTTTTATAGTTGGAATGTGATCACTCATACATATTCATTCCTCTAATTTAAAATATATTTGATAAGAATTTATAAATATTTGTTGAACACTTGAGTGTCTTGATATTATTATGGTAAAGGTATTGTCCACTTCATTAGTAATAAAATAAACCATGATCACATCTCATTATGAACTATATCTATCATATTTATCATTATATTATGGATAAACATATTCCTTACTCAGAGGGGAATCTTTCTAATTTAATTAATCTCTTTATTTTACGTATTTATTAAAGATATCAAAGAAACTAAATTCAGATCCTAGTCAAATCATTATTATCTAAACTAAAAGACATAATGATTCATGAATGAAACATCCATCATTAAAAAGAGAATAAACATCTAATAGTTATGCCAATAAGATATGAACGTACAGTCTAATACCAATTTATTGGATCCAAGGAGTGATATGATCAATATTCAGAGGGGGATTGAATCAGTGTTGGAGTATATTTAATAATGTTTTATCCCTATTAACTTTTACTTTCTCACATTTAGGGGAATTATTTTATTATTCTCTAACTCACATTATCTTTTTAATTTTGATCAACACAACCCAATACACACACATAAGAGACACAATGATTTACAAGTTTCAAATTTCAAAATAGAATGCTAGTTCATGGCATGATCTATAATTTCAACAAGATTATATGATCCACCAGTGTCATGCTATGAATATAATCAGGAAAATTTTAGAAATGTAACCATATATGGTGCATAACACACTCAACATCATTCCAATGGATCATTATACTATCATCCTAACAGTTTCATAAATTTATAGAAAACAAACAATGATCCCTTCAAGAGTAAAACAAGATGAAGGTATTGAAAAGAGGTAGAATGAACAGTTTGTGCATGGGTCTCCAATTTTTACTCATTTACTCTACGAATGCCTTTTATAATCAATGGCATTATAATTGTTGGAACAGAGTATGTATAACCATGTAAAACAACTCTAAGCCTCATTAAATAGGATATTTGTTACAAACAATCACCTCAGTCCTTTTTTCTTTTCACCTTATCTTTATTTATCCTTCGTGTGCTCAAGGGGGCTCTCAACCATGCTCCTCATATCCTCTCCTCTCATATGGTTGGATTGATCCCCATTATCTGGTGTGGAATTCATCATCTTTCTATTGAGTTGTATATCACTATGTGAGTCTAGGAATCCTCCTCCATTCTTTCCACAATTATCCCCTCTAAAGATGCATTATTTTGGTGAAATAAAATTCACCATATTATCTGGGCATTCATCTGTTTCTAAAATTTCTATCGATATGGATAGAAACATTCCTTGATATTTTTCATGTTGATCATCCATGTTATTTAGTAGGTGGTCTATATAATTTTCCTATCATAATTTTTTATAAATTGTGCCACTATGATTTCTGGCAGGAATTCCATTCAGCAACTTGTGAATTTGCTGTTTAATTTTTTTAATGATGTTCATTAGGATTAGAATCCCTTGTTTATTAAATTTTCTTTTTTAAGGACCATGAGCCTAAAATTTGAACCACACATAACAAAGTAATCCATTAATGACTTAATATAATTAATTTTTCTCATAAAACCATTGATTATTTTTATTGTTTTCAAAACTATAATAGTGAAGTTCAATTGTATTGTGGGATGACATGACAACACCCAATGTATGCCTTAGTAACCAAACTGTCTATTTGGTGATTAGGGTGTATCTCTTATTGAGCGAACTATATGTACTCATATGGAATGAATGCCAACATGGAATACCACATGAATTTTCTTGTATGGTGTTAAATACCTTGGGTATTTCACATGGACCTATTAATTTCATTCAAAGTGAATCTTTTTATACGAAGTGTTTTACTAAACGACAAAAAGGAATGTTTTTTTAACGTAAGCGGTGACAACGACCTTTCTGCCACCATGAGTATTATTTAATCTTTGGCTTCCTTAACAAGCCGAAATGATTTTAAAAAGGAAAAAAAATAACATATACTCTTTTTACGTATTTTTATATTGAAAATGATTTTGAGAATGGATTTATTATTTCAATATCTTGAAATGATATTTTGTTATTGCGGTGTGGACATGTTATCTTTAATTTATGATTATGTTATTTGTTATGATCATGTTATGGTTCTTGGGAATTATTTACATATACGGGTGGTTCCATGATAATCCTTGGGCAGGTGAGCCCGAGATAGCTCTTCAATGCATTGGGTGACGTGACAAAGGTAAACATGAATGTTTCTCCTAAGAGATTAAGGGAATATACTATGATGGATATTTCAAAGTAACTCCCTATGTAGAAGTGATGGCTATAATGTAAGTAGGATATGGATGCCATAAGTTACCTTTATGATTTATGATTTCTATGTGTTATTCATAAAATCATATGATTTCATCATGTAAAAGATCTTATGTTTTGTATGTATTTAATAACAAATGTTCTCTTTATTTGTTTTATAACCCATACTAAGCTTTTTATGCTCATCCTATGTTTTTAAATGTTTTCACAGGACTTAAAGATTAATAGGGTCAAGGATGGGATTGAGGAAAAGTCATGCTATCTAAAACATGGAACTAGACACGACTCTTTCTTTCAAGAGTTTTTATTTTATGAAAAAAATGGAAACTGTGTAGAAGTGTCTACTTTGTAATCTTTTGATATGTAATAGTTATGTCCTAATTCTATAAAACTCTAAACCTGAAAAGATCCTCAATGTGAATTATTCATTTAATTCAATATTATGTAATGTTTAAGGCCGAGTCCTTATAAATAACAAGTCTATTTGAAGCTAATGAATAATGGTGTGCACCATTACAACAAGAAAAAAAATCATACCTTGAATGGGTGGATCTAATCCCTCCCACACCAAATTTTTTGACTACTACATTTCCAATATTTAATGGTTCAGGTGATCTAGGACAACACTTAACACAATTTTTTTGACATTTTGATACCATGATTGGGACACATCAACAATAAGAAGAATTAATGAACATATACCTTTTGAAATCTTTAGAGGGGGCCGCTTTTGTCGAGAATACAAGTTTTCAATCTTGATCAATCCATATATGGGAAGACTTTCATCATAAATTCCCTCTCCAATTCAACTCTACACTGGAAAAGACAACAATTTTTTATCATTCAAATTGAAAACAAAGGTATAATGAAATAGTTTCAGATTTCATTGCTCGATAGATATGATAAAATTATTCCATAAATCTAGTACTCCATTAAGATGAGTTTCTGCCAATTTGGGTGGAAACATTTCCTGATGATTTAATCTCACCACTAATCCTCGTGAAATACACAAGAGGGTTTTGAGACCTTTCTTCAATCTCCCATCAAGTGGAGGATTCTGTTATGGAAACTAAATCTAAATCTTGTGTAATTACATTAGCTCTAGGAAAGAGAATATGGAAGGCATAAACTGCTATAATCACACTCAATCCGGTACATGTACCTACTTCTACTTCAAAAGATTCATCATACTGAGGGGCTCCACCTCCCAAGTGTAAGATGAAATGACCAACTCATAACGATGTTCAAAAAGAACAATGGCGAAGACATTATGAGGAATTAAAGAATAATTTTTATTATTTTGGAAATGAACATGTTCTTGGTTACAATAATTTAGATTTGGAAAAAACTGGTTTGGTTTCCAAGTGAAAAAAACCAAAAAATTTATTACATGATGATCATCTAAATTATTTCCACTTTCATAAAATGTTAGGTCTTCCTATTCAGGAGTTTTTTGTTTTTAATAACCTCCAAAAAAATATAGTAGACACAAGACAAGTGAAACTGAAAGGGTCATCTAACCATGTGGCAAATGTTACTACTATTGTCCCATAGAAATAATGAGAGTGGCATGAAGTCCAACGGAAAAATGTGCAGAAATATATTGATTGGATGACTAGGAAAACAATAAACTAATATCATGCCATTCTACAAACTCAGTTAGAACAACCAATTTTTCCTTCTTCCACTTCTACCATAGAAAAGCTATCTTTATCAAAATATCATTCGTCCAAAGGTAAATCCTAAAATAAGAAAAGAGATCAGAAAGATACAACGATATCAGAGGACGATATTGTGTTTTGTCCAAAGTCTCCTTGACTTTGGAAGATTCCATGCCATCAATTCCAGAAGAACTAGCACTGCCCCACCAAAAAACACAACCAAAACAGACCTCTCAACCAGAATCTTTATCAGATGATAAATTGATCTTTAGTTCCATTAATATTATACACTTAAAGGATCCCTATGCAAATATTGATTCTGGTTTTGATGAATCTGAATTCCTTATACCTAACATGGGATCGAGAGGATGAAACCATGTTCGAAGATACAGGGGAAGACGTAGATAAGATACAAAACACTATTTTAACTCTACCCATATTCGAACTGTATATCCGAAGGAAAATTGTGGGGATACCTATAACAAGTTCAACAAGAACAATGAAATTCTACCATGCATGGCAGGATCGGTCTTGACATGATTATTTTGGATGGATGATTAGATGTTACACCTTCATTATCATAGAATTTTAATATAAATAGTAATTCTAATCTACCAAATTTTTAATTATTTCCAGCTTCTTCACTGACATAGGGTACATCTACATCAGGAGCATTAACATCCATGGAAACTGCAAAACTGCATATCCATGCTAGAAAATACAAACCTCCAGACCAAAAGTATCTTTTTTTTGAAAAATATATCCTAATTACCATCAATGTTGTAATTCTAGGATTCCTCAAAATTTTTAAAAGCTCTTGGAGAAGGACTTATTAATGAATTTTCAAGTCCGAGAGAATTTGAAACAGAGGTTGATGCTTATGATGTTTATTGTGTAGAGAATGATCCTGCAAAATGTCATGCAATCATTTCTTTTATGGATGAAGATGAGGATGATGTTGTACATGGACACATAAGGCCCTTGTATCTATCTGTCATAGTTAACGATGTATCCATTCAAGGAGCCTTCATTGATAATTGCTCAGGATCCAACCTCATTCCCATTCATACACTTCATCTATTAGGCCTCACTGAGTCTAACATATCTCTTTTCACATTAATGTTGCAACATTATGACAGTAATGACCATGAACCATAAGGAAATATAATTATGATTTCATGGTTGTTTGTCAAGATTGAGCTTTCAACATTCTTCTTAGAAGGCCTTGGCTATATCAACATGCAACCATTCCTTCGTCATATCACCAATCACTCAATTATTGCTTCAATAGTCATATATGGAAATTTCAAGGTGACAAGGATCCATTCAAAACATTTGAATCTATGTATATTGAGGAAGAATATTATCAAACAAATGGAATAATGCCCATGAAAAAATAGGTAATGATAATCAATGATTTGAATGTCTAGGAAAATATCTAAAATTACCCATTCCAACATTTGATTATAGATTATGTGTTGCCAATCAGTCAAATTGAAAGGATAGACCCAAATCCAAAAACTCATCACTTTACTTCCATAAGGTAAATTAAAGTAATTGAGCCTGACAACATAGAAGAAATTGTTGATTTACTAAGATGTTATTAAATGGAGACAAGTTCATTTCATCTACCAAACGTTAGAAACTATATTTTTCCTCAATCAAGTTAGAATAAGTTTCCGCAACACTAGTGGAAGAAACGAATGTTGATCCTAACCCATCATATCCTATTCAATGCTCTAAGAAGACCCTTCATCATCTATTGGGTCAAAAATATTTTCCTCTTCATTAGGACGTTCAAATACTGACTCCTCTTCTAGAGATAAAATCATTTCTTAATCACATATTATTCAAGATGAAACACAAGAAGTGACACGCAATGAAGAATAAGAATAAGATCTCAAGGATGCACCACCAGCATTTGAAGAAGGTTTCTCCACCAATGTAAATGATCCAAGATAAATAAATTTAGGTTAAAAAAAGATCCACACCCCACTATAATTCATGCGGTTATGAATTTTTAAGAGAATATTATGTATACATCTTTTATAAATAAACTTCAAGATATATTTTCAAGGAACTATACCAAAATTCTAGGACTTAATCCTAATGTAGTCACTCATCATCGGGGTTTTCAAAAAGTGCAACAATGACATTTCAATTCCGATCATAGAACATTTAATTGATGTAACAGCCAACTATGAAGCTCTCTATTTCATGGATGGATACTATAGGTATAATAGAATCTGATTGGCTCCATAAGATGATGATTCTATATCCTTCATATCCACTCAAGGTGTGTTTTTTATCAGGAATTTCCATTTGGCTAAAATAATGCATGTGAAACATATCAACATACCATGAACCATTACATCAAACCCTTCATGGGTAAAATTGTAGAATGTTATGAGTATGATCTGTTAGTGAAATTCTTACAACGTTCTGATCACATGACCAATTTGGAGAACGTATTCAATAAACTTCATAAACATAATTTAAAGATGAATCCATTGAAATTTGATTTCAGGGTAACTTTGGAAAAATTATTTAGCATCATTGTACTCCATGGTGGTCTTGATGTTGATCCTGAGAAGACAATTTATTTCCATCGAATGTCAAATCCTTGAAATTTGAATGAATTAAGAGGACATCAAGGACACTTGGCCTATATTCAGAATTTTTTCTCCAATTTTAATGTAAGTGATTAACATTCAATAGATTAATAAATAATGGATTTAAATATCAATTGACTGAAGACTACCAAAATTAATTTGATACCCTCAAAAAATATCTTTGGAGTCCAATGGTATTAATTCCCCCAATTAAATGAAATCCACTTCTTTTCTATGTGACGGATTTAGAACCATCATTGGGTGGCTTCCATGCCCAATAAAATGATGCTGGGATTGAAAATTGCCTTAATGTCTTAGTTGAACGATTCGTGACATAGAGACTCGATATTCATTTATCGAGAAGTGCTGCCTAGAATTAATCATTGTAGTACAAAAATTGAGGCACTACCTGCAAAATCACGAGGTTTAGTTGGTATCTCACAATGACCCGCTGAAATTTATCCACAGTCATCGTATGTTTACAAGATGTTGGTCATGGTGGGAAGTAATATTGAAATATTTTATATCATGTTTGTGCCTAAGAAAGAAATAAAATGGCAAGATATGGTAGAAATCCTTGTTGAACATCCATCTGTATAAGATACATCATTGAATATAGATCTTCCTGATGATAAAATCATTACCATTCAATATAATACCCAATCATGGGAAAATTACTTTGACTATGCATCTAAAAGTTCAATGGGGAAGAGAATGGAAAACCTGAAACTCAAAAATGTTGGGTAAGGAAATTTAGTTATCACCCCATAAAAGTTAGTGTTTCCATATTACTTCATGTTGTTAGAAGGTGGTACCTACATTGAGGAAGAATATCAATCTCTTATTTCCGGCTTAAAATTGGTTCTCTAGGTACAAGTGAACCACCTGAAATTGAAAGGTGATTCAAAGTTGGTAATTAAATATATCATTGGGGATTATGATATCAGAAAAGAATAGTTAATCCCTTTTTGTGATTATGTTAGAGGGTTAATGGATGAATTTCCCTCAAATACAACATTTTCTTATGTCCCGTGATCTCAAAATGCCCATGCTATTGCACTAGATAATGCAACCCCATCCTTGGAACTTCCCAATCGGGAAGAGAAAATCATCAAAATTTACCATCATCATGTGGTTTCACATATTGTTAAAATTAGAATGGAATAAATTAATGAAATCAACCATATTTCCCAGGTTTATGGTTATACTACGGGATGGAGAATACCTATCATGTAATACCTTCAAAATGGATTACATCCACGAGATTGGTTTGAAAAAGGCCAAATTCGATGATGAGTTGCCAATATCACTCTTTATAACATCCCAAGCCACCAAAAGATCCCTTATAAATGAGGTTTTGATGGAATCCTCTTTTGGTGCATTGATGGAGAAGAAATTGCATCATTATTGGGATAAGTACAGGAATGAGTTTGTGGTGATCATCGGTCTGGGAACATGATTTCTAATAAAATCAGAATCCTTAGATACTTTGGGACTCCTATGATATAGGATTGCCTATATTTCACCAAGAAATGTCATTCCATCCATGTGCATTCCAAATTCATTCATGAGTCCCTATAGATTCTTCATACATCTAAATGCTCATACCCATTTTTCACATGGGGAATGGATGTAGTAGGACCTTATCCTCCAGTTTTGGATAATCAGTTAAAGTTTATTCTTACTAAAACAGATTTATTCTCCAAATGGGATGAGGTCGTACCTCTCATAGATGTCTAATCCAAAATCATTTTCATCTTTGTTAAAGATAATATAATTTCCAGATTTTGTGTCCCTCATAATATATTGACGGTAAAGAATGACATATTCTGTTATGTGGATGTAATGTAGTTATTAAGGATCACAATATCAAATCCAGTTGTTCATCTCTCTATCATGTAGTGACCAATGGACAAATAGAGGCTTTAAAAAAAACTCTATCAAATATACTATAGAAGATGGTGGATAAAGATAAGAAATCATTTCCTTATAAACTCTTTTCTAATTTACAAGATTGTCGAACTAATACCTATACTAACACATAGGAAACTCCATCATCATTGGTTTAATGAATAGAAGTAGTTTTTCAAATTGAAATTCAATTACCGTCACTCTGAGTTATAATCTGTGATAAGTTATATACAGATGAACTATCTCAAAAGTGATTTGATGAGATGGACTGATTATTAGAATAGAGATTGGATACATTGCATCATTTGAGAAGTCTATAAAAATAGGATATATTGATATGTTTATAATAAATTCCACCCCCACTCATTTCTTCAAGGAGAATTGGTAATTGTCCTTAGGACTCCAATGATTCAAATAATGAAGCCTCCATAGATTAGGCCAATGTGGGAAGGACCTTATTCCAAACATAAGGTCTAGTAAAATGGATCTAATTTTCTAACCTCAATGGAGTGATAAATTATTAAAACTCCAAACAATACATAATTCATGAATAAGTACATTGTGTAATTACATAGCATCATGTCCTTGTTGTATGACACTAATATATACAACACAATGTCATAGTTGTAAGAAGTTAAATTGAATAACTACCTTAAGCATCCATGATGCATGAAAAAAAATTTGTAGCATCATTTTCCTAGTGGAACACTATTAAATAGTGTGACATAATTTTTCCTCATTATACGACATTAACCATTATGGTTAAAGTCTTATTTTTTTGATGTTGAGAGCATCCATTCCCAAGCATCACATACATCATGTATACTCCTTAGTGGCACTTGAGTTCCATTTCTCCCTATGGATAAATCATAACTTCATATAGACCTTATTTCAAGAACTATGAATGAATTGATTCTCATTTTCAATGGGATATATAGAGAATCCGAGATCAACAACCTCTGGCCAAGCAGTATCAAACTTTTCCCCAATTTCTCCTCCTGTATATGAACCAGATCTATACAGAGTTCTCTTTTGTAACACCCCACCCCTATCTCATTGGCTTGAGGAGGTAGTGAGGGCTAATTGGCCTTATGAGACATTCCCATGATGCCAAAGGCTGAAAATAAATGTCGAGGGATTCAAGATCAAATTGGGGAACGATTTTCCCTTAAGACAAAACCAACCAGACCATCCATTTACAACAACTATATGATGCATGTCAATAAAACATTCCAACATGAATTCCAAAAAGATGACCAAGTTGTTTCACCATACAACCCAAAACCAAAGAAACACCACAATATCATAGTACTACGAGGAAGTCCAAACAACAAATAACCACATTCTATGATACCACCACATCTCTACACCAAGATCCAAGCTCTAAGCTCCACCCAGAAATCACGATGCACCACTAAAGGAGGGTGATGCCTTGAATTTTACAACATCACATTACAAAACATCTAAAAAGACATCAATGTTCCAAATCAGGGGGTGAGTACTAAAACTCAGTAGGTTTTCCCCGAATGACTTCCCTACACATGCCACTACGATAAAACCATCATCACATTATATAAAACAATTTATATAAAATAATCACACGTACAACCATTTCGATAGGCCAAACACGCCCTTACCAAGCCATCACACCCAACCCAAGCAACCAAGGGAAATCCAACCAAACATGCCACAAGCCATTTCACCATTCAGACACTAGCACAAAAATTTCCAACATGCAAATAAATGCACAAAAATCAACCAAAACAACCAAACAGTGGAGCTTCCGTCCCACCCGTTCACCCATTCACACCTAGTGGCACTTCTCGTCAACATACCCTTTGATGGTGGCCCTTCCGTCCACTATAAATCCCATTTTTATAGTGGTACTTCTCTCCACATACACACAACATTCCAATCAATCACAACCAAGCATATAACCCACCAACGTCACAACATCATGAAATCAACTAATTCCATCACATACTAATCCACGTCAATAAATCATTCATTTATTGAACACCATTTTCCATGCCAAACCACATTTCAATAAAAACAACAACTTTATTGAAATCCATTTTTCCTAAATCATTTTCCCAAATAAATCTCAACAACCCATTTTAAAATCTCTATTTTAAAATCCACAGCAAGAGCCTTTCAGCATAAAACCCCATTTCCCAAAAAATCCCCAAATGGATTTCCAACCAACTTCGCACATAAAAAAAATTAATTTCAATCCAATAAAATTAATTGTTACAAAAACCACTATCTCTAACCAACTGGAGTCGAGAGAAAATCCACCTACCTTTAGGGTTCCCGAGAAATCGACCCATGAGCAACCGTGCCTCAAATCCGGTGAACGCACCACTGAAACATCTCTAGATCCCCTTACCTAACATTCATAGGCCTTAAAATCATTATACAAGGTATCCAAAATTCTAGATCTACACACAAAAAGTATAGATCTAGAAAACCAAGAAATAGAGAGATGTAGATCTAGAGAAAAACACATGGAAACCAAGAGGAGACACTTACCTAAAAGAAACCACCTTCAAACCACCACGAAACCACTTTGAATCGCTTCAGGAATCAGTGGAAGGTCATCATCAACCCATGAGGACCCAAAATCCCAAGTGAGGCTTGAGTGGGAGAGTATTTGGAGAGTAATGAGGCAATCCCGAGTGATCTCGGGTTTTAAAACCCTATTTTACGTGGCTTCATGGTTAGCCCGCATGGTTTGGAAAACCGTACGCTAACCGCACGCATGCTACTGCCTCGAGAGCAAGGGTCCGTACGGTTGTCTCACATGGTTTGGAAAAATGTGAACAGGTCGTGCGAAGCCTTATATCTCCCCCAGAACGGTTTCCTGGAGCATCATCACGTTTTCCCCTAACCGTGCTCAAACCGTGAACCCATAAAAAAGCCACCAAACTCATCCAAAAACATTCCAAACTCACTCAACCTATTCCCAAATCATCCCATGCACTTTAAACACATAAAAGGCATAAAAAATGCTTTATTAATCAAAATGGGGGTCCTACATTCTCCCCAACATTGGAATTTCCGTCCTCGGAATGTTGTGAACCCACCCATTGTCGAAAGATCTTGGGCCAGTGCTCAACCATCTCATTCTCCCCCTCCCAAGTCTC
This sequence comes from Viscum album, assembly GCA_963277665.1. Lineage (NCBI taxonomy): Eukaryota > Viridiplantae > Streptophyta > Magnoliopsida > Santalales > Viscaceae > Viscum > Viscum album. The sequence continues at coordinate 234,471,134 of OY728128.1, forward strand.
CTCTTGAATATGACCATGTTTCCACAAAACACGAACTAAATTTATGCTTTTACCACGCAAGACTTTCTCTTTCCTATCCATATCCCGCACTTGCACATGCACCAATGAAACATCCGATTCTAGCTCAACATGATCCCATCAAATCACATGGTCATGATCCGACTAATACTTTTTCAAATGTGACACATGAAACACATTGTGCACCTAACTAAACCTAGGTGGCAAATAAAAACAATAAGCCACCTCACCAACCCACTCAAGAATCTCTAAAGGTCCAATATACATCGAAGATAACTTTACCTCCTTCCCAAACCGATAATGTCCCAACCTAGGAGATATCCTCAAAAAAACATGATCACTCACCTCGAATGAAAACAACTGTCGATGATGATCCGCATATGATTTCTGATGACTCAGAGTCATCTCCATTCTCTTATTGATCAAATTGATCTTCACCTTAGTCTCTTGGACAAGGCTCGGTCCAACCATCGAGGACTCACCCATTTACACCCAACATATTGGAGAACTACACGGATGCCCATACAACGCTTCAAACAGAGCCATATGTATAGATGCCTGATAACCGTTATTTTATGAAAACTCAACCAACGACAAGTGCTCCTCCCATGAGCCTCCAAAATCCATGAAACAAGCCCGAAACATATCCTCCAATGTTTGTATCATCCTCTCGGATTGACCATTCATCTGAGAGTGATATGCCGTGATCATAGTCTACTATGTCCCAAGGGCTTGTTGCAAGAATTTCCAGAAACGAGATGTAAACCTCGGATCACTATCAGATAAAATCGAAATTGGAACACCATGACTCTTTATCACCTCTCAGATATAGATTTTGGACAGATTATCCACCGTATGTGATTCATGAATCGAGATGAAATGGGATGACTTCATTAGCAGATCCACTATCACCCAAATGGCATTGTGCTTTCTAACCATTATTTAGAGACCTATGACAAAATCCATTGCTATTTTCTCCCACTTATAAACTGGGATTGGTAATGACTACAACATTATTGCTAGACTCTAATGTTCTGCCTTGACCTACTGACAAGTCAAGCATCTCGAAACAAACTCATCAACTCTTCTTTTCATACCAGCCCACCAGAACAGCTCTTTCAAAGCTTTATACATTTTCTAAATTCCAGGATGAATAGCCCACCTAGAATAATGATACGCCCTGAGATGATCCTCCTAAAAAGTAGCTGATACAACCATCTGATTATGAAAACACAAAACTGAATCTCCATTCAGTTTCCAACCCTCAATGGTCTCCCTGCCACTAAGTCTAGACCCCATGGTCACACACTCAGAATCAGATATCTGTTCCTCTTTAACCAAGACAATCAAGTCAGGAATCAACAAAACCAGAATGAAGACCGCTCTATCTGCATGGTCCTCACATTCCAACCACATATCGGCTATAACCGACATCCACTGCCACTAGTCTAATGCATGTTTCCCCATATGAGCATATGATTTTTTACTTAATACATCTGCCACAAAATTTCCCTTATATGGTGTGTACATTTATTCAAAATCAAACATATGGAGATATTCTATCCATCTCCTTTTCCTCAAGTTCAATTCCCTTTGTGATAAAATGTGCCTCAAGCTCTTATGATCTGTATATACTGTGAATTTCTCACCAAAGAGATAATAATGCCACAATTTGAAAGCATGGACCACTGCTTCCCATTCAAAATCAATATTTGGGTAGTTATTATCATGCACCCTCAGCTGTCATGAGCCATACACAACCACATGATTCTCTTGCATGAGAACCCAACCCAACCCTAACCCTGATGCATCGCAATACACCACATACCCTTTTCCTGGTTCTGGAAACACCAAGATTGGTCGTGATGTAAGGTGACCATTTAGATCTTCAAAACACAATTTACAATTTTCATTCCACTAGAATGGAAGATTATTTATTTTCAATGCTGTCATTGGTGAAGACAAATGTGAAAATTCATTATCAAAATGCCGATAATACCCAGCTAGATAGAGGTAACTCCATTCCTCAAACACATTATTTGGAGGTTGCCACGAGATAACAACCTCTATCATTTTTGGATTCACTGAAACACCCCTTTCTAAAATCACATGGCCAAGAAAAAAAACATCTAGTATCCAAAAGTCATACTTTGACAATTTGGCATACAACCAATGTTCCCTCAAGATCCCTAGCACTACCACCAAGTGCTGCTAATGCTCCACCCATGCCTTTGAATTCACCAGAATATCATCTACAAACACCACCAAAAAAGAATCCAGATATCTATGAAATATCTGATTCATCAATCCCATGAATACCGATGGTTCATTCGTTAGACCAAAGGGCGTAACCACATATTCATAATGACCATATCTACTTCTGAATGTTTTTAGGAATATCATCCTTCATCACCCACAATAGATGATATCCTGACCCTAGGTCGATCTTGGAGAACCACTGGTCTCCCCTCAACTGGTCGAAAAAATCATCAATTCATGGAACTGGATATCTGTTCATTATCGTAACATTGTTAAGTCGACGATAATCAACATAGAGCCTCAGAGTTCCATCTCCATTTTTCACAAACAACACCGACGATGCCCACAGAGACGTGATAGGCCAGATAAACCCTTTTTTTTCTAAGTCTTCCAACTATACTTTCAATTCCCACAATTCATTAAGTGCCATCCGATAAGACGAAAGTGATATAGGATAGGTCCCCGGAAGGAGATCAATCATAAACTCCACTTATCTTACCGGAGGTAAACTAGATAATTCTTCAAGAAAAACATCCATGAACATATCCACCACTACCAGAAGAACACTCTAATCAACACCCATTATCGATTATAACGACAAAACCGCCAATAGATACGATAACATGCCTATTGCTGGTGCCAAAAAACCCGTAGCACCCTGCCTTTCAGGAATGTCTCCTCTAAAGAGATGTCTAATGCCATCGTGTGTCGTAAAATCCATTGTCTGTGCATTACAGTCGATGTGGACCTTAAACGCCACCATCCAATCCATTCCCAGGATTACATCATACCCACCCATCTCAAGCACTGAGAAATTCCAGGTTATCTAAACCTCACCCACAACAATACTAAATGATCTACACAAGAAGGCTCAACACTCTCTTCAACCAAGAAGAGTTTGATGTTTCAAAACCGAAGGCATCATTTCTACCCTTAAACCCAACAACTCAACCATACAACATCAATAAAAGAGTGTGAGGCACCCGTATCAGAAAGCACTTGAATGAAGGTAGAATTTAAAAGAATAATACCTTGCACCATGGATGGTCCTGACTGATCATCCACCACAAACTTCTCAGCTCCGAACAATGCCTGTGTTTCCATACTCTTCTCATTATTGCTTTTCGGAGGTGTCGTGGTATTATGAGAATCTCCATGACCCACTTTACTCTGCTACTGAGGGGTATGCTATTGTCCCCATCCCGCCGAAGAAAACGACGTCTGCGATCCCTGAGGAGTATCATATGAAACCGCCCTCAGTGAATTCTGAAAATAACGCTGCAGATGCCGCATCTGCTTACAATTATGACATTCTTGAGGTTGTGTCATACAATCCCCCTTGATGTGGCTCATAAAACCACACTGATAAAATCCTGACTTGCTCTGGGGATTCATAGGAAGATTCACCGATCCTAACATCAGATTATGTGCCACATTCCCTCCGTGGGAATAAGTGTCTCTCCTTCGATTGAACCCAACGTTAGAGTTCCTACTATTCCCCATGGGTACCACCATGCTTCCTCTGCCTGGAGCACCCAAAAGATCCTGCTCAGCCACCGAGGCTCTATTCACCATCTCTGTGTAATCATCTATACACAGTACTGCTATCTTTGAACAGATTTCTTGCCTTAACCCCTCTTCAAAGATCATTTCCTTCAACGATGTGCTACCCGCCACCTAGGGTGAAAATATCACCACATTCATAAACATAGCTGCATACTCCATCATAGACATAAGCTCTTGCTTCAATCTAATGAAATCAGTCGTACACTGAATTCTGAACATATGTGTATAGAATTGTTTATTAAACAATTCCTCAAAGCCTTCTCACATCACACCCTAGCCTATCCCCACTTGTACTACCAACTCCCACCACCGAATGGCATGATCTGGCAATATATACATGGCCAAATTCACTTTTAACTCTACCTGTGTTCCCATGAACTCAAAAATCTTGTTCATTCTATTCAACCATGCTTAGGCCCTCTCCGGCCCTGAATCACCCCAGAAGATATGTGGATTCTGCTTTTGAAACTGAACCACATGATCCACATGTCATAGTTCATCCATTTTATTTCCACTTTTCACAGCATGGAAAGCCTGCACTATGCTTTGCACTAGCTGCTGGTTCACGTGAGGCTCAGGTGCTACCACATTCGGTGCCATTTCTATCAACAAAAAACGAAAAACCATGAGTCTGATTTCCATAGACATCAAGAATTCCCATTTCTAATCACATTACACAACACTATCGCACAAGGCTTTCCACAAGTTCACATTTTCCATGTTTCACCATTTTGAAAACCAAACCATTTTTAAAATACCAATTTATTCACATTAAAATTTCACACATTCCTATCACACCATAAATCATTATACTCCAATAAAATACGCATCCTAGAGGGAAGTCATTTCTACCTTATATTCCATGCACATCTCATTGGCTACACCCATGACAATGAGATTTCCAATGCCTATAAGTGTCTCCAAAACACTTATGTACCCAACTCCCTGGTAACTTGAATTTTAGCATGAGAGGGTTAGCTATGTACTTTTATGCTATACATTCCATGTTTCGACATACCTATGCCTTTCTAACATTCCAACTTAAGGAATATACCACAACGAATGTCAACTCCAAAACTAAGGCACCAAAGCGACCAAACAACTGCTCTCACTTGAAAGCTAAGGACCGAACATGCTGATACCCCTTGTAAGACCTCACCCCTACCTCATTGGCTTGAAGAGGTGGTGAGGGATACTTGGCCTTGAGTGATGTTCCCAAGACACTAAAGGCTGAAAAAAATGCCGATGGATTCAAGATAAAATTGGGGAACAATTTTCCCTAAAGACATAACCAACTGGACCATCCATTAACTACATCTATATGATGCATGTCAATAAAACATTCCAACATGAATTCAAAAAAGACAACCATGTTGTTTCACCATACAACCCAAAACCAAAGCAAAACCACAATATTAGAGTACTATGCGGAATACCAAACAACAATTCACCACATGGTATGATACCACCACAACTCTACACGAAGCTCCAAGCTCCACCTAGACATCACGATGCACCACTAAAGGAGGGTGATTCCTTACCTTTTCCCACATCATGGTACACAACATCTACAAAGACACCAATGTGACAAAGAAAGGGGGTGAGTACTAAAACTCAAGAGGTTTTCCCCAAATGACATCCCAACAAACACCACTATGATAAAACCATTATCACATTAAATAAAATAATCACAAGTACAACCATTTACATAGGCCAAACATGCAATTACCAAGCCATAACACCCAACCCAAGAAACCTAGGGAAATCCAACCAAACATGACACATGCCATTTCATCATTCACACACTAGAACTACAATTTCCAACTTGAAAAGAAATGCATAACAAACAACCAAAACAACCAAACAGTGGAGCTTCCATCCAACCCGTTCACCCATTCAAATGTAGTGTCACTTCCTTTCCACTAATCCTTTGATGGTGGCCCTTACATTCACTATCCATCCCCTTTTTATAGTGGTACTTCTCCCCACTTCCACACAACATTCCAATCAATCAGAACCGAGCATATAACCCACCAATGTCACAACAACATGCAATCAGCCAATTCCATCGCATTCCAATCCACTTCAATAAAGCATTCATTTATTGAAAACCATTTTCCATACCAAAAAACATTTCAATAAAAACAACATCTTTATTGAAAACCGTTTTTCATCAATCATTTTCCCAAATCAATCTCAACAACCCATTTTAAAAACTCAATTTTAAAATCCACAACAGGAGCCTTTCACCATAAAACCCATTTTTCCTAAAAATCCCCAAATGGATTTCCAACCAACTTCGCACATCAAAACACAATTAATTTCAAGAAAACGAAATTAATTGTAACCAAAACCACTAGCTCGACCCAATTGGAGTCGAGAGTGAAGCCACCTACCTTTAGGGTTCCCGAGAAATTTTCCCATGAGCAACTGCGCATCAAATCCGGAGAATGCACCACCGAAACCTCTCTAGATCTCCTTCCCTAACATTTATAAGCCTTAAACATATCATCCAAGGCAACCAAAACCCGAGATCTACACACAGAAAGTGTAGATCTAGAAAACCAAGAAAGAGAGGGATATAGATCTAGAGGAAAATACAAGGAAACCAAGAGGATAGACTTACTCAGGAGAAACAAAATTCAAACCCCCACGAAACCCCTTTGAATCGCTTCATGAATCATTGGAAGATCACAATCAACCCCTACAGACCCAAAATCCGGAGTGAAGCTCGAGTGGGAGAGGATTTGGAGAGGAATGAGGATATACCAAGTGAACTCGGGTTTTAAAATCCTATTTTAAGTGGCCACACGGTTAGCCCGCACGGTTTGGAAAACCGAGCACTAACCATCCACACACTACTGCCTCGAGAGCAAGGGTCTGCATGGTTTCATCACAAGGTTTGGAAAACCATGCATAGGCCATTCAAATCTTATTTTCTCCCCCTACACGGTTTCCTGGAGCATCTTCATGGTTTCCCCTAACCATTCTCAAACCGTGCACCCATAGAAAAGCCTCTAAACTAATACAAAAACATTTCGAACTCTCCCAACCTCTTCCCAACTCATCCCATTCACTTTAAACACATTAAAAGGCATAAAAAAGTCTACATTCTTAAAACCGAGGGTGATACATCTTTCAATACACATGGATTGATATTTATAAAATTTTAAGTTTTCAGATTAACCATTCATCTAGAATGTCTAAAAATCCCCGGTCTCCCACATGAAACTCAATTAGTGTGGGAAATGATTGTTTCATGAACTAAATACACCTTTATTATCATAATCCATGGGAAATGTAGAGACACCTAGATATCCAATAATTGGCCCAACAACATCCACAAAAAAAATTATTTCCTTTTGTCCTCCTATATATGAACTAGATCTATACAGAATGATCATTCAAGATAAATAGATTGATCTTCATACCATTGTGTGTCTTAATTTTAACTATTCTTCCATAATGTGTTAAAATCCATTGTCTCTGACATCTAACGGAATTACTGTTGGAACAAATTTTTCAAGAATTAAATTTGTCTTGATTATTATACACATGGGATATGTAGAGACGTATTGATCACCACACATAGGATCATCCATGATAAAAACCCCATTATTAAATATGTATGAATCAAACCTATATAGGTAATGCTAAAAGATAAACTTAGGGATTGATTATCATCAATATGATATAAACAGTGACACATGGTTTCCATTATCTAGTCCAGCATCAATATTTAATTTTTACATGAGAATCACATCATGTCCTCACCGCCTGACTCTATACTACACAACATTATGTCTTTTTCGCACAACATTAAAATTTAAATCACCCAAAAAACTATTTATGGCTTGATCTCATCCCATTGAGATACATAGTCAAAACAATGCCCTAAAATCTAGTCACATCCAGGGTATAAATGGTTTTATCACTCATCCACACATAATTAACAATCTATATGGGAATCTTCATTTTGGGACCTCTCTATAGATATCCCACCAAGGAAACAAGAAATGTCCCCATTTTACATATGAGTGAGATATAAGTAAAGGACACCAAACTCAAGGCCAATATTGATTTAAATATTTCTGTTGTACATTGCACAATATCCCCTTTCGTATTTCACATTCCAAATATTAAATAGTTTTAGATCTTCAAAATATTTCATACATTTTTGTGGAATGTTTCTAATATTAGATAACTTTTTGTTACAATGAAATACATGACCCCTAGATGGCCTTTCATATGTTTCCCACATAACAGGCATGTTTTTCAAAAGAAGCCACTAATTGGCAAAGCATCATATACTCTATTTGGCCCTTCATAGTACAAACCCCATAGAAAGTTTTTCAAATAATGGTAACTCCATTCATGGTTAATGAGTATTTTTTCCCTTCAAACCTTGATGAAAATATAAAAGAATTTGTATTTTAAAGCAGTCACCCATATATGTATTTCACATTATCTTTCAGTCAATATAAAAGACTTTAAAAACCTGGTTTACACATTTACCACTCCATGTGTTCAAAGAAATATGAAATAACCTTGGATCATTTGACCACATCTCATATATTGTTTCTATTTTGGACAAAGTTGTATGAACTAATACTACAGACACAATGTATCCTATGTATAGGTTAAACCATCACAAAAATCATACTCCTTCAATGTTTTTGAAATCATAATTGAAAATACATTTTTCTGTATTTAGGTATATTTCCCTATAAATCAAACTCTGTTTTGTTGGAAAACTGAATCATTGTAAACATTTTTCAGATTTTAGAAATAGAATGTCAAATTTTTGGGAGCTCTCTTCTCTAGATATACAGTACATTCCCCAAGGTAGCCTTGCCAATGTTTCCTACATAATGGGCATGCCAGTCAAAAGATGCCATTATTTAATTATACAACATATTCTCTAGTTGGACCTTTATAAAACAACCCCCATAATAGGTTTGTAAAATAATGGTAAATTATCTCTTAGTAAAGACTTACTCTAATACCTTTATCCCTTTACCCATATCATTATTCAGATTAAAAAATTCCCAAATCACAGTTTACAATTCATCCCTTCCATTCATGAACATGGTAGTATATTTCCAATCAAATTTTCAAGAAATTGGAGAGTCTTAAAAATTTGGTCAATGTTATACCTTAAATTAAAACCACCAAATATCTTCACTACATGAATTAAAACACCACAATATAGTGTTGTCACAACATGACTTTAAATACTGCATATCATGATATCATAATGACCCTTTCTGACAAATTTTAACCATTCCTCATACTCCAAACATGTGTAGATGTGGTTTTATCATTCATGACATATGTAGGTATATATAACCCTTTATTAATAAAATCCCATTACATAGAAAAACCATATATTGTGGTCTTGAGTCACCCATATCTTTTTTCCCATTTTCTATCAATAATAAAATGCTAAATACATGAGAAGTCTTTTTAATTAATATTCAGTACATGGCCATAGGTGGCCTTGAATAAGTTTCCTACATAATTGTATTTCCAATCAAATGATACTATTGTTTGGCTATGCAGAATATTCCCTAGTTGGTCCTGCATAATACGGTCCCCATAATGGATTTTTTTCAAATAAATGTAACGTCATTATTGGAAAAGAACTTCTTTATGTTTATACATGTTTTAGATTATGTGATCATAAATATCATGAATCAGTAGTCCCCAAGGAAGTATTTAAATAATATTAGGGTAATTCCTACCCACTAGGATTTTTTTTCTATCAAATTTCCAAATTTATGTTCAAATATATTGACCATAAGCACTATCATTTTTTAGTCCGACATGCACGACTCAAAATTTCCAATAACAAGAGTCATGGTACTCAGTAGATTGAAAACCTACAATGAGAACTCTAGATAAAAGGCATGCCTTGTATCACTAGACATAAATATTTTGCATGGTTTATGAAAAATTGACCGATAAAATGAAAAAAGATACAAAGATTATAGGGGTGGCTATATCACCCTAGTAAAAATAAAACTATTCTTACTTGGACCATTGGATTAGGTAAGAAATAGTAAGGATGAATACATATATGATTAAATGGAAAATGATTTTGATTTTTGAGTAAAATAATACACAGAGGATCATCAATAAATTGGAGTCCCTTTCTCATAAATCACAAGTGATTTTCTACCTAACTTATTATTTGATTAATTGCATATTGAGTCCCATAAGCTACCTATTGGATATCAGTTATTCAACTAGTCTCATTTTCTTCAGCATGATCAAGTGATTCTTTAGAATCTACAATTAATTTTTCATTTTCCTTCCAAACTTATTCTATTGAATCATGTTGCTGCTCAAGATCCCATGTGACAATTTCTAACTCTGGTTGAAGATGCAATTGTTGAATAGTATTTTCAATAAGTTTCTTATTTGGTAATTTAAACATCATAGTATTATTTTCCTCATCTTGGGATAGTTCTTCTTGGAGTTTTCCAGTGTTGATCAATAGTCTTGTTTCTATTAGATCTTATCAAAGCCTCTTCTCTTGCTCTCTTTTTTAGATAATCTCTTTCACTGCAATATAAATTTCACAGTATTCAAAAACACCAAATACCAGAGTAAGGAAGAGACATGAAAGTCATGTAATTAATTTATTAACTATGTTCCATGTTCCACTCCATCCTTGATAGTGGTTACATTACATCCTAACACTGTTTGAGATGATATAGAGGCATCAAATCAAGACCAATCCATTTATGGTGATAATCATATATGGTGATTAAAAATTATGTTTATGTTTGGTTTCAAAGGAAAACAAGAGTGAGCACAATCATAATATCAGTATCCCTTACCTAAAAATAGGTTGACATCTTAAAAATAATCCTCCCTAATATTCACAATTTCAACAGTTTTTTATATTTCTCTTTTTGGGGGATTCTTTCATTAAATTGAAAATGATCCTATAAATGAATCATAAAAAGAGTTTCTTTCTCAACATTCACCTGAGACAGTGTATCGGCAATGGTGGGATTGACAATGATGTCGACCCTTCCATCAGGACACGTCACTACGATAATATCATTAGATGGAACTGCATATTTTAAAAAATTATGGTTAAAAAAGTTAATCCTAATAATATTGATTGGAAGAACAATGAAAACAAGAATCCATTTGGTACTATATAAGCTACATCCAAATCTTCAAACGTATTTGTCATATTAATGTTTTCAAATACTTCTTTAAAAGATATTCCATTATTCATCCTAGAATCTAATGATATCCCAAATCCCGTATTAATCTCACACATGGGAGCATTCTATGTGGTTGTTTCCTAACCCTTAATAGACAACTTTTTTCCACAAACTGCATCATCAGTAAAATTTGGGGATCAATATCAGTTATCACATGATTTTCTGGTGCATGTGATGAACATAATGCATCACATTGTCGAATTCAGGTGGTGTTATACATATTTCTCATGAAGAACTACTTATTTACCCAAGGTCTCCCCTCTCTTGATAGAAAGAATAAGATCAATTCCTGGAATAGATGTTGGTTCCTACGGGAGAGATGCCTCTTTAGTTAAAGGAATCAATGTGTTTGAAGGAATTTGTTCCTGTTAAGAAGAACCCTTCATGGCTCCTTGACGCTTGTTAGTGATTTCTCTATTATAATAAACATAATAAGATCCTATAGTACCATGAATAATAAAAACTATCTATTAGTAATGAAAAAATTCATGTTGTTATAAATTCATACCCCTATAGAGAAAATGTTTAACCATGGTTTTCATTCATCATTATTTTATCTTCTTCACCTTCTTGGGAGGACATGCATCATCATATCCAATAACCTATATTGGAGACTGTAATACCCTTTCTATCTTATCTTCCATGGCTTGTTTTCGTGGTGATATATCTCACAACACACATGATGATCCAGTAGCTCCAAGATAAGTACCACTAGGTATATGTTGTGGTGATGGAACAGTAGTAGATTTTACTTCAGAAAAGTGAATGTAAAAATGATATTTCCCTTGTGTAACATTTAATTGACTAAAATAATTTTGAAATATAGAAAATAATGTGAAAAAATTAATTTAAATCATCAAGATCAATGAAATCATGCCATTCATCATCTGATGAATTGTTAATCCCTTTGGTGGCACCATGATATATCATTTATTTGACTCTCTTTGTAGTGGGAATTGATTCATCATTGGAGTATGTGATCATTTACAATTATCGTATACATGTTCTCACACCATCATGGTTGTTTATAAAGAGAATATCAGAAGAATCTCATAGATCCCCTATCTTAGTAATACACGACCCTTCACATAAATCGTTCCATGTGTTTTCATATCACTAGGTAGAAATTCCAAATTTGAACCGCCTCTAGTAATATATATTCAACGTTAATTTTAGAGGATTGTGAAGAGGGTCCTATAGTTATAGATTTGAGTTTCTTCCCAATTCCTGTAGTCAGAGATGGTTGGTGATAAAATGGTACCCATTGCTCATCTAAATGACGGTGACTTAAATACATCAGTATAGATTCAGTAGTGATTGATGGTGTGTCTCTCGTGGATCTGATAGGTGGATTATATCATGCAGGAGGTCATTTCTTTGAGCATGGATCCTCGTCACCTCTACCCTCTAACTCCAATGAATCTGCCTCTGTTGAAGAAGAATTACCTTCCAAATGAGAAGGTCCATTCGTACTGCCTCTCTATATCCCTACTCGAGGGAAAAAATGATATATAAGCCTTTAAGGTATGATTCAACCCATTTCATAGCATACTAGATCATTAATCTAAATATTTCATCAGTGGTAGGTAATTTTAAAATTTCCCCATTTTTCTCAACATTTGTCAACAACCATAGTTATCGTGATTCCAACTGATGTTGCTCTGATCAGACATGAACAGGAGACTCAAAAAAAAATTATAGAAATTTGAATTTACATAAGAATATATAAATATCTTAGGCCTCATATTTCATTCCCCCATCAACCTGGATAGCCAACATGAAATCCCTACAAGCTAACATGTATTGCCTCAGCTCTAAAAAAGTTACCCATTCATCAAAAAATTGCACCATAGGAGGATTCTCATAAAAGAGATGATGAAATATATTTTATATACTCAACCTAGATTTATTATCATAAGCATTCAGAGACATTGGTAAAATATAAGAGAATGCCTGAATAGATGGTAAAAACGAACTTCCAAAGACCTCTACCACACTTTTCACAGTACAAGTTTTGAAATGAGTGTCTATTCACCCCCATAACACCTGGAATGGTCCCTCTATTCTGAAATGAGACTTCCCTATGTAGATATGCAATATTCTCCTTTCAATCAATATAAAAATAGGGGTCACCAATCCTACCCTCCTCCTCTCGGCCAACTTGGCCGCGAGAACAAAAGTTCCTAGCCTTACAACTCCCATGGAATCATGAAATGGTAATAGATACACATTTATTCACATGGAATTGAAACATAAATGATGTTTCTTCGCAAGAATTTTGGATTTGACTTTGTACCCCCACTCTTCAAACACTCCCTTCTGTATGGTTGGTCGGAATGGTTTGGGTGTACCTCTCATTTCTGCATTTGGAAATCTTGTTTGGAGAGTGAATGTGGGACCCTTATCCTTCTTATTTATCAGGAATATTTCCAAACATTCCTCTAGACGAATATCCATTCTTATGTGGTACTTTATTGAATTCGTATTCTTATGTTTATAAAATATATTCATCAATTCATGAACCAAGGCTGGTGTCTTTTATGGGTCATTCCAAGTCACCATGGGAGGAATAAACTTATCCTACATATCTCCATGGATTGGAGCTCTATAGATCTTGTAGTCATTCCACAAACTGATGCCTACATCTCCATGTGTCAAATGGAAGGATTTTGTCTTTGGACTCCCTTGGTATGTCAACCCTAGCACAAAATCAGTATTCCTATAAAACTTGGATTTCCCGACCCATACAACATCTTAAATTTCATCAACTTTTATGTCATCCATAAAATCCATACACATCATGTACAACTAATACATTCCCATCGAGGTGGGTTTAACACCCCTACCTAGGCGGAAATCCTTGAATTCCATCAAGCCATTTTATTGATCTATATGAGAATCTCTAAAGATGGAAAAATAATAGTGTGTTTGTAGCTTGGGTATATGTGCATTGAAATATAGAGCACTCAGGTTGTGATTCATGAAATGGGCCTTATCTTCTCTCCCTGTTTAGATATACATGCCTGCAATAGAAATATTGGTGAACAAGAAAATAGTATAGTCTTAAAACCAACAATGTGGAATATAATTCTTCTGGTCTATTATGGTGACATCCTATAGATTTCCATAACCATACATTAGAAAAAAAATAATCCTCAGAAAAATTGATGTGATATTTCCTCAAATACATTTCCATGTCTAGGAGAGCAGTGTCACAAATTCCAAAGTAATCATGATTGATAAAATTAATCATATCATCAAGTCTATTACTATCCAAATGATCAGCATTTTGAATTCTCTTTGGTTTCATTTAACATTAAAAAGAGGTCAAAATTCATCTTTAAATGTAAGTTCATTTTGGATGTTTTTAACAAATGAATTCTGAAAATTTGATAATGGAATTAAGTCACACCAGTATGATATTTTCACACAAGTATAAATCTTGTGCACAAGTGTAGAGACCATGTTCTGGGAGACAAATCAAAAAACATACAGAAAAAGTGCGACCAACAAGAGCATCTAAGCGAAAATACTTGTTCACCGAGAGATGGATTTCTAGAATACATAGTAATTTTTTGTAGAAGTAAAGCCTCTGTATATTAGAGATACAAATATCCCTATGATCCAAAAACATGCATGCACATTTCTTCACATTCTAAAAAATGTGTTCCACATCAACCTCTTAATTTCATTTTTAATATCATTACCTTAGTATAGGATCCTATTTTCATTCTGGGTCCAATTCTGTGGGGGGGGGGGGATTTTTATGAAAATATATTCTATCAAAGTTTTTAACAAGTTACAATGGTATATCCCTTATAAATAAGTGGAGAAAAACATTACAAAATCAATAATTGCAAAGGCTTTAAAATTTGATTTCCCAAGTGAAACTTATGATCTGTCAGCACACAAGGTACATGAGTGCATAGTTTTGGCATGCCACCCACTTGTGCATCCCACCAACATTGCTCCAATGTTAATATATTTTCCACTAATAGACCCTTTATTCCATAATTTTTACACAAAAATTTCCATGAATCCTGATTTCTGCTATGGTCGCTCTAGTGATTCACCCAAGTCTTCCAAAATCTTTAATGGAGTTCTTTAACACCTAAAGTGGAGGAATTGAATGGGGATTATAGGAATTAAATCCCATTAGTTTTTAAAATCCATCACAATTGAATGTGTAAATTACCCAACCTCCTTAAATCAGAATCATTTATGTACCACCCATTCCTCTCAAAGGAACATGAGTTCCCCACTACAAGAAATACACGTGAATACTCATGAAAGATCGAGTGAAGTGTAGCCCATGTATAAAAATCCATGTTGTTTGTCACCTAATTAACATCAGTACACCTAAGACAATATGTGCATCCATACCTGTGCGATAGATACATAAATGGGATCACTTCTTGGATTCACCTAATCCCTTCTGTATACATGCCTTTCATGAATCCATCTTCAAAGCCATTCTTGGAAAGGATTCTTCTTCATTAGATCCCATTTCTTGTGGGAATTATGTTAAAACCTCCACAAAAACCTCATGAAATATGAAACCATCAGCAAGGGAACATGAACATGTATTCCATTTGGGGTTTTATATGCATAGTCAGAGGTTTGCCGATTTTTTTCAATGGGGTTAGGAATCAAGGAGTGTATTTGGATTTGTATATCCACAGTCACATGGACCATTCTCACAGAAATACTATTGTGGAGTTACTGGTTTATTGGATCAGGGATTGGGTTATATCCTCCCCTTTCCATCTTTAAATATCATATCCTTAGGTCTCTTATAGGGAAGGTATGATTCACACCTTGTTTTCCATTTTAAAAAAAATTAAAAGTCTCCCTACCCTACTCAGACCAATTTTTGGGAATCCATCCATGTGTATGTCTATATCTTTTCAACTAGGAGGTTGAGATATTTCTCCTCTCTACATCATTCACCTTCACTCCTTCAATAAATTAGAGCTTCTTCTAAAGTAATGTGATTAGAGGGAAGGCTCTTCATTTTTCCCTATACCACCATTGTCGCCATAGACACACCCTCTTCATCCAACATCAGATAAAATGTATGGGTGCCTTTGTTTAATCATTCACATCTTCTTATTTATCACACAAACTACAACTCACATGGGCTTAAGGTTTTTGATGATCACAACTTCTGCAAAATATACTAAACTAATAAATTTTGAGAACTCTGATATCATCCATAAATGGGATATGTAGGAATTTTCATCAGGGCCCGAGATCATTGGATACCCTCTTCAAGAATCCATCCTCAATTCCCTTAATCATGGAATCATCTTTAGGAGTAAGCCTCGAATTATGTCCCCTTGTACAATTGAACTAGGCCAAATCTAATTCAGAACATAATTAGAATACGTTGGAATCCTCCTTAAAGACCAAGATCCATCTAATTTCATCAATAAATTTGAATCATCCTTAGGAGTACGAAAAAAATTATTCCCCCAAATCCCCAAGGCATAATTTTCAGGAAGTAAGCCCAAACTAATTTCTCTCAAAGGAATACACTCTCCTAAGAGATAAATTTAACTACTTGGTACACTACGGGAAAAACCAGGTTTAGCGGCGGTTTTGTGGCGGCGGTTTCTCAAAACCGCCGCTAAACATTTTCGCCGAAAGGTTTCGCGGCGGTTTTTAATAAACCGCCGTGAAACCCATATTTTTTTCAACAAGCCCGACCCTTCCCCCAAACCCCATCCCTCCCTTCTTCCCCGAACCCCCCCCCCCCCCACAAGACCCGCAACCCTCGACCCCCACCGTCTGGAGACCCCCTACCGTTCGACGATCCACGACCTCCGGAGACCCCGCGACCTCCGTCTCCGGCGACCCCGCGACCTCCATGTCTGGCGACCCCGCAACCTCCATCTCCGGCGACCTACTTACTAGGTGCTTACTAGTTATGTTGTTTTAAGAATTAGGGTTCATTTGAGTATATTAGAGGTTTTGAACCATCTAAAATGTTTTTTACATGAGTTTTTTAGTTTTGGAATTTGAAAAAGGAAACAGGAAGCCTCATAAGACAGATCATGTGGTTTTGGATGTATCCTACATCCATTGGCCAGCAGTGGACTGGCCAGAGGGCTTGTAGGCTGGAAGGGATCCACTAGCCAGCTGACGGGGTTTTTAATGGGTATAATTACATGTATTACCTTTATTTTTTAGAGGTAAAACCACCATATCCCTTTTTTTATTTTCATTCAGGGACCATGGATCTCCCATCCTCCCTTCTCTTAGTTCACCCTTTATGTGGGATAGCCTGGGTTCCATTTCCTGGCGATCTTTGGTAAGTTTCTACTTCCAATGATTTCCTCTCCTCTCCTCTACTCATTGTATCTATAATTTTTTATTTGTCTATTTATGAATTTGAAAGGAACTTCCATTTAAGGATGGTTTAATTTTACTAGGATTAAAGGGATTCCATGCTACATTGCTTAAGGAAATCTCGAAATAATGTTTGTATGTTGTCACCCATCATTTTGTTGGAGGTGTGTCACAATGTGTGTTTTTAGTGTTTTAAGAAAAATATAATATTTTCTCTTATGTTTTTGGTAATTAATTATAGGTATTTTTCCAACGTTTGTGTTGGTATCATGTCATGAACTTTAGGAAGATCATTTATCTCAATTTTGGTGTAGAGAGAGTATATGGTGAGTAAATTATTATATATTCCTAAGGGGTTTATCATGGATAATTGTTGGAATATAATAATTAATTTTAATGTCCTTATAATTAATTAATATTTATTGGTTGGATGTAAAATAGGGTTTTATGTGTTCTAGTGTTGGTTTTTGGTCTTTAAGAAGCTCAAGTGGTAGGTTTTCGGGCTATAGTTAAATGGGAAAAATTATACTATGTTTGTGGTCCCTAAATTCACCCATAGTCTTACATTAACCTTTTTCGTGCATGTGATAGTTGTCTCATTGTTTTTCACTTATGGCCATGGAAAATTTTATTAAATGTTTTAAATATGAAATTGTCTTATTAATACCCCTTGTATTGTATAAAGCCTTATTTTAATGAAATTACTAGTAAAAAAACTTAGTAATAATTTTGACTATATGTTTGACTAATTAAATGGTTTTTTAAATAGAAATGGTATTATTAGGAAATTATCTTAGAAATTATTTTTCAGTATTAGTAAATTGAATTTTTTTGAAATGGAAATAATTTTTAATGTTCTTTCTATATTTTTAGAGGATAATACTGATTAAATAGTGGGTCATTAACATATAATTCATTTTTCTTTATAACTTTTGAATGTAACCCTATTTAATTTAGCATTTTAAATGTGGTAATCTTTTCAAAATATTGAAAGATTAAATGTGAACCTTAGGATGATGATGAAATGGGTGATAGATTTGGAAATGATTATTGGCATTAAAGTTAGGTTGGTAAATGGGATCTACTAGACTTGGTTGCCCGATGAAACCAGGGTTGTAAATGGAATGTGGTCAATTAGGGATGTTATTACTATTGAAACTAAATAATTTGTTAATATTATTAAATGGATAGAGTTTCCTTCTTGTTGTTTGTGATTTTTAATAAGGCATTTGAGAGCTTCCATGGTTTCCATATGGATTTTATTGATGTGGAATGTTGTGAGTGAAACATGGATTCTAATAGGGGGATTAGATGAATTTTAGGGTTTGATGAAACCCTTGGATTCATTAAGGGTCGATTATATATAATTCCTTGAGAAGGCCTCTGGATTCCACTTAGATTCATCACTTTGAATACCTTGGTGGGGCTTGCCCTTAGATTCGGGTAATTTCTTACTTATCGAATGCCATGGATTAATGTTGTGGATTATTTTTGGGTACCCCTGTTTAATTTTTCAAGATGGTCTCCCTAAATTCATCTTAACCTAATTGGATTGAATTCCTTTGGAATTAACTTTGGATTCCCATCAATTATTTCTTTTGAATGTAAAAGATGGTTCCTTGAGTTTAGACTAGTAAACTGCATATAGTGTACAAGATCCTAGTTTTTATAGAGATAATATCTTCTTTAAATTTTGGTTTGAATCTCTAAAAACCCAGTAATTACATTCTAAAAAAAGTGTATGAGGAAGCTCGGGGGTGTCCAGAGGGTGAGGGCATGAGATATAGGAAAATCAGGTCTTTTTTTCAGGTATCATGGTTAGTGAAAACCGTTTGAGGGGGTGGTCAAACCATGAAACCATGGATAGAGGAATTCTACATGATTGGCACACGTTTCGTTAAAATGTGTGGAATCCCTAAGTAACTGTGTGACTTGGGCCTCACATATAAATTTTATTGTGCATGTTTTATGCATGGTTTTGAGAACTGTGCGGGGAAACGTTGAAACCCATTAAAAGTTGAAAAAATACATTTTTTCCATATTGGAATTTTTAAGTCTCCACCCAGTCCCCCCTCCCCACCTTACTCCTACCTCTAGCCCTAGTGAAGAAATTAAACCCTAATGATATCCCAAGGACTGATCTCCCTCATTTATAGGTCGTTTGGAGCACTGTCAGTTTTGGATCTAAGATTTGGGTAAGTTTAATATTTCTCCTGATTCTCTTTTCTGGATTATAGCCCTGTACCTTGGGTTATCTTATTCCTAATCTATAAAACCCTTATTCTTTGGTGGATTCTAGGTTAAGGCTTCAAGTGGTTCTCAAATCCTAATATAAGTCCACTATTAGGTGTGTATTCATCATCATATTTTATTTTGGTGGTCTATAAGTTATATCTCATAGTTTTTAAGTATATTTGTGCATATAAGGTTGTGTTCTTGTTTCCCCTCTGTTGTTCTTTTGGTTTTGTTAGTGATATTTGGTAAAATGGGTCTCTAAATGATGAATTAAACACCTCATGATCCTTATGGTATGCATAGAGGATGATTTCACTAATTTAAGGCCACCCATGGGGTGAACCAACATTCCCAAACAAAGATATTTATAAGTTTAAGTGTGGAGTTGACATGTGATAATGTAGACCCCATGGTAAATATGTTAATGTGGTTGGTTGGGTTGAAAATGGAATACTAAAAGTTATTCCTAGGGTTGATAATTACACAATGGATTGTTTGGTAATGACATTAAAATGGGATTAATTGAGTTAATTAAGATTGTACCAATTGTCTTATGAAATACATTGAAATTCCTAAGATTATTAGTGTATACAAAACGATGAATATGTTAAATTGGTAATGGATTATGTATTGAGGAATATGTTAAATGGATTTTCTTAAGGTAATTCATGAATATGTTAAAAGGGCCAATATAAGGGAATTATTGAATATGCCTCATTGGATGGGGCATGAGAATGGAAATTTGGATAAATTGGCTATGTAATGTAAATGGAAAATGTGTTAATGGGTTATGGAATAATATTAATTCATATATTGATTTTTATGGATTGATATTCTTATGTGTATTGTTTTGAGTATGGTTGTGATATGGTGTTGTGTGTGTGTGTGTGGAAATGGATAAATAAGCATGTGCACATGGCTTGGTGGTGGGATAAAGGACTGATGCTCCGTCCATAGGTCGGTTTGGACTGATGCTCTAACCCCACCCAAGAATGCATGGGTTATGGAGTCGAACTGATTCTCTTTACCCCTAATGGTTGAATTTTATGGAACTACCTAGAATGAGGCTCCAAGGTAAGTGTGATGTATTGTTAGGAATGTTTATACCTTGTGAGATAGGGAACTTGACTTATGCTCTCATGCATGATAACTAACCCATATTTATGTTAATGTAGACTAGAATGTTGTATGTGAAAGAATTTTGAATCATGACTTGTATCTAGTAATAGTTACACGATGTGTAACCTAGTTATATAGTGTGAAAGACTTTTGAATCATGTAGAAAAATCCGGTTAAAGATGAAAGTACAAATTTTTTTTGACTTCACCGTTTGGGTATCTTACTAAATAAATGGTTAATAGATGAAAAAAAATTGAAATTAAGCGGGGGAATTATTATAATGTGTTATCACTGTGTTGGATCTAGTGATAAGAATATTCATTGGCTTATAAACAAGTATCAACAACATTGTTCAAATTATGAAACTAAATATGGTAAAAAAATATTCCATATTATTTTTATTGATCTATAATATTGATAAGTGAAGGTAATGATTATTAAACATAATCCAATGAGGGGAAACTCTATAAATGGGAACCCATGCATTGGTATTCTATATTAGTGATTTTGGATGGATGTTATAAATACCGACATGTATCCCATTTCTAGATATGGAAAATAAAATAAAACATTTAATTGAGACGACCAAGCATGTGAGTATATGAGATGTTTAGGAAAGTTGTAGTATTTTTTGTGAGGGTGTGGAAGTAATCTGAGTGGACCAATGTATATCATTAATGTAGTTGGGATAGAAATTTTTTGAGGCAACATAAATGTGTGATTGACAGTGTTATGATAATTGTGTATCCCGATATTCTTACTTCTCCTCAATGAGGTGTTTACGCAGTCTCCTAAGGACCAGACTTGTTTGGTTTGTCTGGGCATGCTAAGTAAGTGGTAAATGTGATCAATGAATCATCCTTATTATATTATTCATACTTTATGATCAATTGGTCATCTTTATTATATTATTATTATACAATCTTACACTATCATATATTTTGTGTAGGCACATTGTGATATACATGCATAAAAGCTGGATCACATTACCGAGGAACACACCTCAGTATGTTAAGGATTTGAATGGGTTTTTAGATTTTGCGATTTCTAATCGATCAGTTGAAGGGAGAATAAGATGTCCATGTCCTAAATGTAAATTTAGAACATGGTTGAAGAGAGATTAAGTTTATGAACATTTAATACTAAAGCAATTCCCTGGTCAATATTTGTGTTGGAATTGGCATGGAGAATCGAACAATACAGAAAGATTGATCACTGATGTTAATACACAGAATGAGGTCCCAAGTTCATCGACAATGGAAAATGAAATTCAAAACCTCATAAATTATGCATTCGGAACTGCAAGACACCACCATCAGCATCAAAACATATCAGAACAACCAGAAGAGGGTGCTACAAATTGCAACATGACAAGTGATGTTTTTGAGACTGTAACACAAGTAGATCAAGATTGGAACATATCATTGGATCCTCATCTTGATTCTATAGAGCCAAATGTAACGAAAAACTTCACTGAGAAAAATGCGTTTCATGATTTAGTTGACGATGGAAATCAAGAGTTGTATAGTGGGTGTTTGAAAAATTCAAAGCTTTCATTTCTGTTGAAGTTGTACCATATCAAATGTCTATGTGGAATTACAAATAAGGCAATTTCCATGATATTGGAATTGATTTGTGATGCATTTCCTAAAGAAAAAATCCGAGAATCTTTTTATGATATGAAAAATTTGTTAACAATCTTGGTCTGAATTATATAAAAATATATGCGTGTCCCAATGACTGTATGCTTTATTGGGGAGAGGATTCAAGTAGACAGAATTGCAAGAAATGTTCTTCATCTAGATGACAATCAAAGGGTGATGTTGGAAGTCTTACTGAACATAATTTCATGAAGAAGAAGAAAATGAACAAACCTACAAAGGTTTTGCGTTACATTCCGTTGAAGCCGCGATTTCAATGATTACTCATGTCATCAAAAACCGCCGAACACATGAAGTGGCATTCTGTAGATAATAACAATGTTGGGTTATTGAGACATCCATGAGATTCCCAATCATGGAAGACATTTGATTCATTACATCCAAATTTCTCAGCTGATCCTAGGAATGTTCTATTGGGATTGGCTGACGATGGATTCAACCCATTTGGGACTTTGAGTACAAGTTATAGCATTTGACCAGTTGTTTTGATCCCTTATAATCTGCCTCTGTGGATGTGTATGAAACAATCATATTTTATCATTTTAATGATTTTTCCTGGAAAACAAATGCCTGGATATGATATTGATGTATACTTGCAGCCTTTGATTGAAGAATTGCAGGAGTTATGGAGTAACGGTGTTGAGACATTTGATGTTTCTTCTAAAACAATGTTCAAAATGCATGATGCTTTACTGTGGACCATTAGTGACTTCCCTGGGCTTGGGAATTTATCTGATTGGAACACTTATACGGGTTTGGCTTGTCCCGTTTGTAACTTTGATTTTGATCCCGAACGGCTACCTCACAGTAGAAAATGGTGCTTCTTATGCCATCAAAGATTTCTCGATGCATCTCATAGATTTCAGTGAACAAATCAAAATTTAATGGTTTCATTGATTGTAGACCACCTCCAAAGTTGTTAACTGGTTCTGAAATATTGACACAGCTTGAAAATGTTGAAACAGAATTTGGGAAAGTTCACCATTTGAATGATAGCGGAAAACGAGTCCGAAGTGCATCATCAAGTGAAATCAGAACGCAACAATGGAAGAAAAAAAGTATATTATTTAAACTTTCATATTGGGAATTTAATTTGTTGCGCCACAATCATGATGTGATGCATATTGAGAATAATTTTTGTGATAATTTGATTTTCACATTACTTAATGAGCATGGAAAGTCGAAGGATCATCTTAATGCTCACAAATAATTACAAGTAATGAACATAAAACACGATCTCTGGCCAGATGAGAATGAAAAGTATGCTCCGGCCATTTTCGCAATGAAAAATAGGGATAAAGATACGTTCATTCAAATTTTAAAGAATGTGAAGGTATCTGATGGGTATTCGAGTAACATCTCGAGGTGTGTTGACTTGAAGAATCGTAAGTTATATGGATTGAAAAGTCATGATTCACATATTTTGTTACAACAGTTACCACCATTGGCATTGCGTACATTATTACCTGAAAAAAGTTACTGCTGTTGTACTCCAATTCTGCACGTTTTTCAGGAAATTATGTGAGAAAGTTGTACATCCATTTCATCTTGAAAACCTCTAGGAGAGGTTTATATTGACTCTTTGTGCAATGGAGATGATCTATTCTCCATCATTTTTTACTATCATGATGCATTTAACTGTGCATTTGGTTGAAGAAGCTAAATTAGGAGGCCCCGTTCATTATCAATGGATGTATCCAATTGAGAGGTATTTTATTTATATGTTTTCCAGTTATGTAAACAATTTTTTAGATTTAAATAAATACATAATATTATTATTTTATTTCACAGATATCTTGGGCATTTGAAATCATACCTGAGAAATAAAGCTCAACCATAAGGCTCTATTGCGGAAGGCTATTTGGATGAGAAATGTCTTACCTATTGTTCCAGGTATTTAGATGATATTGAGACAAGATTTAATTGAGTTGGTCGTGTTGATGACACATCAACTCAATCTCAAATGCATCAGAAATCATAAATATTTCCTTCTATTGGCCGATCAGTTGGGAGTACCTCAAATGTGACACTGACAAAATTGGAATTATTACAGGCACATAGATATGTGCTGCTGAATAGTGACATTGCAGATCCATTTATTGAAGAGATGAGGATACAAACAAAGAGAAGAATGAGAGGCCGAACACGAAATGAGAAAGATATAACGAAAGATGTGAATAAAGATCTTGTAGAATGGTTTGCACGATGTGTAAGTTCATAAATATTGAAATAAATAAGAATATTAGTTTGACACATACAATTTGTAAAACTATTAAATTATATTTCTTTTTTCAGATCATGAATACTGATACTCGAGCAGACTTGTCAGAAGATTTGAAGTTTCTTGCTAGAGGTCCTATAAAGAAAGTTAGAAAGTTCGACGCTTATAATGTGAATGGATTTAGATTTCATACAGTTGATCGAGAAGTGGGTTTGAAAATACAAAATAGTGGTATATTTACATTTTCTAAAGTGGGATACTATGGAAAGCTGCATGATATTATTGAATTAAACTACCATGGACATTTTTCTATTTTTTTATTCAAATGCAAATGGGTCGATATTATCAGAGGTATTAAAATAGATTCATTGCAATTTACTTCTGTGAACTTCTCTTGCTTGATGGATGTTGGTGATCGTGAAATGCATGATCCATATATCATATCATCGCAAGAAAAAATGGTATATTATGTGAATGATGTTGTGGATGATGGTTGGAGTGTAGTTACTCACGTAATACAAAGAGATTTGTATGATATGGGTGATGAAGTGGAAGATTTGACCTCTGAAGTTGAATGTCATCAGCAACAGGAAGCAGAATTATTTTTCCATCATGATATTGAAAATATTAGTCTTGTAAGGATGAATGAAGTGGATTAAGCAATGGAGTAGGAAACCGACATGATTGAAGGGGAAAATGATTGTATGTACAATTATTCATTCATGCAGCAACCACTTGTTTCATTTCTGCAGTCATTCATTATCATTGTTATATATATTTTGTTTGTTAATACTAGGCATCTATTATCATTTTTAATTTCTTTTTCTACATAATTTTTTTGAAATATATATTTTGAACTTAATTTTATTTGATTAAATGATAATAATGACAAGGAGGAAGCGGTATACTATTTCTTCTAGTTCTGCGACGGATGCCGATCCATCTGGGTCACTCCCCACAACATCTGAGGCACCAGCTGCCTACACCCCCGCACCATCTCCCCCTGCACCATCTCTCACACCATCAGAGGGCCTCCCATTAGAGGCTGAGTCATCGACTCCCCCTACAGGAGCCTCATCAGTTGGGCGGTGACAGACCCCTTCCAGTTCATCCCGGACACACTGGAAGGTCATAGTCATAGGTATAAATTTTTATTAAATAAATTTATTGCATTTTGTTTATACTAATTGTTTTCTCATTGAAGATGACAGAAATAAAACTATAGATAAACACATAAAAAGCTCAGATGTTTTGAACATGAATGGCGAAAATATAGTCGTGCCATTTGATTCTTATGGGGTCCCTACGAATGATGCCGCGAGGTTACTTGGCCAGATTATAGGTCAGTTGGAAGCGGAGCCCATTCCCCTTCCCATTTCATATGATTATTGGAGACATATGCCTCCAAACTGGAAAAATGAAGTTTTCGATTCTCAAATAAAGGTAATTTTATTACATTATGGTTTAATTGAATGTCATGTTACTAATATATTCAAAATGAATTTCTATATACAGATGTTCTTCCACTTCACAGTTGCTGATGTGATAGGGCGGAAGTGGACTTTGAAAAATCTTGGTAAAAAATGGAAATATTTCAAATGGAGATTTTGGTGTGATGTCAACGATACTTCATTGAACTTAGAACAAATGGATGACAAGCTACCCAGTGGGGTACTGAAAGAGCAGTGGAAAGTTTTTGTTGATAAGCATCGTGATGAGAAGCGGATGGTATTGAAATATATATTATTATATTATCCTCATTTTACATTAATACATGTATATGAAGAGGAGATGACATTGGATACATTACTGTTAAATTATATTTTATTTATTTCAGGATCTCTCATGACGGAATGCATCAAACAGGGCGAAGCAAGTCATCCCTCTCACAGCGGGCTCAAAAAGCTTTTCTAGAAGCCGAATGTCATTGGTAATATTTTAAATAGTTTAAATATTTATAATAAAATATTATCTATTTAATATATTGAATTTTTGATTTGTCTTTTCTTAATGCAGTCACAGAATTTAGGGCACGAAGCCTCCCGGACTGAACTGTGGTTGGATGTTCACAGAAAATCAGATGGCTATTTTGTTAATGATCCTACCAAAGAAGTTGGGGTATGAAGTCAAATTTTTATTATAATAACTTATTATCAGTTTTTACTGTGTTAATATGTATTGATATTTGATTTATAGGTAAAAATTAAAGAACTATGGGATGCCAATCCTGGGAAGTCCTACTTAGTCTCCCAGGATGACCCGGTTGCTCAAGTCCTTGGGAAGGAGCTTCTTGGTAGAGTGCACGAGATGGGTTTGAGACCCGTACCATCTGAGGTCTTTAGCAGGACATTAGGGATTCCAACGGCATCTACACCTGGTTATAGTCAGTCCATACCTGAATATGCTCAGAGGGAGATTTCTTCTCTATGAGCCACATTTCAAGACCAAGGGGCTCGGATATCCACTATGTAGAAAGCGTTGACTGATTTATATCAGCAGATGAGCAGATATGCCCCTAGTGGTAGTGCACCGAGTGGTGGTGAGCAGGTAAATCACAAAAAATCAAAATCATTTAGTTTGAAAACATTTATTGGTTTTAAGTTTAATTATAAATATGCAACAATATTTAATTTTCAATATAATGTTCTTAAAGGTGGAAGCAGGAGATGGAGGTGGAGAGGGTGATGATGTGTCATCGGACCATGAGTAGTATTGTTGATGTGATGAACAAATATAGGAAAGGTTGGTTTGTATATATAACATGTGTGGTGTATGGAACCTTTAAAAAACCATTGGTCTTGGAGGAGCTTCAGTGGTTAACCTTGAATGATCACAATAACCTCAGGTGGTAAAGAGAATGATGTGTTTGTTTCATTGGTTAGATAATCTATGGTAATAGGCTCTTTGATGTTTCTATTGTAAATTCAGCATTGGGAATTGGACTCACTAGGGTGTTTCATGTCCAATCATCCATGTTGAATGGATATCACTAGATCAAGATGGTTTTCTGAGGTTATTTTCATGATTATTAATAGTTTTTATGAGGCACGTAACCACATCACATGAAAACCAATGCAACTCCCTTGCCATGATGCTTCCCTCTTTTCTAACTTTTATTTTATGAACATATTGGGAGATTGTTATATGACATGTCATATGATAAAAATGAATAATCAGAGGGGTTTTACATGATTAATTGGGCTATTTGATGGGGCTTCACATGATCAGGAACAGATCACATGAATTGCATAACCCCTTTGCATGATGTTCCTAGGGTCATGTGATCATGAGCCTCATTGAAGTTCACATGGCCCTTGTGACCTAGGTGATTAATCTATATGTATACATGCTAGAATTTTCATTCCTTTTGGTATATATTAATACCTATTCTTTGGGTATTTCTTTGTTCCTAAAATATACAATGCTCATTTGGCTAGCGTCAAACCCCCCCCCCCACAAAAGTTATGTTCGAAGGAACAAGGACTCGATTATGAGGTAGGAAATGAATTCATGAGTCTCTTATGCTTTCTCTGGTTGGAATTAAAAACATATTTTGGTCTTCTATAAGTCCATTCATATTAATTGAGGTTCCCTATAAATAGGGGGTGCGAGGTTGGTCATTTGACATGTGACATGAAGCTTCATAGCTCTCAAAACCTCCTCTCTCGTGCGATTGTTTTGCAAGACAACTTCGCATGACCTCATCACAGGAACCATTCAAGAGACCTAATCATGTGATCATGTCACTTGACCTCTTTTTGTGATCACGTTGTCAAAATATCTCACTTAATCAATCCATGAACTAATCAATGGTAATTTATTTGAACTTTGATGCACACCCTTGGCCATTAGTCTATCTTATGAGATTCGGTTGTCTCTTGAGGATTTTTTCATGATCTACTAATCTTTATGTTATTTATGTGACATTCACATGGTAACATGATTATATGTATTAAGAAAAATCATGTGATAAAAAGATGTTTTATGGGTTATGTGATTTTCGTGACCTAGAATGGATCATGTGGTCCACGTAATGTTTTCCATGTTATGCACTTATTTTGTTTGTTTAGCACAACTGATTCTCTTTTAATGGTTACATATCTTCTAATATATTCTCTATTATCTTTAAATATGTCCTCTATTTCTCAAATTTCTTCTTTTGTGGTAGACTGGAGAGACCTTATTTCCTGGAACCATAATGTCAATCATCGATACAAAGTATTTTATAACAATGATGTTTTAAAGGTTCTTATTCTGACTGAACATCAACCCATTTAATCCTTGTTCCTCCTCCTTATAGGACAAACGACTAGTAGTGATCCCTCCCCTCTCTTCTTTGGAACATTTTGATCCATACACTTTAATCCTTTATGGATTCAAATATTTTCAATTTTGATCATCTCTAAACTATAAGTATAAATCCATGTGATCCATAAACTTTAATCCTTTATGGAATCAAATATTTTCATTTGAATGTAATTCCAACTATTGTTATTATTTATTATATGGGTTGGGTGTAATGTTAACCATTGTTATCTTCATGTATATATGTTGGGTGTAACACCAATGCTTCTCTTCTTTGATAGTTGTGTTGGGTGTGAATAAAACCATGAATGTTTTTAGTACATGTGTTGGTAGTGATGTTAACCATGTTGGGTGTAACACCAAAACTTCTCTTCTTTGATAGTTGTGCATGCTATTCATCATTATGAGTAGACATATATTTTTTAGTTTATCATGTACCATAAACCATAATTCCATAGTGAGTTCATTAGTTGATGGTTTCAAGGAACCAAAACTATTTATCTAGCCCATGGTGAGGTAGAAATTGGCCTATGAAATATTTTTAATCTAGGGGGAATACTTCTATTAGTGGAAACATATGATGAATTCCTTCCGGTTGAGAATGTTTGGCATGATATATGGTTTCTTGTTTGGTTTTTGTTTCAGGGCAGTGGTGCAGTATAAGCAGAATTGCTATTTTTTTTCAGGTCATAATTTCGCGGCAGTTTTAACATTCGCTATTATTTTACTACTTATACGTTTAGCGGCAGTTTAAAAAGCCACTAAATGTAATCAGAAATAAACTTAGCGGCAGTTAAAACCGCCAAAAAATCATGCCGGAATTAGAGACGGTTTTAACCGCCGCTAAGCAGGCTCCTGGAATGCCTGAATTTCGCGGCGATTATAGCCACCGCTAATTAAATATCCCTTAAAACTGCCACTAAATTTACCAAAAACCACCGTGAAATGAGGTACTACGATGCTTTTCTTTGACCGCCGTGAAATGCATAAAACCACCACTAATAGATTGCTGACGCCAAGTTTAGCGGCGGTTTCTATAAACCGCTGCCAAACCATATAGCGGCGGTTTAAACCGCCGCTATATGAAAAAAAACCGCCGGTAATAGGTGGTTTTCCTGTAGTGGTATTTGACTCCCATACCAATGTGATATGTAGGAAGTCTCTCTATGGTTCAAACCCAAAACATAAAATCAACCCTGTTCATCCTAGGCCATATTCCCAACAGGGTCTAATATAACTTGGAATCCAATATTCGTTACTAGTTCCTTGGGCTATATAGGCATAAGTCCCACAGTAAAACATTACTAAACACCTTTATCTTTGATGTAATTACCACATGACATCAAACTGTACGACTAGGTTCTTATCAAATGATCTTAAAAGGTATGTTGTGTCCCATTTAGTGACACTGAACTACGAGGCTTCTGATTCATTTCACAAGGATATGTAGGTATCACATTTATGTGTATGATCCCAACTTCAAAACAAACGATGGTGTCCCTGGAAGTCGATATATTCCGGAGTTCCCCATTGAGTGGCGTAGAAACCATTATCATCATAGCGATGGTCGAAAGAATCTCTAAATATTATATAAGAGGATACCATTGATGGAGATCTTTGAATACACATGGATGTATCCATTAATTAAGAACCCCAAATACTTATAGATCAGTCTAAATTTCACATACTCTCATAATTGATTTCAAATTACATGAGAATCCTACGTTATACTCACTAAAATAAAAATCATTCCTAAAAAAATATCAAATATATATGAGAGTCCCTGAGTAGAAATAATTCCCATCAAAAGGATGTGATAAGTCTGAACTCCAATCCACCCAACTGATGAATGTTATAAAGTATCAAAAATTCAATCATAATGAATGATTTCAATTATAAATCATATCCCTTTTTGATAATGAATTTTTGGATGTTTTACGTTCCATAAATAAATCCAATAGAAACCACCTCGAAGCAGTGATTTCTAACCAAACCACACATTCCTAGGAACTGTGAAACATTGATATAACAAATATATATTAAACTAATGATATGATATTTACTTTAAATAAAATTAATAGACATTTCACACCATTACCCTTTCACCATTAAGGGAATGATATTATCGCTTATACGTATGTACGGTCTACCGTCTACATAATAAGATGCGATTAATATTCCATATGAACCCTTCAAGAATGATGATTGAAATGTTTATAATAAGTTTGATATGATATATTTTACCATTATACAAATATTTAAATTATATAAATATATTATATATAGATGAACACTGACTTACATGACGCAATAAGCATTGTAAAATGGAGTAGTTAACACCCAAAACAAGGGTAAAAATAAATATTATTAAGAAATGAGAGATAAGAAGATATAAGGTAATCATATATGAGATAATAAACATTAATATGGTTATTTCATATATTAATATCATGCTTCTATCCATTATACTAGAGTTTAAAAAACATTCATCTAATGTAAATAACATGATATATGTTTATTTCACAATATCATCATTGATGGTGATTATATATGTTCAGGTGCCATTGGTGAGTATTTATCCTACATTTCCATTTTTTATAAATGTTAAAAAATATATTTTTTCATATTATCTAATGATTTTATAATTACATTTTCAACTCATTTTTTTGAAAAAAAATATTTAAACGAAATAATTTTTCCTTTTCAAAACAAGGATTATTTTGACTTTTCGAAGAGAAATCCGAAAGGAATAATTTTTATCTTATATTATCTGGTTGAATTTTCCTTCTATAATGACACCTTAATGGATTATATCATCATTTAGAATATTTTTTAATTATATTAAATGAAATTTTGTTATTTTATAAATTTTCATATTTTTAAAAATAAGTGATTTACAAAGAGAAAAGTTGTGTTTTCCTGAATAACTTTTTAATGATTTTTTAGTGTATTTTCAAATATCCCAACAAAATAGGTTGAATATTATTCTATGTTCAGGTTAATATATAATGATATCATCAACCATACTTTCTTGAATTATTTATGGCCATTTTGAATATGGATGTTCTATTTTTATAACATTCTTTGTTTATGAAAAAATGTTTTACATTAGGTATCATAGTCATTAATATGAATTTATTGCTCGATTATGTTTCACCGCTATCTTATGAGGAATGAATTGGAATTTTTATGTGATCGATGCTGCCCGATATACAACCTCTATGCATCAGTAGGTCTAATGAGACAAACATGAACATTTTTTGGTTGATGACATAAACATTTATGTAGTCTTCTTGGTTATGGCCTTGACAATATGGATTAGATTTCCCAAAAGAATTCCATTATTTTGATATCATTTATTGATATTCCATATGATTATCTAACTAGTAAAACATCCATGAATTTTTTATTCTCCAGTTATTATTTATAGGAAAATATATTTTCATCTTTTATCCCTACCATATTATGCCAATGTTATTGATTAAATTACAAATTTTTCTTTTATTTATGTTTCCTTAATCATTTATTCATATTTATAAAATCATAAACTATATGTATTACCTTACTGAGAATATGATCTCACCCCTTTATTATGTTATAATTTTCACAAGGATACTAAGAATTTTCATTAACTGATATGTTAGGTTAAGATAATAGAATAATTCAGATCTCAAAGGAATCAAAATTTTTAGGTTTAAAAAAAAATAAAAATATGATTCAATTATGTATTTAGTTTAATGAGAATACTAAACTATTTATTCCTCCTAAGTTCATTTGTTTATTTATTATTCCAATGTAATAAAGTAAGGAACCGACTATTGGATACAAGTGTATGGATATTATGTTGGGTATTAGAGGATGTTTTCTAGAACTATTGGGAAATGGATTTCGGAAAACATTGATTTGAGAACATAAACATGTGATATACTTTTTGGATATGTATTGTATAACATTCCAAAGAACCCATTATTATTATTTTGAGAGTATATACACATTTAATTGTGAATTTATTTTTTGTATTTCATAAGTTTTAGGATTATAAATTATATATTAGAATTATATGATCGAATCTAGTATATGTAGCCATTTAGAAATGGTTCTTTGTAGATGAAATGTTATCCTCAATAGTGCACATTATGTGAAGAGTTTTTATTATCCTATTTTAATGGGATTCATCCAATTTATCGAAAGGAAGTTGAATATTAGATGTTTTCATCATATGAGGACATTATATCATGTTCTATGAAGACATATAATGATTTATATGTGTGTTATAACTTCTAAGGGAAGCATGAGAAAAAAATAAAAACTGGGATAATATGAAAAAACAGAATAAGAGAATGTTCGATTTTAAATCCTTATAAAACAATGGAAAAACTAACTATTGTTATTTTTTGAAAGGATTTTCATATTGATGATGTTTGTAGAAAATGGACACCAATAAAAACAATGAAATTACAATAAATGAAATGATTTTATTTAGTGTTTCAACAATATCGAATTGGGCTACTATAAAAAAATTCCCGAAGTGTATATAGAATATACCTCCGGAGTACATAAGGGATCATGGTAAAGATTATATTGTTACCATGGATGATGATTAATTATTAATGATAGTTTTATTGGATAACTGTATTTGGAGGAAAATATGGTTTATCTATGATATTTTGGTAATAATAATCCTAATATATATAAGGCTTGTACTGTAGTACTTATTCATTATGAATTTTAGAGAATTTGTTGAATGGTACATGTAGCCAAGAGATGTGATTCTATAGAATGTTTATATTTTTTCATACTCGGGTTATAAGTAGTATAATATAAATATATAATTTATGTTGATATAATAATAATGTAATGCTTACGGGATATTATTGGTGACCATTTATGTTGTTATTTATTTCATGGTTTATGTTATCATTGTTTGGATTACTACATGTTTGGATTTAAGTAATATATTTCAGAAAATAATTTATTATTTTTGGATGCATGATTTTTTATTATGGAATAATTTTGTTCATGTTATTAATATATATGGTCTATGATAATAAGAGAAAAATTATTTTTTTTGAATTAAATGTTAAGGCGTTTTTGGAAATTTAGTGACCATCGTTCTAGAATAGATGTATTAAGGATGTATCATAATATTGGAGTGGATTTTGTTGAACACTAGATATTATTATTTATGGTTAAAGTATGATTTAGTGAATATGATGGGATACAATATTTTATTTTATTATAAATTTAATTTATTAATTAATTACTTTTCAAACATATTATTTATCAAAGTGCTACAAGAAAGAAATTCATCATGAATATAAATTTCATAATATAAGAGATGATGTGAAAATATATTTTTGAACAAAATATAGATTATATTAACATTATAAGATGGAAATGAATCCATTATTATTATTTTCTCATGTAATTATCATGATAGTAAAATAATCCCTTAACACTAGGAAAAATATTTTTGAACAAAAATGTTATATTTTTACTTTTATTTCTATGAAATAAATAGCCTTTTAACAGATATCTAATTAATTTTTTTGATGGTCAGATTTACAAAGTCCATATTATCTATTACACTCCATTAAAACATGATTTAAATAATTATATTCTATTTTTATATTTTAATTAATTTTATCATAATCCTACTTTTGTAGTGACTGTCACATTTCCTTTTAGAACTTTTTAAGTTGATGTTTTTCAAATACTTTTTTATATGGTATTTCAATTTATTAAATTTCAATTATCAATATTTTTTAACTGAATATTAAATTTTTTAGTACATAATTTGTTCTATGTGTGGAGAATGTAACACCCCATGGTTTTATGGTAAGCCTCTTTTTAAATTCATAATATTAATTATTATATATTTCAAACATTTCCACCCATAAACATACAATGAAATATTATTATTATTATATAAATGATTTTAAATTGGAGATAATATATTTTATTACAAACATTATCAAATTTATATATTTTCAAAATTACCTCAAATATTTTATAGGAATAAGATAATAATGAATCAAATTATACACATAAAATACAATATTTTTCTAAAGAGGGTTTTAGAGCCCTATGAAGGTGCACATATTTTAAAACTAGAAGTTGAATTTTTTTATATTGATATCTAAAAACTAAATTTTTAATTGAGATATTTAGAAATTATAGTAGGGAGGGTTTTTAGTAATATTCAAAAAATATTTACCAACCTATGAATAGTTAAAAAAAAATATATTTATGAAATTGTAAATATAGTTATATAAAGGCTCTTTATAATTTTATTTAAATACCAATGTAACATAAATACTATTTTTTGATATGTAATAAAAATTTATAATGTTTATCATTAATTATATCTTAATTTTATATAAGTACATTTTGGACATAAAATGCTTTTTCAAGAAAACTATTGTTAGATGTGTTTTATTAACCAAATTTTAAATTACATTCATCAAATTATGTATTTTCAATTTTAAATAATTGATTAAATATTTTGAAATAGAAGGTAAACATTTAGTAAATATGTTCCTTTGATTTTTAATTAATATTAATTGTTTTTCAGATAATTTTTTCCCACGTTTAATGGTAAATAGGGTAATTAGGATAAAATTATTAGGATAAGGTTTGAAAACTGCCATAAAAATTTAACTAATTTTATAGGGTGATTTATATTCAACCCATAAAACCCAAGGTTAAAATTATAGTAATTTAATAGACACTTGTCCCTGATAATGATTTTGATATTACAAAAAAATCCACAAAATGTAACATTCATTGTCTTAAATATGTCTTTTTTTCCAACATTGGGTCTAATTTAGGTTATGAACGAATACAAGAGGCCATTTTAATCCAAATAAACATATTTTCCTAATATAAATATATTTATTAAATGAGGGGAATATCTTAATGAGGTTATCTTATTTATAATACTATATTTATACTAAAGGAAAAGATATCACATTCATATTTTTAATAAAAATATTATTTTTAATATGGTTTAATTCAAATGATATATTAGACTACAAAATTTATTTTGAAATATTAAATATTTATATACATCACAGAATTTTGATTAATTTTTTTTTGAAGAAATAATTCTCTTAAATGCTTTTACAACAATGATGAAATAATTATTTTTTTAATGGAAATATAAAATAAAAATTATGAAAAATAATATTATAAAGTAAATCTGAAATAATTTATTTGATAAATGAATATTATATATAAAATTTACATATTATGGGTGTATTAAATTATTCTGTATGATACTTTCATATTTTATTAATATTAAAATTAATTTATAGATTAGCCACAAATTTCACATTATTGATATATTGAAATAAATAATATTTTATTTTGATAAATGATTGGGATAAGGTTTAAAATTTAATAAAAAATAAATTTATTGGTTTTATGAAATATGAATGTAAATATGTTCACCCTAAAAATGTTAACATCATTTATTTCATGTTAAGAGTAAAAGGGAATAAAAAATGGTTAAAACCAAAATATATGGGTAATAATGTAACATAAATTTGTCAATAAATTATTCGATCATTGTATTTATACCCACAATAATATTATATATTAAATAAATCACATTGTATCAATTTATTATTTAAAATTAATTTATATTAATTTAATATTTTTACAGTTTAATAAATTTCCCCTCTGCTCAATTATAAAAGAGAACCCCCAAAGTCAATTCTTAAAAACATATTAAGCCTTATATATCGACGATAACCATACCATTTTTCATTTGACTATCATTACACATATTTTGGGGGTCCTTTAATTCCTAAATTCCAGACCTAGATAACATAATAAGTGTTCTAGAGGATGTTTTCACAAAAAGAGGTAACCATTCACATCGTCTTGTTTAAGTTTTATTTTTTATTTCTCATACTATTCATGTATTGTTTCCCTGATAATGTTATAAATAAATGTTAATCCATGTAAATGGATGGTATTATGATTATGGTACAACCATATGTCACATATTATCCATCCTATGAATAATTAAATCACCGCCAGTGCATATGTACGACTTGCCATCTCCACATCATGGTGTAATTTGTTATTTGTCACCACATTACATGGATGAATATATTTATAGATATAATATATATATATATATATATATAACAATAATTAAATAATATTTATTCAAAATAAAAATTAATATATCATATACTACCTTACCCTTTCACCATTAAGATTATGACATCGTTGCTTGTGTGTATATACGACCAACCGCCACCAGGACACGATGAGATTAATTTTCCAGGTTCACCCACAATAAATATTATAAAAATATATATAATGAATAAATATGAGATATTTTACTTTAATATAATTTTTTATTTTAAGGGAAATATCATATTACAAAAAACCAAGACATACATGGAAAAACATCCATAGGAAAATTGAGTAGTTATGTCACGACCTGTCCTCGAGGCCCGTGCCGTGACTACCCCAAGCCTGCCTTCCATAGGCCAGAGGCTGGCGACTAGCACCAAGGCATAATTCCTGATAAAAAGGGAAGACATTGCCTTTGTATAGTAAACAAACACCATAGAGCAAGCAAGCAGTAGAAGTAAACACTAAGTAAAAACTTGGTATAACAGTAAGTGAGGAAAAGTAAGTGGGCCAGAATACAAACCCAAACAAAAAGTAAAGTAAAACTGGAAAGGGAAAACATCAACTGAAAGTAAAGCCGCAGCCTCGAGCTATCCACTGGAAGTCCCACTAGAAGGGTTGGTACAGATAACCTCCACAGCTCTTTGGGTCCAACCGTCCGCTCCGTGTACGTCCCACCCAATGGTCCACCTCCAGGTACCGACCTGCTCCACAAGCCTCAACCACGATCAGCGTTGTCCGTCTTCTAAAACCAACACAACATGGTGTGGGCAAGCCCGTGCAGGGGTGAGTATAAGCTACTCAGTAGGGACCCCGAGACCCCCGAGGGTCTCCCAGAATCCACAAAGGATAATCTACAAAGGAAAGATACAATCAAAAAGTAACATCCGACTCTACTTAGGTATATGACCATACATATACCTAAGTCCTCAATTCTAGTTCTCTCCAACCTCCAAGCCCATGTTCAATCACATCCACATAGGAAATCAAAACCCGATCCACACAGGAAAGCATAACGTAATCCACATAGGAAAGCAAGTCAAGATTCAGCTCACACAGGTATTCTTCTTTCGTATGACGATAGAGATGATCAGATATAGCCACTGATTCATCTAAGCTGTCAGACCCACAAAGGATCGATAGGTACTAAACCCCAAAATGACCCACAAAGGATCTGACCCACACAGGATCGATAGGTAACTAACCCCCGCAATGACCCACAAAGGATCTGACCCACATAGGATCGATAGGTAACTAACCCCCACAATGACCCACACAGGATCATACCCACATAGGATCTATAGGCGCTGGGCCACACAGGACCGCTGAGCGCTGACCCACATAGGATCTGACCCACACAGGATCGGTAGCACTGATCCATGTAGGATCGCTGAGTGCTGTAGTCGTCGCCACCGAATCCACAGAGGATTTATGCACAGTCGTCATCATTGTCGCAGTCGCAGCCAGCTCTAGGGTTCCCGCACACAGCAAGCTCGTTCGGGAGGGTCCACTCCATGAGACGAGGGGATGATACATCAACTGACACATAGTCTGGAGTTGATGTATCCAAAAGTTCCGTATCGTCAACAAGAACTCAACATCACAGACGACGCGTCAATCGGACGCCCGATCAGAGAGTTATTGACTTTTTCGTCCTAGGGGCCCAGTTGGTTTTTAAGTCAAAACCAACCCCGACATATTCCAACTGCATCCAAAACTCTAGAAGATTAAGCCAAAAGGTCCTTCTCACTTAGTGTAATCAAACAAAGTCGACGACACATCAATCGGACGTCCAGAGCTCAAGTTATAAGCGTTTCCACTCTGAGGGCCCGATTGGTTTCGTGTACGAACCAACCCAGCTGAGCACAAAGTTCTCCGAAACCCTGAGTGTAATATACTGAAACGACCGTCTCGATCCAAGGATCGCTACGCAACTGAAGGTGTATCAATCGGAGGCCCGTAGTTCAAGTTATGGGCAACAGAACGAAATAGGTTCGGTATTAGGGGGTTTGTGCCCGGTCCGACCCGGCCCGATACCTCCAGGGTCAGCCCGAACCGGGTCGACCCAAACCAGGTCCGGGTCCGGCCCGTCGGCTCGGCCCGGTGCGCTGCTGCTGGATGGGTGGCCAGGTGGTCGGCTCGGCCGTTACGGCCGAGCGATGAGGGGGGGGGGGGGGGTCGCTACCCCCTGCGTTGAGAACCCGCGGCCCCCATGTGGGGGGGCGCACCTGCTGGCCGACCAGCGGTTATGAACCCCCGTTTTCCCCTGACCAGCTGGCCCACTCTGTCCAGCCGGCTGCTGCAGCCATGGGACCGGCAAGGGCCGGTCCCTCTGTTCCGACGCCGGCAGCCTGGAACCGGCCGCCGGTTCCCCTGCTCCGCCATTGCCCGGAACCGGCCGCGGCCTTGGCCTGTCCGGTGCTGCTCAATGGTGCGGCGCCCCTCCGCCGCGGCCCCGCTCCGACCGGGGTGCTTTTGTGGTTCTCCGGCGTGGCGTGACGGTGCCGTGTCTTTGGTTAGTCTTCAACGGCGCGGTGTGACGACGCCGCATCTTTGGCTCTTCTTCATCGGCGTGGCACGACAGCGCTGTGCTGCTCCCCCTTTCCTTAATAATTCCCGCGCGGTGCTTCGGCACCGCGTTGCCTTGCTTGTGCTGCAACAAACAAACCAACAAGGGGGAGGAGGGTCGGCCGTGTTCGTGCGGTCCGACCTCCTCCTGTTATTGCGATATCAGGCGGCTCAAAAGAAAAGGAGAAAGCGTTGGAAGTATTCACGAACAAACAAATAAAATTAATCCCTACCTCGTCGAATTCGATGAGCGAGGATTCATTGCGGAAAAAGGACGTCACAGAATTGATCGCCGCGGAAGAAGGCATCACAGAAGGAGCATTGCAGAAGAAGGAACGTTGCAGAAGAAGCTTCGCGGATTTCCGAGGATCCGACGTTCTTCGCGTTCTTCGCGTTCTTCACGAGGATGAGAAGATCTTCAAGAGTCTGAGAGAAATATCCTTTGCCTCTTAGCACCACCAGACTAATAAAAAATAAGAGTTGTCCTATTTTTATTACTTAATTCTTGCATTTTAAAATTCAAAAAAGAATGAAACAATTAAGTGAAATAATTGCAACGCTTAAACCGCCACATTAATGAGGCGTTTCTTAACCAGAATAAACGCAAGAGTTGACTTAATTAATAGGGGGTGCGGGTGCGTTACTTAAAAGAAAAGAAATGGGGGGGATCATGTGGGCCCCACCTCACAAATATCCTACCAAGTGGGTAGGATATTGTGGGTCCCAAATCATCCACTTAAAGTAAGTTAAGAAAAATAAAATAAAATTTGGTTGTACCACTTTTATTTTATTTCTTAACTTAACCCCAAAAATAAAAAAAAAACCACACCCAAG
Organism: Viscum album; assembly: GCA_963277665.1. NCBI lineage: Eukaryota > Viridiplantae > Streptophyta > Magnoliopsida > Santalales > Viscaceae > Viscum > Viscum album. The sequence goes on from OY728128.1 coordinate 234,511,666, forward strand.
CAAACGCAACTCCGGAAGAGGTGTTTCTAAGCAAATACCGGTGCTGCGATTCCATCGGTTCCCTCGAAATTCAATTCCGATCATTGGTTCAAAAGTTATAAAAACCCGCTCGTTCATTCACTGAATGTACCTGAGCTAAATTTTGGAAAATGATTCTGGGCACACCGGGCCTCGGAATCAGGTGCCGTCAGAAACTGTGTTTTTGTAAAATTCCCAAGAAAATTAAGGAAAATAAAATTCTTTAATTTTTCGGTCTTTACATCACTCCCACCTCAGGGCTTTACGTCCCCATAAAGATACATCATAAACTAGGAAAACAAATGTTGGTACTGAGCACGCATCTGAACCTCCCGCTCTCAAGTGCTCTCCTGGAGGTTCCCATGCTGCCATCTGATGTGCACTAGAGGAAACGAACATCCACGTAGGACCCGATCCTCTCAATCCTCAATCTCCACCAGGACCTTCGCAAAAGTCTCCCCATCATCAACGTCTAGCTCCCCATGGTCAATGATATGCGTCGGGTCATGCACGTATCTCCTCAGCTGGGATACATGGAAGACGTCGTGCACCCGGTGCAACTGAGGTGGTAGAGCCAGGCGGTAAGCCACCTCACCAATCCTGCTGAGGACATGGAAAGGTCTGATGAAGCATGAAGACAACTTTCTGCCTCGGCCAAATCCTTGAAATCCACGTCGAGGTGAGACCCGCAAGAAGACGTGGTCACCATCCTCGAACTCTAGTGGCCTCCGCCTCCTGTCAGCATAAGACTTCTGCCGTCTCTGGGATTTCCTCATCCGCTCCTGGATGACCTGGACCATCCCCGGTCCCACAAGTGATGACTCTCCTGGGTCTGTCCAGTATAGAGGAGATCTGCAAGATCGGCCGTACAACCCCTCGTATGGTTCCATCCCGATGGTGGAGTGGTAGTTGTTGTTGTACGCGAACTCCACCAAGGGTAGTTGGTCCTACCAGCTGCGACCAAAGTCGAGGACACATGCACGAAGCATTTCCTCGACAGTCTAAATAGTCCTCTCCGTGTGACCATCCGTCTGAGGGTGAAAGGCGGTGCGCAGACGTAGCTGCGTCCCGAACGCCTCCTACAACCCCTTCCAAAGCCGGGAAGTAAAGCGAGAATCTCGATCGGAGACGATAGATGATGGCACACCGTGAAGCTGTACAATCTCCTAAACGTAGAGATATCCCAAGATCTCCACTGAGCCCTGCTCTTTGATGGGTAAGAAGTGATCCGACCTGGTGAGTTGGTCGACAATCAACCAAATGGAGTCGTGACCTCTGGAAGTGCGTGGAAGTCCAGTCACGAAGTCCATAGATATGCCATCCCACTTCCACTCTGGGACCTCCAAGGGCTGTACCAAACCTGCTGGTACCTGTGCTCTGCCTTCAACTGCTGGCAGGTGAGGCATCGAGAAATGAACTCTGCCACAACCTTCTTCATGCCTGGAAATCGGTGCTGTCATCTGAGATCCTGATACATATTTTCCACTCTAGGATATACTGCCAAAGGGGAAGTGTGAAACTATCTCAGCACCTCCTCTCGTAAAGCAAATGGTACCAAGGTACGTCCTCTGAAAACGACGTCGTACTCTCCTCCTACAGAGAAACAATCATGTTCCTGTCCTGAGGATATATGCGCACGTCGCATCTCACAGTCAGCGTCCCCACGCTGTACCTCTCTGACCCGCTGCAGTAGTGGAGGAGTGATTGTGAGTGACTGAAGAAAGGCTGCTTCATCTCTATCCACGAAGGATATCTGCAAAGAGGCTAGCTGCTCTGTCACCTCCCCAAGTAGCTGAATGCCTATCCTCCTGCTGAGAGCATCGACTACCACGTTCCCCTTTACAGGAGTATAGACTATCTCAAAGTCATAGTCCAGGAGGGACTCGAGCCATCGCCGCTGTCTCTGGTTCAGGTCATTCTGCGAGAAGATATACCTGAGACTCTGGTGGTCAGAATAGACTGTAAAGCGCTCACCCATCAGATAGTGTCGCCACATCTTCAGAGAAAATACCACTGCTGCTAACTCCAGGTCATGGTAAGTATAGTTCTGCTCATGTGGCCTCTACTGGCATGATCCATAGGCGATCACTTTCCGCTCCTACATCAGGACACATCCGAGTCCGGTCCTTGATGCATCGCAGTAGACTACGTAGCCTACCCCCTCCTCTGGTATCCTCAAGATAGGTGCGCTGATCAATCTCTGTCTCAGCTCCTGGAAGCTCTGCTGACATCTGTCTGACCACACAAAGGGTTTCCCCTTCTTCGTCAAAGCTGAGAGTGGTGCTGCAACTCTAGAGAAGTCTGGCACAAATCTTCGGTAGTATCCAGCTAGTCACAAGAAACTCCGCACCTCCGTCACGCTTTTGGGTGGCTCCCAAGCTAGCACTACCTCGATCTTCGCAGGATCCACCGCATCTCCCGCCTCAGAGATGACGTTTCCCATGAAGTGGAACTCACGTATCCATTACTGACACTTCAATAGCTTTCCATAATGCTGGTGCTCTCGGAGTGTGTCTAGTACAACCCGCAAGTGGTAGGCGTGCTCCTCCTCAGTGGTCGAGTATATCAAAATGTCGTCGATGAAGACCACGAAAAATAAATCGAGGTATAGATGAAAGATCCTGTTAATGAGGCCCATGAACACTGCTAGAGCATTGGTTATTCCGAATGGCATAACCAAGAAATCATAGTGGCCATACCGACATATGAAGGCCATCTTCTGCATGTCCTCGTCCCGAACTTTGAGCTGATGATAGCCTGACCTGAGGTCTATCATTGAGAACCACCGTTCTCCCTTGAGGTGATCGAAGAGGTCATCAATCCTAGGTATAGGATACTTGTTCCTCACTGTCACCTGGTTCAGGCGACAATAGTCGACACAATGTTGCAAGCTCTTGTCCGCCTTCTTGGCGAATAATATCGGGGAAGCCCGGGGTGAAACACTGGGTCGGACGAATCCCTTTCCCTACAAGTCCTCCAACTGTACCCGTAGCTCTCGAAGCTCATCGGGGGCCATCCGATATGGTGGAGTGGATGTCTGGGCTTTCCCAGGGTACAAGTCAATATAAAATTCTACCTCTCTGCGAGGAGGTAGTGCTGGAACGTCGTCGGGGAAAACGTTTGCAAACTGATCCACCACTGCAGGAAAACTAGGACTCCGCACGTCAACTGCTCCTAGGATGAGGCTAGCCAACTGATGAGTGATGGGATGTCCTCTCCTCGGCGGGATTCCATCCTGTGCTGCGAAGGCTCCCTTCTCACCGGTGAAGGTGAAACTGCTCCCATCGGTGCATACACACCGCACCTTGCGCCTAATACAGTCAATCTGAGCATGGACTGTAGATAACCAATCCATGCCCAAGATAACGTCGTAAGGCCTTTACACCACTACAAGAATATCCTAGCTGAAGATATCTCCTCCTAGAGTAAGCTCACACTGCCGGCACCAATGCGTAATCATCGAGTCTGCTCCCGTAGGAGTCTCTAGATGTAAGGATCGAGCTAACGGCTCTATCAGAATCTCCGAGATCCGAAAAAGGGCAGCGACTATGAAATAATGACTCGCTCCTGTGTCTATAAGAACTAAATGAAGGGTGGAATAGAAACAGATAGTACCTCGAATCATCTCGGGCACGCCGTGGTCGTAGGCCTCCACTGCCTGGAGCTGTGCCTATCTCTGCCCGCCAGTTCCCTATGGTCTGGGTGGACCTCCAGGCGGTGGTGGTGGTAGAGACTCAAAGAATCGCCCACCACCTGCTACTCAGCCATCTCCTCTGCCTCGTCCGCCTCCTCCCTGTGGACTGGAACTATCGACCCTCTGCCTCTGCCTGGGTGGCCCCTCAACCATCAGATGCTCCTCGACATGACAGGTCGGGCAGTCACGAGCCATGTGGCCCTGCCCGCTGCAAGCATAGCACTGTCTGCCACTCGAAAGAATGGCTCCACGCTGTGTGCCCCACACTGCTGAGCTAGTGTCCTGAGGTCGTCTGCCTGAGAGTCTGGTCTACCTGGACCCATGGGTCATCAGTCGACTGCCTGCTGCAGAAGACTCTGCTACGTGCCGCCCTACGGTAGGTCTCGCTGCTGATGTAGACTAATCCAGAAATCTCTTGATGAGAATGGATCACTCTAGTACTTCTTCCTATGTTGGAATGCTGAGGGAGATCAGCGATGCCCTGATCTCCTTCCTCAATCCCTGCTCAAAGGTCCGGGCTCGGAAGAATGGGTCCCGTACCATGTCTGTCGAGTAGGATGAGAGATCGGTAATTCTCGCTGAGTACTGGGCAACCGTCAAGCTACCCTGCCGCAGTTGTAGAAGCTCCTGGATGCGCACCGCACGAAGGGTGGCTGGGATGAACTCCGAGCGGAAGAGGCTCTCGAATTCCATCCAGAGGAGAGATGCCTCATCATGCACCTGGAGCATCAAGATCCACCATCTGCCTACTGCCATGTGCAGTAGGCTCGCTGCGAGGATCACCATGAGGTCTGCTGGTGTCCTCACTAACCTGAAAACTCGTACAACTGCCTCAAGACAATCCTCATGTGCTTGTGGGTCCGTCTCCCCACGTAACCTAGGCGGTTTCTGGCACTGAAACTCGTGCAGTGCACTAAGGCGACATGGATCATCAGAGGCTAGGGCTGGTGGCATTGGTGGCTCAGCGGGTAGAGGTACAACCGGTGCCTCTGCTGTGAAAGGTCCCTGTACTGAGGCCTCGTCGTTCGGTGGGCTATTGTCATGCAAAACTCTCGGAACCCTAGCTAGATGCCATCATGGGGCCATCCTAAAAAGAAACATGTGCGCCATGGTCAAACAGTATACCTGGTGAGATGACACAAAGTAATCACAAAGAAAACATGAAACACACATGCAATCAATGTTTTCGTGCATTAAGTCGGAAATCAGAAGTTAGGGCCCTGGTGTACGGATACGTCGGCCGCCGCACCAACACTGGACTCCTGGACTGATAACCACACTAAATACTCTTAACACTATTGCTTCACATAGAAAAAAGATCAGAGACCCGAGTTCTGCGGTAGAACCGAACTCCTCTGATACCAATTTTCACGACCCGTCCTCGGGGCCCGTGCCGTGACTACCCCAAGCCCGCCTTCCATAGACCAGGGGCTGGCGACTAGCACCAAGGCGTAATTCCCGGTAAAAAGGGAAGGCATTTCCTTTGAAAAGTAAACAAACACCACAGATCTAGCAAGCAGTAGAAGTAAACACTAAGTAAAAACTGGGTACAAAAGTAAGTGCGAAAAAGTAAGTGGGACAGAATACAAACCCAAACTGAAAGTAAAGTACAATTGGAAAGGGAAAACAACAACTGAAAGTAAAGCCGCAGCCTCAATCCGTCCACTAGAAGTCCCACCTGATGTGTGGGTACAGATATCCTCCACAGCTCCTTGGGTCCAGCCGTCTGCTCCATGTACGTCCCGCCCAATGGTCCACCTCCAGGTATCGACCTATTCTGCAAGCCTCAACCACGATCAGCGCTGTCTGTCATCTGCAACCAACACAATTTGGTGCGGGCAAGCCTGTGTAGGGGCGAGTATAAGCTACTCAGTAGGGACCCCGAGACCCTCGAAGGTCTCCCAGAATCCACAAAGGATAATCCGCAAAGGAAAGATACAATCACAAAGTAACATCTGACTCTACTTCGGTATATGCCCATACATATACCTAATTCATCAATTCCAGTTCACTCCAACCTCCGAGCCCAATTTCAATCACATCCACACAAGAAATCACAAACCGATCCACACAGGAAAGAATAACGTAATCCACATAGGAAAGCAAGTCAAGATTCAGATCACACAGGTATACTTCTTCGTATGAGGATAGAGATGATCAGATATAGCTACTGATTCATCTAATCCATCAGACCCACAAAGGATCGATAGGTACTAACCCCCGCAATGACCCACAAAGGATCTGACCCATACATGATAAATAGGTAACTAACCCCTGCAATGACCCACAAAGGATATGACCCACACATGATTGATAGGTAACTAACCCCTTAAATGACCGACACAGGATCAGACCCACATAGGATCTGGAGGCGCTAGCCCAGACAGGACCGCTGAGCGCTGACCCACACAGGATCTGACCCACAAAGGATCAGTAGCACTGATCTACGTAGGATCACTGAGAGCTGTAGTCTTCTCCGCTGAATCCATGGAGGATTTCTGCACAGTCATCATCGTCGTCGCAGTCGCAACCAGCTCTAGTGTTCCCGGACACAACAAGCTCGTTCGGGAGGATCCGCTCCACGAGCCGAGGGGCTGATACATAAACTGACACATACTCTGGATTTGATGTATCCAAAAGTTCTGTATCATCAACAGGAACTTAACGTCACAGATGGTGCGTCAATCAGACGCTCGGTCTGAGAGTTATTCGACTTTTCGTCCAAGGGGCCCCATTGGTTTTTATGTCAAAACTAACCCGAATGTACTCCAACTACGTCCAAACCTCAAGCGCAGTAAGCCAAAAGGTCCGTCTCACTTAGAGGAATCCAAAAAAGTCGAAAGCACGTCAATCGGACGTCCGGAGCTCAAGTTATAAGCGTTTCCGCTCCGAGGGCCTGGTTGGTTTCGTGTACGAACCAACCTAGCCGAACCCAAAGTTCTCCGAAACCCTGAGTATAATATACCGAAATGACCATCTCAATCCAAGGATCACTACACAACTAATGGTGAGTCGATCAGAGGCCCGTAGATCAAGTTATGGGCAACAAACAGAAAGAGGTTCGATATTAGGGGGTTTGGGTCCGATACCCCCAGGGTCGCCCCGAACCGGGTCGAGGTACGGCCCGCATGGGCACGGTGCGACCCAACTGGCACGACCCGGTTGGCCAGGCGGCCGGCTCGGCTGTTACGGTCGAGCGAAGAGGGGGGGGGGGGGGGCGCTACCCCCCGCGTTGAGAACCCGCGGCCCCCATGTGGGGGGCCGCACCTGCTGGCTGACCAGGGGTTAAGAACCCCTGGTTTCCCCTAACCGGCCGGCCCGCTTTGGCCAGCCGGATGCTGCCGCCATGGGACTGGCAAGGGCCAGTCCCTCTGTTCCGACGCCAGCGGCCCAGAACCAGCCGCCGGTCACCCTGCTCCACCGTGGCCCAGAACCGGCCGCGACCTTGGTCCATCTGGTGTGGCGCGACTGCGCCGCGCCCCTCCGCCGCGGCCCTTCTCTGACTGGGTTTCTTTTGTGGTTCTCCGGCGTGGCGCGACGGTGCCGCATCTTTGGTTTGTCTTCAACTTCATAGCGCGCCGATGCCATGTCTTTGGTTCGTCTTCATCAGCGTGATGCGACGACGCTGCTCTTCTCCCCCTTTCCGTAATAATTCCCATGCGGTGCTTCAGCACCGTGTTTCCTTACTCATGGTGCAACAAACAAACCAACAAGGGGGAGGAGGTTCGGCCGTGTTTGTGTGGTCCGACCTCCTCCCGTTATTGCGATATCAGGCGGCTCAAAAGAAAAGGAGAAAGTGACGGAAGTATTCACGAACAAACAAATAAAATAAATCCCTACCTCGTCGAATTGGATGAGGGAGGATTCGTCGCGGAAAAAGGATGTCGCAGAATTGATCGCCGCCGAAGAAGGCATCGCCGAAGGAGTGTCGCCGAAGAAGGAGCATTACGGAAGAAGCGTCGCGGATTTCCGAGGATCTGACGTTCTTTGCGTTATTTGCGTTCTTAGTGAGTATGAGAAGATCTTCAAGAGTTTGAGAGAAATCTCCTTTGCCTCTCAACACCACCAGCCTAATAAAAAATAAGAGTTGTCCTATTTTTATTTCTCAAGTCTTACATTTTAAAATTCAAAAATGAAAGAAACAATTAAGTGAAATAATTGCAACGCTTAAACCACCACATTAATGAGGCGTTTCTTAACTAGAATAAACGCAAGAGTTGACTTAATTAATAGGGGGTGCAGGTGCGTTACTTAAAAGAAAAGAAACGGTGGAGCTCATGTGGGCCCCACCTCCCAAATATCCTACTAAGTGGGTAGGATATTGTGGGTCCAAACATCATCCACTTAACTTAAGTTAAGCAAAATAAAATAAAAATAGGTTGTACCACTTTTATTTTATTTCTTAACTTAACCCAAAAAAAATCCACACTCGAGAAAACGCAACTCCGGAAGAGGTGTTTCTAAGCAAATACCGGTTTTGTGATTCCATCGGTGCCCTCAGAATTCGATTCCGAGCACCGGTTCAATTGTTAGAAAAACCCGCTCGTTCGTTCACTGAACGTACCTGAGCTAAACATCAGAAAATGATTCCAGGCACACTGAGCCTCGGAATCAGGTGCGGTCAGAAACTGCGTTCTTGTAAAATTCCCATTAAATTAAGAGAAAAAAAATCCTTGAATTTTTCGGGTCTTTACAAGTTAAAACCCCAAACAAGGCTAATAATGTAATATTATTATAAAATTGGTGATAAAATAATATATGAGAATCATATATGAGATAATAAATATGAAATATGGTTCATTTATAAATTAATAACATCATTTTAATAATAATATTGAAGTTTAAATCACATTCAACTAAATAAAAGTAAATTGTAAGGGTTTAATACACAGTCACATAGTTATTTTGGATTTTTATTCAAGTCTCCATTTGGTAATGTTTCTCCTCCATGTTAATGTTTTCTAAAAAAACATCCATAAATGTTATTAAAATTATCTATTAATTGTATAATTTCATTTATAATTTTTTTTGGTTTTTTACAAAATGGTTACAAAGGTATATTTTTTAATTTTATATACCTGATGCATTGCGACTTTTTAGAAAAAAATTATGAAAGTAATATTTTTATCCTATAGAGAAAGGAAGTATTTTCACCCCATCAAGAAACAAAAATGATTTATAACATATTTTATAATAATTATTAATAATTTTCGAAGAATGTTTTTTGTAAAATAAATGCACAACATTTTAAAAATAAGTGACCTACGAACAAGAAAAATCATATTTTCCACAATTATTTTATAATATTTTTACTTGATTATTTTCATCCATGTCAACACCCTCCCTTGAATCATATGATTTATTGAGGTTTGATAATTAATGTTATCATTTTCCATAATTTGTTGAATTGTTTATGATCTATTTGGCTACAAATATTTTATTTTTGTATCATTCCTTTTTTATGGATAAACTGTTCAAATTTTGAACACTAGTTTTTAATATCAATATTTATGTCATTTATGATTCTCCCCATTCAAACAATTATTTAATTGGGCTTAGTATGTTATTGATGGGGATTGATATTGCTCATCTATGCATCATTAGGTTTCAAGAAACAATCTAGACCATGTTTTTTATGAGTACTTATCTATGTATGTATACTTCATGGTCGAGGCATTGAAAAAATTATTTATATGATATAAATAATGTATTTTAACATTATGAAATTATTTACTATTATTCCATTTCATTATTCGACTAATAGAATATCCATGGTTATGTTTAATTCTAATTTTCTTATTTATATGGAATTATTTGATCATATTTTACTCTTACCATATTATGATAATGTTTTATCATAAATGAAATTTTTTTATTTAATTAAAATTTTATAATCATTTATTATTACATATAAAATCATTCCTTGGATGTATACACTTACTGAGAATCTAATCTAACTCCATTTATTTGATTCAATTTTTCTAATTATTATAAGATGATTATTATGAATGATATTAAGGGTTATGCTCAAAAAATAATGGTGTTCTCAAAAGATTTATAATGTTGTATTTAATGTTTTAAAATTTAATTTAAGATGCAATGTACTGAAAAAATAATGTTGGATCATTGTATTCAATTTCCTGTATGAGTCGCAACACCATGTATGTATGGGAATATAATATCCTGAGTATTTATAATATATTTAAATTTTTAAGTAAATTTTTTATATTTTATATCCCTAAATTAATGTGACACTAATATAGTGTTCATCTCATGAAACATTGTGTTTTTCAATGAATTGTGTTTCGTGCATGACAGAGTTTTATCAAACTACAATATATTAATAAAATATTATATTTTAATATAATAATAAATAATCTACCAATTACATAAGAGGTTATGAATTTTATTTACTCACATATGAATATATTTGGTTTAAAAAAATATATTCCAAATTAATTGGTTATAAATTAATTAAAATTGAATATAAGATCCAATTGAATTTAAAGGGAATGTTTTTATAGGAAAAATATTTTGGTGTTCATAATGATATTTTATCTAATAATTTAATTTACTAATAATTAGTTAGTGATAATATTTTATTATATATATTATATATTCAATAATATATTATTTAAAATCATCTAATTTATTTTATAGGTATACAATATGAATAAACTTAATATTACACATTCAGACCTATATATTTATTAAAGAAATTATAAAACCTTTTAATGGAGAAACAACTTTAAATAAAACTTTTGATAGTTTTATAAATTATAAAAGTAAAAATAAACTTAATAATTGAATTTGGAACATAAAAATTAACTTATGGTCTATTTTTGGTATTTTTTTTGTGTGGATTCATTTTTTAATGAATAGGGACAAGTATAAAATTTTATCTCAAAGATGATTATTCAACTAATTTATTTATAATAAAAAATTATATTTTTAAATTGTTTTAAAGATTAGTTAGATTAATTTTTTAAAAATTAATATAATTTATTCCATTTTAATCAATTTCACTTTGAAATTGAATATAAAACTTTTCAATGTTTTGAACGTTTTTTTTCAATAAAAACCTGCATTGTTTTCTCGTATGCGGTATTAAATTTAAATTAATTTATAAAAGTTACATTATTTGAATTTGGGAAAAAGTATTACATAATTGGAATAATAATAGTATAAAATTTCTTATAATTTCAACAATTTTTTTAATAATAAAATATGAGTGAATGCAAATAAAATTATTTAAAACGATTATGCTAAATTAAGCTTAAAAATGCTCAAAGCCATATACATAACATCCTAAATGACCTTAAAACATATTAAAACCAAATTTTATGTACATATATAGTTCCTATACTCCCATGTATCAAATTTGGTCTATTATTGGATATACATTAATTGTGATATTCATGGATGTAATTTACTTTTCAAAAATTTACAAGACATTCACTCATCCTTCAAAATAAAAAGGAACTCAAACCTCCAAAATTATCACACGTCTCAAGAATATTTGGATCAAAGAAACTATTCCAAAATAGATTCAAAACATACCTACTATAAAACTATAAGCCTTTACTTTTTTAGTTGGAAACCATTGAATCCATTTGATTAAAACCAACAAGAGTTACCCAACAAAGAGGAAACATCATTCCTCCAGATCCATAGTTTTATTTACATTATTCATCCCCAAAAAAATCATATTATAGCATAATTTTTTAAAAACACCAGTATCCTAAATACACTGATATGTTATTATTTTATGGATTATACATACACATACACACACTTTAATATAACGAGTAACATATACACCTTTTATGATCATGGTGAAATACCTCCCCACGAAATGTAGTTGTTCATTGTTCTTTTATGAACTCTCAAGGATGGAAATTATGATAAAACCAATATATATCTAATATTTATAATATTTTTAATTTTTTATGTGCCATTAATTATATTATAAATCATACCTTTAGGCATTCCCACTTTATCAAATACAAAAACATCGTTTGGGGAATTGTGGTCTACCGCCCCCTCAATGCGATGTGAGTCATTCACACTTTATGTTGAATATATAAAATAATTTTTAAATAAAACATTATAATATAAAAGAAATTCATATTACTCTATAATAATATATATATATATATATATATCCTTTACTTTTAATTATTTTAATACAGAAAATAATGGAATGTAGAATTCATGCGTACGTATGTCCTACCGTCTCTATGAACGGTGCATTCTATTTCATATATCCAAATATGATGGATTTATATAAATACCTACATATTTAATGTATATTATATTTAAATCATTGTATATGTTTTATAGATGATTAAACCATTATAAGAGAAACCAGTATCGTGCAATACATACTCTGAATAGTATGTATTTAACACTCATAAAAGGGAAAATAATGAATAATTGTTAACTAGCGGGTAATATGATATTAAAAGAAGATAATATATGATATTATAATTTAATTCTAGTTGTATATTAGATTGTGACCTATTTATAAACCTTATTCTTTATTTTAATTGATGTTCAGCCTAAAAGGAAATGCGAGGGAATTAATTTTGACTCAATTTACATTCCACTAAGTCTTATTTGATGTTATGAATATAGTTTATCTTATATTGATTATATAATACCCTATGACATGTTATATAATTAATATACATTGTATAATGATAATATATGTTTATTTTTAGGTTATTACTTCATGGATATTGTGATTTACAAATTTCAATGTGGTATCGAACAAATTTGAATGTTTAAATATTATTTTCTATTAAAATATTATTAATGATTTTTTTCAATATCACTTCATTTAGAAATTTGTTTCATTATTTTAAAACTATCACTTTATTTTTATGCCCTAAATATCTTATATAGTTTAAAATATATCCAAATTTCATATAAAATCATTATTTATTACTTCTTGATGTTATTTTGAGTTTCAATATGAATTATTTCATCTAAGGTAATTATTGTTAAAAGTTTCCATGTGGAAAATAATTCCATTACTCAATTTATTTCTGTTGTGTTAAAATACTACCTCATTATAACTAATATTCCATGATTATTTTTTATAATTTTTTTATTATCTCTTTATTTATTCCCACTTCCTTATTTGTATTTATATTTGATATGAAAAATCTAGTCATTGATTGATTCTCAAATAAACATTATAATCATATCAATGGTTTAATTTACAAGCCCATTTTTAATGGATTATTTACCCCTGAAAAATACATTAGAGGGAATTATTTGATCATTGTAAAATAAACATTTTATTTTTCATTTTATTTGGATATTTTTACCATTATCTTATAATATTAATATTTTCTAACTATTTGGTCATAAGAATGTTTTAAGAAAATTCTTTTAAGAAAACGTGACTTCATTTCTCCTTTAATTGAAGAACATGTTTCATTCTAAAAACACATTTTATAAAAATGATTTAAAAATTGTTTTTACCCATAATAAAAAGACATATTAATTAAATACCCCTCTTTTACATTTTATTAAACGAAATAATCTTGTCTCTTGAATAACATTGAATTTTTATAATGTATTTACCATGAAAATGGAATGTTATTTTTACCTCGTATAACATGTACATATATACCCACTGAAATTTAATGGAATCTTCAATTACATGTTTAAAATGATACTTTTAAAAGAAAATGTTTATGAATGTGTATTTCAAATAAAATGTTTTTCAAATGGTTAACAAAAGATATTTTCATCCATAATGATTGTAAAAGATTTTTTTAATTATTTTTATACATAAATAAAAACAAATAATAATTTATTATCCTCACATGATATATTGTTTTGATATACTCATTATTATTCCACAAGATGTTTTATGATTAATTTGGACAAGGATAATATTAAAATTCATTTCATTGATTAATTATGTGGTCCCCTTATAATATTCATTTTCCAATTATAATTGAAAAATTAATTTCTACTAAATATCCATATCATTAATCATGGAGATCGAATTCTCCAAAAAATTATACCATTTTTAATATGGTGTTTACATTGAAGTTTATACAATTATTTGGGGAAATTTTGATAATGGTTATCATTTATTAATTATATATATTTAATAGGGCATATTTTTTGATATGAGTAATTTATTGGAAATGAAATAACAGATGGGGCATGGTTAGTATATATCCCCAGGTTACATTGGTATTCTACGAAGAATAATTTAGTAGGATAAACACACTTTGAGTTTGTTTAAATGTTCTATAAATGCATTTCTACACCCAAAAATAAAATATCTTAAGGAAAAATAGTTAGGGTATGGTGGTTCACATGAGAGATGCCTAACATCCAATAATTAAGAATCTCCATCATTTTAGCCATTTCATATCCACGAGATTTTTCATCAACATATCTATAGATGTGTTTAATTCTTAGTTCATGGAATAAATAGCATGTATTTTAGTTTCTTACCATTGAATTTTGATTTTTTTCTCTATCTAGTTATTTTTTAAGAACTTTTTTGTAGTTATTACCATTCCATATAGTTTATGCACATCCTTCTATGTTTTTTTATTACATGTTTGGTGTGATAATTTTTTTACCATAACATAATTTTATTCACATTAATTAAATATTTATTAGAAATTAATTTACACTTACAGAGCACTTCCTCTAACCCATAATTTTATTTTTTCCCAATGTATCCACAGATGCATACTATGAATGATATTAAGGGATATACTGTTTGGGATAATTTTATAATAAAAATAAAAAAATTTCTATTTTAATTAGTGAATTAAATTATAATACAATACTCATGTATGTTTCTGAAATACCAAGTCTATAGAAACAGGAAATCCTTTGGGATTTGATTTATTATAATAATTCTAATGTAATGGTAGTAGATACCACTTCTGGGTTCTCTTGGGTCGGGTCATTATAGTAGGTATCAATGGGAGTTTATTTGAAAACATGGGAATTATAATTAAGAAACACAATTATAGGTCATGATCCTATGGAATAATTAATCGATAAATATAATAGAAAAACATATAATTTTTGTAAAGTTGAGATTATTTGGGTATTCTAGTAAATATATCCCTTTCTGGATAATATAAGTTTATGTGGTTCAGGAACACATGTATCCAGTTGTAACAACTCTAAGAAAGTGTTTGATTCCAGATCATCATATTATGTTATAGCTAAATAGGCCTTACTATGCACCTAGTTTGACAATCCTTGTGGGTACTCTTAGGTTAATTCACATTTTCATTAAAACCCATTATGATGGATTTTAAAAATTATTAACCAATGTAAAACCTATGGGGTTTCGTATTAAAGATAATGGATCATGAATTATATATCCTATAAATGATTATATGTTTTTATATGATTTTTCTTCATCACATTATAATTTCTATTTTAATAACACCCAGTACCCAATGGGGTCATTTTACTGTTGAATATGAAGTGAAAGATGGTAACAATGAGAAACCAAATGAGGTGTTTATTAAAGAGAATGATATCATGTTTATTCATAATTACATTTCCTAAAATATGATTAATTTCATATATAATAAAACTCCAAAACTCCCCAAATAAAAAAATGATTTTGTTTTCTAAGAGTCCAAGTGGATACATTTATATAGAGAAAACGGCTCGATTTCCCTTCATTCCCAAAATCTGGAATGAGACACCTAGGAATGTGTTTAAATGATAAGTGGAAATTGTTTTTGTTATTGAATTATGGAAATAAGGAAAACAATTTCCAATGAAATTTGATGATTTTGATGGTTTGAAACTAAACTCATGATAAGGAATCTGTTATAGTTCATTGACATAAATATGGGTAACCTAAAAATTTACCGAGTCAAATCACTCTTTTTGAGGATAAACTCTATACCATGTAAGGAACTATGTTAAATGAAATGGATACAATATTTATGTATTTTTTTGTATTGAAACCCATAGTTAAAAGATAATTAGTGATTACTTAAATTCAAGGATGTGTATAAAATTTATTTTTGGAATTAAATTAATATGATTTAAAAAATGGATGATCTATATGAATGTTAATAGAAAAAAATTTATAGAAAGTCCATGGGTATTGAACCCATGAATGAAGAACGATATGGGTTTGATTACAACCACTATAATACACAATGTACCAGATAATAGTTTATTGTTTTTAGTTAAACAATATTATAAATAAATATTAATGATGATCCAATACATAACATGATAGGATTATAGATTAATTTTTTAACCATATTGGATTTGATGGATAGTTAGATGAATATGTATATTAAATTAACTATTTAATGAGACCGAAGACCTGTTTAATGATTTTAGTGCTTTAGAGAAAAATGTGAATTTTATTATACCCATTTATTGAATTAAGGGATGAATTAAAATTTGATCAATGCATAACCTAAATATAGAATTATTAATGTTAAATTAAAATGTATCATGTAAATACCTCTTTTATATTCATGGGAAGTAATGGAATTTCTCAAATTGAGGAAAAGGATCATAAAAAATTTCTTTCCTAATACCTTAAATTACATTGATCGGTGATATTATAAATCAACAATGAGGTATGGATTTGAGGCCCTCAACATTACATTGATCATTCACTTGCATATGATTGATTTCCTCAATAACTCCTTATAAATATTTACCTTTTTCATATCATTTGTAACGTCCTGGTTCCGGATGCCACCTAGAGGTCCCCGATACCTAGTTGGTCACATGGCCTCATGCACATTTCCCCAAACGCCAGAGGCTGCCAACTAGCAGTGAGGGCCTTGGGTGTGATATTGGGGAAACTATGTCGTCATTGGAAGAGTAAAAAAGAGGAAGTAAACAAAGCATACAATAGCAGGAGCAGTAAATATCCAACAACAATAAAAAACGTAAGACTTTAAAAATAAACTACTGGAGCACACATGTATATATGAAATGATGCACGATACATATGTCAAGGAAAGCAGCCAAACAAGTCACAATGTTGAATACAATACTAAACCAATTTACAAAAGAAAAACAAATAAGCAACTCCTCTGCATCGCAAGCCTCGACTTGGTCTCATGCTCTCCTGCTCCAAAGCAATCAAGTAATAGATGTCAAAGGGTGCTTTCTCATGTCTATACCTACAACAATATAGTCTGTTTGGGCCCAAAAAAATAACCCAAACAGGGTGTGAGACTAATCCGAGTAGGTAACCACCCGAAAATTTATGCCTTATAGTCAGTAATTATATGGAAGGTAATAGTATAGTAAGTAGTAAACAGTAATAGTAAACAACAAGCAATAAATAGTAAGCAGTAGCAGGATGATATACAACAGTAATCAATCCACAGAACAACAAGCAGTAGAGAAGCAATCAACTAACCACAATAGGAACCCCCCCTGGGAAGTACTCGCACCCAACCCCTCTGGTGCTATCCAAGAAGTACCAACAACCCTCTGGGCAGTGCACTCATCCTAACCCCTCTGGTTTGGTCATATGAAATTATAATACTCTATGGGGAAGCTCGCTCAGTCAATTCCTTTTATAGTCTAGGGTAGTCAAGGACTCTCTGTGGAAGATCACGCGGTCTAACCCTCTTATAGCCCCAAGGTCTAGAAACTCTCCGAGGAAGCTCGCTCGGTCAATTCCTCTTATAGTCTCAGGTATATCACAGACTCTCTAAGGAATCTCACTCAGTCAATTCCTTCTCTATCCTGAAAAGGTTTTAAAGAAATTCAAACAATGTAAAGACTCTCTGAGGAAGCTTACTCGATCTACCTTCTTGTAGTCTATAATATCCAAGACTCTCTAGGAAGCTCACTGGGTCTATCAACTATAGTATATAATGTCTCTGACTCTCTGATGAAGATCACTCGGTCTACCCTCCTATAGTCTAAATATCCAAGACTCTCTGGGAAGCTCACTCGGTCTATCCCCTATAGTATATAATGTCTAAGACTCTCTGAGGAAGCTCACTCGGTCTACACTCTGGTAGTCTATAATATCCAAGACTCTCTGGGAAGCTCACTCGATAAACCCCTTATAGTCTATAGCACCAGGTTCTCACTATCCCATGACAGTCAGTGCATAATAATGCTATAAGGCCAAAGAACACCTACAGAGCTACTTGGCTAACCAGTCTAAATCATAACAAGAATGTCCCGAAATCATTCCATCCTACAGTCACATGGCATGGAAAATAGGTATAACGGCCAATGGAAATCATGACCCGAAGGTTGTAATAAGAGCATGTCAAGGGAAAACCATCCAAGCACAACAATAATCCACAAAAAGGATCGAATTACCTCTACACAAGCATACAAGCATGGAAGGAAAACAACAGGGAAAAATGCTAAACGCACTATACCCCATTCATGGCTATTGGAGAAATTTGCACATAAAACTCAAGGACATCGAAAGGTAAGGCAAAAACCACCTACCCAAATGCTAGGAGATCAATATAATTTGACCATGAGGCTTGATTCTCCTTACAACGGTGTAGATCTACGAAAACACACAAAACGTTCAACCCATGATATCTTGAGAAAGAGGGAGAATCATGGAATGAAACTCTAGAAGAAGGAAGATCTCACCACTGTGGTTCCAACACAATTGATGGTGGTCAATTCGGCAAACAGATGGAGGTTCAGGGGCTCAGAGGATGTTTTCAGCCATACGCGTCGTTATCAGTTGAGGAACCTAGAGAAGACGGTATTTTCGACGATTAGGCGTGACCCCGATCTGATTAATGAAAAAAATGAAACTACACGGTGTGTACTTCTGGGGTACATGGCGTGTACTTGGCCATTCCGTACTCTGCTTTATACAGCCTCCACATTGCCCCTACACACCATGTGTGTGGCCCGAACACGACCAGCAATTGGCCTGGTGCTGCATCAAAGAACACGGCTTGTACTTATAAAGTACACGATGTGTACTTCAAAAATTTCCAGATTTCCCTCTTTTTCTCAAAAAAACCAAAAATGGAAAAACATACTTGAAACGAAGATCGGGGTTCTTACAAACTTCCCCCTTTAGAGAAATTCATCCCTGAATTTTCCTAGCGAGGCATAGAGGAAGAAACCCCGAATAGCTCCGGCCACTGCGATCATACATCGACCTCCCTCTCGTAGGTCTCATCCTATACTTGCTCGTGCTGCCATAGCACCCACACCAGAGGAACATACCGGCCCAAGAGAACCTTCATACTACAATTGAAAATCCGGATAAGATGCTCCTCAAATGACGCATCTGCTTCAAGATCAACCTCCTTGGGTTGAAAGACATGAGATTGGTCTGAAAAGTTACGTCGGAGCTGAGAAAAGTGGATGACATCATACATTGCCTGGTACCTCTGAGTTAACTACAACCGATAGGAAACCATCCAAAATATCTCTAACACCACAAATGGCCTGACAAGCCGTGCAGAAAGCTTACCTTGTCTCTAAATCCTCTTGTGTCCCAACCTCGGTGTGATGCGTAGGAAAACCTGATCCCCGACCTCAAACTCCAGAGGTCTTCTCCACTGATTAGCATAAGACTTCTGTCGAGATTGTGCTGTATCCAACCTCTTCCGAATCTACTCTATCTACTATAAGGTCTCCTGATCAAGATGAGGTCCTAGAAAAGCTTCCTCTCCTACCTCCAACCAGCTTAAAGGTGATCGGCATGGCCTACCTTACAAAGCCTCGTAAGGTGCCATCTGAATAGTCACCTGAAAACTGTTGTAATCAGAAAACTCCACAAGGGAAATATGATTCTCCCAAGAACCACCAATGTCTATAATGTAAGATCGAAGCTTTTCCTCAAGCACATGAATCATATGTTCGGACTGGCCATCTATATGGGGATGGTATACTGTACTAAAAAGTACATGTGTACCCAAAGCCATCTGAAGCCCCTGCCAGAACTAAGAAGTAAAACGCGCATCCTTGTTTGAAACAATGGAGTGTGGAACTCCATGAATACATACACTCTCTCAGATGTACAACCGCCCCATATCATCAACATTGAAGGTCTCCTTGATCGGAAAGAAGTGAGCAACCATCGTAAGGCTGTCGACGACCACCCGAACTACATCACTCCCTCGAGGTGACCTCGGTAACCTTGTCATGAAGTCCATCACGAGATCATTCCACTTCCACTCGGGGATGGGTAATTGCTGTAAAATCCATGCTGGTCGCTGATGATCTGCTTTCACCTACTGACAAGTAGAACATCTTATGAAGAACCCAACAACATATCTCTTCGTATCTGGCCACCAGTACTGGTTGTGCAGATCACTATACATCTTGGTGACACTAGGATGAACTGCCCAAACTGAAGAATAACAATCCTGCATCAGTTCTTTGTGTATCTCTACTGGCACCCATACGCATCCCTGAAAGTTCAAGATCTCATCCTCACCCACTATCCATCCAAGAAGAGGATCCTATCCTAACACACTCCCCCGTAAGACTAGGCCTTCTGAGTCTGATAAATGCCTCGTTCGTACCCAATCGAGAGGAGTTGAGGTAACAACTACAGAAGAAAGAAATGTTTGTCCCTATCTATCGTGCACCTCCAAGTGCATCTCAGAAAACAGATCTATAAGAATCCACACACTACTGGCCTCCTATACTGCCTGAATTTGAGTTCTCTTACTCAACACAAAAACCACCGCGTTGCCCTTTCCTGGTGTATAGGCAAGCTCATAGTCGGAAGATGGTAGATACTCGACCCACCTATGCTGTCTCAGATTCAGATCATGCTGAGTGAAGATGTACTTGAAACTCTTGTGGTCAGTGAAAACCACAAAGTTCTCTCCAATAAGATAATGTATCCAACAGTGTAAGGCTTGAAAAATAGCCGCCAACTCCATATCGTGCATCGGGTAGTTCCTCTCATGTTTCCTCAACTGCCGAGACCCGTACGCATTGACTCCATCTCCTTGCATAAGAACAGCTCCCAATCCGACACCTAAAGCATCACAATATACTATATAGCTCTTGACCGGCTCTGGAAAGACTAGTATCGGTGCTGACTTCAACCACCCTTTTAGCTCCTGAAAGGTTGACTCACATGAATCTGGCTATAAGAACTTCACCACTTTCTTGGTCAGACCTGTCAGTGGTGCTGCAAGGCGTGAAATGTTCTGTATGACATGCCTATAGTATCCATCCAGCCCTAGAAACTCCGCACATCAAAGACATTCTTCAGTTGCTCCCAAGAAACTATAGCTCTCACTTTCTTTGGGTCTACAGATACTCCTGTATCTGAGATAACATGACCCAAGAAGTGAATCTGATCCATCCAAAAGTGTAATTTCAAGAGCTTATCATATAACTGATGTTATCTTAGTGTACTTAGAATGATCTCAAGATGAGTAGCATGGTCGTGTTGAGTGTGAGAGTACACCAAGATATCGTCCATGAAGACCACCACGAAAAAGTCCAAGTATGGATGGAACCCTCAGTTCATCAGTGCCATAAAAACTGCTGGCGCATTCGTTAGACTGAATGGCACGACCGTATACTCGTATAGACCATACCTTCTGTTGAAGGCTATAAGAGGTATATCCGATGGTCTAAAACCCAACTGATGATAACCGGACCTCAAATAGATCTTCGAGAACACCTGGGATCCTCGAATCTAATCAAAGAGGTCATCGATCTTTGGAAAGGGATATCAGTTCTTGACCTTCAACTGGTTCAGCTTCCGATAATCCACACAAAGCCTAAGGCTGCTGTCTGCCTTTTTTGCAAACAGGACAGGCGAACCCTAAGGAGAAGTACTGGGTTAGATGAAAACCTTTGTCTGCAACTCCTCCAACAACTTCTTGAGCTCCTACAACTCAGGTGTAGCCATCCTATAAGGTGGAATGGACACCATTGCCACCCCTGGAACGATCTCAATCAATAAGTCTACCTCACGCTCCAGAGGTAGACCTGAAAAGTCCTCTGGAAAGACATCCCTAAAATGATCCACCAGTGGAGGAAACTCTAACCGTGAAGTCCCCTAGTCATACAGATAAAGACTCACAATCTAGGCTGTAACTCCTCCTAGCCCATGATGCTCTGTTCCAGTTCTACCCATCTGGACATCCCACTCGCCTCTATGAAGAAAAGATCCACCATTTGGTGATATGAAACTCACCCTACGGTGAGAGAAATAGACGACTGCATGGAAGGGAACAAACCAGTCCATATAGAGAATGACATCATAGACTGTCATCTCTAGGACATAGAGGTCCTATAAGAAGTGACACCCAGCAACCTCAAGAAGAAACTATCTACACTAATGTACACCAGATGTCCTCGTTCCCAAAGGTGTATCAAGAGCCAACATGTTGGAAGATGAAAAGATACAGAGCCCAAGGCACTCCAAAATATCAACAGAGATAAAACCATACTAATCACTAGTATCGAAAAGGGATGAAGATAAAACTAAGGCTACAAAGATTGTACCTCAAACTGTAGAAGGGCCGGGATCCTCCTCCTGATGGGTTTTCTCCATGGAAAATGTCTGGCCTGTACCGTGGCCCAGCACCCCTGGCTGACCACTCTGAGGTGATCTACTCTACTGTCGCTGGTAACCAATTGACTGGCCACCATGGTCATGACCTCCACCTTGGTCTGAATGGCTAGAAGAACTCCAGTTCCTAGACTGGTGAGAAACTAACAATATATCTCCTAAATGCGGGGTCATAGAAGAACCCCTACCACTAGCTATAGGAAAGAATATCTGACAAAAATGCTGAAGATGACCCATCTTGCCACAAGATCGACACTCCATCAGGTATCTTTGGCACTGAGGCCTAGTATGACCACTCCTACCACACTGGTGGCATACTACATGGATGCCCGAAGATGCATTCTGCCTACCCTGATCTCCTCTAGCAGACTCCATGCGGCGCTTCCTGCTATCATTAGGAAGAACACTGACTCTAGATGTCGAACCACCATAGCTCACTACTCCATAATCCCTCAGATTTCAGTCAGTGATCAGTGCCTGGTTGACGATAGAGGATATCGAAGTGAACCTGAAGATGTTCCCATGGGAACAGATCTCCTGCCTAACACCATCCTCGAACTTCCTAGAAAGGAACAACTCATCACCTGCTGGAATCTCTATGAAGCGCTAAAGCTCAATAAAGTGAGACGAGTACTCCATAACAGAAAGGGTCCCTACTCGAGACACATAAACTCCTAGGCTCAGTAGTCCCTCAAGGTCTCCAGATAAAAGTAATCATAGGAGATGTTCCAGAACTCATTACATGTCATACCCCATTGGCACCCGGACTGTGAGATGACCTCCCACCGCCTCTTGGAGGTGTTTCGGAGCATATAAGTAGCCAGATTTACCCTTTTCTCTGGAGGTATCTCCATGTGCTCAAAGATCGTCAGCGTGGCCTCTATCCATGACTCTACAGCCTGGGGTCCTCCATCCCCTATGAATTTAGGGGGATGATGCTACTGGAAAACCTTCCTAAACACAACCATCAACGCGGTAGGAGGTGGCGCTCCCTGAAAGGTATGCATCAACCTCAGGAAGTCCTCCTTGAACTGCGCATCGGTGCCTACAACGGGTATACCTACTGCTACCAAGGATGGAACAATAAGAGGATCTGCAAGAGGTCCCTGATCGGCCATATCCAGTGTCTGATCACCGTCAGGAAACTGACATACAACCAGAGGACATCTCGGAGGCATAACTCTGAAAGATCAAAAGCACACCTTAGATCAGGATTATCAAGGACATAGAACACAAGAGTACAAAATGGTAACAAGAGAATGAAACACTTATGTTTTACCAAACACGAATACACGACATGTATAAAACTACACGACGTGTTCTTTAAAGACATTTACATGGGCGTGTTACTCCGCCACCTCTGGTCATGTAACACCCCAGACTATATGGTGTGTTGTCCCCACACACGGCGTGTACTTGAATTCTGTTACCCTACCAGAGTCTCCTTACATGGCTAACTCACAGGGTCCTCTAAACCCTAGACTACACATCATGTTCACTAAGTAGACGACGTGTACTAGACAAGCCTCAGTGACCCATGTTGTTAGTTACACGACCGACTACATGGCTGACCCTTGCATGGCGTGTTTTGAACAAACATAACGTGTATAGGAGAAGATAACATCGACCCGTGTTGTTTGTGACACGACCGGGTACCTAGAACAAGGATACATGGAATGTTCATAACAAACATGGCATGTACGACCCGAGCTTCCCTGACCTGTGTTGTTAGTGGCATGGCTGGGTACACGACTCACTACTACATGGCGTGTACCTACCGTACATGGCATGTTCCTGAAAACTTTTTCACCACCCTGTGTTTCTGCTCACACAGTCAGTGACATGGTTTAAAACTACACGACATGTAGTCAAGTACACACTGTGTATTCTATGTTTTTCTAGGTAGTAGCTTAGAAACTACTCCGAAGCCCAGAAAACACCGAAAAAAAACATGGAGGTGCCAAATTCCGATCCGTGGGGGCCCATACTCCCCGTGAATCAAATCTTGAAATCTCCAACGTATCATATACAAGGGAAAAAAGTCAATGATACACCAAACTACGATTCATGTGGTCCCATAACCCAGAGGTCGGAGGATCGAAACCACCCTCTGATACCACTTTGTAACTTCTAGGTTTTGGATGCCACCCAGAGGCGCCACATACCCGGTCGGTCACATGGCCTCAAACTCATATCCCCAAACACCAGAGGGTACCGACTAGCATTGAGGCCCTTGGGTGTGATATTGGAGAAACTATGACCTCATTGGCAGAGTACATTGTAGATGTAAGCAAATCAGACAATAGTGGAAGTAGTAAATATCCATCAACAATAAACAATAGAAGACTAAAACAATAAACAACTGGAGCACACATGTATATATGAAATGATGCATGATACATATGTCTAGGAAAGCATCCAAACAAGTCACAATGCTGAATACGGTACTAAACCAAAGTACAAAAGAATGAAAAATAAGCAACTCCTCAGCATCAGAAGACTTTTCTTGGTCCCATGCTCTCCTCCTACAAAGAAATCAAGTACAAGAAGTCTAAGGGCGCTTTCCTTTGTCTATACCTGCAACAACATAGTCTGTTTGGCCCCAAAAACATGACCCAAACAGGGTGTGATACTAATCCAAGTAGGAAACCAACTAAGGATATGTGCCTTATAGTCATTGAGTATATAGTAGGTAATAGTACAATAAGCAGTAAATAGTAATAGTAAATAGCAGGCAGTAAACAGTAAGCAGTAGTAGGATGAAAAACATCAGTAATCAATTCACAGAACAACAAGTAGTAGAGAAGAAATCCTCTAACCACAATAGGAACCCTCCTGGGAAGTACTCGCAACCAACCCCTCTGGTCCTATCCAAGAAGTACTAACAACCCTCAAGGTAGTGCACTCAGCCTAACCCCTCTGGTTTGGTCATATGAAATTATAAGACTCCTTGGGGAAGCTCGCTCAGTCTATTCCCCTTAAAGTATAGGGTAGTCAAAGAATCTCTGGGGAAGATCATGTGGTCTAACCCTATAATATCCCCAAGGTCTAGAAACTCTCTAAGTAAGTTCGCTCGGTCAATTCCTCCTATAGTCTCAGGTCTATCACAGACTCTCTATGGAAGCTCACTCAGTCAATTCCTTCTCTAGCCTGGAAAGGTATTAAAGAAATCCAGACAAAGTAAAGACTCTCTGAGGAAGCTTACTCAGTATACCCTCGTGTAGTCTATAATATCCAATACTCTCTGGGAAGCTCACTTGGTCTATCCCCTATAGTATATAATTTCTAAGACTCTCTTACGAAGCTCACTCAATCTACCCTCCTGTAGTCTATTACATCCAAGACTCTCTGGGAAGCTCACTCGATCTATCCCCTTGTAGTCTATAATGACTATGACTCTCTAAGGAAGCTCACTCGGTCTACCCTCATGTAGTCTGTAATATCCAAAACTTTCTAGGAAGCTCACTCAGTATACCCCTTATAGTCTATAACACCATGTTCTCACGGTCCCGTGCTTGTCAGTGCATAATAAGGCTATAAGGCCAAAGTACTCCTACATAGCTACCTGGCTAACTAGTCTACAACATAACATGCCTCTCTAGAAATCATTCCATCCTACGGTCACAAGTCATGGAAAAAAGGTATAATGACCAAAGTCTATCAAGAACCAAAGGTTGTAATAAGAACAAGGCATGTTAAATACATCCAATCACAATAATAATCCCCAAACATGATCAAATTACCTCTATACAAGCATACAAGCATGGTAGGAAAACAACAAGGGATAAACGGTAAACACGAAATACCCCGTTCATAGGTATTGCTGGAATTTTCACAAAAAACTAAAGGAATTCAAAAGTTAAGGCACAAACCACCTACCTTGATGCATAGAGATCAATATAATTTGACCACGAGGTTTGATTCTCCTTATAATGACGTAGATCTATGAAAACTCACAAAATGTTCAGCCCACAATATCTTTAGAAAGAGGGAGAATCATGGAATGAAACTCAAGAAGAAGGAAGAGATCATTGTTGTGGTTCCAACTCAATCGAAAGAGGTCTATTCAGAAAATAGGTGGAGAATTGGGGTCTCGGATGATGTTCATGGCTGTACGGGTCGCTCTCGGTCGAGGAACCTGGAGAAGAAGGTGTTTTCGTCAATGAGGCGTGACCCCGGTCTGATTAATGAAAAAAAGAGACTACACTAGGTGTACTTCAGGGGTATATGGATTGTACATGGACTCTCTGTACCCTGCTTTAAGTAGCCTCCACATCACGCCTACACACTATGTGTGTGGCCCGAACACGGCCAACAAATGGCCTGGAACTGCATCAAAGTACACGGTGTGTACTTCGAAAATTTCTAGATTTCCCTCTTTTTTTAAAAAACAACCAGAAATGGAAAAATATACCTGAAACGAAGATCCGAGTTCTTACATCAGTATATATATCTAGATTTCAATAATGTTCTCCAATATAGAGACCAATTTATATATTATTCTATGTGACCATTGGTCATCTAATTATAGCATTCCAAAAGGGTTTTTTATTAACCCTTATCACAATGTGGGATTTAAAACATTGGAAATATCAAAAAATATATCAACTATATCGAGTTTATATTTTGAGGATACTATTTAATTAATGTGGAAAGAATGTAAGACCCTGAAAATATAAATTAGGAACATTGTGATTAGATTCATTTATCAAATGCGACATCATGTTGCAGGGGAGTATAATATATTTTTAATTTATAATAGATTTAATATTTTAAAGAAATTCAATATATTTTATAGTATTTGAAGATTTTATCACTATGTAATTAAACATCGCATGAAAAAAAAAAATTCTTTAATTTATTACATTACAAGTATGATATAATTTTATCAGAAAACAATATATTATTAAAATTATATTTTTTAATATAATAATATATAACAAACCCATTAAATTAGTGTTTATGAATAATATTAACTATCATTTATTGATTTGTGGCACAAAAAATATAAATTCAATTCAATGGTAAATAATTAATTGTAAATGAATATATAAACCAATTGAATATAATGAGAATTTTCTTATAGAAAATTATTTTTATTATTACCATGATAGTTTTTATAACAAATTAAATTACATAAAATTAATCAATGATTCTAATGTAATATATATATTATATATTAAATAAAATATTTTTTATATTCATATAAGAGTTTTTATTAGTATAAGAGAAGTACAAAACCAATATTACACATAGAAACATATATTTTAATGAAGGAGATTTTACCATCTTTTATTAGATAACAAATTTTAAATACATTTTTTGGAATTTTTATTAATAATATAGGCCAATATTGTATTAATATTTTAAATAAGATAATAAAATGTTTCTTAGAGAATTTTTTTGATATTTTTATATAATGTTTTAGTTTTTTGTAAATAGTGATGAATGCATAATTTAAAATAAAATATTATTTTTATATAATTAATTTGTACAATTAAATTATAATTTATAATTGTTTTTAAGTTTAATTACATTATTTTTTTTAAATAAATCCAATTTAGGTCCTTAGATTCAATTAAAATTTTAAATATTATTTAAAAACACAACATCATTTTGAACATTTTTACATAAAAAAACAACATTATCGTCCTATCTGTGGGATTAAATTTAAATTATTTTATGCCACTTCTATTATTAGAAATTGGAAAAATATATTCCATATATGGGATCTGAATATTTTATAATCAATAATAAATACATCATAGTTGTTTAAAAAATAAATTAGTGACATTAATTAAAATTAATTACAATGATTATGGTGAAATTAATCATAACAATGGAATAAAATCTAATCATAAGGTCCAAAATGACCTAAATACCTTTTCAAATTCCATTTGATGTAAAAATACCAATATAATAATCCATTTTCCAGATTTGTTTCATTATTGGATCGACATTCAGTGGAAAAAATGTGGGTGTAATTCCCATTTAAAAATTTTACATGATTTCCACTCCTCCCACGCAATAAAAAGCCACTCAACCAACCCACTTCATCAAAACTTTAAAGACACTATTGGTAGGATATTTTATTCCCATGCAGCTGCTAAAAATACATACCATAATCCTAGAAGCCTATAATTTGTTTGAAATCAAACAAAGGAATCCCGTTGGTTAAAACAAAAAGTAGTTACCCAAAAAAGAGGTATCATATTTTCCCAAACAATTTAATTTTATTTAAAATATCCACCACATATAAATTTTATCCTCAATATAATTATTTTTTCAACTCTTTGGTGCTTAATTTTTTTTTAATTTTTGTTATGAATATATGACATCAATTATCAATTTATTCAGTGAATCGATTTTATTAAAAAAGTTTCCTAATAACATTTTAATTTTTTTAACCATTTAGTAGTATATTTAATAAAAACATATTTAAACATTTTTTCTAAACAAATATTTTTGAAAGGATTTTTTATGTAACATTCCAAACATTCCATTTTTGTAAAAATTTTATCATTTAAAAGTAAGGTTTTTTACCTCCTATAAAATGGTAAAATTTACCCACCACAATTTATTTGAATCGTTGTTTTCTTGTTTAAATGTTTACATTTTAATGAATTATTTTTATAATGATTATCAAGAAATGGTTTTTCAAAATGTTTTTCAAAACAAAATGATATTTTCTTCAATATTATTTATCAAATTTATTATTAAAGTATTTCTATTCCACAATGACAACAAACCTTTATTTTTACTCCACAAGGGATATATTTTATTGATATTATCCATATTCTTCGTTGGGATGGATTACAAATAATTTTTCTAAAGGTAGTATTCACATTCACATCATTGATTTCTTTTGTAGTCCCATTTTTATATTTAATTTCCACTAATAATTGACCATTGAATTTCCCCAAATTATATATATCATTTATCATTTATATGTTCATTTCCTAAACTATATACTTTTTTCAGTCAATTTTTACTTTGAATGTTATGTTATTATTATTTGGGGGAATATTGTAATATTTGTATCCATTATTCAATACCGATATTTGATAAGGCATATTTTTTATTCAATATGAGGTATGATTTATACATTCAATGATGGTTTGTGCATAGACATTATATATCCCAATGATTTATCGGTATATTCATGCAATTAAATTTGTATCCAAAAATCCATTAGTGTTTCTTCCAAGAAGAATATGAGGGTTTAAACCCATAAACATAAATTTTCTTCATAAAAGTTCATGATTATATGGTGGTTCATGTTCAATTAACATTACTTCCAATAATTAACCATTAACATTATTTTAAATAATATTTATCCATGATATTTTGAATCAACATATTTATAGATGATTTTAATTTATATTTCATTCATTAAATGGGAAGTATTTCTATTTATCACATTTCTATATTTATTTTTTCTTTATGTAGATAGTTGAATGGATTATGTCCTAAGTTATTACCAACACTTAATGTCTATGAACATAATTCTCAATTTTTGT
Source organism: Viscum album (assembly GCA_963277665.1). NCBI lineage: Eukaryota > Viridiplantae > Streptophyta > Magnoliopsida > Santalales > Viscaceae > Viscum > Viscum album. The sequence continues at coordinate 234,541,436 of OY728128.1, forward strand.
TATTACATGGTATGTGTATTCAATTATTTACAATGAAATAATTTTTACTATCATTGATTATTATTTCTCCCACTATAAATTACACTTACAGAGCATTTGAGATCACCATTGTTTTGTTTCCATTCCATAGTAATCCATGAAACCTATTATGAATGATATACAAGGACATAATAGATGGGATAAATTTATCCTCAAACGAATTTTTTTTCTAATTAATGTATTAAATTTCAAAACTAGACTCATGTATTTATATTTTTTACCATAGATACTAACTGATCATTCATTCATGATTTGATTCATTGTAATCATGCTAATATAATGGTATTGGGGAACGAATCTGGGATTTTTGGAGTCATGATTCAATAAAATAATCAATTTTTCATATAGTTTACTTTGACTAATAAAATATTTGGTCTTTCTAGATGAGAAACATTATTTATTATGAAAAAGAAGTAAAATAAAAATAACATTTTTTTAAATAAGGTCAATAACATCACAAAAATATTTTTATGAAATACTTCCTTAAACTATTCCAATTCAATATATTCTATTTATTACTTTTTACTTGTGTTCTTTAACAATTCCAATTATAAATCAGATTCTCTATCTAAATTATAGACTTCCATAGTGAAATTATACTTCTTATAACAAAAAGCACATAAAATATAGGCTCTTTTTTTAACCCATGTTCTGAAATGATTGGATAATATGATCAACTAAATTTCAGTGGTCATTGAATTATAAATTTCTCTATGGATAGATGATCCTTTGATAAGGAATACATTTCTTGTTGTTGAAGTATATGTTCAAAAATATAGGCATCTGGGTAAGAATAACTATAATATCTTGAACTATACCATCCATGGAATTACAAATGTTTCTAGGATAATCATTGCATTGTCCCTTATATGTTTTGTTGTCTTGGTTCCCCCTGAATCATATTATATTCTATAATATAATAGGATAGATAAAAAATTATTTCAACTAGATTTGAATTGTTTTTCCTTTTATGCATTTATCACAAAATAAAAATGTTATGGGATACATACAAATTGATTTTTTTAAAAAGATTCATTTAAATACTTTAATCAAAATGGTTTCCATATCATTATCTATTTCTAATTCCAATATTAATGATACCATATTATGATACCAGTTATAGAGATACTAATTTTTCTTACATTACCATTAAATAATTTTAAGGATAAAAATCAAAATAGTGTTACAAAAATAAGAACAAATTTTTTTTGTGATTGTTAAATTAGGCAGATAAATATCATTCAAAAATATAATACACAAACATTTAATTAAAATATTCTTCTATATCCCATTAAATATAACGTTATATTAATATATGTAGTCACATGAGGATATATTCCAACAAATAGGGGTGATCTAGAAGCTCAATAAGAGGACAAATATGGGAATGCATCAAAAATTTTGAGTGAGAATAATCATGAACATTTTAACATACAGATAGGATAATAATACACCTACTGATGGAAACATTGTATAAGTCAGTGGAATATAGAAGTGCATAAAAATGAATCATCAGGTTTTAGTTTTCAAATACCACACATAATTGTGAAAAATTATATCATATTGCTCATGCATTAGAAATGTGTATAATCATAACATAATAAATTGGAAAACAATATAGAATCAGGATCATACCTAACACTATTCATCCCATGAGATTAACTATATTACCCAAATCAATAAAGGTCAATATAATTCTACGACCACCCGTCACATCATAACATTTACATAATAAATCATACCACATAGAACATATATCAATAAATGTACTTTTGTAACCTATGCATAAGAGTGGGGATCATAAGGATTTCCATAATCATGATTTCAGGAATATATATTGTGTTCCTAAATATAAATGGTAAAATAATATATTTTTTATATGAATAATTATTTTTTAGAGAAGTTGAAATAACCCATAATGAGTCCTGATGAGTTATGGAAAGTAGAGATATTTTGGAAAATTTTTTTATTTTTCATAAAATAATATTGGAAATAGGTATATTTCCAAAATGAAATGGAAGAAAATAAGAAATTATATTTATGGGAAATTAATGGAGTATTCATACAATATATGTCATGAATGTTGGATAATCCAATGAAGAACAGCTAGTTTTGAGAATCCCATACCATTTTTATAAAATAATTATTCACTTAAACTTAATATCATAGATTATAAAATTATAATCATTTATTACATAATATATAAAATAATCTACAAGTAATTTATTTATAATAATTTTATTGACATCATTTAAGTCCATTTTTAGGTGATATTGATTTCAATTTCATTGTTACAGGATTATTTATTTCTTCATTTATTATTGGTTCCCCTATGTATAATTATATGAGTAATTTCATATTGAATAAAGTCACAAGACGTGGAATTAAATCGTATTAATAAACATCCATATTTCTAAATTAACTTATCTATCATTTTCTTTTCTAATTTGTGGATTATTCATTAGAATAAATATTAATAAAAAATGAATAATTTTTTTGGCTGTTTTTATGACCATTGCAAAAAATTATCATTTAATTTGATATTATGATTATATATTGGTAAAATAAGAAGATATAAAATTTATTGTGTATATTAAAGTGTTATAGGACCATTATATTTGTTTTATTACTATTAATTTATATGGAAATGGTAAATGAAAATTCATCATCGATGAAGGTGGGGAATCGAAATATTAGAGAATGTTTTTCATTTAAAAAAAAGAAGAATGTAAGAGTTTTTTAATGTATATTATAGAAAAAATAATATTATACTATATATATGATACTAGAGTAAATTTTTTCTATTTTTACTTGTATTTGAGGAGATGATAAAGAAAAAATTGTAATTGAAAGAGATGGATTGAGGGTTTTACCTCTTGAGTGTTGACTCCATGAGATCCTCTTTAAGGCACATGGGTTTGGTCTTTGTTGAGACAATAAGAAATTTGATGTGGGGAAGAGGTTGTTTATGGGATTTATTAGAATTTATAAAATATAATATTCTTTAAATGTGTGAGGAGAGGAGGTGGTGGGGTTGTATTTAATGGGGATGATATGGATGTTTTATAACTATTTTATTCATTTGTTTATTAATTTGGTAAGGAATATCAGTTGTGATGATTTATATGAAATTATATAGTATTTGGTTCTGTATATCACCATATATTGGCTTTTTACATAATACATATATCATTTTTCATTAAAAAATTAATTAATTTGTTAAATACAATTAATTACCATATTTCATTAATCATAAAAAATTGAACTATTTCAGATAAATCCAAAAAATTCACGTTAACTATTTTTTAATATGTAGATATAAAAAATGAATTCCACATTATAAAAATAATTTCTTATGCTTGAGAAATTTTATTTTTAAATAAAAACATAATTTATTTGAGTAATACAAATGATAATATTTTAATCGAAATTATGTCCCTTTGAAAAAATAATAACGGTCTCATAAAATTATTTTTTCATTATTATTATTAAATGGGGTGGTGTTCTGGTCAAAGACTAAAACACAAACTTTATTAAAAAATGAAACAAGAAAGGATTACATGAGTCTGAAGTAAGGAATTTTTTTAACACCCCTTACAAAAAGAGGGGGTATCTGAGGAGGAAGGTCACCCCTCCAAGAATCCTCAAGATTAACTCCCATGTTGGGAATTCCATCAGTATGCTTGTTAGCATCCCGGTAGGTATTGCTGACAATGATGTTGACTTCCGATAGAGAGTGCAAACAGTTCATCCAATGAGGAGTAAGAGTCCAAGCTAAGTGAATGGCGCCATTCCAAATGGACTGGACAGTAGTAGTTGAGTTGCTCTCAATCTAAATATTTTTCCAGTTTCACAGCATGGAAAACGATGTAGTGTGAATCAAACTCATCATCTCAGCTTCCAAGGAGAAGGCGAAGCCACAAGATCCATTGAAGAATCCATGAACCTGGTCTATGTTGTTTCTGAATATGGAACCACAACCTACAGGGGCTGGGTTGCCTTTAGAATCATCATCAACATTGATTTTATCCATCCTTGAGGTGGAGCTTTCCAAAAAGCTTCCATATTGTATTTATGGCGAGGGTACCTCCCATTAACACTGATGCACCTATGAAACCCATGATCTTTTAGCCGAGTTACTGCAATGATCCTTCTGAAGAAAAGAAACCTCCTGTATAGCACTAAGAATTCTCATTTTATCTTCATTAATATTGAATAAGTTATTTTCATAAATTTAGTCATTTCCACCATACCAGATAACATGTAGAAGCACTGCTATAGATGAAATATAAAGATTCCTGATTTTATGGGATTCAGATAAATCCAAAAATCACTGCAACTAAGAGGATATAGAGCTACAAGGAAACCTTATGCACTCAAAAATATAAAGAATATAATTCCAAAGGGCAGTTGAAGTATCACAAGAAAGGAAGAGGAGATTAATGTCCTCTCAATGCTGATTACACATACGACATTTGGAACAAAGATTATTCCTGATTTATGGTTACTAGATATCAGTGGGATGCATACCATGAGAAATACACAATATGATAGTGAGTCTTGAGGGCTTTAATGAAGCTTTATTATTGTTTTTTTAACTAGCTTAAACTAATATCACCATTGTTTAATAAAGGGTTATAGTATCTTTTGGAATCAAGAATACCATTATGACTAGGGTCCCATATTAGTTGATCATCAGTAATAGTGAAAGGATTACTGTCCACAACATGCTTTATATTATCAGATTATCAAGGGTTTTGAATTTGTAAGATCCCCTTGATGGAATCATTAATATGATGAGGAAGTTGAGTGTTAGACATAAAAGAGATAAGGGGTATACCAGTCCAGTTTTCAATCCAAAAATTTAAATTAGAGTCTTTTCTTGCCATCCATCTGGAGTTCTTCCTAATAGAGATGATCATATTCTTAATGGAAGGCCATATTGATGAGGTCAAATAATAGAAATTTTTTTTCCTTAATTTATCAAGGAAGTGAGTCCTATGAAAGTCCATCGAAGAAGAATTATTGTGAATTAGGTTTCGTGTGATCTTATCTTGAAGGGATTCATTAAAATTATTATGGTTTTTTATGCCAATACCTCCTTTTTCAATAGGTTTTCAATAAGTAGACCAAGGAACAGTAACCAGTTTTCTCTCCACTGTGCTCCCAGTCCAGACAATTTTTTTAATGTAAAAATTAATGCATTTCAGGAGACCAGAAAACCATTTATAAATCATCATGGAATAGACAAGTTTAGAGACAATAGTGGAATTTAAAAGGAAAATTCTTCCTGCCATGGATAGGTTTTTACCATTCCAAGAGTAGAGTTTTCTAAGGGTTTGGTCAATGATGGGTGAGAAATAGGTATATTTTTGTCTTCCCCAAAAGATAGGGAATCTAATATTAGTAAAGGGTATAGAACCCTCCTTGATCTCCAAAACACTGATAATGTTGCTTTTCCAACTAGTGGGATATCCTTTTCCAAAGTAAATAAATGAATTATGCCAACTAACAGGCTATCCAGACACCTCTTCATAGAGAGTGATTATGGATTTATGATTATTAATATTTCTTTTGTCCCCCTGTAGAAAAAATATAATTTCATCATCATAAAGAATATGTGTGGGGTCATTCTTGTTCCAGGAGGTAGGGATCGGTTTGATCATACCATTTTCTATAGACTGTGTGAGTACTCTACATAAATAGTAGTCAGTAATAGAGAAGAGGTTATCAGGGAGAGGGTCTCCATCCCTAACCCACCTTAGAACGTTTTAAATAACCTCTATGAGAACCTTTTGTTAGAATGGAAATATGTGCCGAGTTAGAAAGAGTTCTAATTCTATTGATAAAGGTGTCATTAAAATTGATGTGTATAAGGACCTTAAAAATAATGTTCTAATCCTTGGTATCAAATGCCTTTGTAATGTCAAGTTGAATGGAAACATTACCACCTAGATTTTTACCATTTAAAATATTGTTCGATTTAGAGGCAAGGAAAATGAATTATTTTATAGACCATCTTTTTATAAAACTGAATTGATTCTAGGAGAAAATTCTATTGCTGATGGAAGAGATTCTACTAGCATGTATTTTATTGATAATTTTGAAAGGATAATTTATGAGAGCAATGGGTCTAAAGAGATGTATTTCATCCAAAATATCCATTTTAGGAATTAGGTTAAGAAATTGGGAGTTTAATCCATAAGGAATAATGCCTTTAGAGAAGGAAGTTTTAACCATGCAATAGACGTCGTCATGAATGATATCCCAATGCTTTTGGAAAAACCCGTTATTAAATCCATCAGGTCTAGGAGCACTATCCGGATTGAGTGTAAAGACATTGTATTTAATTTTTTGATCCAAAGTAATTTTATTAAGAAATGAATTTTCATCTCCAGACACCATAGCTGGATTGACATCAGGGAGAATATCTTTATGAATTCCAGGACCATTGAAGATATCACAGAAATTGAAGACCACAAAATTTTCAATACCTTCATCAATGTTGATAAGATTCCCCTCATATCTAAGATAGGCAAGAGTCCTATAATATTTTCTAACTCTATGAAGATAGTTATAGAACATAGTGTTCCTATCCCCATTATTGAGCCATTTGGTTTTAAAAATTTCTTTTTTCAGGTTATCATTAATGTTATGTAATGTGACCAGCATAGAAGAAACGTTGATTTCAAGATGGGTGTTGTTAGTGAAGTTAGAGGAGTTATTATAATTTTTAATTTTTGTGAGATAATTCTCCAAAAGGTTAAAATCATTCTCTATTTCATTTGATTTAGTTTTACAAAAATTCTTGAGGACTTCCTTGAGGTTTTTCAATTTCATAGGACAAGAAAATGAGTCCTTATATTCATACAAATTAGCACAGGAGTTTTTGATAATATTCACACAGTAAGGATCAGAGGACCTGGTAGTGTTATATCTAAATGGAATCCTAGGTTTGATGAGATTATGTGAAAAATTAACCCATATAGGGTGTTGATTAGATGCAGCTTTCAGAAGAGTGATGCATGGAATATTATCCCATTTTGCTAGGGAGTGATCATTAGTGAAAGCCCTGTCAAGCTTAATGGCCACTACTCTATTATAATGATGTCTATACAAATTATATTTGGAACCAGTTAAATTTACCTCAATATGATTATTAGTTTTGATGGATATTTTAAATTCCCTAGAGGAAATAGTGGAGTGATAAGATCCTATTTTTTCACAAGGGTCTAAAATGGATTTGAAGTCCCCAAGTATAAACCATGGATTTTGAATTGTGTTAATATGTTTAGTGATCTCATTCCAAAGGGGCCTCCTATCATAATATCTTTTATTCACATAATCAAAATTAGTAAAAACATGAGTATTCTCAAATGTGAATTCACAAGTATATCTATGATTCGTAATATTATGAATGTTCACATTTTTCATGGAAGAATGAGAAAACATCCAAAGAGTTTCAACCGTCATACCATTACTACAATCTCCTAGAAAGGAATAACCCAAAGATCATAGATTCTTGGATCTAGAAGCATAATTAATTTTTGGTTCAGCCATATAAACAAAAAATGGATGATGAGTGCTAATAAATCTATTTAAGACATTAAAGGTGTTAGGGTTCGCAATGTCCGGACATTTCAAGAAAAATAAATTCATTTGGACATATATGGGGGGGGTATATCCCTTTTCTTTTAGCTTCTAGATGAATTTTATCTGGTTATTATTCGAGAATAAGTCGATATATTTGTTCTACCATGCTTCACCTATGTAGCCAAAGGGGAAACCAAATAGGTGTTAGTTTCACCTGCACTAGAAATAAGATGAGAGTCAACATCACCTTGACGGCTTGAAGCCGAGAGTAGCTTCTTACATGGTGCAGTAAAGGGTAGGTCATTTATATATCCCAAATTTGAATTAGAATCAGTATGCTCAGGAGTTTTAGAGACCTACTGAGGAGCATTTTTTTGTCCAAAATAGGAGGATAGTTGGAAGAATGAAGGGTGACAAGAGTACTATCTATTCTCCAAGGATGCAATGATTTATTCGGGAGGATAGCAGTTCTTTGTTATTGATTACCCATACTGCCTAGGAGGGTTGGGTATCGATGTTCAAAATGGGTTGTTTAGACCCTCCACTTATATTGGGTGGGCATTTTAGGTTCAGTGCTTGTAATTTGAGCATCAATGGTACTGTTTTCTATGGCTGTAGGGGTGATTTGGGAGTTGTTTTCAGTGTAATATTTTCCTCTTTATTTGAAATGGGTGAGTGATCGTTCATCCCTTCAAAATTCTTCAAAGGGGAAGTGATCAAATCATTGGAAGGGTTCAGAGTAGGAGAAGGTTCCTCTGATGTGTTACAGGAATACGAATAATAAGAATGTGAGTGCTTAAGGATTCTGTAGATTTTAGTTTCATTGCCCTTCCTAATAACATGTTTAATAGATTTATTGTTAGGTTCCTCAGCCAGTTCTTCCAATGTTTTCACACTTCCAACTTCCAACTGACCTATGGTTTTGGGTTTGGCAACCCATTTCTCCTTTTTTCTTCTTAGATGTTTCAGGATTGTCAAGTACATGTTCTTTATCTTTCTTATGTTTTTTTATTTCAGTCCACTCTGAGTGACTAGGTTTAGAGTATTGTTTGAGCACAATCTAACAATTGAAGACTTAGTGTCCAACAGTTTTGCAGTATTCACATTAGGGGGGAAGCCATTCATATTCAATTTTTTACCACAGTCCTATACACATTATAATTAAAAACAATTGATGGTGTTAATTTATATTCAATATTTACATCAATCATAACATGATAAAAAAGGTCTAGGTCCCCATTTAATGTTCTTTGATCAATTTTATGGGGAGTACCACTGAAGGATGATAGTTCATTAAAAATTTGAGGGTGCCAGAAAAACCAATTAAGGTTGTGTAGTCTTACCCACACCTGAGACGTGGTGTTACTATGATTGTTATGATTGAAAGAAATATCCCATTGAGAGATAAGAAGGAAACCAGGTCTCAGTTCAATATTTCCTAATTTCCAAACTCTATCAAGATCATTTTCTGAAGAAAAGTGAATATGGAAGTACCCCTTACCAAGAGAGACTTGTTTCCAGTTTGTAAAACACTAATATAAAGCAATTTGAGGGTTCAATTCAGAATAAGATCAGGGTTTTTCACCTTGGAGATAAGAAACTTGACCCATAATTTAAAACATACAGATCTGTGTATGTTGTTGTTGATCATCTGGTTCGGCTTCAATAGAATAACTTCCATCTTCCATTTTCTTTATCATTGACGGCTTCATCGATGGAGGTTTGGAGTGATTTTTACCCGTCAAATATTTAAGGAAGGTAATCCCTTTGAACCTCATATTTGTTGCTTGTAACAGCTCAGTTTTCTCCACATTTGTTGCCTCATCGTCAATTATATATTTTATAAAAATAAATAATAATTTATATAATTATATTAATTATAAAATTATAAATAAATATTTAGGTTTTATAAAAATTTCAAACATAATTTATCATGTTTAATAATTTTATTTACTTATACTTTTATATGATTATGTCATATTTTAATGTGTCAAATACCTTAATTTTATTTGAACCTTCGTAGGTGAGGATACAATTCTATTGGTCTTGTTACAATTATTAATAGTTTTATGATTATTATAATGGTCAGAAAACTACTCCATCGATATATGATTCTTAATATATATTTAAACATATTATTTTAATCATCATATATGATAATAATGTTTTCATTATTCTCCCTATGTCATAAATGTTTTTTTACACAATCTAACGTATTTATATGAAGAGGAATTTAATTGATAATATTCTTTTTTCATTACATTAATTCTATGATAACCATTACCAGTATTTATTCTATTTATACTTACATTAGTTATATTGGTAATAATAATTAGTAACTACACATTGTTATTAATCTCACAACAATCAAACCACCACCCTTGGTCTAAAAACCCTCAATGTTTGAATTAAAACTCAATACTTATATTCAAATTTTCATATTTTTAGAGTATTCAATAAATTATTCTTGTAAATTCCAATTTAAATCTATCAATATAATTAATAAATAATCATGAAATTTTGAGAGAGTATTAAATGTAAATATCATAGAATTTGGTTGATATTTATATTTTCATTCCATTCAATTAAATTTATCACACAATTTGATAAGAATGTTCTATTATTGTAATTATATTTCAATTATAATTAAACACCCCAAGATGACAATGTCTAAAAATGGGAGGGAAAATTAAATGTATCATCGATCCTTTCTCCCATATCTATTAGAAAATGGACTAGACTAGTTAATATAATCCCATGAAAAAATATAAAAAATATATACCCTATTGATAAAAAGTAATTTGTTTCTCCATGTGTGACAAATTTTCGGTCTCTTAATATGGCCTACCATGAATATAATAAATCCTTAATAATGGAAATCATTGACTAATGTTTCTATGAATATATATTAAAATTATTTTTTATCAATTAACATTATTATTAAATTGATGATAATTTGGGACATTTTGAAAATGATTTATCCAATATGGATATAAGAAAATAATACAATTACAATCCAATTCTACATATTTTTAATCATTGGGATTTTATATGATCTGTATAATATTCTATGTAACATTCAATATTATATGTAGATTTTTTTTATCAATTTACCCTGACCATTGAATTAATTTTTTCATTTAGTGTATCATTATTTATTGGAAATCCATTGAGGAATTTTTTATATCAATGTTCCTTCCTCAATCAATTGGGAGAAAATGGTTTTCTTAATTTTAAATAAATTCCATTTTATTTTATATTGATTCACAATTCCTTAGAATGCCTTCTATTTGGATGTCACAAAAATCATGAAACAAAAATATTTATAATTTTCTAATTTCTTTACTCAAAATGTATTTATCAGGTAACATCTGTTTTTGAACATACATATTTATACTCAAAAATTATTTATGTTTTTAGATAAAATTCAATTCAAATATCATATTTATTTTAAAATATTTATTTATTTTTTAACAAAATTTAATGTTTTTTTAATTCATTAATAAAATTGTAAACATACAATAAAATCATTTTACCATATCCCATTGTTCTCATATTTAGTTCTAATAATTATTATAAAATGTTATTTTAAGGAAAATTGGACGTGTTTCCTTAACAGGTCATTTCATACAAATGATGTACCGTAATCTATGAGTAAGAAAAATTATCTATCATGGAATAAGGACCTCTTTCTATTATGTTTTACTTATAAATATTCATCTCTTATCATTTTTGTTCTACACTAACACACATATTTGTATCAATATTCAGTTCTTTCATTATTTGATGCTTTATGATAAGCCCCAGATCTTATTGATCATGTCCTATATAATGTAATTTCAGTAAAATATTCAAGAAGAAAAGATAGTATAAAATATACTAATACACCACATTTTTAATTTTATGAGACCATTAGACATGAATGATGAATAATTCAATAAATATAGATAGTAATTCATTGAAGAGAACCATTATCTTATAGTCAACATTACCCCTTATGATACATATAATGTAAATTATGATATGGAATATAAGGTCACCATTAATTTTATAACATAAATAGAAAAAATTACTGGGAATCAGTTATGTATCTATATTTTGGATTTAGTCTATTTTGGAAAAATTAATGTGACTCTATTTGTAAACATTGAGTACTAAATCATGTTTTCAAATCTCTTTTGAGTTTTTCAAAACCATTTATAGGACATTCTATGTTGTGAAATGATATCCATTTTAAATTATGTTATTATATAAAATATTTGATACATGGTTTTATAAATTAATTTTTCTATTAAAAAATTATTTAACATTTTTTAACATTCTATTTTCAATAATTTTTTAAAATAAATCACCATAATAAACAGTAATGAGGAATGTTGAATCTCAAGTGAATGCTGAATACATCAGGTTAGTTTAGGTTTTAATGGAATACCATTGCTGATGTGGGTTACAATTTATATAACCCCAATAATTAATATTTTTTCCTTTATAAATAGTTTTTATAATATTTTTCAACTATATATGAACCCAAATATAATAATAACATAAATGTTTATTTTTTTGCATCATCAAAATCCCGGACAAAATATTACAATAAAATATGAATGATTGATGTTGGTACATAAATGCAAGTCTTCAGGAATACCATAATAAATTTAAAAACCACTTCAAGTATTGAATGTATAACATTGTTTTAATAATAGTTCTCCACCTTCCCAAGGTATATGACCACTATGTATGTTTGTATATTTAAAAATGAAATATATTTATTTCCAATGTAGAGAATGATTTCATAATCAAAATTCATGAGTCAGAAGAAACTTTTTGTGGTGCATACAGTAACACACACAAACACACACACTTGTCACAACACGACCTCAAGAATTTATTTTTTTAATTAAATTATATAATTTAATAATTTCTTTCTTTATTTTTTAATTTTGGCTAGTTCACTAGAACCACATGGTTATAGGTATCCTAGCGGTTGGCTTAGGTGACTGTGCGACTAAAAAATACATTAAATAAATAAATTTATTTAAAATAACATAATTTAAATGTTTAAAACTTATTAATAATATTATACTTTTTTTAGATATTAATTATATTGTTATTTACATTGATATTTATATTATTATTAAAAATGAAATGAATATTATAAAAATTATGTTTATTATTATTATTGGTAATAATAATATTAATAATAATAATAATAATAGTAATAATAATAATAATATAATTGTTAATTGTTTTTTTAGATTAACATTAGGGAATCCCAATGGGGTCACACCCCCTCTCCCTCCCTACGTGTTGTGCCTGAACCCCCCATGTCACCCACCTTTCTCCCATCCATTCTCATATCGCATCGCCTCCCTAGCCGAAAACCTTCCATTAGGCACCCTCTTCCTCTCTAGTGAGACTCCACTCTAGCCACTCCTCCTCTCAGTAGTACCTGGCACTTTTCCATCTTACCCGCTCCTCTATCCAGAAGAACTTGTCCTTTAAAACTACCTATTCGTCACAAAAACATGTCAAGCACAACCCATTGTCCGCAGTGTCCATACCTTGTGCAACCCCCTGTCTTGTATGACCATTATTTGGCGATTTTCTACATGATTTTAGTGGTTCCATCACATAGCTAAACCCTATATGATCGAGGTTTATATAAACTATATTTTACTGGATTTCAGGGTGTGTGGAGTGTCTTTAAGGTCTTATTCTCTATTCCATTGAAGCATGGTTATAAATGGACCTTCTCTGTGGTAGGTGATTCTATACATTATCTTTTTTAGATGTTCTTAATATGATTTTGTGACGTTATAAATTTTTATTATGGATATTTATATATGGAATGGGGAGAAATTGAATTAGTTTAAGGATATATACTTGTATGTGTGGAAGTGTGTGTCTGTAATAGCGTTTTTGCAGGAGTTCGAATGATTTGGAATGGAAATATTTTGAGGTAGGGTTTTCCCATGCACATGACTTTTTATTTTGAGAATTTTTAATTTCACAACCCGTCCTCAGGGCCTGTGTTGTGACTACCCCAAGCCCGCCTTCCAAAGGCCAGGGGCTGGCGACTAGCACCAAAGGCGAATCCCTGATAAAAAGGGAAAGCATTGTTTTTTTACATGTAACACACACACAGTCTAAACACATACAGTAGAGGAAACAAGTAATAGAAATAGAAAAGTAAGGTGTGCTGAATGTAAGTGGTCCAGTATACAAACCCAACTGAACAACAAGTACTAGTACAAGAAAAAATGAAAAACAATGCCTGGATCACCCACCTAGAAATACTACCTAAAGGGTAGGTACAGAACATGATCAACTCGTCCCTACGGTACGTCCCATCTAGTCCAGCTCAGTGCAGTCTCCCGTCCATCACCCTGAGCCTCGATCAATGCTATCCATCGTCTGCATAGAACGCAACAAGGTGCAGGTGAAGCACGTGCAGGGGTGTGTATAACAATACTCAGTAGGGGACCCCGATACCCCTAAAGGTCTCCCAGAATCCACAAAGGATAAACCACAGTAGAAATATACAACCACGAAGTCCAACAAACCATACATAGGTATATTACCATAAATATACCTAAGTTACCAGTCACTGCCCGACTACAACACTTGATCCCAAACACAGCCCAGTCCACAAATTAAGTAAGGTCAATCACATAGATGATAATTATTGAAATACAAGACTCAGCTGTAAAGACCCGTAAAATTCAATAGAAATTTTTTCTTAATTTTCTTTAGAATTTTACAAGAGCGCGGTTTCAGACGGCACCTGATTCCGAGGCCCGGAGTGCCCGGAATTAATTTCCGAAGTTTGGCTCGGGTACGTTCAGTGAACGAACGAGCGGGAATTTCTAACTTTTGATCCGGTGCTCGGAATTGAAATCCGAGGGCACCGATGAACTCGCAACGCCGTTATTCGCTTAAAGAGACCTTTTCGGGAGTTGCGTTTGTTGCGGGTTGAAAGTTAGTTTTGGGGTTTTTCAGTTAAGTTAAATAAAATTGAGTAAGACAAATATTATGTTAACTTATTTTAAAAACCTACCAAAGGAGGTTGGAAATGGGACCCACACCCACTTAACCTCCCTTGGGAGGATTAAGTGTGGTGGGGCCCACACGAACCCCTTTTTCTTTTCAAATTCTCTCAACATCCTTTACCACCCTCTTTAATGGATTAAGTTACTTATTTAATTTTGGGGAGTTAAACTCTTTTGAATTTCAAACATTTGAAATTCTTTTGAGTTATGTTTTAATAAAATAAGATGTAATCTTATTTGTTTTTGGGTTGTTTTGTTTATTCCCTTGAGAGCTTTTTGAGAGCTCCTCTTCATCTTCAAGCTCTGACGAAGAACGAAGAACGCTCAAACTCCGACGAAGAACGACGCCTCTCTTCTTCGTCCTCAGTGTCAACAAAAGGGAACGCCGCTTCCTCCTCGGACCTTCTTCGTCGGAAAACGAAGATCCGCCAACGTCGTGTCTCTTCGGGCATAACACTTCGTCAACGGATTTGACGAACGACGACCGCGACGCCCGACCTCCGCGACACCGTCTTCCGCGGAACGTAGACGATTCTTCGAATCTTGAACCCGAGGTAGGGGTTGTTGTTTTATTCTTTATTTATTCCATTTCTTAAACATGGATCTCGCATGTCTAACATGAGACTTTGAATGTTTAAGTTGAGTTATTTGCTTAACGTGAGGGGGCCGGACCGCATGAACACGGCCGAACCCCCTCCTTCGTTCATGCTTAATTCTTGCGATGGAAGCAAAGAGGCGTGGTGTCGTCGCACCACGCGGATTACCGTGCGTTTAATTTACGCGGCACCGTCGCGCCACGCCGAGGAAAAATCTTCAAGAACGCGACGCCGTCGCGCCGCGTTGAAAAGAATCAAAGCACGGCAAGGGGCGCGGTGCCGTCGCACCGCGCCGGATGACGAACGCCGCGGCCGGTTCCGGGCCGCGGCGGGACGAGAAGACCGCGGCCGGTTCCGGGCCGCGGCGGGACGAGAAGACCGCGGCCGGTTCCGGGCCGCGGCGGAAGAGGAGACCGGCGGCCGGGCCGCCGGCGTCGGAAGCCGAGGAGGGGACCGGAATATCCGGTCCCGTTGGAGAAAACCGGCCGGCCAGCTGGCCGGCCGGACGTCTTAAAACCGGGGGAAATAATTCCCCCGGCCAGCACATAAAACCCCCCTCTTTAAGAGGGGGGCGGTTCCATGAAAGGGGGGCAGCAGCCCCCCGGTTTGTCCCTCCAAAACCGGCCCCCACGTGGGGCGGTTTTTGTTACCCAGGCGCGGCACAAAGGCCGCGCCACTTGAAGCAAAGCGGGGGCCTTGCCCCCCCGCGTGATCACCCACGTGCGGCGCCAAGCGCCGCCACCGCGGCCCGCCGCCGCCGCCACCGCGGCCCGCCGCCGCCGCCACCGCGGCCCGCCGCTTCCGCCACCGCGGCCCGCCGCCGCGCCACTGCGCCGCCGCCCGCCGCCGCCGTCCGCCGCCGCCGGCCCCCGCGCCGCCCAGGGGGGGTCGGGCCGGGTCGGCCCGGACCCGGACCCCCCGTTTCGAACCAGATTTGGTTTTTGGCTCGTAACTTGAGCCTCGGACCTCCGATCGACGAACCGTCAGCGGCAACGCGATCCTTGGATCGAGACGGTCGTTTCGGTATATCGCACTCATGGTTTCGGGTTACTTTGAGTTCGGCCGGGTTGGTTCGTTCACGGAACCAACCGGGCCTTCGGAGCGGAAACACTCATTATCTTGAGCCACGAACGTCCGATTGATGCACCGTCAGTCGCATTGCGTTCCTCTTAATGAGACGGATCTTTTGGCATACTCCGCCCGAGGTTTGGACGCAGGTGGAGTACGGTCGGGTTGGTTTTGCCTTAAAAACCAACCGGGCCCCGGAGACGAAAAAGCCAATAACTCACAGACCGGGCGTCCGATTGACGCGCCGTCTGTTTTGTTGACTTCCTCTTGATGAGACGGAACTTTTGACATACTCCGCCCGAGTTTTGGGTACAGTCGGAGTATGGCCGGGTTGGATTGTACCCGAAATCCAACCGGGCCCCTGGAACGGGAAAGCTGATATCTTTCAGACAGGACGTCCGCTTGACGAGCCGTCAGCGGCGTTGGTGGTTACGTTGAGTAACGGTCCCTTTGAGTATACCCTATGGGTGTTCGGGGTGCAGTTGAGATACGGCCGGGATTGGTTTCGCTCACGAAACCAACCGGGCCCCTGGGACGAAAAGGCTAATAACTCACAGACCGGGCGTCCGATCGACGCGCCGTCTGTTGCGTTGAGACCCCTGTGACGAGACGGTTCTTTGAGACACTTCTTCGCGGGACCTTGTGATACTTGGAGTATCGACCAGTAGCTCGTAGAGCGGACCCGTGGTACTTGACAGTGGTTGTGCGCTTGGATGCAGCAGCAGATCCTTGGCGGTGGAGCGCTTGGTTGTAGCGGCGGACCCGCGATACTCTACGGAGTGTGTGCGCTTGGTTGTAGCGACAGACCCGCGACGGTGGAGACGAGCGTGCAGAGTACGGAGACCGTGTAGCCGGCTGAGACCTGACGACTGCTTGACCGACTCGACTTGGAGTGAGTCGACTAGCCCAGTGGACGGAGCGCCCGGTTTTTGGCGGCAGACCCACGGCGGACGGAGCGCCTGGTAGTTGGCAGCAGACCCGCGGTACTCATCAGGAGGAGTACCTCAGTAGGCTATCTGGGTAGCTCCCGGTATTTGGCGACAGACCCTCAGCGGACGGAGCGCCAGGTAGTTGGCCGCAAACCCGCAGTACTCGACAGGAGGAGTACTTCAGCAGTCCTAGGTTAGTGAGCGGCAGCCTCGGAGTCGTGACAGGACCACTGTACACTCTAGAGACGGAGCTCTTCAGCAGTTACGGTTTCGATAATGAAAATCCTGGTTTGAGCTGAGACTTTTGACCTTGTGTTTACCTCATGATTGAGATGGGTCACTTGCTAACTTTGGTATATGTATGGGCATATACCCGAGTAGTGGTTATCCGTCGTTTTCACAATCCTTGTGTTTCCTCATGATTGAGATGGGTTACTTGATAACTTAGGTATATTTATGGGCATATACCTAAGTAGAATTTATCTGTTGAGATCTTCTTGTGTTTATCCTTGTTGGTTTTAGTGAGACCTTGAGGGTCTCGGGGTCCCTACTGAGTATCGTTATACTCACCCCTGCACGGGCTATGCCCGCACCTCGTTGTGTTGGTTGCAGACGACAGACAGTGCTGACAGAAGCCGAAGGTTCGAGGACTGGACGGTACCTGGAGGTGGACTATACGACGAGGCGGTACCCGGAGGTGGACCACTGGGCGGGACATACTCGGAGCGGATGGCGGGACCCGAGGAGAAGAGGAGCTATCTGTACCCACCCTTCAGGTGGGATTTCCAGTGGACATCTCAGCGTAGCAGCTTTACTTTTCAGTCGCTGTTTTCCCTTTCGAGTTGTACTTTACAGTTGGGCTTGTATTTCCGGCCCCTTTTTACTTTTCAGCTCTTCTTTTTGTACTTAGTGTTTTACTTCCGCTTGTACTCTGTGGTGCTTGTTTTCTTTATAAAGGCAATGCCTTCCCAGTTATCGGGATTTTACGCCTTTGGTGCTAGTCGCCAGCCCCTGGCCTATGGAAGGCGGGCTTGGGGTAGTCACGGCACGGGCCCCGAGGACGGGTCGTGACAAATTGGTATCAGAGGTGGTCGGTTCTACCGCAGACTCTGATCTTTCTTTCTGTGAAGCAATAGTGTTAAGGGCACCGAGTGTGGTTTTCAGTTCAGGGAGTCCAGTGTTGGTGCGGGCGGCCGACGTATCCATACACCAGGACCCTGACAACTGATTTCCGACTTTGTGCACGAAAACACTGATTGCGTGCGTGTTTTCAAAAGTTTTTCCCCTTAAAACAGCTCAAACCAGGTCAGCTCACCAGGTATAATTGTTTGATCGTGTTACGTTGTTTCTTTCAGGATGGCCCCACGACGGCAGCCAGCTAGGGTTCCGAGAATCGAACGTGACGACAGTCCACCGAGCGACGAGGCCTCGGTGCAGGGCCCTTTGTCAGCAGTGGCACCGGCGGTAGCTCTACCCGCCGAGCCCCCGATGCTTCCAGCAGCAGCCGCTGACGATGCACGTCGCCTCAGCGCACTGCATGAGTTTCAGCGCCAGCGACCGCCCAGGTTTCGCGGGGAGACGGACCCCCAGGCTGCAGAGGACTGGCTGGAGGCAGTGGTACGAGTGTTTAGGCTAGTGAGGACACCAGCAGACCTCATGGTGATCCTCGTTGCGAGCCTACTACACGCAGCAGCAGGTAGGTGGTGGAGCCACTTGTTTCAGTTTTGCGATGAGATGAACTTCGCATGGGAAGACTTCGAGACCTTCTTCAGGGTGGAGTTTGTGCCAGTATCTCTACACCCCGAGCGTGTACAGGAGATTCTGCCTTTGCCTCGTGTTTTTCGATCAGAAGCCGAGTCATCTGTGGGCAGTAGACAGATGATGCAGAGGTCCAGGAGGACCAGACTAGCAGATGGGCGATCTCGGGTTTTAGGACCGGTGGTGCAGGGCACCCGGAGTGGGAACAGAGCTAGCCATGCAAGGAGCAGGTTGTGTTACTCATGCCGCGGAAAGGGTCACCTGGCACGTGACTGTCCGACTCCTCGATCCGCAGGCTTGGGGGGAGCCACCGAGGTTGAGGCAGCGACAAATACTTGAGCAACAGTAAAGCAGGTGGACAGGAGCGGAACTAGTGGATACGTCTTTTGTACTTCTAGTTCCATGTTGATGTTGCTTTTGTGTAGCGTCTTGTAATATGAGCTGCAATAATAAAAGACGCATACCTTTGTGATGTTTTCTTTCCTGTCCTCTTTTGTGATGTTACTAAGAGGTTCCAGTTGACTGTTGACTTGACCCTCACTTGTGAGACATCTACTGGAGGAGACCCAGTTATCACACACTGATGCCGACAGTGTGACTCAACCCTTGGAGGCGAGAGTAGCGGTTGGATCTCTTAGTAGTAGCGTCGAGGCCTTACGATGTCATCCTTGGTATGGATTAGTATCATCCATGTTAGGATTGACTGTTTTAGGCAAAGAATGTGGTTCATCCAGGGGATGAGACCAGGTTTCTCTTATCGGCAAAGAAGAAATCTCGCAGCTCTTGTGGGACCAGAGATGGTCCGGGCCACGTCAGAGGAGGTCCATGTCATCCAGGAGCGGATGAGGACAGCTTAGAGCCGGCAGGAGTCATACGCTGACAGGAGGCCGAGGCCACTGGAGTTCGAGGATGGCGACCACGTCTTCTTGCGGGTCTCACCTCGACGTGGTATTCGGAGATTTGGCCGAGGCGGCAAGTTATCTCCGCGCTTCATCGGACCCTTCCAGTTTCTCAGCAGGATTGGCGAGGTGGCTTATCGCCTGGCTCTACCACCTCAGTTGCACCGGGTGCACGACGTCTTACACGTGTCTCAGCTGAGGAGATACGTGCACGACCCGACGCACATCGTTGACGATGGGGTGACTTTTACGGAGGTCCCGGTGGAGATAGAGAATCGACAGAGTGGGTCCTACATGGGAGATCGATTCCTCTTGTGCGCAACAGATGGCGGCACGGGAATCTCCAGGAGAGCACATGGGAGCGGGAGGCTCAGATGCGTGCTCAGTACCCTCTTTTGTTTCCCTAGTTTTTGTTGTAGCTTTACGGGGACGTAAAGCCCTGAGTTGGGAGTAATGTAAAGACCCATAAAATTCAAGAGAAATTTTTTCTTAATTTTCTTTAGAATTTTACAAGAGCGCGGTTTCAGACGGCACCTGATTCCGAGGCCCGGAGTGCCCGGAATTAATTTCCGAAGTTTGGCTCGGGTACGTTCAGTGAACGAACGAGCGGGAATTTCTAACTTTTGATCCGGTGCTCGGAATTGAAATCTGAGGGCACCGATGAACTCGCAACGCCGTTATTCGCTTAAAGAGACCTTTTCGGGAGTTGCGTTTGTTGCGGGTTGAAAGTTAGTTTTGGGGTTTTTCAGTTAAGTTAAATAAAATTGAGTAAGACAAATTTTATGTTAACTTATTTTAAAAACCTACCAAAGGAGGTTGGAAATGGGACCCACACCCACTTAACCTCCCTTGGGAGGATTAAGTGTGGTGGGGCCCACACGAACCCCTTTTTCTTTTCAAATTCTCTCAACATCCTTAACCCCCCTCTTTAATGGCTTAAGTTACTTATTTAATTTTGGGGAGTTAAACTCTTTTGAATTTCAAACATTTGAAATTCTTTTGAGTTATGTGTTAATAAAATAAGATGTAATATTATTTGTTTTTGGGTTGTTTTGTTTATTCCCTTGAGAGCTTTTTGAGAGCTCCTCTTCATCTTCAAGCTCTGACGAAGAACGAAGAACGCTCAAACTCCGACGAAGAACGACGCCTCTCTTCTTCGTCCTCGGTGTCAACAAAAGGGAACGCCGCTTCCTCCTCGGACCTTCTTCGTCGGCAAACGAAGATCCGCCAACGTCGTGTCTCTTCGGGCATAACACTTCGTCAACGGATTTGACGAACGACGACCGCGACACCCGACCTCTGCGACACCGTCTTCCGCGGAACGTAGACGATTCTTCGAATCTTGAACCCGAGGTAGGGGTTGTTGTTTTATTCTTTATTTATTCCATTTCTTGAACATGGATCTCGCATGTCTAACATGAGACTTTGAATGTTTAAGTTGAGTTATTTGCTTAACGTGAGGGGGCCGGACCGCATGAACACGGCCGAACCCCCTCCTTCGTTCATGCTTAATTCTTGCGATGGAAGCAAAGAGGCGTGGTGTCGTCGCACCACGCGGATTACCATGCGTTTAATTTACGCGGCACCGTCGCGCCACGCCGAGGAAAAATCTTCAAGAACGCGACGCCGTCGCGCCGCGTTGAAAAGAATCAAAGCACGGCAAGGGGCGCGGTGCCGTCGCACCGCGCCGGATGACGAACGCCGCGGCCGGTTCCGGGCCGCGGCGGGACGAGAAGACCGCGGCCGGTTCCGGGCCGCGGCGGGACGAGAAGACCGCGTCCGGTTCCGGGCCGCGGCGGAAGAGGAGACCGGCGGCCGGGCCGCCGGCGTCGGAAGCCGAGGAGGGGACCGGAATATCCGGTCCCGTTGGAGAAAACCGGCCGGCCAGCTGGCCGGCCGGACGTCTTAAAACCGGGGGAAATAATTCCCCCGGCCAGCACATAAAACCCCCCTCTTTAAGAGGGGGGCGGTTCCATGAAAGGGGGGCAGCAGCCCCCCGGTTTGTCCCTCCAAAACCGGCCCCCACGTGGGGCGGTTTTTGTTACCCAGGCGTGGCACAAAGGCCGCGCCACTTGAAGCAAAGCGGGGGCCTTGCCCCCCCGCATGATCACCCACGTGCGGCGCCAAGCGCCGCCGCCGCGGCCCGCCGCCGCCGCCTCCGCGGCCCGCCGCCGCCGCCCCCCGCGGCCCGCCGCCGCCGCCACCGCGGCCCGCCGCCGCGCCGCCGCGCCGCCGCCCGCCGCCGCCGTCCGCCGCCGCCGGCCGCCGCCGCCGGCCACCGCGCCGCCCAGGGGGGGGGGGGGGGGGGGGGGGTCGGGCCGGGTCGGCCCGGACCCGGACCCCCCGTTTCGAACCAGATTTGGTTTTTGGCTCGTAACTTGAGCTTCGGACCTCCGATCGACGAACCGTTAGCGGCAACGCGATCCTTGGATCGAGACGGTCGTTTCGGTATATCGCACTCAAGGTTTCGGGTTACTTTGAGTTCGGCCGGGTTGGTTCGTTCACGGAACCAACCGGGCCTTCGGAGCGGAAACGCTCATTATCTTGAGCCACGAACGTCCGATTGACGCGCCGTCAGTCGCGTTGCGTTCCTCTTAATGAGACAGATCTTTTGGCATACTCCGCCCGAGGTTTGGACGCAGGTGGAGTACGGTCGGGTTGGTTTTGCCTTAAAAACCAACCGGGCCCCGGAGACGAAAAAGCCAATAACTCACAGACCGAGCGTCCGATTGACGCGCCGTCTGTTTTGTTGAATTCCTCTTGATGAGACGGAACTTTTGACATACTCCGCCCAAGTTTTGGGTACAGTTGGAGTATGGCCGGGTTGGATTGTACCCGAAATCCAACCGGGCCCCTGGAACGGGAAAGCTGATATCTTTCAGACAGGACGTCCGCTTGACGAGCCGTCAGCGGCGTTGGTGGTTACGTTGAGTAACGGTCCCTTTGAGTATACCCTATGGGAGTTCGGGGTGCAGTTGAGATACGGCCGGGATTGGTTTCGCTCACGAAACCAACCGGGCCCCTGGGACGAAAAGGCTAATAACTCACAGACCGGGCGTCCGATCGACGCGCCGTCTGTTGCGTTGAGACCCCTGTGACGAGACGGTTCTTTGATACACTTCTTCGCGGGACCTTGTGATACTTGGAGTATCGACCAGTAGCTCGTAGAGCGGACCCGTGGTACTTGACAGTGGTGGTGCGCTTGGATGCAGCAGCAGATCCTTGGCGGTGGAGCGCTTGGTTGTAGCGGCGGACCCGCGATACTCTACGGAGTGTGTGCGCTTGGTTGTAGCGACAGACCCGCGACGGTGGAGACGAGCGTGCAGAGTACGGAGACCGTGTAGCCGGCTGACACCTGACGACTGCTTGACCGACTCGACTTGGAGTGAGTCGACTAGCCCAGTGGACGGAGCGCCCGGTTTTTGGCGGCAGACCCACGGCGGACGGAGCGCCTGGTAGTTTGCAGCAGACCCGCGGTACTCATCAGGAGGAGTACCTCAGTAGGCTATCTGGGTAGCGCCCGGTATTTGGCGACAGACCCTCAGCGGACGGAGCGCCAGGTAGTTGGCCGCAAACCCGCAGTACTCGACAGGAGGAGTACTTCAGCAGTCCTAGGTTAGTGAGCGGCAGCCTCGGAGTCGTGACAGGACCACTGTACACTCTAGAGACGGAGCTCTTCAGCAGTTACGGTTTCGATAATGAAAATCCTGGTTTGAGCTGAGACTTTTGACCTTGTGTTTACCTCATGATTGAGATGGGTCACTTGCTAACTTTGGTATATGTATGGGCATATACCCGAGTAGTGGTTATCCGTCATTTTCACAATCCTTGTGTTTCCTCATGATTGAGATGGGTTACTTGATAACTTTGGTATATGTCTGGGCATATACCTAAGTAGAATTTATCTGTTGAGATCTTCTTGTGTTTATCCTTGTTGGTTTTAGTGAGACCTTGAGGGTCTCGGGGTCCCTACTGAGTATCGTTATACTCACCCCTGCACGGTCTATGCCCGCACCTCGTTGTGTTGGTTGCAGACGACGGACAGTGCTGACAAAAGCCGAAGGTTCGAGGACTGGACGGTACCTGGAGGTGGACTATACGACGAGGCGGTACCCGGAGGTGGACCACTGGGCGGGACATACTCGGAGCGGATGGCGGGACCCGAGGAGCAGAGGAGCTATCTGTACCCACCCTTCAGGTGGGATTTCCAGTGGACATCTCAGCGTAGCAGCTTTACTTTTCAGTCGCTATTTTCCCTTTCGAGTTGTACTTTACAGTTGGGCTTGTATTTCCAGCCCCTTTTTACTTTTCAGCTCTTCTTTTTGTACTTAGTGTTTTACTTCCGCTTGTACTCTGTGGTGCTTGTTTTCTTTATAAAGGCAATGCCTTCCCAGTTATCGAGATTTTACGCCTTTGGTGCTAGTCGCCAGCCCCTGGCCTATGGAAGGCGGGCTTGGGGTAGTCACGGCACGGGCCCCGAGGACGGGTCGTGACATCAGCTCACACAGGTATACATCTTTCGTATAGTGGCAGAGATGATCAGATGTAGTCACTGATTCATCTAAGCTATCAGACCCACATAGGATATAGGACCAGCTAAGTTGTTGGACCCACACAGGATATAGGACCAGCTACTCTGTCGGACCCACACTAGATACAGGAACATAAGTCAGAACTGTCGGACCCCTGGAGGATCCCGGTACAGTAGTCATTACTTTCAAACACACGTAGGATTCTGGTACACTAGTCATCATTGTTGAACCCATGTAGGATTTTGGTATAGTATTCATCACTGTCGAACCCATGTAGGATACCAGTACAGTCATCGCCGTAGCCAGCTCTAGGGTTCCTGCACACAACACACTCGATTCCGGGAGGGTCAGCTTCTCAATTCATGTTTTGATACATCAACAATCATGAAGTCATATTTTGATGTATCCCAATGTTCCGTCTCATCATGAGTAACCCAACGCGACAGACGGAACGTCAATTGGACCCCCGATCTGAGAGTTATTGGCATTTCCATTCCATGGGCCCTGTTGGATTTACTCTAATTCCAAACCCGACCAATTTCCAAAGACGTAAAAAACTCACATAGAGTAACGTAAAAGGACCACCTCATCATGAGGTTCCCAGTTCCATAGATGACACATCGATCGGAAACGCGGTCTAGGATATATTCGAATTTAAGTGAAGTCGGGCCAGGCCCGTCAAGCCCAAAGGGCTGGCGGGACGACCCGACCCGGCTCTGCAGGTTCGACCTGGCTAGGGGTCGGCCCGGGACAGTATGGCGGTTCCAACTCGGCTGGGGGTCGGCCCGACCTGATTTGGCGTGTTCGACCCAGCTAGGGGTCGGCCCGGCCCGGTGGGGTGCGGCCCACCTGTGGACCCGGCCCGCCGAGCGGTCCGGTTTGGTTTTCCTGGAGGTGCTGCATCTCCCTACCCGGTTGGCCGTTGCCGGTCGGTTCTGCCCGACACACACGGCCCGAACAGTGGGCCTCGGTTCTCTTCTTCACGGCACCTATGGGCGCCACGGTCCACCAGCCCTACCGGCAGGTGGACAGCCGGTTCGTCCAGCAGAGAAGCCTGTGGTTGTGGGCTGCAGTCCTCCCCCACGCGGTGCCTTCGAGAACCGCTGTTCTTCAGCCCGACTAGCAGGAGTCCGGCCGGTTCAGTTTGTCTGAGTGGCCCTCAGACACGGGCCGCATCCTTGACATCCATGTGGCCGGCGCGATGACACAGATCCTCCACCACTACAGCCTTCAGCTCCCTAGTACGGAACGATGACGCCACCCCTCTTCATCCACCGTGGCCCTCCCGACCATGGTTCCTCTTCCGTCCGCCGCTGTCCTCTTGGCAGTGGTTATTTTACGACGCGGTGTGACGACACCACGCCCTTTCAGCTCTAACTCCGTCGTCATAAAATGGAAACAATAAAGGGGATGGTCGAGTCATGTTCGTGCATCCCGAACCCAACTTGTCATATGATATCAATCGGAACATCATTCCACCAATTTAACGATGTAGAATGGAGGGTAGAATCAAACATTGAAGTAACCTCTACCTCGATTCAAGGTACATTGTCAAAGTCGCAGAAGACGACATCGCAAAATATGGACGTCATTCCGTCAACATAGGAAGGAATGACATTGTCGTTGGCGACATTCTTCATGGGCAGCGTCTAATCCTTTGACGCAGAGAAAGAGAAAAGAAGATGGGTTTTCTTCTTGGGCGTCACCTCACATTCTTGCCCCAGTTGAAGAAGGAAGAATATGATCAAGTTCCTTGTGTTTTTTGCTGGAGAGGGTGATTTCCTCCCAATTCTCACAACCAAAGAAATAAAATTATTCCCAACCCAACCATAATAATATAACACATATTATTATGTTGGAAAATTAATTCAAAAGAATTCAATCACACAAATCAATTAATTAAATCATTAATTACTAGTGTTGTCACCATAAAGGAGAAGCCCAAGATTTTCCCCTATTAACGAGGAGCTCAAAGGGTTCACAAGGATAGTTTAATGGGGTTGAGTATGTTTGGACCCCACCAAATAATATCCTCCCATGGGAGGTTATGTGACGGTGGTCCCCACCTCCAACTTCCCTTTGATGGAATTAACCACCACCAACATAAAAATATGTTAATTCATATTTTTATTTAATTTATTTAAAAAAACCCCAAAATTAACTTCTGATCTCGACAAAATGCAAATGTGGTAAAGGTCCCCTTAATTGAATACCGGCGCTGCAAGTTCAACGGTGTTCTCATATGTCAATTCCAAGCACCGGTTCAAATGATACAAAATCCTACCCATACGTTTACTTAACGTACCTGATGAAAACCTTAGAAATTGATTCCCGGCACACTCGGCCTCAGAATCAGGTGCCTTCAGAAACTGCGGACTCGTAAAATTACCATGTATTTAAGAAGAGATTTTCCACAGTATTTCCAGGTCTTTACATTATCCTCACCTCATGGCTATACGTCCCTGTAAGCTACAACACACACTAAGAGAACAAATGGGGGTACTGAGCACGCATCTGAGCCTCCCGCTCCATGTACTCTCCTGGAGGATCCTGTGCTGCCAGCGAATGTGCACAAGAGGAATCAACCATCCACATATGACTCACTCCTGTCGATCCTCAATTTCCACCGGGACCTCCGTGAATGTCACCCCTTCATCAATGTACAACTCCCCATGGTCGATGAAGTGGGACGGGTCATGAACGTATCTCCTCAACTGAGATATGTGGAAGATGTCGTGCACCCGGTGCAACTGAGGTGGAAGGGATATGTGTTAAGACACCTTTCCAACTATGATGAGGACCTGGAATGGTCCCATGAATTGTGGAGGCAACTTTCCACCCCGAACAAATCTCAATAGACCTCATCAAGGTGAGACCCGTAAGAAGACGTGGTCGCCATCCTCGAACTCCAGTGGTCTCCGTCTCCTATCAGCATAGGACTTATTTCTGCTCTTTGAAGCCTTCATCTGCTCCTGGATGATTTTCACCTTCTTCGTCATAGCGTGAACTGTCTATGGTCCTACGAGGGCTGAATCCCCTTGGTCAGTCCAGCATAGAGGAAATCTACAAGGTCGGCCGTACAATGCCTCATAAGGTTCTAACTCGATGGTAGAGTGGTAGTTGTTGTCATATGAAAACTCTACCAAGGGAAAGTGATCCTCCCAGCTATTACCAAAGTCAAGGACACATGCACGGAGCATGTCCTTGAGAGTCTGAATGGTCCTCTCAGCTTGACCATCTGTCTGAGGATGGAAGGCAGTGCTCAAGTGAAGCTATGTCCCGAAAGCCTCCTGCAACCCCTCCCATACCCGGGAAGGGAAACATGCATCCCGATCAGAGATGATCATCAATGGAATATGATGAAGTTGTATGATCTACTGTATGTAGAGGTTTTCCAATCTCTCTACTAAGCCATGGTTTCTAATCGGTAGGAAGTGGACCGACTTGGTGAGTCGGTCGACAATCACCCAGATAGAGTCATGTCCTCTATATGTACATATAAGTCCCATCACGAAATCCATGGATATCCCATACCAATTCAACTATGGGTCCTCTAATAGCTGAACCAATCTTGCAGGAACCTGGTGCTCTGCCTTCAATTGCTGACAAGTGAGGCATTATGAGACAAACTCTGATACCACCTTCTTCATACCCTGCCACCAGTGATGTCGTTTGAGGTCCTGATACATCTTCCCCACTCTTGGATGTACCACTAAAGGGGAGGTGTGGAAATCCCTAAAAAACTCCTCCCATAGTGCTACTGGTACCATGGTATGTCCTATGAAGAGGATGACGTGCTCCCCACCTTTAGAAAACCAATTTAGGTGCCTGCCATGAGAATATCTGAGCACGTCGCGTCTCAAAGTCAACGTCCCCATGCCGTTCCTCTCTGACTCATTGAAGAAGTTGAGAAGTGACATTGAGAGACTATCGAAAGGCTTCTCCATATCTATCCACAAAACATATCTACAATGCGGCTATCTATTTCAGTGCCTCTCCTAGAAGTTGAATTCATGATCTCTTGCTGAGAGCATCTGCTACAACGTTCCCCTTCCCAAGAGTATAGAATATCTGGAAGTCATAGTCTTGGAGGAACTTGATCCATCGTCGCTATCTCAGGTTCAGGTCATTATGTGAGAAGATGTACCCGAGACTCTGGTGGTCAGAGTATACTGTAAAATGTTTTCCCATCAGATAGTGCCACCACATCTTCAAGGCGAAGACCACTTCTACTAACTTCTGGGAATGTGTATCGTAGTTCTACTCGTGCTATCTCAACTATGGTGAACCATACGCGATCAATACTCACTATTACATTAGGACACACCCGAGTCTGGTCCCTGATGTGTCACAGTAATCTACGTACCCCACGCCCTCCTCTGGTAGCCTCAAGATGAGTGCACTGCTCAACCTCTACCTCATCTCCTAAAAGCTCTGCTAGAATATATCTGACCACACGAAGGGTTGACCCTTCTTCCTCAATGCTGAAAGCAGTGCTGTAACTCTAGAGAAGTCTGAAACAAATCTCTGATAGTACCCAGCCAGTCCCAAGAAACTATGCACCTCCATCACATTCCTGGGTGGCTCCCATGAATGTACTGCCTCGATCTTTGCT
This sequence comes from Viscum album, assembly GCA_963277665.1. Lineage (NCBI taxonomy): Eukaryota > Viridiplantae > Streptophyta > Magnoliopsida > Santalales > Viscaceae > Viscum > Viscum album. The sequence continues at coordinate 234,570,514 of OY728128.1, forward strand.
GGATCAACTGCAACTCCGGCCTCTGAGATGACATGTCCCAATAAGTGAACCTCTCGAATCTAGAACTGGAACTTCGAGAGCTTTCCATAAATCTGGTGCTCTCAGAGTGTGTCCAGTACTGCCCACAAATTGTAGGCGTGATCATCCTCAATAGTCGAGTAAAATAGCATGTCGTCGATGAAGACTACGACAAAGCGATCGAGGTAAGGCTGGAAGATCCTGTTTATGAGACTCATAAATATTTATGGTGCATTGGTTACGCTGAAGGGCATAACCAAGAACTCGTAGTGGCCATACCGACACCTGAAGGCCATCTTAGGCACATCCTCATCTCAAACTATGAGCTGGTGATAGCCTGAACTGAGGTCTATCTTCGAGAACCATTGTGCTCCCTTGTGCTAATCAATGAGGTCATATCTCCTTGGTAATTGGTACTTGTTCTTCACGGTCACCTGATTCAGGAAACGGTAGTCGACACATAGTCACAAGCTCCCATCCGCCTTCTTGGTGAACAATATTGGAGATGCCTAGGGTGAAACATTGGGACAGATAAATCCCTTCCCCTGCAAGTCCTCCAGCTCTACCCGCAGCTCACAAAGCTCGGCGGGAGCCATCCGATATGGTAGAGAAGATATCGCTATTTTCCCGAGGTACACGTCAAAACATAAGTCTACCTATCTACAAGGAGGTAGTCCTAGAATGTCTTCAGGAAAAATATCCACGTAATGATCCAACACAATAGGAAAACTTGGACTCCACACATAAACCGCTCCAAGGATGAGACTAGACAACTGATGTGTGATCGGCTACCCCCTCCTCAGCGTAAGTCCATCCAGCACTGAATAGGCTCCCTTCATTCCAGTGAAGGTGAACCTGGTCCTATCTGTGCAGATACACCGCCCTTTGCACCTAATACAGTCAATCTGACCATGAACTATGGATAACCAGTACATACCTAAGATGACGTCGTAAGGCCTCGACGCTGCTACATGAAGATCCCAGCCGAAGTTCTCACCTCCAATAGTAATCTCACACTACCGACACCAGTGCGTAATCCTCGAGTCTACTCTTGTAGGAGTATATATCCAAAAGGATCGAGCCAACAACTCTGTTGGAATATCTGAGCTCCAAATGAGGGAAGTGGAAATAAAAGAATGACTCACACCTGTGTCTATAAGTACTGCAACAATGGTGAAGTAGAAACAGATAATACCTCGAATCATCTCAGTTGCACTGTGTTCATAGGCCTCGACTGCCTGTACTTGAGCCCACCTTGGTCCAATAGCTCCATGTGGTCGGGGTGGACCTCATGGTGGTGGTGGTGGTTTAGCCTCGAAACGTCGTCCACCACACGTTGCATGGCCAACTCCTCTGCCATGTCCACCTACTCCTGGTAGACCACCATGGTTGAACCTTTGCCTCTTCCTGAGATGTCGCTCTATTGTCTGCTGCTCATCTGCATGATGGGTCATGCATTTAATCGCCATGTGGCCCTGCCTGCCGCATGCATAGCACTACTTGATCCTCGTATTGCTGGCTCTGTCTTGTGTGCCCTGCACAACTGAACCTATATCCTAGGGTTTCCCACCTAATGGACTGGTCCACATGGACCTCTGCATCATCTATCTAATTTCGACATTAAAAGAATCCGCTATGTGTCCCCTTATGGTGGGTCTCACCGCTAGTGACTACTCATCGAGAAAACTCTCCACTAGAAGGGATCGCTCCAGCACCCCTTCCTGTGTCGGGATGCTGAGGGGAATCATCAAAGCCTGGATATCATACCTGAGTCCTTGCTCGAAGGTCCGAGACCTGAAGAATGGGTCTCGTACCATATCCATGGAGTAGCGTGAGAGGTCAGTGAACCTCGCTACGTACTGAGCTACTATCATGATACCCTGCTGCAGATGAAGTAACTCCTGAATCTGCACCGCAAGAATGGTGGTTGGAACAAACTCTGAGCTGAAGACACACTCGAAGTCTGTCTGGAGTAATGATGCCTCGTCATGCACATGGAGCCTCAGACTCCACCATCTGCCTATCACCGTATACAGGAGACTCGTGGAAAGGATCCCCATGTGGTTGTTTGGTGTCCCTAACAATCTAAAAACCCTCCCGACAGCCTCTAGCCAATCCTCGGCTGCCTGTGAGTCCGTCTCTCCCTGGAACCTGGGCGGCCTCTGGCACAAGAACTCGTGCAACGCACTCAGGTGGCGTGCACTCTCTGCTGATAGGGCTGGTGGTATCTTTGGACCAGTGGGTTGTAGTACTGCTGGTACCTCTGCTGTGATGGGGCCTACCGACGCCTCGTTGCTCGGTGGGCTACCATCTCATATGAAACTTATAACCCTAGATGTCTTCCTTAGTGGGTCCATCTTGAAAAGAAACTGGTGCGCCATGGTTAAAATAGTATACCATGTGAGCTGACACAAAGTAATCATGTTGAAAAATTTTCAAATGAAACAAACACGCAATCAGTGTTTTCGTGCATGGAGTTGGATATCAGAAGTCAGAGTCCTAGTGTATGGATACGTCGGCCGTGACACCAACACTAGTTTCCCTAATCTGATAACCACACTCAAAACACTTAACACTATTGCCATTAAAATAATCAGAGTCCAAGTTCTGCGGTAGAACCAACACATATGATACCAATTTGTCACGACCCATCCTCGGGGCCCGTACCGTGACTACCCCAAGCCCGCCTTCCATAGGCCAGGGGCTGGCGACTAGCACCAAAGGTGAATCCCTGATAAAAAGTAAAGGAATTGACTTTTAACTTGTAACACACACACAGTCTGAACATAAGAAGTAGAGGAAACAAGTACTAGAAATAGAAAAGTAAGGTGTGATGAAAGTATGTGGGCCAGTATAAAAACCCAACTGAACAACAAGTACAAGTACATGTAAAAATGGAAAACAACTCCTGGATCGCCCACCCGGAAATTGTACCTGAAGGGTAGGTACAGAACTCGATCAACTCATCCCTGTGGTACGTCCCGTCTAGTCCAGCTCCAAGAAGTCTCCTGTCCATCACCCTCAGCCTTGATCACTGATGTCCGTCGTCTGCACATAACACAACAAGGTGCGGGCGAAGCCCGTGTAGGGGTGAGTATAACAATACTCAATAGGGGACCCTGAGACCCTCAATGGTCTCCCACAATCCAAAAAGTATAATCCACAGTAGAAAGATACAATCACGAAGTCCAACCAACCCTACTTAGGTATATGCCTTTACATATACCTAAGTTACCACTCACTACCCGACTCCAACACTTGAGCCCAAACACAACCCAGTCCACAAAGGAAGTAAGGCCAATCACATCGATGTTAATTATTGAAATACAAGACTCATCTCACACAGGTATACATATTTCGTAGAGCTAAAGAGAAGATCAGATGTAGTCACTGATTCATCTAAGCTGCCGGACCCACACAAGATACAGGACCAACTAAGCTGTCAGACCCACACATGATACATGACCAGCTACTCTGTCAGACTCACATAGGATACAAGAGTAGAAGTCAGAACTGTCAGACCCACAGAGGATCCCGGTACAATAGACATAGCTGTCGAACCCACATAGCATTCTGGTACACTAGTAATCTTTGTCGAACCCATGTAGGATTTCGGTATAGTGTTCATCACTATCGAACCCACGTAGGATTCCGGTACAGTAGTCGTCACAGTGGGCTCTAGGGTTACTGCACACAACACGATCGATTATGGGAGGGTCCACTCCTCGAGTCAAGTGTCAATACATCAACTATCACAAAGTATATAGTTGATGTATCCCAAAGTATCATTTCATCACAAGTAACCCAACGTGATAGATGACGCGTCAATCAGATGCCCGATCTAAGAGTTATTGGCATTTCTGTTCCAGGGCCCCGGTTGGATTTATGCTCGTTCCAAACACGGTAGTTTTAAAAAATCATTCAAAAATCACTCAGAGTTTCTTAAAAGGACCACATCGTCACGAGTGTCCCTGTGCCACAGACGGCGCGTCGATTGGACACGCGGTCTAGGAGATATTTGGATTTAAGCGGAGTCGGGCCCGACCTATCTAGCCCAGTGGGCTGGCAGGTCGGCCCGACCCGGCTCGGCAGGTCCGACCCGGCTGGGGGTCGGCCCAGCCCAGCTCGGCGAGTCCGACCTGTAAGGGGGTTGGCCCGACCCAGTTCAGCGGGTCCAACCGAACTGGGGGGGTGGGTCGGCCCAGCCCTGTGGGGTGCGACACAAATGCGGACCCGACCCGCGGTGCGGGCCAGTTTGGTTTGCCCAGTGGTGCCAAGCGGCGCTGCCTATCCCTTCCTGAGCGGCTGTAGCCGGATGGGTCTAACCGGCGCATGCAGCCCGCACAGCCGGCCGTGTTTCTCTTCCTCATTGTGCCTGCAGGCACCACAGTCCACCAGCCCGGCCGGCAGGCGGCCAGTCGGTTCACCCAGTAGTGAGGCCCGCGATTGTGGGCCCCGGTCCTCCTCCATGCACCACCTTTGGGTGCCGTGGTTCTTTGTCCCGTCTGGTAGGCGGCTGGCCGGTTCGGTTCAGCTGAGCGGCCCGCAGATGCCAGCTGTGTACTCCACCTCCACACAGCCAGCACGACGGCGCCGGTCCACCAACGCCGCGGCCCGGCATGGCTGCGGCCTTCAGCTCCACAATGCAGTGCGACAGCCCCGCACCTCTTCATCCGCCGCAGCCCTCCCAACCGTGGTTCCTCTTCCATCTACCATAGTCCTCCTGGCCACGGTTATTCTCTGGCTTAGTGTAATGGCACCACGCCCTTTCGTCTTCGCCTCTGATGTCATCAAATGGAAACAATAAAGGGGATGGTCGGGTTGTGTTCGTGCAGCCTGAATCCAAATCATCATATGATATTAATCGGCACATCATTCCACCAAATTAACGTTGTAGAACGGAGGGTAGAATCAAACATTAAAGTAACCCCTACCCCGATTCAAGGTACGTTGTTGAAGTCGCAGAAGATGACGTCACGAAAGACAGACGTCGTTCTGTCAACGTTGGAAGGAATGACATTGTCATTGGTGACGTTCATTACGAGCAACAAATACTTCCTTGACGCGGAGGAAGAGAAAATAATATGGGTGTTCTTCATGGGCCTCGCCTCACTTTCTTTCCCTAGTTGAAGATGGAAGAATATGATCGAGTTCCTCGTGTTCTTCGCTGGAGAGGGTGATGTCCTCCCAATTCTCCCAACCAAAGAAAGAAAATTATGCCCCACCCAACCATAATAATATAACACAAATTTTTATGTTGGAAAATGAAACCAAAAGAATTAAAACACAAAAATCAATTAATTAAATCATTAATTACTTGTGTTGTCACTATAAAGGAGAATCCCAAGTGTTTTCCCTATTAATGGGAAGCTCAAGGGGTTCAAAAGGGGAGTTTAAGGGGGTTGAGCTTGTGTGGGACCCACCACAAAATATCCTCCCATGGGAGGTTATGTGGGGGTGGGCCCCAACTCTAACTTCCCATTGGAAGAATTAACCACCACCAACATAAAATATGTTAAGTCATATTTTTATTTAATTTATTTAGAAAACCCCCAAAATTAACTTCCGTTCTCGAAAAAACGCACATGCGGTAAAGGTCCCCTTAAGAAAATACCAGCACTGTGAGTTCAACGATGTTTTCAGATTTCAATTCCGAGCACCAATTCAAAGGAAACAAAATCCTACATATATGTTTACTGAACTTACCCGAACAAAACTTCAGAAATTAATTCTGGGTATACTGGGCCTCGAAATCAAGTGCCGTCAGAAACAGTGGACTCGTAAAATTTCCATGTATTTACGAAGAAAATTTCCACATGATATCTGGGTCATTACATTTAATTTCATGGTTTGAAAACCTTATTTGACTAATATATAATAATATAAATTCCCTGGTTAGATATTTTGATGTGAAAACAATGTTTAAAGAATTGTTTTTTTGGATAATTTTATTTTGTTTTTTATATAGTGCCCACCATGTTTTTGTTTAAATGCACATTGGGATTTTTTTATGGGTATGATGACATCTAATACATGTTTAGTCCTTGAAAATATATTTTTAGGTAGGAAAAATTATGATTTGGGTACTGATAAGGTATTTGAATGTAGTTTTGGATTTAAAAAGAATCTATATAAGTCATGAAAAGAGGTTTGGCAAGTGTTATTGATTAGTCACCTGATTGGCATTTTCAAAGGAAATAGACTGGTTTTGTACGTTAAATGAAAATGATTCTAAGTAGTATTATAAATGTATTTATATTGAAATGAGGTGTTTTACCCCACTTTATGGAAGACATATTACATTTTGAAAATGGATGGTTTTGTGAAATGTTTAAGGGACTAATATGAAACTTTTTAAAAATTTTGAAAAGTGTTTATTATGAAAATCATCACTCTATGTTCTCATGCCTTTCATGAATAATGGATTTGATTTCATTGCTATGGAATCCTCGAGATCCTTTTTAGGTCAACTTGGTTGGAACCCATTATGAACAATTTATTTTATGGTATAGGATTGGTCCATGGGGTGATTCAGGGTGAATCATATTGTGAATTTTTCTTTTTATATAAATCTTTTGATTAGATGCTCGGTTGGCATCAGTTGGATCAAACTTATTTTATATATGAGACATTGGAACCTGACATATTGATTGAATTATCTAATAACTATGGTTGCACTAGTAACTGATGTAATATCTAGTTGCCCATATTAGGTGGATATATATAAGTTAATTGATATGGGATTGGGCATCTAAGTCTATCATGAGTTAGGGTGGCCAATCATTTAGGGAATTTTCTATTTCATCATGTGTGTCATGATACATGGTATGGGGTATCATGTATCATTATGTTCTACATTATTCATGATCTCCTCAGTCCTTGTATGTGTATTAGCTCATAGTTTCTTCTAGTAATGAATGTGAAAATTGATTTCCTATTTTAATTGCCCTTGTTATACGAATATAGTGGTGATTTATTAGGAAGTGTTTACATAGATGTTATGTGTTAGTCTCTAGATGATTTTGTAAATTTTATTAGTTTCAAAGTGTTATTTTATATTTTTTACTTCCATATAAAATGTATGATTCACAACATCTTTTTTAAAATTTCAACAGAAAAATAATAGAATAAATTTGGTTTTGGAAATGAATAAGGGAATTGAGTTTTATTTTTTTGAGTAATACAATTAAAAAAACTACACTTTGATATGTTGTAGTTTAATCATTAAAATTGATGACTCTTTTATTTTAGAGGTGTGGCATTGGAAATAGTTTATCAGGATAGCCTACTGAGTTTTAAAACTCACCCATATAGTTTATCATTGTTTTTATCACCGGGTGCTACTCCTTGTTCAGTTTGGTTCACAGTATTGATATTTGTTTTAGGAAAATGGTGACCCATAGAGTCATGTAGAGGAATGTAAAATTTATTTTTCTCACCTTTTTTAGTTTTTGTTTCCATTATTTTTTATTTATTTATTTGTCTTTCATTTATAGTCTAAAACATTCTTATTTATTTAATATTGATGTCTGACACTATTTTTAAGCCCGTATAGATCAGACACACCGTTCTGTTATAAGTTTTCCCTGAAACAACCTTGGATCACATTGATACCATTTTTAATTCATTTTCAGGTATTCTTTATGGAGGAAATTTTATTTTTTGGGTTTTCCAAATGTTGGCAGTCTAATTCTGGTGGTTTTGTGGTTCCTCTCATGCTATGGGAGTTAGATTATGTTTATTTTATTTGTTCCCAACCTCATTAGGGTTTTTATTCGGTTACTGTGTACGAATTTGTGTGTTTGTTCTCTTATCCTTGAGTTTCAGTTTTTTTCGGGTTCACTGTAACACCCCGAGATTTTATGAAAAATATTATTTTTAATTTAATTAAAGTCTTGTGTTGTACGCTACACCAAAAGGGGCTTGCACAACATGCATCCTTGACCTTCCTTGCATTAGACGCAAGTGAAACCTTCCGCGATAGCGTGTGTTGTACGCAATACCGAGTTTCGCTAAACAATGATATGCTATTCAAATATTATTAAAACTAGCCGTTATGAATAGTAATAACAACTTTTTGAAATTTTGAAAATTCTATTTTTCAAAATTTGCTTCATTTTTGGATTCGGAATATCGAAATTAGCTTAGGGTAAAATTTTGGTACTTTTCAGATAACATTCATTTTCTGATGAATAGTGAAAATTACTAAATTTTAATTAAAAACAACCTTTTTAATAGAAATAATTAATAGTGATAAATTATTAATTTGAGTGGTTTTAATGTATATTTAGAATATATTTTTACAATTTAATACAATGTTGTTCATTGGATTTAATTTTACATTTAAACCAGACATAAACAAATGTCAATCTTTTGATAGTTATTATCTCTTAAGAACACGCTATTTGTTTTAACGACGGGAATTAATTTTTAAATTAATTAATTCAAATGATATGTTTTTAATTTGGTAAAATCGACATCATTTTTTAATTCATAATATCAAATATATCTTAGGCCTAATTTTTGGTATTTTTCTGGAAACTTTCATTTTTTGATGAATAGTGAAACCACTATGTGGTAGTTAAAAAAAATGAATTTTTCATAAAACTTAATTTTACCGCTTCTGTGAGTGTAATTTCAAATATCTGAGAGACACGGTTGATTTCAGTAAGTAAAATGTGGTTCAATAAGATGAAAATAATTTTTGGTGAATAGTAACTTTTTACTTTTTTTTACCACGGTTAAAAGTAAATAGGGTAATTTAGGGTAAAAATGATATTATTATTACCCTAACACATGTCCTAATTCTATTGTATAAGATTAATTCGACCAAAAACAACATTAGAAATAAAATCTGACCATTTAGGCCTACTTGGATTAGATTAGGACATTTATTATTAATTTATTTAAAGAAAGGTTAAAATAGTTAAAATCAAAGTTTAATAAGTATATCATTTTTAATATTGGGTTATACATAAGATAAATTCGACTATAAATATTAATTAGAAAGCTAAAACTATTTCCTATATAATGGTATTTTATTTGTAATTTTTAGACTTTAAATAATTTCATTTATTTATGACACAAAGATGATGCAGTAATTATCTTATTAATGAAATATTGACATAATTGATGTTATAAATACCAAAATAATTGTAATTTGAGGCTTTTTATGAATTACACTAATTTTCAAGGTTAATATGACATGTTAGTATTGATTTACTTAACCTTTTTAGAACTAATGATTCTGTTATGATTTTTACAAAAATTCATTACTAAATAGTGTCAAAATTGACATAATATGGTTTTTAAAACAAATATTATATTATTAATTGTTGTTTTATTCCTTAAAATCTATGGTTCGACAAAATTACTTAGATACGGTTATATATATTAATAATAAACAAGTTGGGGTTCTTTTGGCTGATTATAGTAAGTTTATTAACCATATAGTATAAGAACACAAGAAGACACGGTAAAAGTAAAATTATCTAACTTAATGTTAAATCTAAATGATAAGGTTAAAATAGGAACCTAAACTTGTCTAAATTCTATTGGATGAGAGGATTTCGACCCATCCCCTCCTTATCTTCGAAATAAATCAATTTGGAGCTATTTAAAACCGAATTTGGCTTTATAATAAAATAATATTTTTTGTTATTCCAAAGGTGCCCCTCTCATCCCTTATATAAGGGCACCTCCTAACTATCTTCCCCACACCACTTTGAGCCTTCATGCTCGGACAAACTCTAACAAATTCTCTTCTCCACTTCCTTAGAAACTTCCTAGAGGTTCTGGTCTTCCTCAATGACCAATTTTAGTTCCCTAAAAGGAGATCTCAAAGAGGTGCTTCAAAGAAGAGGTAATGTCCGTTACCAATTCTTTCAACTTTAATTGTTCTTCCACTTCTTCTCCTTAGGTTGTTTCATTATGAAGTAATAACATACGTATCACTAATATACTAATATGTTATTATATGTATGAAACAACCCTATTTCACCACTTATCCATCCTACAGAAAATGATATCACCGCGCGTGCGTACGTGCGGAATACCGTCTCCACGCAGTGGTGTAATCTATTTTTCACCACCACCTTACTTGGATGGGTATAATGGTGTAAATAATAACTATATATGATTATTTTAAAGTGATATTGATTCTGAAATAGTATACATACACTCCAATACTGTCCCACGATCATGAGAACGATATCATCACTCGTGCGTACGTACGGACTACCGTCTCCACGACGTGATGAGATTCATTCTCCACGTTAACCATTCATGAATGATTATAAAATATATATAATAAGTAATAATGAAATATTTTACATAATAATGATACTGGATTTATGTTTATATATCTGTATGTCATCTACTTAATTCCATTCAACTCAATATGGAAACGAAAACAGCATTCATGCGTACGTACGACCTACCGTCTCCATGAACAGTGTATTTCTTTCCATTTACTGATTTGTTATATATATTTATATTCTGAATATATATTATATATAAATCATGTTTTATATTCTGGAATTAAGTAATCATGATCTAAGTAATCATATGAATAATTACAAGTCAAAACACGGACGACAAATGAAACAATTTTACCCAAAACGCTATTTAACATGGAATTTACAAAAGAATGGGTAATATAAAGTCATAAGTTAACCACATATGATATCATAACAATGAGTATGATTCTGGAATAAGTCAATGACATTATTCAAATCATTATATAGGAGGTTCAGACACTTATAAAGCAAATCGAACCTAAGGTAAGGGAAAATCTCGAAATCTCATTTTTATCCGATATTGTCTATACGTTAAAATTTATAGGGTAATATTTTATCATCCACATACATGTTTCCTAAATATGTTATATTATTTCCATCCACCTACAATTATTTAAATCCAATTTTACCCATCAGTGAGTTTTTAGTAAAAGATATGAAAGGAATCTTTGGTCGTTTTTCGTACGAGGTACTTTTTGACTTTTCCAACAAAAGTACGAGAAGAATGTTTTTTTAACTTATACGGAATGAATGGATTTTTAAAAAAAATTCCAAGAATATTCCTTTACATGTTTTCAAGTTTATTTTTAATCAACTTCTTTTAGTTTAAAATTGAATGACATGTTAAGAAAGGAAAAATGTTTTTGAAGTAGAAATGATATTTTCCTCAAGAATGGAGTTCAAGTGTTTTATCAAAATTATTTTCCGTCTAAGATAATAAAGGGTTCTGTTTCTATCCCTATTATTACATTGATTTGATTATGTTTTGATGGAAATATTTTTATGAATTATTTTATCTTATATGAATTGTTTTATGATGTCACGATGTTTAAAGATTCCCATTTTTATTACATGGGTTATGCTATTATGTATGGTTTATGATTTTGTGGCACACATAAGAATGGATCATTATGAGATGTGTGGGACCTATATCTCCCTCCAATGCATTGGGTAAAGATTTTATATCTCATGAGATAGACATGGCTGTAACGGCAGGTTAAACCGGTTCAGTGAAACAGGACTGAAACGAGGAGTGAACTCAGTTCAGAAATGGACTTTGTCCACTAAGATAGTCTTGTAAATGAGTCTTGACTAATAAGAAATGATTTTATATGATTATGTTTGTATGCCACAAAGTTTCATGTTTTATGTTATGATTATTGGGATTACATTTCACTACTATGATTTATCCCATGTTATGATATTATGATCTGTTTTGCAGGTTAATATTTCCAAAATGTTATGTTCTTATGAATATGATGTGATTGATATTTCTTTTGTTTACCTTTACTGAGAATTTGAGCTCACCCTTTTGTGTTTTCTTTTCCCTAGGATATGAAGAAAGGTTTTAGGTAAGAAAAAAAGGAAGATCTTTATGGGAGATGTTGAAGATCTTTCACCACGATTATAAGATTATATTCCGAGTTTCCAAAGACAATAAACTATTACGGTCCTTGTGTGTGTGTTTTTGTAATGTACTAATTATTCTGCATAAGTAATGTAATGTCCATGTACGTCAAGCTTAGGGTCTCTACAGTTGGTATCAGAGGAAAGGTTTAGTCAACCTTTGGAAACTAGGATGCGATAACGTTAGTGAGATCCCTAGAGATATTTCTAAGGTATGACTAGGGATGTCCCTAAGGATAAGTATACATATAGGATATATTCCTAGAACTATGGTAACGATATTAGATTAAAACAAAGATTTTAGATATTGAAGTTACTCCCCCTTTATTATGATTTTTTCCTCTCACACTATTATTTTTGGGTTTTAGAAAATGGCTGGAAACAAGATGATTCACAATAATGGAGGATATGATAGACAATGGAATGATATTATTCATGAGCAACCAAATGAAATGGGATTTGGAAGTCCAAACATCATTATTATGCCGAATCAGCAATCTCATAATATGATCAATAAAGTAAAATTTGGTAAGTTTCCTGACTTGGCTAATAAGAGAAAGATGGAGTTTCATGATGATCATAGAGGAAAGAAAGTTCAATTACCCCTATGTAAATAATGTGGGAAGAGGAATCAAGGAGAATGTTTCAAAGGAACTGAAAGATGATTTGGGTGTGGAAAAGAAGGACACAAAGCCAGTAAGTGAAAAGGAAAAGGTTCAGTTAACACCAAGGATGAGGATAATGGTATTTCTACGACATCAAATATGGTTAAATGTTTTAAATGTGGAATGTGCGGGAATTATGCAAACCAATTCCCTAAGGGAAAGTCTCATGAAGAGAATTAGTATGGTCGTATGGGTAGTATTTATATTGATGATGATGAAGAGACTACAAATGATATGTGAGATGAAAGAATTGTTGAAGCTCGGTCAATGGTTTAAGAATTTAGTGGAATGATTACATTTTTATCATGTGTAATGTTGTATAAGTAATCTCATGGTACTATGGAATAAAGAGACATCTAAGGATTGTTACACTGTTGTATTTCCTTGAGTATTGAAAGTGTATGATTAATGGTACCAGTATCCATGAAAGGTTATTCATATATTTTTGGAAGGTAGATAATATGCGCATAATGAAGGGATAAAGAAAAAATTAAATTTTTGATACTATTCATGAGCTCATGACTGATATAAGGAGAAGGTTATATCATGGTTTCAGTATATAGAATTTTCGGATTTTGGTATGTGGAAAGAGTTAACTTTTGACAGTATTCATGTTTTCACTAAGGTTTAATGGGTATTCATTTTTCAAGAGAATACATGATTAAGGTATTCACATGATTGGAATGTGACCAACAAGATATATGGGGGATAAATGATGGTATTCACATGCTTGGTTGACGACATTTCAAGCAATCATTTTCTTTATACTATGAGCTTGGACCGAAGTATTTTAGATAAGCCTGATGATTGGAATGGATTATGTTAACCATATGTTAGTATTGTTTAAGGATAGAACTTTTTTTTGATATTATTTATGTGATGTTATAGTAATGTAGTTTTAGAAAAAGGACAACCTGCAGGACGGGCGACATCCCATCACGTCAGACAAGGCTGTGGGAATCGAACACACAACCGAAGTGCGACTGGCCTTTATCGCCTACCACTGGCCTACAAGAAGTTCCTGTTTAGTAGAAACTAGTTTTATTATATTAAGAAGTATGATATATGACGTATAAGTCCATTTTAGGAACTATATATGATTAATCTCACTATAGATGGACTTATGTAAGTTTTGATAACTTTTCTAACCTTTTGTTTGAGACAGATGGAATAACCTATCATTCTATCACATGATCTACTAACACATCATGAATGAAAAATTCAACTTCATTTCTTTAAGTGATGAAGTGGAAATTTTCCAAAGAACGACCAATGCTGAGATAATACCAAAATCACGAAAGTATTTCTTCTAATTCCAATTTCATAAACTTTAGGGAAATGATCATGAAAACCAAAAATGTTGTCCTAGTGCTCTTATATATGATGAATCAGAAGGTACCTTAGATCATCACAAATTTATGGCTTTGTGATTTCTGGATTTTCCATAGCCATGTTCTCTACCACTCTCCATCAGAACATGATGGTTAGATTTCTCTTCCATATCCATTTTATCACCTATGCGGAAACCCAGTTATTAGTTTATTTGGGTAACCATTACATTTCATACTTTTTTTTTAGATATTGGTTTTGGTATTAATTTTTACTATGTGGGTTTCTATTAAATAAAATTTTGAATAGTAATCCATTTATATCCTCGAAAAATTTCGAGGGCGAAATTCATTTTAAGGGGGGTAGAATGTAACACCCGGAGATTTTATGAAAAATATTTTTTTTAATTTCATTAATGTCTTGTGTGGTACGATACACCAAAAGGAGCTTGCACAACATGCATCCCTGACTTGCCTTGCATTACACGCAAGCACGACCTTCCGCAATAGCATGTGTTGTACGCAATACCGAGTTTCTCTAAACAATGATATGCTATTAAAATATTTTTAAAACTAGCTGTTATGAATAGTAATAAACACTTTTTGAAATTTTGTAAATTTTAATTTTCAAAATTGACTTCATTTTTGGATTCGTAATATCGAAATTATCTTAGGTTGAAATTCTGGTACTTTTCGGATAACTTTCATTTTCCGATGAATAGTGAAAATTACTAAATTTTAATTAAAAACAACCTTTTTAATCGAAATAATTAATAGTGATAAATTATTAATTTGAGTGGTTTTAAAGTATATTTAGAATATATTTTTACAATTTAATACAATGTTGGTCATTGGATGTAATTTCACATTTAAACCAGACATAAACAAATGTCAATCTTTTGATAGTTTTTATCTCTTAAAAACACGCTATTTGTTTTGACGACGGGAATTAATTTTTAAATTAATTAATGCAACTGATATGTTTTGAAATTGGTAAAATAGAAATAATTTTTGAATTCATAATATCAAATATAGCTTAGGCCTAATTTTTGGTATTTTTCTGGAAACTTTCATTTTTCGATGAATAGTGAAACCACTAAGTGGTAGTTAAAAAAATGAATTTTTCATAAAAATTAATTTTACCGCTTCTGTGAGTGGAATTTAAAAAATCCGAGAGACACGGTTGATGTCATTACGTAAAATTTGGTTCAATGAGATGAAAATAATTTTTGGTGAATAGAAACGTTTTACTCTTTTTTACCACGGTTAAAAGTAAATAGGGTAATTAAGGGTAAATATGATATTATTATTACCCTAAAACATTTTCTAATTCTATTGGATACGTGTAATTCGATAAAAAACAATCTTAGGAATAAAATAGGACCATTTAGGCCCAGTTGGATTAGATTAGGACATTTATTATTAAATTATTTAAAGAAGGGTTAAAATAGTTAAAATCAAAGTTTAATAAGTATATCATTTTTAATATAGGGTTATACATAAGATAAATTCAAATATAAATATTAATTAGAATGATAAAAATATTTCCTACATAATGGTATTTTATTTGTAATTTTTAGACATTAAATAATTTAATTTATTTATGACTCAAAGATGATGCAGTAATTATCTTATTAATGAAATATTGACATAATTGATGTTATAAATACCAAAAATAATTTTAATTTTATATTTTTTATGCATAAAACTAATTTTATAGGTTAATATGACATGTTATTATTGATTTAATTAACTTTTTTATAACTAATAATTCTGTTATGATTTTTACAAAAATCCATTACTAAATAGTGTCAAAATTGACATAAAATTGTTTTTAAAACAAATATTATATTATTAATTGTTTTTTTCTTCCTAAAAATCTAAGAATCGGAAATATGACTTAGATAAGGTTATATATATTAATACTAAACAAATTGGGGTTCTTTTGTCTTATTATTGTATGTTTATTAACCTTATAGTATAAGAACACAAGAAGACACGGTAAAAGTAAAATTATTTAACTTAATGTTAAATCTAAATGATAAGGTTAAAATAGGAACCTAAACTTGCTTAAATTCTATTGGATGAGAGGAGTTCGACCCATACCCACCTTAGCTTCGAAATAAATCAATTTTTAGCTATTTAAAACCGAATTTGGCTTTATAATAAAATAATATTTTTAGTTATTCCAAAGGTGCCCCTCTCCTCCATTATAAAAGGGCACCTCCTCCCGCTCTTCCTCACACAACTTTGAACCTTCATGCTCGGCCAAACCCTGCCAAATTCACTTCTCCACTTACCCAGAAACATCCTAGAGGTTTTTTTCTTCCTCAAAGACCAATTTTAGTTCCCTAAAAGGAGATCTCAAAGAGGCGCTTCAAAGAAGAGGTAATGTCCGTTACCAATTCTTTCAACTTTATTTCTTCTTCCACTTCTTCTTATTAGGTTGTTTCATTATGAAGTAATAACATCAGTATCACTCATATACTGATATGTTATTATAAGTATTAAACAACCCTATTTCATCATCTATCCATCCTATGGAAAACGAAATCACCGCGCGTGCATACCTACGGAATACCGTCTCCACGCCGTGGTGTAATCTATTTTCCACCACCACCTTACTTGGATGGGTATAATGGTTTAAATAATAACTATATATGATTATTTTAAAGTGATATTGTTTCTAAAATAGTATACATACACTCCAATACTGTCCCATGATCATGAGAATGATATCATCGCTCGTGCGTACGTACGGAATACCATCTCTACGACGTGATGAGATTCATTCTCCACGTTAACCATTCATGAATGATTATAAAGTATATATAATAAGTAATAATGAAATATTTTACATAATAATGATACTGGATTTATGTGTATATATATTTATGTCATCTACTTAATTCCATTCAACTCAATAAGGAAACGAAAACAGCGTTCATGCGTACATACGGCCTACCGTCTCCATGAACGGTGTATTTCTTTCAATTTACTGGTTTATTATATATATTTATATTCTGAATATATATTATATATAAATCATGTTTTATATTCTGTAATTAAGTAATCATGATCTATGTAATCATATGAATAATTACAAATCAAAACACGGACAACAAATGAAACAATTTTACCCAAAACGCTCTTTAACATGGAATTTACAAAAGAACGGGTAATATAAAGTCATAAGTGAACCATATATGATATCATAAAAATGAGTATGATTATGGAATAAGTCAATGACATTATTTAAATCATTATACATGAGGTTAATACACTTACAAAGCAAATCGGACCTAAGGTAAGGGAAAATCTCGAAATCTCATTTTTATCCGAGATTGTCTATACATCAGAATTTACTGGGTAATATTTTATAATCCACATCCATGTTTCCTCAATATGTAATATTATTTCCATCAACCTACAATTGTTCAAATCCAATTTTACTCTTCGGTGTGTTTTTAGTAAAATATATGAAAGGAATCTTTTGTCATTTTTCGTACGAGGTACTTTTTGACTTTTCCAACAAAAGTACGAGAAGAATGTTGTTTTAACTTATACGGAATGAATGGATTTTTAAAACAAAATTTCCCAGAATCATCATTTACAAGTTTTCAAGTTTATTTTTAATCAACTTCTTTTAGTTTAAAATTGTATGACATGATAAGAAAGAAAAAATGTTTTTGAAGTAGAAAGGATATTTTTCTCAAGAATGGAGTTCAAGTGTTTTATCAAAATTATTTTCCATCTAAGATAATAAAGGGTTCTGTTTCTATCCCTATTATTACATGGATTTTATTATATTGTGATGGAAATATTTTTATTAATTCTTTTATCTTATATGAATTGTTTTATGATGTCACGATGTTTAAAGATTCCCATTTTCATTACATGTCTTATGCTATGATGTATGGTTTATGATTTTGTGGAACACATAAGAATTGTATCATTATGAGATGGATGGGACCTATATCTCCCTCCAATGCATTGGGTAAAGATTTTATATCTCATGAGATAGACATGGCTGGAACGATAGGTTAAACCGGTTCAGTGAAACAGGACTGAAACGAGGAGTGAACTCGGTTCAGAAATGGTCTTTGTCCACTAAGATAGTCTTGGAAATGAGTCTTGACTAATAAGAAATGATTCTATATGATTATGTGTGTATTCCACAATGTTTCATGTTTTAAGTTATGATTATTGGGATTGCATTTCACTACTATTATTTATCCCATGTTATGATATTATGATCTGTTTTGCAGGTTAAGATTTCCAAAATGTTATGTTCTTCTGAATATGATGTGATTGATATTTCTTTTGTTTACCCTTACTGGGAATTTGAGCTCACCCTTTTATGTTTTCTTTTCCCCAGGATATAAAGAAAGGTTTTAGGTAAGAAACAAAGGAAGATATTTATGGGAGATGTTGAAGATCTTTCACCACGATTAGAAGATTATATTCCGAGTTTCCAAAGACACTAAACTATTATAGTCCTTGTGTGTGTGTTTTTGTAATGTACTATGTATTCCGAAAAAGTAATGTAATGTCCATGAACGTCAAGCATAGGGTCTCTACATTCACTCATAGTGGTTTTCAAGTTTATTTATTTGTGTCATTGTTTTTGTTTTATGGTTCTGAAGGTAGTTGTGTTCTTGTGGTAGGGAGAACCCCCTCATGTTCTCCCATCAATCATGTGACTCAGTTTCTTATTAAATAAGTCCGGTGCGACCCTAATAGAGTAAGTTCATCTCAAGATCCATGTTTTTCCTCGGTTTAGTCAATGAATGGAATTTATTTTTGGATAACTATCATCTTTGTGATTTTCTTAGGGCAGAATGTCTCTGTGAAAGGGGGAATTGTCACTCCCTGACAACTATAAATTATTTATTTTAATTAAGTTAATTATTTTTATTATTTATATGCTCATTTTTGTTTTAGGGGTGGTGCATGGGAACCGTATGGTTAGTGGTAACCAAGCAGTTGGCATAGGATACTTTGCAGCTACCCAATAAATTAAATTACTAAATTTTATGAAAAAAATAAAGTAAATGATTAAACCATAATAATAATAATAATAATTTATATATTTTTATTATTATTAATATTATTATTATTAATAAATTTAAATGAATATTATAAATATGATGATGGTGAGTATTATTTTTTTACTAATATTAATAATATTAATATTACAATTATTAAAAAAATAATTATTTATGTAGTTTTATTTAATTATTCTTGCTAGAAAACCTAAGGGATCGAAGCCCTTATCCACCCTTATGTGGTGTTCCCATCCACCCCAACCTTACTACCTCCTTCCTCACACTGCCTCCCCTTCCTCATCGTCAACCTTCCATCGGGTTCCCTCTTCTTCACTAGAACGACTATGCTCTGATAGTTTCTTTTCTCACTGGCATACATCCCCCCTCCGGTCGACTTTCCCTCCGAGACCCTCTCTCTCCAGCACCACTTTCCTGGTGTGACCCCCTCTCTGATGTAACCCCTGGTACAACACGACATCCTTTTTATAACAACCCTCTAATGAGTAACCCCCCCTCTGGTATGTCCTCTCTCTTGTGTGTTTTCATATATTTTAGGGTTTTCTTAAGATGATACCTAGATGTTAGGGTTGGTTTATAACTAGATTTTATTATTTTTTGGGTACGATAAGGGTCTGATATATCTTATTCATCCATCCGTTGAAGCATAGATTCATCCAAAACCCACTGAGGTAGGTGGTTTAATGCCCAATCATTTCTAGATGTTATTAATATTCTTATATGACATTATAAATGTGATGTATTGATATATGTAAACACATATAACATCAGTGTACATGGTCCCTCTTGGAAAGGGGAACACATGCATCAGTTTAAGGATATATATATATATATATATATATAAGGATGGGAATTTGACTGGGTTACTGCATGAGTTATAAATCTTAGGCTTTCTCATCCTTTGATATAGGGGTTTCCCATGTACTTTTCATTGTAATTTTAGAATAATTAATTTCATGTTTTTCCCACATTTTTTTATTAATTTATATTAACATATATACAATGGTAAGATTTACTGGATTGAAAAAAATAGTTTAATCCTTGTTTTTGGTATAATTTGACCTATTTTTTTATATAGCACAAACCACATGTTTTCTTAAATGACCATTTGTTTTTTCGTTTGTTTTCATAGATATAAAACATGTCCTGTCTTTGAATAAATATTTTTCTTGTGAAAATTAATTATTTGGGTTCCTCATATGGTATTTCAATATTGTTTTGGATTTGAAATGTCTATGTTTTAGTTGTAAAATTCTTCTTGGCATGTGTTGTCGAATAGTGGCTTGATTGGAATTTTCATAGGAAATGGTTTGGTTTTGAATGTGTGGTGAAAATGTATTAAAGGTGTTTTATAAATTTCATTATATGGAATGATGTTCTAAAAAAACTTCTTGATAAGTGTATTCTATTTTGATAAAGGGTATTTTGGTTGAAATGTTTAAGGTCTCATTTAGTTACCTTGTAAAAATAACAATTTTTTTTTATGAAACCCTATATTGGATGTTACCATCCCTTGTCTCGAATAATGGATTGGATTTACTCTTTATGGAATCCTTGAGATACAATGTTAGGGATACTTGGTTAGAAACGCTTGTGTTCTATTTAATTTAACGAATGGGATTGGTTCTTTGGGAGACATGGGGTGAAGCCTGTTGTGAATTATTATTATTATTAAATATATCTTTTGATTTGATGGTTGGATGGAATTAGTTGGATCACCCCAGTTATATACATGAGAAATGGGAACCTATCATTATGAGAGAATTATCTAAGAAATATTTTTCCATTGTTAGATGATATACTAACCAATGACCAATAATAGGTGGATATATCTGGGTTTATTGATAAGAGAATGGGCCCCTTGGTCAACCCTATGTCACCATGTCTGATCATTTAAGGAGTTGTTTAATTAAACAAGTGTGGAATGATATTGAGGATGGGGTTTCATGTATTTCTATGTTAGAGACTATTCTTCATCTCTTGGGTTCACCTCTGTCTATTAGATCATAGTTTCTTGTATAAATGAATGAGATACATGTATCCATATTTTTTATTTACCTTGTTATTTGAATATTGTGGGGATTTCTTGTGTAGTGATTACGTGGATGTTATGAGTTGTTATCTAAAATCATATGAGATTGGTTTTATAGTCAATGTGTTTTTTTATAATTCTTCATTCTATCAAATGTTAAATAATCACATACCATTAATTTAAATTGTAAGTGAAACACTAATTGAGTGAACTGGGTTTTGGAAAGTAATAAGGTAAATGTGTGGTATTTAGTTCGGTGTAAAATGTTTACAAAAACATACTATGATATATTGTAGTTAATACATGAAAATTAATGTTTTTTTAATTTTAAAAGAGGTGCATTTGGAATAGTTATTTTGGATTAGTTACAGTGTTTTAATACTCATGCATATTGTTTATCATTGTTTTTAGTTTTGGTTTATTCTTCTTCCTCAGATTATGTTGGTGTAGATATTGGTTTGAAGTCTATGGTGACCCCCAGAGTCACATGGAGGTATTTACAATTTAATTTTATCATCACTTCTAGTTTTCATTTTCATTGATAAATTTTTATTTATTTATTTTTCATTCATTTATGGTTAAAATCATTCCCACCAGTTTAATTTTGATGCCTAGTACTTGTTTCCAACCCATTAGGATTGGGAATGCCCTATGGGCCATAGCGCGTGCTAGATATGTGTACCCTTTTTTGTTCGACATGTGTTGGTTTGGTACAATTACAATGGATGATAATTCATACCATTGATGTTTTGATATATCAATGGAAATTTCATGTTAGTGAGATTAATGTTATGGAAAATTACTTGTTAAATATCCTTCATGTTAGATTCATATCAGAAATCTCATCATTAAATTATATGCCATGATTACAATTCAAGTGAAATAGGGGATTCACATGTTCTATTTGGATGACGGATTATAAATAATGGGAAATGGTTTATAAGAATATATTATGGTTTTCAAAATCATATGATGTATTATTATTAGAAAAAATATGACATGTATTTCAAAACAGAGCACAATATTAAATCATTACACCATTTCATAAATGATGGCATATATAAATTACTTATAGGGATTTTAATGATTCTTTTATTCATTTGTTTTATTGAGAAATTTTATATTTTATAAGAATTTGTTCGTTAAATAATGATAAATTTTAAAAAATAATATATATATATATATATAAATTCAATATTCCAAAATTTTATTTAATTTTCATGTATTATGGGTTAATAAACATGAATTACAAGAAAAGATAATTTTTCATATTCCTAGTGCATTTTTGTTAGGAAATTTCATATTTGATTCATCTATTGAAATTGATGAAACATTTTTAGGAAATTATTTCATCATTGTTATAGAATAAAATGAAATATTCAATAAAGATGAATTAAATAATATAGAAATCAATCAATAATATTTTTTATGCATTCAATATGAAGAAATTATGTAATTTTAAAAACATTGATGTTTATTATATAAAATAATATATATATATATATATTAAAAAAATCATTGATATTGTATATTTCATTGTTGAAAAACTAAAAAATTCTTATTAATATATCTAATTGAGTGTTTTTTAAGGTTTCCAAAGAGTAATTTTAATAAATAGACTGACTTAATGACTATTAATTTGTACTTTTCTAATATAACATTGTATATGTACATGATTTTATTGTAATGTGAACCATTTTAAAAAAATATCTCTACGTATGTTTTTTTAGACATGGATGTAAAAGTAGTACAACTGTATATATCATGAATTAATGTCTATGGTTTAACATTGGGGATCATTACATAAAATTTTCATAATTGATCATTATAATTATGTCTTAATGAATAATAAGTTTATTATGGGATATTAAAAAAAAATTTATTTTAAAAAAATTATCATATCATTAAAATATAGAATATAGAAATGATAATTGAGTTCTGATAAATACGCAATGAATTTAATAAATTTAATAACATGATTAATTTAGAGATAATTTCCATTTTAATAGAAAATCTACTCGGATATTAATTTAATTAATGTTTTCTTCAATATATTATCAGGATTGTTATTATTATCCGAATTATATATTGGTTATTTTTAGAGCATCTATATCCTATAAGGCTTCAATAAAATTAAAAAAAAATTATTTTTAACCCATGGTGTGGAAAATTATTTTAACATCCCTCAGAGTGAGTTCCCCATGATGGGAAATTACTTAAGTGATGGGGTGTAGTTATACTTAAAATTGTAATATATTTTGACATTTATAAATTATATTTGTTTTTTCCAATGTCTAATAATAATATCATATTATAATTTTTAAAATATTGGACATATTCTATTTATATAATACTCAAAATGAATTAATTACATTGTATAAAAAGTCAAAATCATATGTGGGTTTTCATTATAACACCACCAAATTTTATAGAATGTAATATTTTTAATGATCATAAGTTATTTGGAGTCAATTAATTATGTTTTACAAAAATATGGATCCCAATACTAGCGAATAAACCTAAAAAATTTTGATCAAAATATAGGCATGAAATATTTGGAACACCTTTAATATATAAACTATAAATTAGACTATATAGATACAATGTAGATAATTTTATTTACATAAAAATGATAAAACAATACTCTAAATTGAAAATAATATTAAATTAAATGTTTACAGGATAAAAATCTATTCAAGAAGGGTAATGTATTAATTAAATATGTCCTTCTTTCCTCACATAAAAGCTAAGAATATTAATTTCTATTTTATCCACGTTAAACAATATTATAGATAAATTAAAATCCCACAACAAGTCAAGGAATTATAAATCATAGGTCGAAATATAGATTCATAGTATATAAATTTGTTCCTATAATATTTTCACCACAAATCAACAATATATATTCTCTTTTTGAGAATATGGGGTGGAAAAATATCTTAATACCTTGGTTTATCATTTAATTCATTAAATTGTACAATTATCGTAAAGATTATATATTAATTTTTTCTAAATTATAATTTTATTATAATTATATGTATTTATCTATAATTATCAATTTATTGTAATCATGTTTCTGGTACCCATTCATGTGATGATTCCATGACATGTTATCCATTTCTAATAACCACTTGGGACATTTTGTTTTATTTGTGGATTATATTAGTTGATCAAAACTATATGAATAAAATAATAAACAAGACGTTCAATTTCATTTTTGAAAAGTAATAAAATAAATAAAATCCTAGAAACGTTATATTTTTTTCCAAAAGTACAAAATATGTTTGGTTTATAATGTTTATATTAATTACTCGATTCAATGCTGTATGTAGTTAATTAATATTTATTCTAACCAAACCTCTAATGTTATAATTCAATAAATAAGTTAATATAATATTATAGGTTTTAAAATTCATTGATTAAAATATTAAATAACTTATAATAATGATATTATATATTAGATATATGACATTAGAAACTCAAATTGTATAATTAGGTTCCATAATAATTAATTACTTTTAATTTTTTTAATAAATTTTCATATTTAAATTTAATATTATCAACACATACATACATATATATATTATGTTAATCTCATAGTTATTAGTAACCATGATGGAACCATTAACATTGTTTGTATGTCATAAGCTTGAATCTTACATATATTTTATCTCAATGGATGAAAATTATCTTATAACCATCCATGTTTTAGAGAAAAAAATGATAAGACATATGTTTTTCGGTTCATCTCAGAGTCTCATACCAAAATCATGATTCATTGTAGAATTTTTTATGAAATCTTGTGAGGGGTGATTCTAGATTCTAGTAATGGATTCAAATTTGGAATACGGTTTGGTAAACTGGGTGAGCTAAAATTAATTATATTTATAAGAAATTTCTTATATACCCATGTTGTACTATTTAACTAATTTTATACAAAACCCTTCTCATTCATGCTATAATATTTACGAATCTACCTTGTTTTTTATACCTTTCACATTTTCATCAAATAGCTAGGGTTTTATATTATATGTTCATATAAAATTAAAATTCCTCTCCTCTACATAATTTACCAACCCTTACCCTCTTGATTTCAATTTTTACTACTCTCTTGAGACCTACTGGAAAATGATATTGATCATACGTTTTTGGAAAATCTAATTAATAGAATTTTGTTTTATAAGGTTCATTGATATTGTTTTCTTTTATGGTTTTTATTTATTCATCCATTGAAAGCGGTTTCGCATGATTGATGTTGGAGTTTCATATTGATTACATTAATCAACATGGAATGAAATGGTTTATTTATAATTTATATTCATATCATGTAATTCCTATATGTGATACCTATAAAATTAATATAAAAGTATTTCAATTATATAAAGAAATTGAATAAATCGATATCTATTATATTCTAGTTATTTATTTTCATAATGATCAATATAAAGACATCATGTCATTTTTAAATTTATAAATTTTTGTATTTTTAAATGGATCACATGCTAAAGTGATGTTCAAATACATTTTAATTTTATTAATGTAATAAATATTGTTTTCAATATTTATTTATGGAATATATTGGCATTTTTAATAAAATGGGTTCTAATGAAGGAATTTAATGTTTTGAAGTGGTATGTTATTTTTTAATAAAATTCAATGGAAATCCATATTATATCTAAAAGAGACATTTCATGGAAGAGTTATAAAATTTATTGGAAAAATATATTTACATGTATTGAAATTGATCCCCATATATGAATTTATTGAAGGGTACTTATTTATGAATGTGAATACCTATGCTAAGATCTTATAGGTATGCGATATGTATAAGGGAGGATTTGTCCCTAGAGGGATGAAATTCTTAGTCATGTGATTTTGGATGTAAGTGTAAGGTTTTTTTCTAATAGATGGTTTTATACGAGGGATTATGTTTCATAATATTAATTGTTTTCATAAATGTTTTGAGGATATAATGAAATTTATTCTCAACCTCCAATTGAAGGAATGCATGAGAACCCACAGAAGTTATGCGATATATATTGGTTCATCATATACTTTTTTTAATTACTAAAATGGATAGTGTCACCTTGTATATATTATATGAATACTTGTGGAGTTCCATGATGAGATTATGGCTGTATAATAAGGACATGAATTTTTTGTACTGAAATGTACTCTCAATGTTGGTTCCCCTTCAATATTGACTATGATCATCCCATATTATGACCTAGTTAATTTCGAATGTTATTTTACCTTTTTATATTGATATTATTTTTTTATTCATAATAATTATATATTTATATATCCATTTCCACAAATAGGTTTCTAGGTTAAATTATTCTATATTTTTAAATTTATTATTATTATTTCATATTTTGGTTCTTACCTTTGTATTATTTCCATTATTTTTATGTGGGTTTTATGTGAAAATATTTCTTAAATTATGGTATCAAACTAACGATATCATGGGAAAATTGGATATTTTAAAGGAAAACGATTTCATTAATTAATATATAATACTTTTTATAAACTATTTGAAATAAATAAACAATGTTCTTTCACAAAATTAAATATCATAATTTTAGTCTTCAATGTTTCTTAATATAGTAGCTAAAGATTCAATTTATTTTATATTAAATGACATGATTTGTTTTTTATCGTAAATTATTTTTATTTGGTCTTTATCATTACTTATCAAAAGGGAAATATTATTTTTAATCATAATTCCTCCATTAATTTTTTTTATAATTATGTTGATTGAATAATTTGTAAAATCAAACTATGAATATTCTCCTTAGACACTACATATATACCAATGCATGTTTATTAATCATATAATCCCATAAATGTGGCTATTTTCTCACCTAATTAAAATTTTTATCATAATGCTTCTTTAGTGGACCTATTGGGATGTAGGGACTGACCATGATCCAAATAGATTTGATTACATAATGATATGGGTATTGTTTTTTTACATTGATTTTTTCAATCCATTTTTCATGATATTTTAAAGTAATTGTATCTTTTTTTGAGTGATATATTTATAATTAATGGTTAATATTTTTGTAAATTTTTTTGATAAGAAATCAATAATAATTTAATAAATGGAAATACCATTATTAATTCACATGGACAATATATCTATGAATATTATATTCAGAACAGTCACCACATTATAGTAACATATAATTATACATATAAAAAATATACTTCCAAATATAATTAAATGTGTTAAATAATATCATAAATTTTTTTGAACAAATAATGAATACATGTTATTTTACTAAAATGTATATTTTTTCATTCATTAATATATATATATATATATGAATTGTTTTAAAAAAAATTTTATTTCCATAAAGTTGTTTCATTAGGTTCTATTATTAGAACATATAGTTTTTTGAAATCATTGTAATTTTTTATTTTCTATGAATATAATGTGTCATAAGGATTATTATTTCTCAAACAAAATTGTATTTTATTTACAAATTATTTATTACATATTTATATAATTATTTTGATAAATGGAATTTTTTTATAAGTGCAAAAAATTTATCATAAGAATAATTGTTAGGAGTTTTTACTCTGTTTTTAAAATAAAAAATTGTATTTTTATTACATATTTGGATGATTATATAAATCACAGTAATTAATATAATTAATATATTTGAAATAATATATGGATGTATTATAATAAAATTTATTTAATGTATTTAATGTGAATTTATGTTCAAAAAACATTTTTCCATTATAAATGTTAGTCATCATAGTAATGTTTGATATGATTAATCAGGAGGTTGTACCTAGATATATAAAACTGTTCAGGAAATGGGTAAATGATGGATCTCAAAAAATTAACTAATAAATTCCAATTTATTTTCCAAATTATGATTCACATTACTTATGAATTGATTAAAATTTAAAACTATGAAATTTCTATTATAAATGTGGAACCCCTGTTTCTTATAAAAGGGCCCTTTACCACAACTATTTACCTAACATCATAAATATTATTGAAATGACAAGAAAAATAAAAATACCTACACAAAAATAATTCCCATGTACTAATGTAACTTGTCTCACCAATTGACCAAAGTATGGTCTCAAACGGTTTATTTTGTGACAACACATCTAATAGAAGAAGAAAAGACTTCGACTGATATCATCTATGCATATCTACTCCAAAGTCCCCTAATTTTATTCTATTATATGAGACATAGTGACCTAAAAATAATAATTATGATTCCCAAGAACTACACCCCTTGATATAGTTCTTTAGGTCACATGCAATCCATACTTTCTTTGATACCATTAGTAAAAGAATAGATATAACCATCCAAAATTACAAAATCAATGATTATTTTGAAATGTCTTACCAAAATATTTTATTTTCATGTTTATAGAATTATATAATTAGGCTGAAAATAAATTCACAATTCATATGTTTGTTTTATTTAATATAAAATTATACCATAATATAATAAATTACATAAACCTGACAAGTCCTAAACATCTGTCCCAAATTAGATAACATGTGGTATATTTAGAGACATGTCTGGTCTACTAATTTTGATTAATCATTGGTCAGATTAAGTCTTAGTAATTAGGGATATAAAAAAATATATAAGGGAAATGTTTATAAAAGAAATAATTTATTAAAATGGTATAAATATATAGGTATTAGTAAGTAAATATTACTAATCAATTAAATACATTAATATAGGATCATTTCATATTCAAAAAAATAAATGAAACCATGCAATTACAAGGTAATGATATTATAAAAATGGAATTTATTATATTAGATATTATAATCTTGATTTGATGGTCTTATTCCAAGACACTATAACTATTACTGACACTACAATCATGAAATCTTATTTAATTGGAATTATATACTACAAATACACAATCCTAATTTTCCACATGTGACTATTTTTTTACTGAATATGATATATAACTTCGAGACCAACCTATCACATGATTATGTATAATGCATTCACCATAATTGTCATCATGAATCTTTAAAACTTTCCATATAGAAAATAATATTCAATTAATCAGGGATCTCTATTTGATGAATTTTTTTTAATAAATAATTAAAATTTATTATATATGATTGATTTTCATGAATTACAACATTAATATCCAACATCCTTAAAATGAATCTCATTTTATGATATCAGAATTAATAATCCACATCGATTTTAAATGAAAAACTAAATATATTTTATTCAATATGGAAATTATTTCTTTGCCATAAGAATTCAGGATATGTATATGATTAACTGAATTATGAATATATGGTTTATAAATTAATATATAATTAATTATTTGGTGACTAACTAAATTTTAAATGAATATAAATTCATTTTTTAAAATAAAAGTGAATGATTATCTAAAAAAACTATTTTAATATTTCCCAGAGTTTTTTATACTAATCAATAGAAAAATTAATATAGTTAGATTATATTAAAAATATTTGAAATATATTAAATATAAATTTTTATCATTATTCCTATATATTGTTAGATATGACATTATAAAATATCTAATTTTACTCATAAATGGTGAATTTTTATGGATACAATGCCTTTTCACCCTTTTATGGAGCACATGTTTCCAAAAATTGCATTTGAAAAATTTATGAATTCTATTTTACCAAATAAATATCTTATTTTAAATTTGTCATTCCATATTTATTATTTATTTATTTATTAGTATTTTTCTAATATTATTTAGGTTTTTATGAATACTAAAAAATAAAAACATGTAATTGAAAACTAATTTAAATTCTAAATAATATATAGTGTGAAATAAAATTTAATATTTCTTTTAAAGTATAATTAAATTTATTTCATATCATTTATTCCCACATACGTAATTTTAATCAATTTCACATTTAATTTGGATATAAAAACATTTCAATTTTTTGAATGCTTTCACATTAAACCCCTTTTTTCTTATTCTATCAACAAGATTAATGTTACTTTAATTTTAGCGAAATATAAATTTTGAATTTTGAAAAATGGATTCCATATTTGGAATCATAATTTCCATTGTTAGTAAATATTTCAATTTAATATTTTGGAAAATATTAATAGTAACATTTGTAATTATTTTATTACCAAGATTAAGTGTAAATTGGCCAATAAAGGGTAAAAATGCTAATGTAAATATTATATATTTATCCAAAACCATCACAAAATTTTATTTTTTCAGTGATTTTCATCCAAAAGAATCATGTGGATTATTTTATGACCTCATGGAGCAACATGAATGTCATTAATCCCCTTATATTATTTTATTTTAAAAAATTTTAATGATATCCTAATTATGTTATAATAACTATAAACTTTTTAATATGTAGTTTTTTAGAAGTAATTTTTGACAATAAATATTATTCAGAAAAATAATATACTTTTAATCAAAAATTAAATTTATTTTTATATTTTAATGACGATTAAATGACCCTAAAATATTATACTATTAATATGAAAAAATTGATCAATTAGTGGATTTATAAAATTACTTATATTAAAAAAAATTATAATAAAATAAAATTTTATTTAATTAATGACAAAAATGAATTAAATAATCGAAAATTCCATTTAATTTTTTTTCTTAAATTCTTGGGAATTTTACGAGTCCGCAGTTTCTGACGGCGCGTGATTTCAAGGCCCAGAGTGCCCGGAATGATCCTTAAAAGTTATGTTAAGTTTAAATTGATACCCTTATGCAGTTTTCCAGAAAAAGTGAAAAAACTCTTAAACAGTTACTCAGATCAGAAATCCGAGGGCACAGTTGCGTTCAGGATTGCAGGTTTACCCTAGATGTGACTAAAGTTTAGACGGCGTAGGCCTCCTATGAGAAAACCCGAAAATGGAATAACCATAAATAAAATAATTAAATAAAGTTATTTTAATTTTCAAAGGCTTATAACTCACAAACGGTAACTCGGATTAAAAATCTGAGACCACCGCTAAACTCGTGAGGGTAGGATTTCTTTAATCAGATACTAGCTTGGGTCGGTGAGGGCCACCAGAGAAAGTTAGTTTTTAGTTGCAAATAAAATAATTAAGTGATAATTATTTTATTATAAAATTCATAACATTTAAATAGTAACTCGAATTGGAAATCTGAGGGTACCGTTGGGTTCTTTGGGTTGTGTGTCATCTAGGCAGAGCCTACCCTCGACCGCAGTGGGACGAGGGTGGATGCTAAAAATTTTCCTAAACTTTTTCCAGTTACGTTCAGTAAACATATGAGCGACATTTTATAACATTTGAACCGGTGCTCAGAATTGAAATCTGAGGGTACTTTTGAACTCACAGCGCCGGTATTCTCTTAAGAATACAATCAACGTAGTTTCGTTTTAATGAGGTTTTAAGTTAGTTTATGAGGTGTTAATTAAGTTAAATAAAAATAAAAGTACCACTTTTTTTATTGTGGCGGTTTAATCCTCCAAGGGGAGGATGGAGGTGGGGCCCACCCACGCATAACCTCCCTTGTGAGGATATTATGTGGTGGGTCCCCCATGAGCTTGAACCCCCTTTAACCCCCATTAACACTCCATTATTAATTTCACACCCATCTTCATTATTTGGAACTCTTCAACTCCTCTAAGATTGAATTTGAACCATTCCTTGGCATTAATTAAATGAGTCACCTCATTTTGTTAAACACCTCATTGTGTTGTTTTGAGAAAAGATTAATAGATATCATCCCTTATTATTTTTTGGGGTTGGAATAATATTTTGAAAAATATTGAGAGACGAGAGCTTCATCCTTCCAACGAAGAACCACCGAAGAACGACAAACATCTCCTTCGATCTTCGACCAAGCCCGAAGAGAAGGAGCCGTCCGTGAGGATCGCCGACGACTCTTCATCCTCAGACATTTCCCGACGTCAAAGAATTGGCGCTGCCTCTTCCACCACTCGTCAACGTTCAACGACAAATACGAGTTAGGGGTTGAGTTGAATTATTCGCTCGTTATTCATCATTCAACCTCGGTTTATTTGTTGGACAATTGATATCACCTAACGCGGAGGGCGTGAGATGAAAAAACATGGCCCAACGTCCCTCCATTGGTTCTTGATTGATTAATGATGGTGGTGGTGCAACATCGCCACTGGAAAAGAGAACGTCCGAGGAGCAGCGGGCCACAACCAAATCGGGCCGCGGCGGAGGGGGCGCGACGCCGTCGCACCGTGCGGTGGAGCCGAAGGCCGCGACCAGGTCAGGCCATGCCGGTGGAGGCGTGGCGTTGACGTGACACACGGAGAGTAGGAGGACCGCGATGTCGTCACGCCATAGTGGAGGAGCGGGGGTGGCCCACCGGGCCGGCCACCGTGGAGATGGACGAGCGGGAGCAGTCGGGTCCCGCGACCCCTGAACTGGCGCAGTGCGCCTGTTCTATTTGTCAAAAATGGGTGGGGCTCCGAACCCTCTCACTCGTGTGGCCTGCCGGGCCGCCACGGGCCGGGCCGCCTCAGCCGGGCTGCCCCTCATCCAGGCCACCCAAGGCCGGACCGCCCTCAGCCAGGCCGCCCACATCCGGGCCGCCCCTTGGCCGAGCCCCCCTCGGGCTAGGCCATCCCCTCGGCTCTGGCTGCTTCCTCATACTGGGTCGGACCCATGGACCGGGTCAGTCTGACTATGTTGGACCGGACCCAGACCCGCTGTGGCCGTTGAAACCATTTAGCCCGCATCTAGGGCTATAGGTGTCCGATTGACGTACCACCCGCAGCGATGAAATTCTTCATGTGAGATAATTCTTTTGGCATACTCCACTTGAGTTTTGGATGTAGTTGGAGTATGGCCTAGTTGGTTTGTGCTGAAAACCCGACCAGACCCCTAGAAAGAAAATTCCAATAGCACTCAAATCGGGCGACCGATTAACGCACTGTCTGTTGTGTTGGGTTCCTTATGATGAGACAAAACTACATGATACATCAATTCGAGACTTTATGGTAGTTGATGTATCGACACATGGCTCGAAGAGTGGACCCTCCCGGAATTGAGCGTGCTATGTGTGGGAACCCAAGGGCTGGCTCTAATGATACTGTACCAGGATCTTCCGTGGGTTCGACAACGATGACTACTGTACCAGAATCCTCTGTGAGATTGACTGCGATGACTACTATACTGGGATCCTCCATGGGTCCAACAGTTCTGAATTCTCTTCCTGTATCCTCTATGGGTCCAATAGAATAGCTAGTCCCGTGTCCTATGTGGGTCTGACATCTCAGATGGTCTTGTATCTTGTGTGAGTCTGATAGCTTAGATGAAGAATAACTGGTCCTGTATCCTGTGTGGGTCCGAAAGCTTAGCTGGTCCGGTATCCTATGTGGGTCTAATAGCTTAAATGAATCAGTGACTACATCTGATCATCTCTATAACTATACAAAAGATGTATACCTGTGTGAGCTGAGTCTTGTCTTCAATCATTATCATTGATGTGATTGACTTTACATCCTTTATGGACTGGGTTGTGCTTGGGCTCGAGAGTTGTATTCAGACTATGACTGGTAACGTAGGTATATGTTTGGGCATATACCTAAGTAGGGTTGGTTGATACTTCATGATTGTATATTTCTTCTGTGGTTTATCCTTAGAGGATTCTGGAAGACCTACAGGGGTATCAGGGTCCCCTATTGAGTATTGTAATACGCACCCCTGCACGGGCTTTGACCGCACCTTGTTGTGTTCTGTGTAGACGATGATAAGCAGTGATCGAGGATGAGGGTGACAGATGGGAGGCTGCACAGAGATGGACTAGATGGGACACACTTCAGGGACTAGTTTTTCGAGTTCTGTATCTACCCTTCAGGTATGATTCCTCGGTGGATGATCATGGAGCTATTATCCCTTTTTACATGTACTTGTACTTGTTGTTTAGTTGGGTTTGTATTATGGCCCACTTACTTTCAGCACACTATTCTTTTCTTTTTTAGTACTTGTTGCTTCTACTACATGTGTTCTGACTGTGTGAGTTACAGGTTAAAAGGAAATTCCTTCCCTTATTATTAGGGATTCTCCTTTGGTGAAAGTCTCTAGCCCTTGGCCTATGGAAGGCGGGCTTTGGGTAGTCACGACAAGGGCCCTGAGGACGGGTCGTGACAAATTGGTATTATAGGAGTCGGTTCTACCGCAGAACATAAGACTCTGATCTGTGTTACTGTGAAGAAATAGTGTTAAGAGTATTAAGTAGGGATTTTAGTCTAGGGAGTCCAGCGCTGGTGTAGTGGCTGATGTATCCATACACTAGGACCCTGACATCTGATTTTCGACTCAGTGCACAAAAACACTGATTGCAAGTGTGCTTTCAAGAGTCTTCTTTGTGAACCCTTTGAGTCAGCTCACCAGGTATAAATTATTGACCATGGCGCACCTTTTCCTCATTAGGATGACGCTACATAGACAACCACCTAGGGTTTCCGAGAGAGTACACGATGACGGCCCACCGAGCGACAAGGCTCCGATTTAGTGCCCTCTTTCTAACTTCGCACCTTTGGGTGGTGTACCAGTTTCAACAACACCTGTTGGGTAGCAGATACCACCAGCCGCACTGGCGGATGATGCACGCCGACTAAGCACATTTTTCGAGTTCCAGCGGCAGAGGCCTCCGAGGTTTCGAAGCGAGACAGATTCCCAGGCAGCAAAGGACTGGATGAAGGCAATTACTGGAGTTTTTCGCCTAGTTGAGACACTAGTAGAGTAGATTTTGATCTTATCTACTAATAGTTTTCAGTTAGTGACCATGTGGATGGTCCGAATAGTGGTGAGGTTTCGGTAATTGGACCGTTTTCCGAGATGGTACCTTCGGGCAGTGTGCCAACTATATCACTGCCCGTTGGTCAACAGACACTACCGGTGGTACCGGTAGAGGAGACTTATTGGATTAGTGCCTTAAATGTGTTCCAGCACTGGATATCCCTCAAGTTCCATGGTGAGCCTGACCCACAGGCATCTTAGGACTGGCTTGAGAGGGTGGCTGAGAGTTTTCTAGTGCTTATATAGCTTCGGAAGGATCACATGTCGGTAGCTAAGTATTTATCGAGGCATACTGATCTTTCCTGGTACTCAATGAATATGACACGATTAGTGCTTTAAAGCTTGGACCATTAACCGAGGCACGTTTATGGATATCTGAGACATAATTTTTTTCTCTATGCATTTTTACTTATGTTAGGGTGCTAGAAAGATCCTTTGTGGTTGAATGTTCATTGGCTGGGTGGAGACAGCCAGTGAATGTTAGCAGTTGGAAGCGTGAAACTAGCGCCAGTCTTAGATACTTGAGCGTGTAAAATGTTTCGAAGATGAAGTGTTTAGGATAGATGAATATGAAGGGTAGCATAAATGGAAGAAAATCTAGGAGAGTAGCATAAGGTGGTGAACATTTCAACTTGTTACAACCACCCGCCTTTGTAGTCCCTGCCAAGATCAGGGAGCTGGAGGGAAGGTGAAGAGAGTAGATGAATGCAGTCAAGGAGTGTGTCCCATGGGATCTAGGAATAATTTTATGTATGGTCTGTATAACGAACCATAAT
The DNA here is from genome assembly GCA_963277665.1 of Viscum album. NCBI lineage: Eukaryota > Viridiplantae > Streptophyta > Magnoliopsida > Santalales > Viscaceae > Viscum > Viscum album. The sequence goes on from OY728128.1 coordinate 234,606,101, forward strand.
TTACATACATTGATATTACTTCAGAATTTAAGCACACTTATTACAACATATAACAAAACTAGGAAAGGACCGTATAGGTATAGAGTCTTTAGAAACTGGGAAACATAAACAATTGGTTCATAAAGCATCTACTTTGCCTCCCATTTATTTCATCATATCTAGAGTCTCTTTTTGGAATATCCTACTTAATAAACTTCTTCCTGACCTGGGGAAATAAAACATACAAAACGGTGAGCTAAAATGCTTAGTAAGGGTAAACAAAAGAAATATCAATCACATCATATACATAAGAACATAACTTTTGGACATACTAACCTGCAAAAGAAATCATAATTTCATGACATGGGATAGATCATAGTAGTGAAATGTAATCCCAATAATAATAACATAAAACATGAAACTTTGTGGCGTACATACATAATCATAGAGAATCATTTCTTGTTAGTCAAGACTCATTTCCAAGACTATCTTAGTGGACAAAGTCCATTTCTGAACCGAGTTCACTCCTCGTTTCAGTCCTATTTCACTGAACCGGTTTAACTTTCCATTCCAGCCATATCTATCTCATGAGATATAAAATCTTTACCCAATGCATTGGAGGGAGATATAGATCCCACCCATCTCATAATGATACCATTCTTATGTGTGCCACAAAATCAGAAACCATACATCATAGCATAACCCATGTAATAAAAATGGGAATCTTAAACATCGTAACATCATAAAACAATTCATATAAGATAAAGGAATTCATAAAAATATAATTCCATCTCAACATAATCAAATCAATTTAATAATAGGGATATAAACAGAACACTTTATTATCTTAGATGGAAAATAATTTTGATAAAACACTTGAACTCCATTCTTGAAGGAAATATCCTTTCTCCTTCAAAAACACTTTTCTTTTCTTAACATGTCGTACAATTCTAAACTAAAATAAGTTGATTAAAAATAAACTTGAATACATGTAAACGAAACTTCTTGGAAATAATGTTTTAAAAATCCATTCATGCAGTATAAGTTAAAAAAACATTCTTCGAACTTTTTTCGGAAAAGTCAAAAGGTACCTCGTACGAAAAACGACAAAAGATTCCTTTCATATCATTTACTAAAAACACACCGAAGGGTAAAATTGGATTTAAACAATTGTAGGTGGATGGAAATATTATTACATATTTAGGAAACATGGATGTGGATGATAAAATACACCCGAGTAAATACTAAAGTATAAACAATCTCGGATAAAAATGAGATTGCGATATTTCCCTTACCTTAGGTCCAATTTGGCTCATAAGTGTCCGAACCTCCTGTATAATTATTGAAATAATGTTATTGACTTATTCCAGAATCATAATTATTGTTATGATATCATATATGGTCATATTATTAGCTTCTTAGTAGTAACATTTCATTGATACTTGTTATTCGGGTGTTTATAACTTTTTGTTCTTATGCGTGTTTTGTCGAATAAATTCTTATTATTTTCTTTAGGTTATAGATACATCATTTCCAAAATGGTATTAATGTACTATATATAATATTTATTCATTAAATTCATTTTTATAATCATTATGCAACAAAGATTATGTAGAACGAATTGCATCACATCGTGGAGACGGTATTCTGTACGTACGCACGAGCGATGATATCGTTCCCATGATCGTGGAATTTTATTGGAGTGTATGTATAATATTTTAAAATAAATATCACTTTACAATAATCATATATAGTAATTATTTAAATCATTATACCCATCCAAGTAAGGTGGTGGGGGAAAATAGATTACACCACGGCATGGAGACGATATTCCGTACGTACACACGCGCGGTGATTTCGTTTTCCATAGGATGGATAGATGTTGAAATAGGGCTATTTCATACTTATAATAACATATCTATATATGAGTGATACTGATGTTATTACATCATAATAAAACAACTAAAGAAGAATATTTTGAAGAAGAATGAATTTGGAAAGGATCAGTAATGGATATTACCTCTTTTTGATGCGCCTCTTCTTAACCTCCTGTTAGGGCAATAGGGTTGGTCTTTGAAGAAGACCAAAACCTCTAGGATGATTCTAGGGAAGTGGGGAAGTAAAATGGGCAGGGTTTGGCCGAGATTGAATGCTCAAATTGGTGTGAGGAGGAGAGGGAGGAGGTGCCCTTTTATAAGGGAGGAGAGGGGCACCTTTGGAAATATAAGAAATATTAGTTTATATTAAATCCCAACCCCACATAAAAACCTCCAAAATGACTCATATCCAAATATTAGATGAGATAGGGTTGTTATATCATCAAACAATAAAATTTATACATCTTAGGAATTTATTTTAAACATTACCAACTTGATTTATCCTTATTTATCAATTTAATTTTATTTCTGGTAATAATATTCTAAATTTTAAATTATTATTAATAATTACATATGTGTTGTGAATTTTCCATAATTTGACACTTTATGATTTTTTCGACCATATAAATTTTAATTTATAATTTTTAAATATTTTTGTGATTTTTAAACAATTTTATAATATGTTATTTTTATAAAATAACAATAGTGTCAATTTTGAAACTATTCATTTATTTGAATTTAAATAAAATATATACAGAGAATATGTTCGAACTAAAAGCTTTAATATATTAATAAAATGTCATATGTATCTAGAAAATTAGTGTATCACATTAAATAGTGCATATAATAATTATTTTAATATTTTAAAACCATTTATTTGATATTTTAATTAATAAAATAATTTTAACATCACTATTGTGTCATAATTAATGATAATTATTTAATCCCTAAAAAGTCTAAATAAATTCCTATAATGTAGATAATTGTATTATCTGGTTTGAGACTATTCATGTTCGAAGTTTCATTAAGTTTATCACCAAATTAAAATTATTATACTTATAAGATTTAAGAAAGTGACATGTTGTCACATTCTTTGGTTTTAATAATAATTAAATTATTTTCATGGAAAAAAGTCTATTAAATTAATCTAATACGATACTTAGGTGATATGGGTCGACTTTTAGTCATCCAATATGATTTTTCCAGGTTTTAGGGTAATTTTATAATCTTATATTTACCCTTAATTACCCGATTTACCTTCAACTATGTTAAATAAAATTTACCGTAGTTACTATTCATAATGTCTAAAAATAAAAAGTAGCCTATTAACATAATTTGGACCCACTGATTATGAATATGGAATCCATTTTTCAAAATTCAAAACATATAAGTTGCAGTAATTAATTTAAAATACATCCCGTTGTTAAGAAAACGAGTTTTAGAAGTTAAAACATTGCCAAAGATTGAAATGTTTTTACCTATTAATTCAATGTGAAATTAATTCTAATGACATAAATTATATGAAATGGTAAAAATATATTCTATATATACTTTAAAACCAATCAATACTATAATTTAACCATATAAATTATCTCAATGAACAAAGTTGTTTTTAATAAAAAATTAGCGTATTTTTACTATTCATCAAAATATGAAAGTTATCAGAAAAATATCAAAAATTTATCCAAAGTAAATTTTTATATCCTGATTCAAAATAAGAATTTTATTTTGTCAAATTGAACTAATAAATGTGTCAAAAACTAGATTTAATGTGGGTGCACCATCAAAAGGTGGCACAACTGCATTTTTTGATAAATACTTATTTTACCCAAAAAAATTATTTTGTTCTCTTACCATCTTCTAGAAAATGTGTAAGATGAATAATAATGTTGTAAAATTTAAATTTCAGTTAATACTATTCATAACGGCTAGTTTATAATATTATAATAATATATCGTTGTTTAGTAGAACTCGGTATTGCGTACTACACACGCTATCGAGGAAGGTCGCGATTGCGTGCAGCGAAAGATTCCTTTGATGATTTATATAATATTAAAACAAAATATTTCTCATAAATGTCTCAGGTGTTACAGTCTGTTTATACTACTAGCTTCCGTATCAATAATCATAGGTACCAATCATTCCTTCCTTCCATGAATCTTGTCCCAGACCTAGGGTTTCCGGTTAAGCCGTTGACTTGACCCTTACGTCTGAAGATACCATTGGGAGGAGACTCAAAAATCACACATACAATGACTGTGTGATCTAACCCTCGATGTGAGAGTTTTGGTTAGAACCTCTTTGTGGCAGCATTGAGGCCTTATGACATTAGTTTGGGTATGGACTGGGAAACCACAGTTCATACACTGATTGATTGAATTAGGAAAAAAGGTTGTGGTTTATCTACAATATTAATATAGGGTTTTCCTTGGTCGGTTAAAAGGAAAACCCAAGCAGCACATGATAGAATCATGCATAAGAGGGTGCAATCAATCAATCATGAGTCAGCCAGACATACCTTTGTTCCAGACTTCTCTAGAGTTGTAGCACCACTACCATCTTTGGCGAAGAAAGGGAAACCCTCCTTGTGGTATGAAAAATGCCAGTGGAGTTTTCAGGTGCTGATTCAGAGGCTGACTGGTGCCCCAATATTGAGGATACCAGAGGAGGGAGTTGGGTACGTGGTTTACTGTGATGCATCAGGGACCAGACTCAGGTGTCTCCTGATGCAGGAGCGAGCAGTGATCGCATATAGTTCTCGACAGTTGAGACATCACGAGCATAACTATGCTACCCATGACCTGGAGTTAGCAGTAGTGGTCTTCGCCTTGAAGATTTGGTAGAACTATCTTATGGGTGAACGTTTTACCATGTACTGAGATCACAAGAGACTCAGTTATATCTTTTATCATGAGGTCCTCAACCTGAGACATCGACATTTTATTTAGTTCTTCCAGGACTATGACTTTGAGATAGTCTATACTCCTGTTAAGAGGAACGTTGTTGGGGATGATCTCAGCAAGAGATCTGGTATACAGTTTCTAGGAGAGGTGACATAGCAGCTAGATACGTTGCAGATTTCCATTGTGGATCGGGATGGAGTAGCCTTCCGGCTGTCTCTTACAGTCACACCTCCACTTCTTCTGAGAATTAGGGAGGCACAACGTAGGGATGCAGACTCGGAGGAAAGACATGCTCAGTTATCCACAGTGCAGGCACCTGATGGATTTTATAATGGTGGGGATCACATCATTCTCTTCAGAGGACACACCATGGTACTAGTTTCACTTCAGGAGGAAGTGTTTTGGGAGTTCCACACATCTCCTTTAGCGGTACAACCATGTTTGGTGAAGATGTATCAGGACCTCTAATGACAGCACTAGTGGCCAGGTATGAAGAAGGTAGTCGCAGAGTTTGTCTATTGATTCCTCACTTGTCAACAAGTGAAGGAGGAGTACCAGGTTTTAGCAGGCTTGGTTCAGCCTTTAGAGGTCCCAAAGTGGAAGTGGGATGAGATATCCATGGACTTCGTGACGAGTCTTCCACGTACGTCCAGGGGACATGACTCTATTTGTATGAACGTCGACCGACTCACCAAGTCGGCCAACTTTCTACTGACCAGAGATGGTACGAGCTACCATGTCTTTCTACGAGTCTCACCACGACGAGGTCTATGGAGATTGGGCCGAGGTGGAATGTTATCTCCACGATTCATCAAACCGTTTCAGGTCCTCATCATGGTAGGTGAGGTGGCTTACCGCCTAGATCTTCCATCTCAATTACACCGTGTGCACGACGTCTTCCACGTTTCCGAGATGAGGAGATACGTGCTTGACCCTTCTCACATCATCAACCACGAGGAGATTAATATCACTGACGTGGTGACATTCATGCAGGTTCCTGTAGAGATTAAGGATCGACATGAGCGGGTCCTACGTGGACGGTCGATACCTCTAGTGCACATTCGCTGGCAGCATGGGAACCTCCAGGAGAGCACATGGGAGCGGGGGGCTCAGATGCGTTCTCAGTACCCTCATTTGTTTCTTTAGTGTGAGTTGTAGCTTACAGGGACGCAAAGCCCTTAAATGTGGAGAATATAAAGACACAGAAAATCCAGGTAATTTTTTTTCATAAATTCATGGGAATTGTACAAGTCCGCAGTTTCTGACGGCACGCGATTCCGAGGCCCAGAGTGCCCAGAATGATCCGTCGAAGTTCTGTTAAGCTTAAATTAACATTCTTATGCAGTTTTCTTGAAAAAATTGGAATAAAAATTAAATGGTTACTCGGATTAGAAATATGAGGCCACCGTTGCATTCAGGATGGCGGTTTACCCTAGGCATGACTTATGGTTAGTTGGAACGGGCCTCCTGTGAGAAAACCTGAAAATGGCATACTCGTAAAAAAATAATTAAATACAGTTATTTTATTTTTCAAATGATTATAACTCACAAATAGTAACTCGGATTAAAAATCTAAGACCACCACTGAACTCTTGAGGGTAGGATTTCTTTAAGAAGACACTAACTTAGGTCATCGAGGGCCACTAGAGAAATTTATCTTCTGGACTCCAATAAAATAATTAAGTGACAATTATTTTATTTTAAAATTAATTACATTTAAACGGTAACTCGGATTGGAAATTTGATGGTACCGTTGGGTTCATTGGGGTGTGTTTCACCAAGACAGAGCCTAACCTTGACTATAGTGGGACAAGGGTGGCTGTTAATAATTTTCAGAACTTTTTTTCAGGTACGTTCAGTAAACGTACGAGCGGCGTTTTATAACATTCAAATCGGTGCTCGTAATTGAAATCTGAGGGTACCGTTGAACTCCCAGTGCCAGTATTCGTTTAAGGAGACCATCACGACGGTTGCATTTTAACGAGGTTGGATGTTAGTTTATGTGGTTTTTAATTATGTTATATAAAAATAAAAGTATTACTTTTATTTTTATTGTGGCAGTTTAATCAACAAAGGGGAGACTTGATGCAGGTCCCACCCGCTCATAACCTCCCTTGGGAGGATATTATGTGGTGGGGCCCACATGATCTTTGACCCCTTTTAACCCCCGTTAACTCCCCATTATTAATTTGACACCCCTCTTCATTATTTGGAACACTTCAACTCCTCTATGTTTGAATTTGAACCATTCCTTGGCGTTAATTAAATGAGTCACCTCATTTAATGAAACACATCTTTTTGTTTTTGTGCGAAATGATTAATAGAGTTCACCCTTATTATTTTTGGGGGTTGGAATAATCTTTTGAAAAATATTGAGAGAGGAGAGCTCCATACTTAAATGAAGAACCACCCAAGAATGATGAACTTCTAATTAGATCTTTGACCATGACAAAAGAGAAGGAGACACCCGCGAGGAATGCCGACAACACTTCATCCTCAGACATTTCCCAATGTCAACGAATTGATGCCGCCTCTTCCGTTACTTTTCATCATTCGATAAAAAATATGAAGTAGGGGTTGTGTTGAATTCTTTCCTCTTCTTCATCATTTAACCTTGGTTTATTTACTGGCCAATTATTATCACCTAACGCGGAGGGAACAAGACGAAAAAACACGGCCTGACATCCCTCAGTTTGTTCTTGATTGGTTGACGATGGAAGTAGCGCAACAATGCCACTGGAAGAGAGAACCGCGGAGGAGCCGCGGGCTATGGCCAAACTGGGCCGCAGTGGAGGGGGCACAACGCCGTCGTGCAGCATGGTGGATCCGAAGGCCATGGACAGGTCGGTCCATGGTGGTGGTGGTGCAGCGTCATCACGTTGCGCGGAGAGCAGGAGGACCGTGGTGCTATCGCGCCGCAGTGGAGGAGCTGGGGCGTCCGGCCGAGCCGGCTGCCGTGGAGTCGGATGAGCGGGACCAATCGGTTCCCACGACCCATTAACCGGCGCAACACACCGGTTCTGTTCTAAAAACCGGGGAAGATCACGGAACCCCCTCCCTCGCATGGCCGGTCGGGCCACCACGGGCCGAGGTGCCACAGACGGGCTGCTCCTCTATCGGGTCACCCCGGGTCAGGCTGCCGTCAGCCGGGCCACACTCGGCCAGGCCGCCCCCTCAGCCGGGCCGCCCTTGGCCGGGCCGCCCTCAGGCCGGGCTCTCTCGTCGGGTCAGGCCGTCCCCTCGGCATGGATCACTTCCTCAGAGAGGGTCAGGCCCGTCGACCGGGTCAGACCACTGTTCCGAACGGGTCAGGCTGGGCCAGTCTGACTGCGTCGGACTGGACCAGGACCCGGTATGGTCTTTTACACAATTTATCCCCCATCTAGGGCTATGTGTTTCCGATTGATGTACCGCATATGAATATGGAAATCTTGGAGAGAGAATATTGTTTTGGAATACTCCACTTCAGGTTTGGATTCAGTTGGAGTAAGGCCGGGTTGGTTTGAGCCTAAAAATTAACCGGGCCCCTAGAACAGAAATGCCAAAAACTCTCAGAACGTGCGTCTGATTGATGCGATGTCTGTCGCGTTGGGTTCCTTATGATGAGACCAAACTACATGATACGCCATCTAGAGACTTCATGGTAGTTGATGTATCATCACAGGGCTTGAGAAGCGGACCCTCACAGAATCGAGCGTGCTGTGTGCCGGAACCCTAGGGGTTGCTGCGATGATACTGTACCAGGATCCTCCGTGGGTTCGACATCGATGACTACTGTACCAGAATCCTCCGTGGCTTCGACAGTGATCACTATTGTACCAGTATCTTTTGTGGGTCTGACAGTTCTGACTTATATTCCACTATCCTGTGTGGGTATAACAGAATAGCTGGTTATGTATCCTGTGTGGGTCCGACTGCTTAGCTGGTCCTGTATCCTGTGTGGGTTTGAAAGCTTAGATGAATAATAGATGGACCCATATCCTATATGGGTCTGACCGAATAGCTGGTCCTGTATCCTGTGTGGGTTTGACAGCTTATATGATTCAGTGACTACATTTGATCATCTCTATCACTCTACAAAAGATGTATACCTGTCTGAGTTGAGTCATGTCTTTCAATCATAATCATCGATGTGATTGACTTTACTTCCTTTGTGGACTGGGTTGTGCTTGTGCTCGAGAGTTGGAGCTGGACTGTGACTGGTAACTTAGGTATATGTATGGGCATATACCTAAGTAGGGTTGGTTGATACATCGTGATTGTATATTTTTTATGTGGTTTACCCTTAGTGGATTCTTAGAGACTTTCAGGGGTCTCGGGGTCCCCTACTGAGTATTGTTATACTCACCCTTGAACAGGCTTCGCTCAAACCTTGTGTGATCTGTACAGACGATGTTCAGTAGTGATCGAGGCTAAGGGTGATGGACGGGAGGCTGCTCGGAGTAGGACTAGATGAGACTCAATTTAGGGAAGATTTGTTCAAGTTCGGTACCTACCATTTAGGTAGGATTCCCCGGTGGACGATCAAAGAGCTATTTTCCCTTTTTCACTTCTACTTGTACTTGTTTTTCAGTTGGGTTTTTATTCTGGCCCACTTACATTCAGAACACTTTTATTTTCTATTTTAGTACATGTTGCTTATACTGCTTGTCTTCAGACTGCGTGAGTTAGAGGTTAAAAGGAAATGCCTTCCCTTTTTATCAACAATTCTCCTTTGGTTCTAGTCACCATCCCCTATCCTATAAAAGGTGGGATTGGGGTAGTCACGACATGGGCCCCGAGGACAGGTCATGAAAAATTGGTATTAGAGGATTCGGTTCTACCAAAGAACATAGGACTCAGATCTATCTTATTGTGAAGCAATAATGTTAAGAGTATTGAGTGTGGTTTTCAGTCAAGGGAGTCCAGTGTTGGTGCGGTGGCCGACAAATCCGTACACAAGGACCCTGACTTCTAATTTTTAACTTAGTGCACAAAAACACTGATTTTAAGTGTGTTTTCAAGAGTCTTCTTTGTGAACTCTTTGAGTCATCTCACCAGGTATAAATTATTGACTGGGGCGCACCATTTCATTATCAGGATGCCACTACATAGACAGCCAGCTATGGTTTCTGAGAGAGTACATAATGACGGCCCACCGAGCGATGAGGCTCCGATTTAGGGCCCTCTTTCTATGTTGGCGCCATTGGGTGGTGTACTAGAAGCACCACTACCCGTTGGGTAGTAGATACCACCAGCCACACTAGCGGGAGATGCACTCCGACTGAGCGCATTTTACGAGTTCCAGTGGTAGAGGCCTCTAAGGTTTCGAGGCGAGATATATTCCTAGGCAGCAGAGGACTAGATAGAGGTGATTACTGCAGTTTTCCGTCTAATTGAGACACTTGTAGAGCAGATGTTGATATTAGCTACTAATATTTTTCAGCGAGTGACCATGCGGATGGTCCACATAGTGGTGAGGTTTAGGTACTTGGACCGTTTTCTGATATGGTACCTTCGGGCTGTGTTCCAACTATATCACTTCCCATTGGTCAGTAGACACTACCAGCAATACCAGTAGAGGACACTTTTTGTCTTAGTGCCTTACATGTGTTCCGACACTGGATATCCCTCAAGTTCCGAGGTGAGCCCGACCCACAGGCGGCTGAGGACTAGCTTGATGAGGTGGATGAGAGTTTACTATAGATTATATAGCTTCGACAGGATGATGTGTTGGTAGCTGAGTATTCATCGAGGCATACCGATCTTTATGGGTACTCGATGAATATGATACGATCAGTGCTTTATAGATCGGACCTCTGAGCGAGGGGTGTTTAAGGATATCCGAGCTAGCACATTTTACTCTATGCATTACTACTTTTGTTAGGGTGCTAGAGAGAACCTTTGTGGTTGAATGTTCATTGGATGAGCGGATACAGCTAGTGAATTTTTTTAGTTGGAAGCATGAAACTGGGACTAGTCTGAGAGACTTGAGTGGGTAAAATGTTTCAAAGAGGAAGTGTTAAAGATAGATTAATCTTCAGGGAAGCAGATGTGGATGCCGAGATAGGAGAGCAGCATGAGGTGGTGAACATTTTGACATGTTACAACCACCTGCCTTTGTAGTCCCTGCTAGGATTAGGGATTTAGAGGGAAGGGGAAGAGAGTAGATGCATGTGGTCAAGGAGTGTGACCCATTGTCTCTAGGAATGGTTTAATGAATGGTCTATGTCTACTACTAGATGCCGTATCAATAAACATGGGTACCAATCATTCCTTCCTTCCACAAATCTTGTCCCAGACCTAGAGTTTCCGGTTATGCCGTTTACTTGAACCTCGTGTCTGGAGATACCTTTTGGAGGAGACTCGATAATCACACATACGCCGACAGTGTGATCTAACCCTTAAGGTGAGAGTTTCGGTTTGAACCTCTTGGTGGAAGTGTCGAGGCCTTACGACGTTAGTTTGGGTATGGACTGGGAAACCACAGTTCATACACATATTGACTATATTAGAAAAAAAGTTTTTGGTTTATCTACAACATTGGGATGGGGTTTTCTTGGACGGTGAAAAGGAAAACCCATGAAACACATGATGGAATCATGTATATGAGGGTGCAGTCGATCACTCATGAGTCGGCCATACTTACCATTGTGCCAGAAATCTCCAGAGTTGCAGCACCACTATCTGCTTTGGCAAAGAAGGGGAAACCCTCCTTGTGGTCGGAAAAATGCCAGTAGAGCTTTCAGGAGCTGAGGAAGGGGCTTAATGGTGCCCCAATCTTGAGGCTACCGAAGGAAGGCGTTGGGTACGTGGTTTATTATGATGCATAAGGGACCAGACTCGAGTGTGTCCTGATGCAGGAGAAAGCAGTGATCGTATATGGTTCTTAGTATTTGAGATAGCATGAGAAAAACTACGCTACCCATGACCTAGAGTTAGCAGTAGTGGTCTTCGTCTTGAAGATGTGGTGACACTATCTTATGGGAGAATGTTTTACCGTATACTCAGATCACAAGAGTCTCAGGTATATCTTTTCTCAAGAGGACCTGAACCAGAGACAACAACTTTTGCTCAAGTTCCTCCAGGACTATGACTTTGATATAGTCTATACTCCTGGGAAGAGGAACATTGTTGTGGATGATCACAGCAGGAGATCTGGTATACAATTTCTAGGAGAGGCGACAGAGTAGATGGCTATGTTGCAGATATCATTTGTGGATCGGGATGGAGAAACCTTTCTGCTGTCTCTTACAGTCACACCTCCACTTCTTCTGAGAGTTAGGGAGGTACAGCGTGGGGATACTGACTGGGAGGCACGACATGATCAGTTATCTACAGGGAAGGCACCAGATGGATTTTTTGATGGTGGAGAGCACGTCATTCTCTTAAAGGGACGTACCATGGCACCAGATTCACTTCAGGAGGAAGTGTTGAGTGAGTTATACACATCTTTTTTAGCAGTACAACTAGGTGTTATGAAGATGTATCAGGACCTCCGACGACAGCACTGGTGGCTAGGTATGAAGAAGGCAATAGTGGAGTTTCACTACTGGAAAACTAACCTTTACCAACGGTTTGGAACCGTTGGTATAGGCCTCCAAACCGTTGGTATAGCCTATACCAACGGTTTGGAGAACCGTAGCCAAGTAAGCCGTTGGGATAGGTCTATACCAACGGTTCTCCGAAAACCGTTGGTATAGACCTATACCAACGGTTTTGGAAACCGTTTGTATAGGTAATATGAAATCTATACCAACGGTAATGGAACCGTTGGTATATAAATTCCAAAAATAAAATCACCGCTGGGATTTGATCCCAGGACCCCTCGTTTATAATCGAACGACTTAACCACTAGGCTAACATCACTTTGTAAACATAATTTCATAAATATATATATGTATTATCATAATTATTTAAATTTTTGATTTATATAATGTTCTCCGTTAGTAGATCTGGAAAAAAATCAATGAACATATCCCAACGGTTGTCAAAACCGTTGGGATAGACCTATCCCAACGGTTTTCAGAACCGTTGGGATAGGTTCTGGGTGGGTGTATTTTTAGTAGGGTGAATGATGGTTTTTTACCTTCTTTTTCCCAACGGTTCTTGAGAACCGTTGGGAAAGAGTAACCTTTCCCAACGGTTCATCAAAACCGTTGGGAAAGGGCCTAAAAACACACCCTTTCCCAACGGTTTTGGTGAACCGTTGGGAAAGGGTACTCTTTCCCAACGGTTTTGATGAACCGTTGGGAAAAAGAGGGTAAAAATCCTCCCCTTTCCCAACGGTTTTGGTGAACCGTTGGGAAAGGTCACTCTTTCCCAACGGTTCACCAAAACCGTTGGGAAAGGGTGTGTTTTTAGGCCCTTTCCCAATGGTTTTGATGAACCGTTGGGAAAGAGTTGCTATACCAACGGTTTTTAAAAACCGTTGGTATAGAAGTGTTGGGAAAGATCATGTTTCCAATAGTGTTTGTCTCTTGATGCCTTACTTGTCATCAAGTGAAGGTGGAGCATCAGGTACCAGCAAGCTTGGTTCATCCTTTAGAGGTCCCAATGTGGAAGAGGGATGAGATATCCATGGAATTTGTGATGGGTCTTCCACGTACGCCAAGAAGACATGACTCTATTTGGGTGAACTTCGACTGACTCACCAAGTCGGCCGACTTCCTACTGACTAAAGATGGTACGAGCTACCACGGAGATGGTGTAGATCATCCAGGAGCGGATGAAGACTGTACATAAGACAGATGTCTTATGTTGATAGGAGACAGAGACCATTGGATTTCAAGGATGGTGACCACGTCTTTCTATGGGTCTCACCTCGATGAGGGCTATAGAGATTTGGCTGAGGCGACAAGTTATCTCCATGATTCATCAGACCGTTTCATGTCCTCAGTAGTGTAGGCGAGGTGGCTTACCGCATGGCTCTTCAACATCAGTTACACCGGGTGCACAACATCTTCAATGCATCCCAGTGGAGGATATATGTTCTTAACCCTTGTCACATAATGGACCACGGGGAGCTGGATATCAGTGACTGGGTGACATTCACGGAGGTTCCAGTGGATATTGAGGATCAACAGGAGCGGGTCATGCATGGATGGTCGATACCTCTGGTGCGCATTCGCTGGCAGCATGGGAACCTCCACGAGAGCACATGGGAGCGAGAGGCTCAGATGCTTTCTCAGTACCCTCATTTGATTCTTTAGTGCGAGTTATATCTTACAGGGATGTAAATCAATGAGGTGGGGAGAATGTTAATACCAGAAAAATCTGTGGAAATATTTTTCTTAAATTCGTGGGAATTTTATGAGTCCGTAGTTTCTAATGGCACACGATTTTGAGGCCTGGAGTTCCCGGAATGATCCGTCGAAGTTCTGTTATGCTTAAATTAATACAGTTATGCAGTTTTCCTGAAAACAGTGGAATAACTCTTAAATAGTTACTCAGAGCAGAAATCCAAGGCCACCATTGTGTTTCGAATGGTGGTGTACCCTAGGAGTGACTTATTTTTGGTTGGCACGAGCCTCCTGTGAGAAAACCCAAAAATGGCATAACAGTAAATAAAATAATTAAATAAAGATATTTTATTTTTCTAGTGCATATAACTAACAAACGGTAAATCGGATTAAGAATCTGAGACCACCGCTGTACTCATGAGGGAAGGATTTATTTATGAAGATACCAACTTGGGTCATCGAGGGACACTATAGAAAGTTAGGTTTTGGCCACAAATAAAATAATTAAATGACAATTATTTTATTGTAAAATTCATTTCATTTAAACAGAAACTCAGATTGGAAATTTGAGGGTACCTTTTGGTTCTTTAGGGCGTATTTCACCTAGGTATAGCCTAATCTTGACCGTAGTGGGACATGGGTGGTTGTTTATAATTTTCTGAACTTTTTTTCGGGTACATTCAGTAAACGTACGAGCAGAATTTTATAACATTTGAACAGGTGCTCGGAAAGGAAATCTGAGGGGACCGTTGAACGTGTAGTGCCGATATTCGCTTAAGGAGACCATCACCACAGTTTCATTTTAACGAGGTTGGATGTTAGTTTTTGGAGATGTTAAATATGTTAAATAAAAATAAAAGTATTACTTTTATTTTTATTGTGGTAGTTTAATCCTTCAATGGGAGGATGGAGGTGGGGCCCATCCGCTCATAACTTCCCTTTGGAGGATATTATGTGGTGGGGCCAACATGAGCTTTAACCCCCTTTAACCCCCCCATTAACTCCCCATTATTTTATTGACACCCCTCTTCATTATTGGGATCTCTTCAACTCCTCTATGTTTGAATTTGAACCATTCCTTGGCATTAATTAAAAGAGCCACCTAATTTAATTAAACACATCTTTGTGTTGTTGTGCGAAATGATTAATAGGGATCATCCCTTATTATTTTTTGAGGTTGTAAAAATCTTTTGAAAAATCTTTAGAGTGGAGAGCTTCATCCTTCCAACGAAGAACCACCGAAGAACGATGAACATCTCCTAAGATTTTCGACCAAGCCAAAAGAGAAGGAGCCGCCCGTGAGGAATGCTGACGACGCTTCATCCTTTGACATTTCCTGATGTCAACGAATTGACGCCACCTCTT